>CM077675.1:425192161-425792161 GCA_039707655.1 Elymus sibiricus
CTGACCCGTGACTCTCTCATCGTACCACCGGCATTCATCCTCCCCTGGAGGCCTGCCCTGAGTGGCCCCTGTGTCCTCATGACACCTGCCACCGTCGTGGCCAAACTAAACTGTCCCAAACGGGGACAGGTACCCACAGAACTCAACTGGGCTCGCAAGGTTATCGCCGCCTACCGGGCCAGGGTAGCATGCGCGCATAACCTTCCCTCTTTGGTGGTACCGATAAAAGAGCACGCGATCAGACCAAGTCAAGGCCGTCCCATACCGGCAAATGTGGCTGCACGGATAAGCCCGGACAGGTGACTCTCGATCAACCAACTAAGTGTCTTCTCCCCAAATAATACTTCTGTCATAGCTGCCAGTCCGATATCACAGTAATCCAATAACCAATAAGCTCAAGTCACCGCTACCGATTCATATCCACAACTTCCGGATGAAACCCAAAATAATCATAGACAGTAATCTTCAACGTCATGGCATCACAAGTGGGTAAAATACTAGTCACGAACAATCCCGTACTCAACATGGTAGTCACCTACTCAAGAATTTACTCAAATATTTCATATTCTAATCCATACTACAAATAATCATGCGTGCGATTAAAGTAATTGGTTAAACTATGATATTGCAATGCAATGACGCAGATGAGGGTTGTGGCTTGCCTGGGGATGAAGGAACCACCGGGGAGAGGTGCGGAGAGTCTGCGGAATTGATTGCCGGAAACAGTTCCCTCTCGCAGGGGCTGTTTACGGGCAAGGGCAACATGGTCATTTCCACTATGTCAAAGCATTATGGAAATGGTACCATCCGAACGGGCTCGACAAGACGAAGAAGTGGGCGCTAGATTCGCCTTGATCGGAGTAGGGAGCAAAAAGATATGATGGTTTTACTGTCCAGGGACATTTCTGTAAGAAAAATATTTATTTCTGGGTCCCTGGGTGGAAATCTGGTGGCCCCTTCTCTGGAAATACGCTTTCCAAAAAGGAAAGCGCATTTTGGCTTTACGTGTCCGCTTATCCACCTGGCCGGTGCCTCTCTCACTGACAGGTGGGGTCGGGGCCCACGTGTCAGGTCTCTCTTCTCTCTCCTCCCGCTCCCTTCTTCTCCCCAGACGAACAGAGGAGGCAGAGGAGTGCCGCGGCGCTGGCGACAGCATGGTAGCTCCGGTGAGCGGCTCCGGCCGGCAAACGGACGGGAGAGCACTCCGGCGAGCGCCGCGTCCAGGGTAGGAGAAAGGGACGGCGGGGAGGGGATGTGGCGACCGCTGCGAAGGAGGACAGGGGTGAGCTCCGGCGAATGGTTCCGGCGGCTCCGGCCATCTTAGGTCGAGGCGAGGGCACCGGCGGAACCGGCGGGAGGAGCCGCACCCATCTAAAGCAGCAGCAGCGCCGGAGAGGGGATGAGGCGACGACGGCTCGCGGAGGTCAGGAGCAGCGGCGGCGCCCGGATCTTGGGCACGCGGTCACAGGGCCTCCGGCGATGAGGCGAGGGAATGGGGAGGGTCGCCGGACCACGGAGAAGCCAATGGCGGAGAGAGAGGGGGAAGGGGGCGCCTAGCTCGCTCGAATTCGAGCGGGTTCCGGCAATGGCCGTGGCGGGTGGAGGAGCAGAGAGAGGGGCACCAGCGAGGGCCGGATGGGTCGGGGAGGACCAGAGGACTGAGGAGATGAGCTTGGTGAGGTCGGGGCACCTCGGGAAGGCTTATATAGCCGCGGCGACGCGGTGGCCGAGAGCGGCCGCGGTGACGCATGCACCGCCATGCTGGCGCTTCGGGAACTCGCCTGGAGGAGGGGAGAGGCGTCCAGAGAGGTCACGGAGGGAGAGAGAGAGCTCAGGCGAGTTCGGGAAGGCTCGGGAGCTCGCAGACGACCGGATACGATGGCGACAGCTGCTGCCGGTCACGGGCGCGGTTGATGCACCACGTAGGAGGGGACGCGAGAGGGGGAGACTTATCCAGGGAGGAAGAAGACGACGAGGCGAAGCCCCTGGACATGGCGAGGTGTCGAGGGAGCGAAGAAACGGACGAGGCCAAGGGCCCCAATGCACAGGGCGCGCCTATGGCACGCCGGCCGCGTGGTCACTGCGTGAACTGGCGCACGCGGTGCACCCTGACCGGCTAATCATGTCAGGAGGAATGGTCATTCGAAGGAGAAGGCCAAAGAGGAAAGAAACAAGCATAGAGGAGCTTGATATGACCACAGCTAGCAGATTTGCTTCGGGACAGCAAGGTGTTTGTACTGAGGTGGGGGAGATCCAACTGGGGCTAGACACTGATTTTTGGCTTACGGTGATCACATACTAAGGTGATCATGATGGCAAAGTTTGAGATCAAATGGAGGAGTTTAGCTGACACTTGCAGTACAATGGGCTCTACTGGATAGAATTGCAAATCTTGATGTGGCACTCACATATAGTGTTGCCCTGAGCTAAAAATGGGCATATGATGATGGTTTGGTCATATGAGAGTGCCATAAACATTTCATGCCATTTGGGCAAGCCAAAAAGCTACTTCCTTCATAATGGACCTCTCTGACCAGAATCTTAGGAAAATTCCTGAGGAAGAATGGCTAGATGGAATGAGCCCAAATTTTGTGGAGATAGGTTATATGGGTAGGAGAATGTCCTGGTAAAATCTCAGTAATTATGGAGCAACATAAAATATAGTTGCTTCACAACCCAAAATAATGACCAGAGACAAAGATTTGATGCTGTGGTCACATAAAAGATGGGATGATTCTCAAATCTTGTGTATGGTCATGATTTGAGCATATTGAGATCATGGCAAAATTTCAACTCATTTGCATACTCTTAGCTAGCACTTGCTTCACAAAGCTTCCTGTGGATCAGAAAATTTGGAAATTTGCCAAGAAATATTTACTAGCCAAATTGAGTTGAATTTTGTCATATGGCAATGATATGGATAGGAAAGAGTGCCCAAAAAGTTTGAGAGCAAGCAAGCAGATATAAAGGGTACTTGCTTCACAACTTGACAGCCAGGGCAGAATCAGAAAAGGAATATTTGGGGAATATTTTTGAACCTGGCCAAGAAGGATTTTTACCTATCTGAGGAAGATTTGACCCAAACAATTTATGAGAATTATTTGGGAATTTTTGGAATGATGGAGATGTGGGTTGCTTCACAACCCAAGGCAGACAGGGTTATTCCTTTAATAGAAAAAGGAATATTCCCAAGAAAAAGAATATTGGGATTGGTCCAAGATAGAAATGACAGGGTCTTGGGATGGTTTAGAGGTTGGCAAGCCACTTAGGAAAAGGAAGCAAGGGTGACCCCTCCAGGTTCCAAGACTACCAAGCCACAAAAAATCGAAACCAGACCAAAATCAAGAGAAAAAGAAATGGGCAAAATCCAGGGTGTTACAATTAGACTGTGGATGAGCCACGGAGGAGACATCATGGCGGATGTGTTCACTGTCGCAGAACTCTTTCATACCCCCCTTGGACAGATTCGTACCATTGTCAGTAATGATACTGTGAGGGTAACCAAACCAGAAAATCAGCTTTTTGACGAACTGAACTGATGTTGCTGCGTCGCACTTACTGACCGGCTCTGCCTCAACCCACTTAGTAAATTAATCAACCGCCACCAAGAGGTGGGTCTTCTTATCTTTAGACCTCTTAAACGGCCCAACCATATCAAGCCCCCAGACCGCGAACGGCCAGGTGATTGGAATCATCCGCAATTCTTGAGCCGGCACATGGGCACGTCGTCCAAATTTCTGACACCCATCACATCTACTGACCAGATACTCTGCATCTGCATGGGCGGTTAACCAGTAAAAACCGTGCCGAAAAGATTTGGCCACCAAGGATTTTGACCCGGCGTGATGACCACAATCGTCGGCATGTATCTCTTGCAAGATGTCACGGCCCTCCTCAGGAGAGACGCAGCGTTGAAAAACACCAGTTACGCTACATCTTTGCAACTCGCCATTGACAATAGTCATGGACTTAGATCTCCTTATGATTTTTCGTGCCAAAGTCTCGTCCTCGGGTAACTCGCCGTGAGTCAGATACGCCAGATAAGGCAACGTCCAATCAGGAATAGCATGAAGAGCCGCCACCAATTGTCCCTCCGGGTCAGGTATAGCAAGATCCTCCTCAGAAGGCAATTTGATGGACGGGTGATGCAGGACATCCAGAAACACATTAGGCAGCACTGGCTTACGTTGAGACCCCAAATGTGATAATGCATCAGTCACCTCATTCTTCCGACGATCAATATGGTCCACTTGATAGACCTTAAAGTGACCAGCGATGACATCAACCGCCTGGCGATAAACTGCCATACGAGGGGCCTTAGAATCCCACGTACCCGAGACTTGCTGGGCCAGAAGGTCTGAGTCGCCGAGACATCTGACCCGGCTCAAATTCATCTCCTTGGCCACACGGAGCCCATGAAGTAGGGCTTCATACTCAGCTGCATTGTTAGTACAAGGAAACATTAGCCTTAATACATAACAGAACTTGTCACCTCTATGGGAAGTCAAAACAACTCCAGCCCCCGAGCCTTCCAACTGCCTGGATCCATCAAAGTGAATCGTCCAATAAGTATTGTCCTGCTTCTCTTCAGGTGCTTGACACTCCATCCAGTCATTGATAAAATCCACTAGGGCCTGAGACTTGACAGCTGTTCGAGGCACATACTTCAAATTAAGAGGCCCAAGCTCAATCGCCCACTTAGCAATCCTGCCGGTGGCTTCTCTATTCTGAATAATATCTCCCAAAGGAGCAGAGCTGACCACTGTGATTGGATGTCCAAGGAAATAATGCTTCAACTTGCGGTTTGCCATGAACACTCCAAACACCAGCTTTTGCCAATGCGGGTACCTTTGCTTGGACTCTGTCAAAACCTCGCTGACATAATAAACCGGACGCTGGACTGGGTACTCTTTGCCTGCCTCCTTGCGCTCCACCACCACTGTCGCACTGACAGCTTTATTATTAGCCTCCACATACAGGAGCAAAGGCTCTTTCTCCACGGGAGCAGCCAAGACAGGCGGCTCAACCAACTGTTTTTTGAGTGCCTCAAACACATCATTGGCAGCATCACTCCAGACAAACTCATCTGTCTTCTTCATCATGTGATACAAAGGAATAGACTTTTCGCCTAGGCGGCTTATGAACCGGCTTAAAGCGGCAATACGACCCGCCAAGCGCTGGACATCATTAATGCACGCCGGCTTAGACAATGAGGTGATGGCCTTTATTTTATCCCGGTTAGCTTCGATGTCCCGCTCTGAAACCAAAAATCCCAGGAGCTTGCCTGCAGGTACACCAAAAACGCACTTAGCCGGATTAAGCATCATCTTGTATAACCGTAGGTTATTGAAAGTTTCCTTCAAATCATCAAGTAGAGTCTCCTTCTTCCTTGACTTGACCACGATATCGTCCACATAAGCATGAACATTGCGGCCAATTTGACTGTGAAGACAGTTCTGTACACAGCATTGATAAGTCGCCTGCTCACTTTTGAGTCCAAAAGGCATGGACACGTAGCAGAAAGCTCCAAAAGGCGTGATGAAAGACGTCTTCTCTTGGTCTTTGACTGCCATCTTGATCTGATGATAACCCGAATAAGCGTCCAGGAAGCATAAACTCTCACAACCCGCCATTGCATCAATGATCTGGTCGATACGGGGGAGAGCAAACGGATCAACCAGACACGCCTTGTTGAGATCTCTGTAATCCAGACACATGCGCCACGTGCCGTTCTTCTTGAGTACGAGCACAGGGTTGGCGAACCACTCCGGGTGAAAAACCTCCACGATAAACCCTGCTGCTAAGAGCCGGGCTACCTCTTCCCCAATAGCTTTACGCCGCTCTTCATTGAAACGACGGAGGAACTCTTTAACCAGCTTAAAATTAGGATCCACATTAAGGTGGTGCTCAGCGAATTTTCTCGATACACCCGGCATGTCAGAAGGCTTCCATGCAAAGATGTCCCGATTCTCATGGATGAATTCGATGAGCACACTTTCCTATTTGGGGTCCATATTGGCCCCGATAGTGAACTGCTGCGATGAGTCGCCAGGAACAAAGTCCACCAACTTGGTATCTTCTGCCACAAATTTCAGGGGCGGGTCAGATTCCGTGTTGGGCTTCTTCAACGGGGTCATATCCGCCAGGTCAACATTGCCTTTATAAAACTTGAGCTCTGCTTCAGCACAACTTGACTCCGCATACGCAGCATCACCTTCTTCGCACTCAAGAGCAATCTTCCGATCACCATGCACCGTAATCGTCCCCTTCAGACCAGGTATCTTGACCATGAACTCGGCATAAGCCGGCCGTCCAAACAGAGCATGATATGGGCTCTTGATTTTAACCACCTCAAACCATAAGGTCTCCACTCTGTAGTTGAATTCATCACCAAACGCTACCTCAAGGGCAATTTTTCCAACTGGATAAGGCGATTTTCCGGGCACCACACCGTGAAAAACTGTGGATGACGGCTTGAGATCCTTGTCAACCAGGTTCATCCAACGAAAAGTGTCATAGTAAAGGATGTTGATGCTGCTGCCACCATCCATCAGCACCTTGGTGAACATGTAGCCTCCTACTTGAGGGGCTACCACAAGGGCCAACTGCCCCGGGTTATCAACTCGCGGTGTGTGATCCTCCCTGCTCCATGATATCATATGCTTAGACCACTTTAAGTACTGCGGAAGAGCCGGCATGGCTGCGTTAACGGCCGACTTGCGCACTTTCTGATCACGCTTATCAAGGCTTGTTGTGAATACGTGATACTGGCCTCCATTAAGCTTCTTTGGGTTACTCTGATACCCTGATTGATTATTTTGCTACTGACCACCATTGCCAGACTGCTGATTATGACCTCCATGGTTACTTTGACCCTGATAACCAGAGCTTGAACCGCGTGCACCAAAACTTGACCCATGAGAACCGGAACCTGACCCGCCGGGCGGTCCATTGCCATTACCGTGATGCTGGTTAAGGCTATAGTTCCAGAACTCCCGCATGATATAGCAATCCTTCCAAGCATGAGTGGATGGCTTGTTGGGAAGACTATGCTTCGGGCAGGGGTCATTAAGCATTGCTTCCATGTTAAAAGGCTTGCCTTTGCCGAAAGGTGGTTTACCGTTGCCCTTGCCACGGTTGTTCCCAGTGTTGGTATTGGCCACCAGATCTGACCCGCCGTCTGGATGCTTGCGTTTACCGCCATTGCCTGGATTATTATTTCCTGCCCCGTTCTGCTGGTGACCCTTGTCGTTGCCATTCTTCTTACCCTTAGCAGACTTCTCATCATCAGAACCAGGATCCTTCGTGCTGTCCGAATCTGCATACTTGGTGAGAGCCGCCATGAGCTCACCCATGTCCTGGCAAGAGCGCTTGAGCCGTCCAAGCTTCTGATGGGGCAAAAAGTGACAGTTTTTCTCCAGAATCAGAACCGCTTGAGCCGCCGTGATATTATCAGACGAGTGGATGATGGTGGAGACCCGCTGGACCCAATGATGGGCCGACTCATCCTCACGCTGTACACAATGATCCAAATCAACGATCGTCATAGGCTGCTTGCACGTCCCTTGAAAATTCTTGATGAACTTTCCTTTCAACTCGGCCCAGGAATTAATGCTATTGGGTGGCAAACCCTTTAACCATGTACGAGTCGGTCCTCCCAACATCATGATGAAGTACTTAGCACAGACTGCATCACTGACATCTAACATCTCCATGGCTAGCTCATAACTCTCGATCCAGGCTTCTGGAGGCAGATCAGTTGTATAATTAGGCACTTTGCGTGGACCCTTAAAATCCTTCGGCAGGCGCTCGTTGAGGGATCACTAGAAGTGTGTGTCTAGAGGGGGGGGGTGAATAGACTACTTGCAAGAAATAAATACCTAACCTTTTCCCAAGTTAATTGGTTGGCATATTTTAACAATTATAGCAAGTCTAGCACACCCTACACATACATGTCAATAAGTATGGCAGCAGAAAGTAAAGACATTGCACATGGAAGTAAGGAGTGGAGATAGGGAGATCAAACGCATGAGGGACACAAAGATTTTTCCCGTGGTTCCGATAGGTGGTGCTATCGTACGTCCACGTTTATGGAGTCTTCAACCCACGGAGGGTAACGGTCGCGAGAGTCCATGGAGGGCTCCACCCATAAGGGTCCATGAAGTAGCAACCTTGACTATTCCATAACGGCTTCAGTCCACGAAGGACTAGCCTCACTATGGGTAGATCTTCACGAAGTAGGCGATCTCCTTGCCCGTACAAACTTCTTGGTTCAACTCCACAACACGAAGTAGGAGGCTCCCAAGCGACACCTAACCAATCTAGGAGGCACCACCCTCCAAAAGGTAATAGGCTCGGTAATTTCGATGAACTCCTTGCTCCTGTGCTTCAAGATGATAGACTCCTCAACACACAATCACTCTCTCACATATTTGGCTTTGGTGGAGAGATTGATTTGGTGGAAAGCAACTTGGGGAGGCTAGAGATCAAGATTCATATGGATGGAGTGGAATAGCTTGATCTCAACACATGAGTAGGTGGCTCTCTCTCAGAAAATTGGATGGGGCAAGTATGGAATAGTTCTGAGTGCTCCTCCTTCGAGTGGGTGGTGGTGAAGGGGTATATATAGGCATCCCCAAAAATCCAACCGTTACACCTAAAGTGAGCAACTCGGTGACACCGATGTGTGAATCTCGATGGTACCGAAGTGACCAAAAGGCAGTAACTTTTGAATCTCGGTGAGACCGATATATAATTCTCGGTGGTCCGATTAGGTGACCAACGGTCAGATTGCGCAACTCGGTGACACCGATCCAGAAAACTCGGTGGTACCGATTTTGAGAATCGAGGTAACAGAAAGTTGGCAACCCAAACTCGGTGGCACCGAAGTGGAATCGGTTGCACCGATGTGCTAGGGTTTGGCATGGGTCTGTCTGAGTTTGGGAATCGGTGGCACCGAGTGGGAAGTGTTGGTTGCACCGATTTTGGATATTTGACTTTGGACAGACTTTTGTGGAAGAGCTTGTGGGTGTTTTTGGTGACTATCTCTTGTGCACGTTGAGCCTCTTGTTCACCAACAGTACCTTACCCCCTTTTAATAGTATTGGCTTTCCTATGGACTCAAAGTGATTTCTCACAAAGTAAAATGTAGAGTCCTCTTGCTTGAAGCTTTGCCAATCCATTTCCTTGCATCTTGGGGTATCTCCACATTCCTTTTGCCAACCCATCTCTCTCTATGGACTTTCACCTAAAATACACTAGGTAGAAATATTAGTCCAAGAGACAATGTATGTTGTCATGAATTATCAAAACCACCAAGGGAGCATGTTGTGCTTTCACTCGTTCCACAGAGCTGGTACTAAACACGGCACTCCAACAGCCCGGGAATTTACTCCGTCTCCCACCGAAGTCGAAGGGGTCATCGGGGGCGGCTCTTGGTAAGCTGCTGTAGCCGCCGCCTCCCGCTGAGCTCTAGCATTATCCACAATCGCCTGAGCATTGACAACGGGTGGGTCATCACGGGGCGGGTTTCGACACCGCTCGCTGCTGGAGACCGCTGGTGACTCCAAACGCCGGCTATAACTACGGCTTGGGATGGGGGTTGAGTGCACATGACTCCGGCTGTAAGTATACTTCTCCTGTTGAGCCACTGATGTCTGCAAGTACCCAATGGCATTCCTTGCCTCTTCGGCGAAAGGTGTCCCCTCAGCTAGGGGGAGCGCATTGAGCCTGGCAGCCGCCGCTACTATGTTCTCCACCGGGTTAGAGTAATGACCAGGTGGTGTCAGAAAATGCTGCGGCGGGGTCTGATTCCTGCGGGGCGGGTCTGGCTGTCGATGCTGAGTCGCCGCCCTATTCCCAGGCACTTCCGCCAGGGTCATAGAATGTAGGGTTCATAGAGATCAATTTCTCTCCCTTTGGCTGATCTGAGAGTTTGTAGGACTTCTCCTCCTTTGAGTTGGGGATCCTAGAATAAAGTCCCCCCCTTTTTTCTTATAAATGAGGGATCATTGAAGAAACAAAGACATCACTTGTAGGATCACTAAAGAAACAAAGATTTGCAATTATGAACACAAATGAGAGAAGAAATCAATCGGTGGCTCCGAGACAAACAAGTCGGTGGAACCGATTTGTTGTTATGCAGCTCACCTGCTAAATCGGTAGAACCGAGTTATTTGTATCGGAGGCTCCAAGGCTTAAACAGAAACTTGGCAATGTTTGAGAATCTTGCAAATTTTTGAAAATTTTGTAACAAAGTGTCAGAAGGATTTTCAAAGGAAATGCAAAAGACTTTACAAAGAGATATCAACTAGAGAAGATTTGAGTGGTTCCAAGAAATCTTGCAAATAATGAATGAACCAAACAAGATACTTAACTAGATGATGGGCGGTGACTAGGTCACCTATATTAGAGTATATTGACTTAGGAGCCAAGCAAGAATACTTGATCAGAGGTCATACTCATCGTTAAGCTCAAAATGGGGTTACCATTTTTCGATTAAGCATTTTAATGTTTTTATATCACTTGAGTTGCTTTATCTCATGACTTGGAGTAAAGCTTTTTCAAGGATATGAGTACATACCTTTTAGTGAGGTTGATGACGTGGCTTGTAGGTGAACTTGACGAGGATGCTCGGGATTGATGAAGATCATCTTGAGTTGGGAGCAATCCTTCTCGTTTTAGTACACTTGTCACCTACATAGGTTAGTCAAGCAAGGAAGAACAATATATATATATATATCCATTTGACATGATATCAATTGAGAATTTGCACATATGATCATATCAAATATAGGTCAAGGATATGGTTGAGTTGTCTTCTTCCTTCCATCAACAAGAGGGGTTGTGGATACTTGGTCATGACAAGATTGCTTATGATTTGAGTTGATGGAAATCTTGTGGAATGAAGTTCTTCCAAGTACCTACAAAAGGTTAGATGCAATACAAGGGAGCATATATTTCCATGGAATAGAGTATCATGTTAAGTGCGTCATGGAAGTATCATGTAAGCTCATGCCCTTGCATGTAATCGAGTGAGTCTAGCTAAAGTTTGAAGCATCAAGGATGTTCAACTCACTCCTCAAGTGACAAAACACTTTCTCATCAAGTGGCTTAGTAAAGATATCAGCCAATTGCTTGTTAGTGCGAACATGCTTAAGATTAATATCTCCTTTGGAAACATGATCACCAATGAAATGATGTCGAACTTGAATATGTTTAGTTCGAGAATGTTGCACAGGATTATGACCAATCTTAATAGCACTTTCATTGTCACAAAGTAATGGAACATTTTTCACATGGATTCCATAATCCTTAAGCGTTTGTGTCATCCATAGTAATTGTGCACAACATGATCCGGCAGCAATATACTCAGCTTCGGCAGTAGATAGAGATACCGAGTTTTGTTTCTTGGATGACCAAGACACAAGAAATCTACCAAGAAATTGACAAGTACCCGAGGTGGATTTTCTATCAACCTTGTCACCGGCATAGTCCAAATCGGAATAGCCAACAGGTTAAAGGAAGATCCTTTGGGATACCAAATGCCAAAGTTTGGCGTTAGTATCAAATATCTCACAATACGTTTTACGGCCAAAAGATGACACTCTTTAGGTGCAACTTGATATCTAGCACACATGCAAACACTAAGCATAATATCGGGACGGGAGGCACATAAATATAGCAATGAACCAATCATAGATCGATAAACTTTTTGATCAACCGGTTCGTCCTCCTTGGTAAGGTCAACATGTCCACTAGTAGGCATAGGAGTTTTCATACCTTTACACTCTTGCATGTTGAACTTCTTGATCAAGTCCTTGGTATACTTGGTTTGAGAGATGAAAGTTCCTTCTCTCGTTTGCTTGATTTGCAAACCAAGAAAGAATTTCAGCTCACACATCATGGACATCTCATACTTCTCGGACATCAACCTTTCAAATCTTTCACTAAATTGTGGGTTAGTAGATCCAAAGATAATATCATCCACATAGATTTGGCACACAAATAATTCACCATTAACTCTTTTAGTGAATAAGGTTGCGTCAATTTTACCAATTTCAAAACCTTTTTCATTGAGAAACTTCGTTAAGCATTTATACCAAGCACGTGGAGCTTGCTTAAGACCATAAAGGGCTTTACGAAGCTTGTAGACATGATTAGGTTTCTTAGGATTTACAAAACCAGGAGGTTGTTTGACATAGACCTCTTCTTCAATCTCACCATTTAAAAATGCACTTTTAATGTCCATTTGATAAAGCGTGATATCATGGTGATTAGCATAAGCAAGGAGAATGTGAATAGCTTCAAGTCTAGCGACGGGGGCATAGGTCTCACCGTAGTCCATACCTTCGACTTGCGTATATCCTTGGGCTACGAGATGCGCCTTGTTGTGTACAACTTGACCGTCTTCATCTTGCTTGTTCCGAAACACCCATTTGGTTCCGATGATGTTGTGCTCGTCCTTGGGCTTCTCCATGAGTGTCCACACTTCGTTCCTCTCGAAGTTGTGAAGCTCTTCATGCATAGCGTTCACCCAATCCGGGTCGTCAAGAGCTTGTTCTACCTTCAAGGGTTCAATGCTAGAGATGAAAGAATAATGCTCACAAAAATTAGCTAAGCGAGTTTTAGAGCGAGTGATTCTCCCGGTTTGTATGTCACCAAAGATTTGGTTTAGAGGATGATTCTTGGTCACTCTTGCTCGAACTCGGGGTAGCTTCGGCTTGTTCGATGGTGGAGCTTCTTCATCATCATCATCTTCATCTTCGTTGTTGTTGAAGGTGTCGTTTCCTTGAGGTGGTGGTGAAGGAGGTTGTGGTGGATCTTCATGATGTACTTCCTCCTCTTCATCTTGTCATGTACTAATCACCGGAAAGAATCCCAGTTATTGTCACCCTGGGGGATGCGGATCATAACTCGTAATAGGTGTCTACAACTTGCAAGATAGGATCAAGAACACACATATATTCATGAAAACATAATAGGTTCAGATCTGAAATCATGGCACTCGGGCCCTAGTGACAAGCATTAAGCATAGCAAAGTCATAGCAACAGCAATCTCAGAACATAGTGGATACTAGGGATCAAACCCTAACAAAACTAACTCGATTACATGGTAAATCTCATCCAACCCATCACCGTCCAGCAAGCCTACGATGGAATTACTCACGAACGGCGGAGAGCATCATGAAATTGGTGATGAAGGATGGTTGGTGATGACGACGGCGTCGATTTCCCCTCTCCGGAGCCCAAATCAGGCTCCAGATCTGCCCTCCCGAGGAAGAACGGGAGGAGGCGGCGGCTCCGTATCGTAAAACGCGATGAACTCTTCTCTCTGATTTTTTTCTCCCTGAATAGGAATATATATAAGTGGAAACGAGGTCGGAGGAGCAACAGGGGCCCCACAAGCCACAGGGGCGCACCCTAGGGGGGTGGGCGCGCCCCCTGGCTTGTGGCCAGGTGGTGGGCCCCCTACAGTTGATTGTTTTGCCAATATTTTTTATTAATTCCAAAAATATTCTCCGTAAATTTTCAGGTAAATCCGAGAACTTTTATTTCTGCACAAAAATAACACCAAGGCAATTCTGCTGAATACAGCGTCAGTCCGGGTTAGTTCCATTCAAATCATGCAAATTAGAGTCCAAAACAAGGGCAAAAGAGTTTGGAAAAGTGGATACGTGGGAGACGTATCAACTCCCCCAAGCTTAAACCTTTGCTTGTCCTCAAGCAATTCAGTTGATAAACTGAAAGTGATAAAGAAAAACTTTTACAAACTCTGTTTGATCTTGCTGTTGTAAATATGTCTAACTTATGTTAAGATTTTCAGCAAAGATTATAGACTAACCTCATTCACAATAACATTTAGGTCTCACATTTACCCATATCAATAACATAATCAACTAGCGAGCAATAATAATCAGTCTCGGGTGACAACAATTTTATCAAAACAATCATGATACAATATGACATAATGGTATCTCGCTAGCCCTTTCTAAGACCGCAAAACATAAATGCAGAGCACCTATGGAGAACAAGGACTGACTAGACATTGTAATTCATGGTAAAAGAGATCCAGTCATACTCACACTCAATATCAATTAATAGCAAAGCATACAAATGACGGTGGTGCTCTCTAACTGGTGCCTTTATGAGAGGGTGATGACTCAATAGTAAAGTAAAATAGATAGGCCCTTCGTAGAGGGAAGCATTGATTTGCAGAGGTGCCAGAGCTCGAGCTTTTAAAACAGGGAAGAATAATAATTTTGAGAGGTATGCTTTCATTGCCAACATAACAACTAAGAGATCTCGATATCTTCCATGCTAGATAAATTATAGGCGGTTCCCAAACAGAATAGTAAAATTTTTTACTCCCCCTCCACCAATCAATCACACTCCATGGCGGGCCGAATCCACGGGTACCGTCCATACAAACACAATCCTGGGGGAGTTTTGTTTATTATATTTTGATTTGAATTTTGAGCATGGAACTGGGCATCCCGAATACCAGCCACTTTCTCGTGAATGATAGTGAATCAACACAAATCGTGAGAATAACCCACCTAGCATGGAAGATACTGACAGTCCCCAGTCACTACATGAGCGATTTAGGCATACAAAACGTAATATTTATTTGAAGGTTTGGAGGGTGGCACATGCAAATTTACTTGGAACGGCAGGTAAATACTGCATATAGGTATGTATGGTGGAATCATATGGAACAACTTTGGGTTTATGGAGATGGATGCACAAGCAGTATTCCCGCTTAGTACAAATAAAGGCTAGCAAAAGACTGGGAAGCGACCAACTAGAGAGCGACAACAGTCATCAACATGCTTTAAGATTAACCAATATTGAATGCAAGCATGAGTAGGATATAAATCACCATGAACATAAACATCGTGGAGGCTATGTCGATTTTGTTTCAACTACATGCGTGAACATGTGCCAAGTCAAGCCACTCGAGTCATTCAGAGGAGGATACCATTCTATCATACCACATCACAACCATTTTAATATGCATGTTGGCACTCAAGACAAACCATTATCCACTCTTAGTTAATTAAGCATGGCATAAGTAACTATAATCTCTAATTGTCATTGCAAACATGTTTCATCTATAACGGGCTGAATTTAGAACGATGAGCTAATCATATTTACAAAAACAAAATAGGTCAAGTTCATACCAGCTTTTCTCCATCTCAGTCATTTCATCATATATCGTCATTATTGCCTTTCACTTGCACGACCGAACGATGTGAATAATAATAAGAGTGCACGCGCATTGGACTAAGCTGGAATCTGCAAATAATAACTCAAAGGGAAAGACAAAGCAATATGGGCTCTCTGATGATAAACAATAATGCATGTGAGAGCCACTCAACATTTTCATCGTGGTCTTCTCCTTATGACCCAAAGGAAAGAAAAGAAAACTATTTACAAGGGAAAGCTCCCAACAAGCAAAAGAAGATCAAGAAATCTTTTTGGGTTTTCTTTTAATGCTACAACTAAGCAAACTTGAAAGTAAAGCTAGAACTACTTTTTTTTGGATTTTCTCAAGATTAATTAAACACAAATAAGAAGAAATAAGAAATAAGAAATAAACTACCATGGATGGTACAATGAAAAAGTATGAACACCGACAACTGGAATGAGTGTGTGAACATGAATGTAATGTCGGTGAGAAATACGTACTCCCCCAAGCTTAGGCTTTTGGCCTAAGTTGGTCTAGGGCCACGGCTGGAAATAACCCTCTCCTGGATACTCCGGAGGATACTGAGGGTCCCACTGATTAGCGACCTCCTGTGGCTCCCTCTGGAAAACCGGAGCTTGGTATGGATCAAGGGCTGGTGCCGGCTCAGGTGCTGGGGGTTGCGACAAACCCCAATATCGGTAGATGTCATCGGGCATAATAGTGTACCTGCCTGAATGGATATCGAACAAAGAAGGAGCAGGCAGGGTAATAATCTCACAGGTACCTTGACTAAATACTAAATTGTAAAGCAGCCTTTTATCATTATCTTTCTTAATAAAATCATGTGCTACCATACTATTATAATCTAAATATCTTGTAGGAAGCAGCATTTCATCTTCCTCGTCAAGCCTAATAGGTATCTCAAAGTGTTTAGCTAAACGAGATGCATAGATACCTCCGAATATAGGGCCCTTCGAACGGTTTGTGTTCAACCGTTGGGCCACTATAGCGCCCAGACTAAAAGTTCTATTAGCAAGCAAACATGGACGAACCTCCGTGGTACGAGGGATATTGTATTTAGGCTTCTCACTTTCTTTTTCTTTAAAACCCCTGCTCGAAGAGCCTCTTAACAATCTCCTCATCATCTCTTTTGCTGAAAATTAATTCTGAAATTTTTAGTGACTCTAAATAAAAGTGAACAAAACTCAATAAAACTCATAGCAACTACTCCCACAAGTGCCTAGAAACTATATCATGCATCAAAACTACTTGGGACCATATAAATTTGACATGCAAGCTCAAGAACAAAGTCACCACAGCAGAATTGTTTTGCAATATATAAAGCACTAGAACAAAAACTAATTGAACCATTGGAGGAGTCACATGCCGATGAGCAATCCCCTAAAACAGTTTTGCAAATGGAGCTTTGAGCAAGGAGATCGAAAATTGCAGCAAAATGACCTAGAACACGGGTTTGAGCAATGGTGGGATTTTTTCTATAGGAAGACGAAGTGGATGGGTGCTGGAATAAGTGAGGGGGCCCCACGTGGGACCCACAAGCCAGGGGGGCGCGCCCAGGGGGGTGGGCGCGCCCTGCAGGCTTGTGGCCCACTGGTGCAGCCCCCTGATGCATACTCAGTGCCAAAACTTCTTAAATAATCTAGAAAAAATCATACTAAATTTTCAGGGAATTCTGGGAACTTTTATTTTCAGGTCATTTTTCTATTGCACGGATAAAACAAAAAACAGGAGAATAGTAGCATTTTTACTCTATTTAATCTAAATAACAGAAAGTGAAAGTTGGGTACAGAAAGTTGTGCCTTCTAAATTCATCCATCTCATGCTACTCAAAAAGAATCCATCAATAAGGTTGATCAAGTCTTATTGACAAACTTTTTCGAATGACATGAGACCGGAGAATTTTTGAATAACACTAGGTTACCTCAATGGGGATGTGCATGTCCCCAACAATAAGTATATCATATTTCTTCTTGGCAGTAGGAAGAGGGAATTCAAAGCCTCCAATAATAATCGTTGAAACCTTTTCAATTGAGTTGATACTATGAACTTGAGGTTGTTTCTTCGGAAAGTGTACCGTATGCTCATTACCATGAACATGAAAAGTGACACTGCCTTTGTCGCAATCAATAACAGCCCCTGCAGTATTCAAAAAGGGTCTACCAAGGATAATCGACATACTGTCGTCCTCGGGAATATCAAGAATAACAAAGTCCGTTAAGATGGTAACGTTTGCAACCACAACAGGCACATCCTCGCTAATACCGATGGGTAAAACAGTGGATTTATCAGCCATTTGCAAAGAGATTTCAGTAGGTGTCAACTTATTCAAATCAAGTCTACGATATAAAGAGAAGGGCATAACACTAACACCAGCTCCAAGGTCACATAAGGCAGTTTTAACATAATTTCCTTTAATAGAGCAAGGTATAGTAGGTACTCCGGGATCTCCTAGTTTCTTTGGTATTCCACCCTTAAAAGTATAATTAGCAAGCATGGTGGAAATCTCAGCTTCCGGTATCTTTCTTTTATTTGTCACAATATCTTTCATATACTTAGCATAAGGAGACATTTTCAGAATATCAGTCAAGCGCATACGCAAAAAGACAGGTCTAAGCATTTCAACAAAGCGCTCAAAATCCTCGTCATCCTTTTTCTTGGATGGTTTAGGAGGAAAGGGCATAGGTTTCTGAACCCATGGTTCTCTTTCTCTACCATGCTTCCTAGCAACAAAGTCTCTTTTATCATAACTCTTATTCTTAGGTTGTGGGTTATCAAGATCAACAGCAGGTTCAATCTCCACATCATTATTATTACTAGGTTGAGCATCAACATGAACATCATCATTAATATTATCACTAGGCTCATGTTCATCACGAGATTGTGTCTCAGCATCAGAAATAGAAATATCATTTGGATTCTCAGGTGTATCTATAACAGGTTCACTAGCAGCATGCAAAGTCCTATCGTCATTCTTTTTACTGCTCTTATTAGAGCAACTAGGTGCATCAGTATTAACTTTCTGAGAATCTTGCTCAATTCTCTTAGGATGGCCCTCAGGATACAAAGGTTCCCGAGTCATTCTACCACCTCTAGTCACAACTCTAACAGAATGATCATTGTTCTTACTATTCATTTCATTAAGCAAATCATTTTGCGCCTTAAGTACTTGTTCTACTTGGGTAGTTACCATGGCACTACTAGGAAAAGGGCTATAGCTAATATGTACACTAATGGCGCACCACATATGTGGTGCGCCACTGCTATATAGCAATGGCGCACCAGAAGCAGGTGCGCCATTGTTATTTTTTTAGTAGTGGCGCACCACCTGAGCAGTGCGCCATTGCTATTTTTTTTGTCCACCCCCCCACCCCACCAGACATAGCAATGGCGCACCACACCAAGGTGCGCCATTACTATGCAACATAGTAATGGCGCACCTTGGTGTGGTGCGCCATTGCTATGTCTGGTGGGGGTGTGTGCCTGCGTGTGTGAGACGTTAGTAATGGCGCACCCTCCCTAGTGCGCCATTGCTAAGGTTAGCAATGGCGCACCAGGGAGGGTGCGCCATTACTAACGTCTCACACACACACCCCCACCCCCCACCCCCCCCCCCCCCCCCCCCCGTGGATCGTCTTTTCAGTTTAAAACAACATAAAAGAAAATGATAAAAAGTTCAAAAAAATTCAAAAAAATAGATGCCCATGTGTTATGTGTTCTAGTTGTTAGGAAAATTAACAAACACGAATTTTGAATTTTTTTGCAAAAGGCCGCCGTGTTTCGGTAAAATGGCCGTAACTTTTGCATACGACCTCCGATGAAAAAGTTTTTTATACGAAAAATCATCTACTCGAAAAGTTACATCCGAATTCAACTGGGGGAACCCCGTTGAAGATTTTTAGAATGCTCAAAAACCTAACAGAAAAAAAGTTACGGGGCTTTCAAGATCTGGAGAGGCAAAAAAATTAAAAAAAAATCAAACTCAGTAATGGCGCACCTGCCCATGGTGCGCCATTACTATCTTCCCGCCTTCAAAATTCAAACTATATCAAAAAAATAAAAAAAAGTTAGTAATGGCGCACCTGCCCAAGGTGCGCCATTACTATCTTCCCGCCTTCAAAATTCAAAATAAATAAAAAAAATAAAAAAATAGTTAGTAATGGCGCACCTGCCCACGGTGCGCCATTACTATCTTCCCGCCTTCAAAATTCAAAATAAATCAAAAAAATAAAAATAAAAGTTAGTAATGGCGCACCTGCCCACGGTGCGCCATTACTATGCCGTATATATGGCTGGGCGGGGTCCTCTCCTCCTTACCTCTTCATTTTTCTCCTCCACTCCACCTCTCCTCCACTCCATCTCCCCTCCTCTCCTCCACCATACTCCCCTCCTCTCCGGCGACCTCCTCCTCCTCCTCTCCGGTGACCTCCTCCCACTCCTCTCCGGCGACGTCCTCCTCCTCTCCGGCGACCTCCTCCTCCCTCCTCTCCTCCCCTCCCCTCACGGTTTCTCCTCCCTCCTCTCCGGTGAGCTCCTCCTCCCTCCTCTCCGGTGATCTCCTCCTCCCTCCTCTCCGGTGAGCTCCTCCTCCCTCCTCTCCTCTCCTCCCCTCCCCTCACGGTTTCTCCTCCCTCCTCTCCGGTGAACTCCTCTCCGGCGACCTCCTCCTCCTCTCCGGCGATGTAGGCGAGCTCCTCTCCGGTGACCTCCTTCTCCTCCTCTCCGATGATGTAGGCGAGCTCCTCTCCGGTGACCTCCTCCTCCTCCCTCCTCTCCTCCTCACGGTCTCTTCTCGGCCCTCCTCCTCTCCGGCGAACTCCTCTCCGGCAAAAGAACGTACAAGATCCAAAAACGAGAACAAAATTTGAAAAAATATCGCAAAAAAACGAGCAAAAAAAACGAGCAAAAAAAAGGGCAAAAAAATCGCGATCCAGATCCAGATTCAAAATTCAAAATAGTAATGGCGCACCGTGGGGGTTAGAATGTGCGCCATTACTATTTTCCCGCTTCCAAATTCAAAAAAAAATCGACAAAAAATAATAATAAAAGTTACCAGTGGCGCACCTGAAAAGGTAGTAATGGCGCACATCTGGTGCGCCATTACTACCTAAGATAGTAATGGCGCACTATGTGGTGCGCCACTATTATCTGGGATACTAATGGCGCACCAGAGGTGCGCCATTACTATTTGTTACTAGTGGCGTGTTAATAGTGGCGCACCTATAGTGCGCCATTAATGGCCAAAACAGGTGCGCCACTAACAGGCCTTTTCCTAGTAGTGTGGAAGCATGTTTACTGATAAGCTTAAGATCATTGACAGTTCTACTCAAATAATCACCCAAGCGATCAAGCATGTAAGCATTATGTTTCAATTGTCTACTAACATAAGCATTGAAATTTTCTTGCTTGACTACAAAGTTATCGAACTCATCCAAGCATTGACTAGCAGACTTATTATAAGGAATATCGCCTTCATCAAATCTACGGAGAAAATTTACCTCTACTACCTGTGTCGGGTTATCAAGACCATGTATTTCTTCAATAGGTGGTAGATTCTTAACATCTTCGGCTTTAATACCTTTTTCTTTCATAGATTTCTTTGCCTCTTGCATATCTTCAGGACTGAGAAATAGAATACCTCTTTTCTTCGGAGTTGGCTTCGGAAGTGGTTCGGGAATAGTCCAATCATTATCATTACTCAATATATTATTCAATTGTAGTTCAGCCTGTTCAACAGTTCGTTCCCTGAAAACACAACCAGCACAACTATCTAGGTGGTCCCTAGAAGCATCGGTTAGTCCATTATAAAAGATATCAAGTATTTCGTTTTTCTTGAGAGGATGATCGGGCAAATCATTAAGTAATTGGAGAAGCCTCCCCCAAGCTTGTGGGAGACTCTCTTCTTCAATTTGCACAAAGTTATATATTTCCTGCAAGGCAGCTTGTTTTTTATGGGCAGGAAAATATTTTTCAGAGAAGTAATATATCATATCCTGGGGGCTACGCACACAACCAGGAGCAAGAGAATTAAACCATATCTTTGCATCACCTTTTAATGAGAAAGGAAACAACTTAAGAATATAGTAATAGCAAATTTTTTCCTCATGAGTAAATAAGGTGGCTATATCATTCAATTTAGTAAGATGTGCCACAACAGTTTCAGATTCATAACCATAGAAAGGATCAGATTCAACCAAAGTAATTAACTCAGGATCAACAGAGAATTCATAATCCTTATCAGTAACAAAGATAGGTGAAGTGGCAAACTTGGGATCATATTGCATTCTAGCATTCAAATATTTTTCTTTCCACTTGCGAAGCAAATTCTTAAGATCATCTCTATCCTTACAAGTAAGAAAGTCCCTAGCTACCTCTCCTTCCATAACATAACCTTCAGGTATATCAGGCAATTCATATCTAGGAGAGCTAGGTCTAACAGGTGTATCATAATGTTCAGTTTCGATAATTTCATCAGATTCAGAAATATCATCAGTTTCAGCATTCACTCTAGCAATTTGTTCATCAAGAAATTCACCCAGTGGCACAGTATTACCAAGCAAAGTATCATCATAAGCATCATGCATAGCAGAAGTAGCATCATCAATTACTTGCGACATATCATAATTACTAGTAGGTGGTGGTGTCGCAAGCTTACTCATAACAGAAGGTAAATCAAGAGCAGAGCTAGATGGCAGTTCCTTACCTGTCCTCGTAGTTGAGGGGTAGATCTTAGTTTTAGCATCTTTCAGATTCTTCATAGTGATCAACAGATATATATCCCAAGTGACTCAGAGAATAGAGCTATGCTCCCCGGCAACGGCGCCACAAAAAGGTCTTGATAACCCACAAGTATAGGGGATCGCAACAGTTTTCGAGGGTAGAGTATTCAACCCAAATTTATTGATTCGACACAAGGGGAGCCAAAGAATATTCTCGAGTATTAGCAGCTGAGTTGTCAATTCAACCACAACTAAAAGACTTAATATCTGCAGCAAAGTATTCAGTAGCAAAGTAGTATGGAAGTAACGGTAACGATGGCAAGGTGACAGTAGCAGTGTTGTAGTGAATGTAATAGTAGCAACGGAAAAGTAACTTAGCAAAGATCAATATGGAAAAGCTCGTAGGCAATGGATCAGTGATGGATAATTATGTCGGATGGCATTCATCATGCAACAGTTATAACATAGGGTGACATAGAACTAGCTCCAATTCATCAATGTAATGTAGGCATGTATTCCATATATAGTCATACGTGCTTATGGAAAAGAACTTGCATGACATCTTTTATCCTACCCTCCCGTGGCAGCGGGGTCCTAATGAAAACTAAGGGATATTAAGGCCTCCTTTTAATAGAGAACCGGACCAAAGCATTAGCACTTAGTGAATACATGAACTCCTCAAACTACGGTAATCACCGGAAAGAATCCCAGTTATTGTCACCCTGGGGGATGCGGATCATAACTCGTAATAGGTGTCTACAACTTGCAAGATAGGATCAAGAACACGCATATATTCATGAAAACATAATAGGTTCAGATCTGAAATCATGGCACTCGGGCCCTAGTGACAAGCATTAAGCATAGCAAAGTCATAGCAACATCAATCTCATAACATAGTGGATACTAGGGATCAAACCCTAACAAAACTAACTAGATTACATGGTAAATCTCATCCAACCCATCACCGTCCAGCAAGCCTACGATGGAATTACTCACGAACGTCGGAGAGCATCATGAAATTGGTGATGAAGGATGGTTGGTGATGACGACGGCGTCGATTCCCCCTCTCCGGAGCCCAAATCAGGCTCCAGATCTGCCCTCCCAAGGAAGAACAGGAGGTGGCGGCGGCTCCGTATCGTAAAACGCGATGAACTCTTCTCTTTGATTTTTTTCTCCCCGAATAGGAATATATAGAAGTGGAAACGAGGTCGGAGGAGCAACAGGGGGCCCACAAGCCACAGGGGCGCGCCCTAGGGGGGTGGGCGCGCCCCCTGGCTTGTGGCCAGGTGGTGGGCCCCCTGCAGTTGATTCTTTCGCCAATATTTTTTATTAATTCCAAAAATATTCTCCGTAAATTTTTAGGTCAATCCGAGAACTTTTATTTCTGCACAAAAATAACACCAAGGCAATTCTGCTGAAAACAGCGTCAGTCCGGGTTAGTTCCATTCAAATCATGCAAATTAGAGTCCAAAACAAGGGCAAAAGAGTTTGGAAAAGTGGATACGTGGGAGACGTATCATGTACCGCTTGTGGATGCCTCCATGTTGTGTTGAGGATCACCTTGACGTGAAGTAGGGGCTTCCACTTGAGTTGACGAAGTAATTTCCTTCACCTCCATGGGACGAATCTTGTCGATGGACAAGTCTTGGATAGCTTCCGAAGGATCCTTATCTCCTACATCATTTGGCAATTGTTCGACTTGCGAACCATTAGATTCATCAAACTTCACATCTACCGTCTCTTCAACTTTTCGAGTGAAGTTGTTGTAGACACGGTAAGTGTGAGAGTTCAATCCGTAACCAAGTAGGAATCCTTCATGAGATTTAGGAGAAAATTTAGTACGACGATGCTTATCAAGAATGTAGCACTTTGAGCCGAATACCCAAAAGTATCCAACTTGGGGTTTGTTACCGGTGAGTATCTCGTATGCTGTTTTACCGAGAAGCTTGTGCAAGTAGAGTCGGTTCCTGGCATGACATGCTGTTTCCACAACTTCTGCCCAAAAGTGTCTTGGCGTCTTGTATTCGTCAAGCATCGTTCTTGCCATCTCAATAAGAGTTCGGTTCTTCCTCTCAACAACTCCATTTTGTTGAGGCGTGTACGTAGCCGAGAACTCATGTGAAACACCTTCTTCATCAAGAAAGGTATCCACATGGGTGTTTTTGAACTCCAATCCGTTATCGCTCCGAACCTTCTTGATCTTCACTTCAAACTGAATTTGTGCTTTGCGAACAAAGTTCTTGAAGATCTTTTGTACCTGCGACTTATCATCAAGAAAGAATACCCAGGTAAATCTGGAAAAATCATCAACTATAACTAGACCATAGGAATTTCCACCGAGGCTCTTGTAAGCATTGGGACCAAAAAGATCCATGTGAAGTAAGTCGAGTGGTCTCCTAGTAGTCATGATATTCTTTACGGGATGACTTCCACCTACTTGCTTTCCAGCTTGACAAGCACTACAAAGTCTATCTTTGTCAAAGATAACATCTTTAACACCAAGTATATGATCACCTTTGATAAGCTTGTCTAGATTACACATGCCAACATGTCCTAGTCTTCTATGCCAAAGCCAACCTTTAGAAGATTTTGCAATAAGACAAGTACGAGGTTTGGATCTCTTAGTGAAATCGACAATATATAGATCACCTCTACGGAAACCGGTAAAGACCATGTTATGATTATCTTGACGAAACACTTGGCAATCTACTTTCGCGAATAGCACATTAAAACCAAAGTCGGCAAGTCTAGATACGGAAAGAAGATTGTAGCCAAGGGATTCAACAAGCATGAAATTTTGAATAGAGCTATCATGGGATATGGCCACCTTACCAAGACCAAGTCCCTTACCCTTGGAGTTGTCTCCAAAAGTTACATACCTTCGCGGTCCATGGTTTTGTGTGATCTCTTCAAACATCTCTCTATCTCCGGTCATATGATCGGTGCATCCACTATCGAGAATCCACTCGTTTCCTCCAGACATGTAATCCTTGAAGTTTGCCATGAGACTTAGATTCTTCATGATCTTCTCATGCTCAATGTCGAACAACTCATATTCATCATACTAGCCATGTTCCACATTGTCATCATCAAGTGGGAAATCCTCGTCACAAAGAACAAGAGATTCGTTAGGGTTGTGATCGTGACAATGTTCAAACTTGTGAATACGAATGGCTTCTACAATGATGTTGTTGATAGTTATGACATCTCCTTTAGCACGCATGAGGTCTCTAAGCTCAAATAGATAGTCATCAAACTTGGGATCACTAGGCGTCATTTTGTGAAAGGCAATAGTTTTATGAAGAATTTCATCAAGATTACTCAACGAATAACTTGGATATCGTTTCTCCAAGTCATTCCACAAAGTACAAGCACATTCAAAATTCTTCATTTGATTAAGCACAATTCTAGGCAATCCTCTAACGATAAGGTTAACAGTTCTAAGATTGCATAGCATATCAATTTCCTCTTCGTGTGTGGGATGTAAAGGATCAATGGGAGGTACATAGGGGCTCTTAACATACTTGCTCAATTGAAATTCATTAAATAGCTCAAGCATCATATGTTTCCAATGACTATAGTACTCCCCATCAAGAATAGGCACTCTACAACTCAAACTTCCCGAACTAGACACATCCATCTTCCTCCACGGTGATGAAACCGTTGCAATGGAGACCAATGCTCTGATACCAATTGAGGGATCACTACAAGTGTGTGTCTAGAGGGGGGTGAATAGACTACTTGCAAGAAATAAAAACCTAACCTTTTCCCAAGTTAATTGGTTGGTAGATTTTAACAATTATAGCAAGTCTAGCACACCCTACACATGCATGTCAACAAGTATGGCAGCGGAAAGTAAAGACATTGCACATGGAAGTAAGGAGTTGAGATAGGGAGATCAAACGCATGAGGGACACTAAGATTTTTCGCGTGGTTCCGATAGGTGGTGCTATCGTACGTCCACGTTTATGGAGTCTTCAACCCACGGAGGGTAACGGTCGCGAGAGTCCACGGAGGGCTCCACCCATAAGGGTCAACGAAGTAGCAACCTTGACTATTCCATAACGGCTTCCGTCCACGAAGGACTATCCTCACTATGGGTAGATCTTCACGAAGTAGGCGATCTCCTTGCCCGTACAAACTTCTTGGTTCAACTCCACAACACGAAGTAGGAGGCTCCCAAGCGACACCTAACCAATCTAGGAGGCACCACCCTCCAAAAGGTAATAGGCTCGGTAATGTCGATGAACTCCTCGCTCTTGTGCTTCAAGATGATAGACTCCTCAACACACAATCACTCTCTCACAAATTTGGCTTTGGTGGAGAGATTGATTTGGTGGAAAGCAACTTGGGGAGGCTAGAGATCAAGATTCATATGGATGGAGTGGAATAGCTTGATCTCAACACATGAGTAGGTGGCCTCTCTCAGAAAATTGGATGGGGCAAGTATGGACTAGTTCTGAGTGCTTCTCCTTAGAGTGGGTGGTGGTGAAGGGGTATATATAGGCATCCCCAAAAATCCAACCGTTACACCTAAAGTGACCAACTCGGTGACACCGATGTGTGAATATCGGTGGTACCGAAGTGACCAAAAGGCAGTAAGTTTTGAATCTCGGTGAGACCGATATATAATTCTCGGTGGTCCGATTAGGTGATCAACGGTCAGATTGCGCAACTCGGTGACGCCGATCCTGAAAACTCGGTGGTACCGATTTTGAGAATCGAGGTAAGAGAAAGTTGGCAACCCAAACTCGGTGGCACCAAAGTGGAATCGGTTGCACCGATGTGCTAGGGTTTGGCATGGGTCTGTCTGAGTTTGGGAATCGGTGGCACCGAGTGGGAAGTGTTGGTTGCACCGATTTTGGATATTTGACTTTGGACAGACTTTTGTCGAAGAGCTTGTGGGTGTTTTTGGTGACTATCTCTTGTGCACGTGGAGCATCTTGTTCACCAATAGTACCTTACCCCCTTTTAATAGTATTGGCTTTCCTATGGACTCAAATTGAGTTCTCACAAAGTAAAATGTACAGTCCTCTTGCTTGAAGCTTTGCAAATCCATTTCCTTGCATCTTGGGGTATCTCCACAATCCTTTTGCCAACCCATCTCTCTCTATGGACTTTCACCTGAAATACACTAGGTAGAAATATTAGTCCAAGAGATAATGTATGTTGTCATGAATTATCAAAACCACCAAGGGAGCATGTTGTGCTTTCACTCGTTCCACAAAGCTGGAACTAAACACGGTAGTCCAACAGACCGGGAAGTGACTCCGGCTCCCACCGAAGTCGAAGAGGTTGCTACTTCTTGAGTTTGCGTTGGTTTTCCCTTGAAGAGGAAAGGGTGATGCAGCAAAGTAGATAAGTATTTCCCTCAGTTGTTGAGAACCAAGGTATCAATCCAGTAGGAGATACAAGCAAGTCCCCAATCTTCGCACCTACACAAACAATAAAACACTTGCACCCAACGCTATAAAGGGGTTCTCAATCCCTTCACGGTTACTTGCAAGGATGAGATCTGATAGAGATAGATATAGAAGATTACTAAAGCAAAAAGTAAAAGAAAAGTTAAAAAGATTGCAGCAAAGTATTTTTGGTATTTTTTATTTATAGATCTGAAAATATAATATGAAAAATAGACCCGGGGGCCATAGGTTTCACTAGAGGCTTCTCTCTTGAAGGAAAATAATACGGTGGGCGAACAAATTACTGTCGAGCAATTGATAGAAAAGTGCATAGTTATGACGATACTGTAAACTTCAAATACTTCTGTAGCAATTTGTAAACTTCGAATACTTCTGTAACTCCAAAAATTCTAAAAAATTTGGAAAATCAGGGAAATTTGTATATCAATCCTGTGTAAAAAATGCAGATCCAATTGATGCTCTGGTGAATTTATCAAATTCCTGGACTGAGCGCAAAAGTTTTTGTTTTTCAGCAAAACCAAAACAACAATCACCGTAAACCATCCCAAAGGTCTTACTTGGCACAAACACTAATTAAAACAATAAAACACAATTACTACAGAGGTAATAATGTGTAAAGCACTCAAAAACAGAAGCAAAAACAAACAAAAAAACGTAAAATTGGGTTGCCTCCGAACAAGCGCTATTGTTTAACGCCCCTAGCTAGGCATAATGATTTCAATGATGCTCACATAAAAAGTAGTAATTGAAATATGCAAGAAAGCATCATGAATCTCATGACAAACATATTTAAGTCTAACCCACTTCCTATGCATAGGGATTTTGTGAGCAAACAATTTATGGGAACAAGAATCAACTAGCATAGGAAGGCAAAACAAGCATAACTTCAAAACTTTGAACACATAGAGAGGAAACTTGATATTATTGCAATTCCTACAAGCATATATTCCTCCCTCATAATAAATTTCAGTAGCATCATGAAGGAATTCAACAATATAAGTATCAAATAAATCATTCTTTTCATGATGCACAAGCATAGAATTTTCATTACTCTCCACATAAGCAAATTCATTTTTATACATAGTAGTGGGAGCAAACTCAACAAAATAACTATCATGAGACACTTGATTGACATAACCAGATTGCAAATTAAAACCATGATGATAAGTTTCACCCTCATCATGAATAGGAGGCATGCAAACATCATAATAAATTTGCTCATCAAAACTTGGGGGACTAAAAATATCATCTTCATCAAACATAGCATCCCCAAGCTTGTGGCTTTGCATATCATTAGCATAATTGACATTAATAGAATTGATAGTAACATCATTGCAATCATGCTTTCCAATCAAGGAGATATCATGAATCACCTTATAAATTTCTTCTTTCAACACTTCATCAAAATTTTCATGATTTTCAAGCAAAACTTCATAGAGAAAATCAAGTGCACTCAACTCACTAGCAATTGGTTCATCATAATTTGGTCTTTTGAAAAGATTAGCAAGTGGATGAGGATCCATATCAATAGATTTTTAGCAAGCGAAGATGCAAGCAAATAGAAGGCACATGGCAACACAAGCAAAAAAAGGCAAACGAAAAGACGAACGGAAGAAGGGCGAATAAAAAGGCAAATCTTTTTGGTATTTTCTGAAAATCGTTTTAGAAGTGGGGGAGAGGAAAACGAGAGGCAAATGGCAAATAATGTAAATGCAAGAGATGAGTTTGTGATGGGTACTTGGTAGGCTTTATGTAGATCTCCCAGGCAATGGCGCCAAAAATCCTTCTTGCTACTTCTTGAGCTTGCGTTGGTTTTCCCATGAAGAGCAAAGGGTGATGCAGCAAAGTAGATGAGTATTTCCCTCAGTTGTTGAGAACCAAGGTATCAATCCAGTAGGAGATACAAGCAAGTCCCCAATCTTCGCACCTACACAAACAATCAAACACTTGCACCCAATGCTATAAAGGGGTTGTCAATCCCTTCACGGTTACTTGCAAGGATGAGATCTGATAGAGATAGATGTAGAAGATTACTAAAACGAAAAGTAAAACAAAAGTAAAAATATTGCAGCAAAGTATTTTTGGTATTTTTGGTTTATAGATCTGAAAATATAATATGGAAAATAGACCCGGGGGCCATAGGTTTCACTAGAGGCTTCTCTCTTGAAGGAAAATAATACGGTGGGTGAACAAATTACTGTCGAGCAATTGATAGAAAAGTGCATAGTTATGACGATATCCAAGGCAATGATTATGCATATAGGCATCACGTCCGTGTCAAGTAGACCGAAATGATTCTGCATCTACTACTATTACTCCACACATCGACCGACTCCTGCCTGCATCTAGAGTATTAAGTTCATGAAGAACAGAGTAACGCATTAAGTAAGATGACATGATGTAGAGGGATAAACTCAAGCAATATGATGAAAACCCCATCTTTTTATCCTTCATGGCAACAATACAAATACGTGCCTTGCTACCACTACTTTGTCACTGGGTGAGGACACCGCAAGATTGAACCCAAAACCAAGCACTTCTCCCATTGCAAGAATTACCAATCTAGTTGACCAAACCAAACCAATAACTCGAAGAGACTTGCAAAGATATGAAATCATGCATATAAGAATTTAGAGAAGATTCAAATAATATTCATAGATAATCTGATCATAAACCCACAATTCATCGGATCTCGACAAACACACCGCAAAAGAGTATTACATCGGATAGATCTCCATGAAGATCATGAAGAACATGGTATTGAAGAACATAGAGAGAGAAGAAGCCATCTAGCTACTAGCTATGGACCCAAAGGTGTGTGGTGAACTACTCACGCATCATCGGAAGGGCAATGGAGTTGATGTAGATGCCCTCCGTGATCGAATCCCCCTCCGGCAGATTACCGGAAAAGGCTCCAAGATGGGATCTCACGGGAACAGAGGGTTCCGGCGGCAGAAAAGTATTTTCGTGGCTCTTTTTGGTGTTGGGGGAATATTTAGGAATTTATAGGCTGAAGAATAGGGTTAGGAGGCCTGCTGGGGGGCCACAAGCCAGGGGGGCGCCCCCCTAGGGCACGCCCAGGTGCCTTGTCACCTCCCGGCAGGTCTCCTACCTTCATCTCCAAGTCTGGCAGGTTTCTTCTGGTCCAAGAAAAATCATTCCGAAGATTTTATTCCATTTGGACACCGTTTAATATTCCTTATCTGCAATACTCAAAAACAAGGAAAAAACAGAAACTGGCACTAGGCACTAGGTTAATAGGTTAGTCCCAAAAATAATATAAAATAGCATATTAATGCATATAAAACATCCAAAACAGATAATATAATAGCATGGAACAATCAAAAATTATAGATACGTGGGAGACGTATCAGGGGTCATAGGGGGCGGCTCTTGGTAAGCTGCTGTGGACGCCGCCTCCCGCTGAGCTCTAGCATTATCCACAATCTCCTGAGCATCGACAATGGGTGGGTCATCACGGGGCGGGTTTCGACGCCGCTCGCTGTTGGAGACCGCTGGTGACTCCAAACACCGGCTATAACTGTGGCTTGGGATGGGGGTTGAGTGCACACGACTCCGGCTGTAAGTATACTTCTCCTGTTGAGCCACTGCTGTCTGCAAGTACCCAATGGCATTCCTTGCCTCTTCGGCGAATGGTGTCCCCTCAGCTAGGGGGGCGCATTGAGCCTGGCAGCCGCCACTACCATGTTCTCCACCGGGTTAGAGTAATGACCAGGTGGTGTCAAAAACGCTGCGGCGGGGTATGATTCCTGCGGGGCGGGTCTGGCTACCGATGCTGAGTCACCGCCCTATTACCAGGCACTTCCGCCGTTCGGGTCATGATCAGAGGTGCGTTCGGTCCTGCCCCCGACGAGTTAAAAAGATTTCTGGGCTCATACTGATCAGGTAGGCGGGTCTGATGCCTCATCCTAAAAACTGCCTCTGAGGCTTGTTGATCCAGATTAAGGCGAAAAGCTTCAGCCTTGAGACGCTCTGATTCAGCATCCATCTGAGTCTGCAACGCATTGATCTCCTCCTAGGCCCTGGTCATTTGGTCCTTCAACCTCGCGATCTCTGCGTTACGGTTTGCTTGGTTTTGCGCCGTGACCTCGGTTCCCATCAGAGTTGTCAGCTCGTTCATCAGATCCAGCAAAAGTTGAGCCAAGGGCCTGGCTGACCCGGACCCTGCCGCGCCGGCCGCCGCTGTCCCGGCCGCCGTGCTGCCAGAAGCCGATGCCGATCCAGCCATGAAGATGGCGGCTTGGCTCGGCGGCTCATAGGGCTCCGGAAAACTATCACCATCGAAGTAGCCCCCAAGCCCGCCGTTATGAAGCTGGTAGATTGATTCCACCTCTCCGCTCGAGGATCCATCCTCTGAGCAGATGAGGGTTTCTTCCCGTGACACAGAACCTTCCTCAAGCTCCGCGCCTTGGGTGAAGCCGACGAAGACATGCTTCCGGCCCGGCTTGATCCGGGCGGGTTGCACGCGCCGGGCCGAATCGACGAGGTTGGTGTACATGTCCGGCCCAGGCTTAGATCCGCCGATCTTGCCGAAGAAAATGTGAATTCCGCCAAAGGGGACCCGGTACACATACTCGATTGAGTCGGCCTCGGGGCCCCAGCCAGCATCGTCGATGTAGAGCTTGCCGCGGCGACTCTTGGTCATCCTGCCAACGGCGTATCCCTCGATCCCTGGGAGAGAGCCCTTCGAGTACTCCAAACCACCGCGCATCTGCCCCATGATGGGCGCCAACTGTCGTGGATTTGTCACGGCAGATGTCCTAGTGTGAGGACTTAGTCGTGAAGCCATCGCTACGGCGGTTAACTCGAAGGGGTTGATTGGGATGAAAGACACAGGTTTACCCAGGTTCGGCCCCTCTCGAAGGAGGTAATAGCCTACATCCTGCTTTGAGTTGTATTGATTGGATATCGATTACAAGGGAGCAGATTCGCTTGACCTAGCACTTGATCAAAGGTTTCGTGGCCTAAGCCACCCAGGGAACCCGCCTTTATATACACAGGTCGAGGCCTTGGGCTTACAAGAGTCTGGGCCAGGTTACATCTAGTAACCGATCCTATCTCTAAATCACCTTGCCTTGTCTGGCAAGCTGTCTCTCGGTGGCTTACGCCTCCGGGTCATACGTGGCCTTCCGGCTCTGGGCCTCCGCCCGGCCCATCGGGCAAGTTACTTCCAAGCCTTGTCTTGATCTTCCGGCCTGCTTAAGGCCTCACTATAAGAGTCGCCAACTTCCTAACACGCCCTCTCCTTGGGCGGGTCATACCACGGGGTTATATCCCCAACACATCCCGTACTTGAATCATTACTACATACACACACAGTGAATCACGTATTCTAACACTTGGGCATCCTCACAATCTTTGCAGACATTCTCATGTCCATGAATGAAGTTCGGATAAAACCATTGATTGTGCAAGCTGAATGAAACATCTATCGTTTCTTCACAACTCTTGGGTTTTCGTATCCTCCTAAGAAACGTCTGTTGATCCAATCACAACTTCTTCCAAATTCCTTCTTCAACAAGCTAGTGATTGCTCCTATTACTACGGAGCCAGTGGGTTATGGGCCCAGTTTCATCACTTGTATAGCTTTAACTCCCCTTTGGAGTTACTACATGTTCAATATTCCAACATTACACCTCCTTTAATACCATTAGTACTTCATTTCATTCATACTATTGGGGTAACCAACATATCAAAATAAAATTCAAACTTATTTTGTCCAATATAAATTTTCCTTTCCATTGGTGTGTTCACCATTAAAAGGTATTCTTTCATCAATAAATCATATTCTTTTCATATCCAATTCTTGATTACATCCTTAATCACTTCTCAAAACTCCAATTTCATAAGTACTTTATTGCAAATGTTGCCATCCACATAGTATGATATGGTCTAGCATTACTTTCATCCATATTCATTTGTCTGAACTCCTTGGCATGAACGGTACATTCTTTTTCCTTTGTTCATGTGGTTTTACCAAGTACTATCACATTTAAAATGAAATGTATAAATGCATGCATAGACCATATTTTCTCGTATCCTCAAAAATGATCAAAAAATCTTTGTTTATAGAGTAACAACTCATACAAATTAACATAGGAAATCATGCACATTAGTTTTTTGATTCATGAATTCATTACAATCTCTGAGAGTTCCGTTACATAATTCAACTCCATATCCTCTTCAAAATAAGAGTGTTTCCTACTACACTTATTACCAATATTAAGATTTTCACCTGCTCAGCTCCGACTTTCTTCTTGTGTGGGCATTTATTTGCATAATGTCCAGCTTCCTTGCCGCGAAAACAGATGACTTCCAGCAAGTCTCGGGGATTCCTGGTGTTTTTGTTTGCTCCTTGGGTTCTTTGCTTCCTTGATGGGCAATCATTGGCCTAATGTCTTGTGTTCTTGCACTCAAAATAGGTACTATGACTCTTATCCTTCTTTGCTGGGTTTAGGTTGTTCTCGGGGCACATTATCTTTCTTTTCCTGGACTTCTCCGTACTGATTAGCGCTTCTATTTTCTGTGGATCAAACTCCACTTCTTCTATCGGGAAGTTTCCCAGATACTCTTTGCTTTCCTTCGTGCAATACTATGAAAAATGTCCTTCTTCTCCACATGAATAGCAGGCATGGGAGAAAATCTGGTTAGGCCTTCTCCATCGGGGTCTTCAACAACTTCCTTCATCACAGGTGCTACTTCTTGAGCATGCGTTTGTTTTCCCTTGAAGAGGAAAGGGTGATGCGGAAAAGTAGGTAAGTATTTCCCTCAGTTGTTGAGAACCAAGGTATCAATCCAGTAGGAGATACAAGAAAGTCCCCAATAGATGTACCTACACAAATAATCAAACACTTGCACCCAACGCTATAAAGGGGTTGTCAATCCCTTCACGGTTAATTGCAAGGATAAGATCTGATAGAGATAGATAGATAGGATTGCTAAAACGAAAAGTAAAGTAAAAGTAAAAAGATTGCAGCAAGATATTTTTGGTATTTTTGGTTTATAGATCTGAAAATATAATATGGAAAATAGACCCGGGGGCCATAGGTTTCACTAGAGGCTTCTCTCATGAAGGAAAATAATACGGTGGGTGAACAAATTACTGTCGAGCAATTGATAGAAAAGCGAATAATTATGAAGATATCCAAGGCAATGATTATGCATATAGGCATCACGTCCGTGTCAAGTAGACCGAAACGATTCTGCATCAACTACTATTACTCCACACATCGACCGACTCCTGCCTGCATCTAGAGTATTAAGTTCATGAAGAACAGAGTAACGCATTAGGTAAGATGACATGATGTAGAGGGATAAACTCAAGCAATATGATGAAAACCCCATCTTTTTATCCTTGATGGCTACAATACAATACGTGCCTCGCTACCCCTACTTTGTCACTGGGTGAGGACACCGCAAGATTGAACCCAAAACTAAGCACTTCTCCCATTGCAAGAATTACCAATCTAGTTGGCCAAACCAAACCAATAACTCGAAGAGACTTGCAAAGATATGAAATCATGCATATAAGAATTCAGAGAAGATTCAAAAAATATTCATAGATAATCTGAACATAAACCCACAATTCATCGGATCTCGACAAACACACCGCAAAAGAGTATTACATCGGATAGATCTCCATGAAGATCACGAAGAACATGGTATTGAAGAACAAAGAGAAGAAGCCATCTAGCTACTAGCTATGGACCCGAAGGCCTGTGGTGGACTACTCACGCATCATCGGAGGGGCAATGGAGTTGATGTAGATGCCCTCCGTGATCGAATCCCCCTCCGGAAGATTACCGGAAAAGGCTCCAAGATGGGATCTCACGGGAACATAGGCTTCCGGCGGCGGAAAAGTATTTTCGTGGCTCTTTTTAGTATCCAGGGAATATTTGGGAATTTATAGGCCGAAGAATAGGGTTAGGAGAGCTGCCGTGGGGCCACAAGCCAGGAGGGCGCGCCCTAGTGGCTTGTGACGCCACGGCAAGTCTTCTGCCTTCATCTCCAAGTCTGGCAGGTTTCTTTTGGTCCAAGAAAAATCATTCCGAAGATTTTATTCCGTTTGGACTCCGTTTAATATTCCTTATCTGCAATACTCAAAAGGATGGAACAAACAGAAACTGGTACTGGGCTCTAGATTAATAGGTTAGTCCCAAAAATAATATAAAATAGCATATTAATGCATATAAAACATCCAAAACAGATAATATAATAGCATGGAACAATCAAAAATTATAGATACGTTGGGTACATATCAAGCATCCCCAAGCTTAATTCCTGCTCGTCCTCGAGTAGGTAAATGATAAAAATAGAATTTTTGATGTGGAATGCTACCTAACATATTTATCCATGTAATATTCTTTATTGTGGCATGAATATTCAAATCCATAAGATTCAAAACAAAAGTCTAATATTGACATAAAAACAGTAATACTTCGAGCACAACAACAAGGCAATTGTTTCCTTTCGAAATAACATGGCCTTAGAAATTTATCCCTACAAAATTGATACGTCTCCAACGTATCTATAATTTTTGATTGTTCCATGCTTTTATATTATCTGTTTTGGATGTTTTATATGCATTAATATGCTATTTTATATTATTTTTGGGACTAACCTATTAATCTAGAGCCTAGTGCCAGTTTCTGTTTTTTCCATGTTTTTGAGTATTGCAGATAAGGAATATTAAACGGAGTCCAAACGGAATAAATTCTTCGGAATGATTTTTCTTGGACCAGAAGAAACCTGCCAGACTTGGAGATGAAGGCAGAAGACCTGCCGTGGCGTCAGAAGCCACTAGGGCGCGCCCTAGGGGGGCGCCCTAAGAGCTTGTGGCCCCACGGCAGCTCTCCTAACCCAATTCTTTGGCCTATAAATTCCCAAATATTCCCTGGATACTAAAGAGAGCCACGAAAATACTTTTCCGCCGCCGGAAGCCTCTGTTCCCGTAAGATCCAATCTTGGAGCCTTTTCCGGTCATCTGCCGGAGGGGGATTCGGTCACGGAGGGCATCTACATCAACTCCATTGCCCCTCCGATGATGCGTGAGTAGTTTACCACAGACCTTCGGGTCCATAGATAGTAGCTAGATGGCTTCTTCTCTCTCTTTGTTCTTCAATACCATGTTCTTCATGATCTTCATGGAGATCTATCCGATGTAATACTCTTTTGCGGTATGTTTCTCGAGATCCGATGAATTGTGGGTTTATGTTCAGATTATCTATGAATATTATTTGAATCTTTTATTAATTCTTATATGCATGATTTCATATCTTTGCAAGTCTCTTTGAGTTATTGGTTTGGTTTGTCCAACTAGATTGGTAATTCTTGCAATGGGAGAAGTGCTTAGTTTTGGGTTCAATCTTGCGGTGTCCTCACCCAGTGACAAAGTAGGGGTAGCGAGGCACGTATTGTATTGTTGCCATCGAGGATAAAAATATGGGGTTTTCATCATATTGCTTGAGTTTATCCCTCTACATCATGTCATCTTACCTAATGCGTTACTCTGTTCTTCATGAACTTAATACTCTAGATGCAGGCAGGAGTCGGTCGATGTGTGGAGTAATAGTAGTAGATGCAGAATCGTTTCGGTCTACTTGACACGGACGTGATACCTATATGAATAATCATTGCCTTGGATATCTTCATAATTATTCGCTTTTCTATCAATTGCTTGACAGTAATTTGTTCACCCACCGTATTATTTGCTATCATGAGAGAAGCCTCTAGTGAAACCTATGGCCCCCGGGTCTATTTTCTATATTATACTTTCAGATTTAAAACCAAAAATACCAAATATATGTTGCTACAATCTTTTTACTTTTAGTTTACTTTCCGTTCAAGCAATCTATTCTATCTATCTCTATTAGATCTCATCCTTGCAAGTAACCGTGAAGGGATTGACAACCCCTTTATAGCGTTGGGTGCAAGTGTTTGATTATTTGTGTAGGTACATCTATTGGTGACTTGCTTGTATCTCCTACTGGATTGATACCTTGGTTCTCAACAACTGAGGGAAATACTTACCTACTTTGCCGCATCACCCTTTCCTCTTCAAGGGAAAACCAATGCATGCTCAAGAAGTAGCAAGAAGGATTTCTGGCGCCGTTGCCGGGGAGATCTACATCAAGCCTACCAAGTACCCATGACAAACTCATCTCTTGCATTTACTTTAGTTGCCATTTGCCTCTCGTTTTCCTCTCCCCCACTTCTAAAACGATTTTCCAAAAAGATTTGCCTCTTTATTCACCCTTCTTCCGTTCGTCTTTTTGTTTGCCTTTTGCGCTAGATCGTTTCGTTGCCACTATGTCTGAATCGGGTGAGGTTATTATTGAAAATCTTGAGGGTATGGCTAGTACTAATCTTGAAGAAAAATTTGAATCTTGCTCTCTAGATCATGAAACTGAATCTCGTCCTAATTACAAAACTAAAACTTTTCAAGTGGGAGAAGGAAATATTATTGGGAAGAGTGTTATCCAAGAATTCTTTGATTGTACGGGAGTGATGCCTATGAATAATAAATCTATACTTCTTAGCACAAATTGTTATGCGGATGCTATTGTCATGCTCATTGAAAGATTGTAAAAAAAATTTGTGCATATTCATCCCGCTTTGCAAAAGGTGTTTTATGAACTTCCCAATATTACTCACCCTAAAGCTAAAAAGATTGCTACTATCATCCTTATGCGTGAATTTGATTTTATCTTACATGAAGCAAGGGAGATTTTTGCTTTATACAATAAAAATATTGAACACCCTCCTATTGAAGAAATTCTCCATGATAAATAAACCTTGGGTAGTCTTGAATCTAGAGACTATCAATCTTATAGTGAAAATCTTAGGAGGAGAGTTCCCTACGCGGAAGTCACTCAAACCTTGTATCTTGAGGCTTATGATGAATTTGATTGGTTAACAAGGGGGACTTTCGTAGGTTATAAAGATGATTGGTTGGAAAAGATAGCTAGGGATCCCGTTATAAATAAGATACGTGTTTTATACGATGATATCTATGGTGATGATCCAGATTACGGGTTTATGAATTTCAAAATTACTAGTCAAAGTTCCTTTCATGAATTAAGTTCCCCTACTAGGAGGGAAACAAAGGAAAGTATAGATCTATTTAGGAAAGCTCTTGATGGTTTGACCAAGTATGAATTGCATACCAAAGATAACAATACCTAGATCTATTGCGTTATGCCAAGCTAGGGGCGTTAAACAATAGCGCTTGTTGGGAGGCAACCCAATTTTATTTTTATGCTTTTGATTTTGTTTCTGTTTTTGTGTGTTTTTCACATTATTACTTCTGTAATAATTGTGTTTTCTTGTTTAAATTAGTGTTTGAGCCAAGTAAGACCTTTGGGATGGTCTACGGTGTTTGCAATTTGATTTTGCTGAAAACCAGAAACTTTTGCTCTCAGTCCAGGAATTTTGTAAATTCACTGGAACGTGCTTTTGATCTGAAATTTTTACAAAAGATTTATATACAAATTTCCCTGATTTTCCTAATTTTTCAGAATTTTTCTAGTTACAGAAGTATTCTAAGTCTATAGATTTCTACAGACTGTTCTGTTTTACACAGATTCTGTTTTCTTTGTGTTGTTTGCTTATTTTGATGTATCTATGGGTTGTATCGGGGGGTATGAACCATGGAGAAGTTGGAATATAGTAGATATTACACCAATATAAATAAAGAATGAGTTCACAACTGTACCTAAAGTGGTGATTTATTTTTCTTATACTAACGGATCTCATGAGTTTTCTGTTGAGTTTTGTGTTGTGAAGTTTTCAAGTTTTGGGTAAAGATTTGATGGACTATGGAATAAGGAGTGGCAAGAGCCTAAGCTTGGGGATTCCCAAAGCACCCCAACCCATATTCAAGGATACCAAAGAGCCCAAGCTTAGGGATGCCCCGGAAGGCATCCCCTCTTTCGTCTTCAATCCATCGGTAAATTTACATGAGGCTATATTTTTATTCACCACATGATATGTGTTTTGCTTGGAGCGTCTTGTATGATTTGAGTCTTTGCTTTTTAGTTTGTCACAATCATCCTTTCTACACACATCGTTTTTGAGAGGGACACGCTGAATCGTGAATTTATTAGAATACTCTATGTGCTTCACTTATATCATTTGAGCTAGGCAATGTTGCTCTAGTACTTCACTTATATCTTTTTAGAGCACGGTGGTGTTATATTTTATAGAAATTATTGAACTCTCGTACCTCACTTATATTATTTTGAGAGTCTTCAAAACAGCATGGTAATTTGTTTAGGTTATGAATTTAGTCCTAATATAATGGGCATCCAAGAGGGATATAATAAAAACTTTCATATAAAGTGCATTGAATACTATGAGAAGTTTGATTCCTTGCATATAGTTTTGAGATATGAAGATGGTAATATGAGAGTCATGCTAGTGAGTAGTTGTGAATTGGAGAAATACTTGTGTTGAAGTTTTTGATTCCCATAGCATGCACGTATGGTTAACCGTTATGTAGCGAAGTCGGAGCATGATTTGTTTAATGATTGTCAATCTTTGTGTCAGGGTCGGGAGCGTGCGATGGTTAACTCCTACCAACCTCTCCCCTAGGAGCATGCGTCTAATGCTTTGTTTGATAACTAATAGACTTTTGCAATAAGTATGTGAGTTCTTTATGACTAATGTTGAGTCCATGGATTATACGCACTCTCACCCTTCCACCTTTCCTAGCCTCTCTAGTACCGTGCAACTCTCGCCGGTACATCAAACCCAGCTTCCTCAAAACAGCCACCATATATTTTCCTCAAAACAGCCACCATACCTACCTATTATGGCATTTCCATATCCATTCCGAGATATATTGCCATGCAACTTCCACCGTTCCGTTTTTTATGACATGCATCATCACTTTCATATTGCATATAGAGTCATGTTTTGTTCTAGGTATCGAGTTGTAAGTAAATAAAAGTGTGATGATTCCCATTATTAGAGCATTTGTCCCGTGTGAGAAAAGGATGATGGAAGCTATGAATACCTCATAAGTTGGGATGAGTCTCCGGACTTAACAAAAAATAAAAGAGGCCAGCGAAGCCCAAATAAAAAAAATAAAAGAGGCCAAAGATGCCCACCAAAAAAAAGAAAAAAGAAAAAAAGTGAAAAGAAAAAGAAAAAAAGTGAGAGAAAGAGAGAAGGGACAATGCTACTATCTTTTTCCACACTTCTATTTCAAAGTAGCACCATGATCTTCATGATAGAGAGTCTCCTATTTTGTCACTTTCATATAGCTAGTGGAATTCTTCATCCTTTGCACAACCACTTAGTTTCTTTTTGAGTCTTTCATACACTTATAGCTCTAGTGCACCCGTTGCATGGCAATCCCTACTCACTCACATCGATATCTATTGACGGGCATCTCCATAGCCCGTTGATACGCCTAGTTGATGTGAGACTATCTTCTCCTTTTTCCTCATCATCTCCACCATATTCTGTTCCACCTATAGTGCTATATCCATGGCTCGCGCTCATGTATTGCGTGAGAGTTGAAAAGGTTTGAGAACATAAAAAGTGTGAAACAATTGCTTGACTTGTTCATCGGGGTTGTGCATGATTTAGATACTTTGTGTGGGGAAGATGGAGCATAGCCAAACCATATGATTTTGTAGGGATAACTTTCTAAGGCCATGTTATTTCAAAAGGACACAATTGCCTTGTTGGTGTGCTCGAAGTATTACTGTTTTTGTGTCAATATTAGACTTTTGTTTTGAATCTTATGGATCTGAATATTCATGCCACAATAAAGAATATTACATGGATAAATATGTTAGGTAGCATTCCACATCAAAAATTCTGTTTTTATCATTTACCTACTCGAGGATGAGCAGGAATTAAGCTTGGGGATGCTTGATACGTCTCCAATGTATCTATAATTTTTGATTGTTCCATGCTATTATATTATCTGTTTTGGATGTTTTATATGCATTAATATGCTATTTTATATTATTTTTGGGACTAACCTATTAATCAAGAGCCTAGTGCCAGTTTCTGTTTTTTCCATGTTTTTGAGTATTGCAGATAAGGAATATTAAACGGAGTCCAAACGGAATAAAATCTTCGGAATGATTTTTCTTGGACCAGAAGAAACCTGCCAGACTTGGAGATGAAGGCAGAAGACATGCCGTGGCGTCACAAGCCACCAGGGCGCGCCCTAGGGGGGGCGCCCTAAGGGCTTGTGGCCCCACGGCAGCTCTCCTAACCCTATTCTTCGGCCTATAAATTCCCAAATATTCCCTGGATACTAAAGAGAGCCACGAAAATACTTTTCCGTCGCCGGAAGCCTCTGTTCCCGTGAGATCCAATCTTGGAGCCTTTTCCGGTAATCTGCCGAAGGGGGATTCGATCACGGAGGGCATCTACATCAACTCCATTGCCCCTCCCATGATGCTTGAGTAGTTTACCACAGACCTTCGGGTCCATAGCTAGTAGCTAGATGGCTTCTTCTCTCTCTTTGTTCTTCAATACCATGTTCTTCATGATCTTCATGGAGATCTATCCGATGTAATACTCTTTTGCGGTATGTTTGTCGAGATCCGATGAATTGTGGGTTTATGTTCAGATTATCTATGAATATTTTATGAATTCTTATATGCATGATTTCATATCTTTGCAAGTCTCTTCGAGTTATTGGTTTGGTTTGTCCAACTAGATTGGTAATTCTTGCAATGGGAGAAGTGCTTAGTTTTGGGTTCAATCTTGCGGTGCCCTCACCCAGTGACAAAGTAGGGGTAGCGAGGCACGTATTGTATTGTTGCCATCGAGCATAAAAAGATGGGCTTTTCATCATATTGCTTGAGATTATCCCTCTACATCATGTTATCTTACCTAATGCGTTACTCTGTTCTTCATGAACTTAATACTCTAGATGTAGGCAGGAGTCGGTCGATGTGTGGAGTAATAGTAGTAGATGCAGAATCGTTTCGGTCTACTTGACATGGACGTGATGCCTATATGCATAATCATTGCCTTGGATATCTTCATAATTATTCGCTTTTCTATCAATTGCTCGACAGTAATTTGTTCACCCACCGTATTATTTGCTATCATGAGAGAAGCCTCTATTGAAACCTATGGCCCCCGGGTCTATTTTCCATATTATACTTTCAGATCTAAAACCAAAAATACCAAAAATATCTTGCTGCAATCTTTTTTAATTTTAGTTTACTTTCCGGTCAAGCAATCTATTCTATCTATCTCTATTTGATCTCATCCTTGCAAGTAACCGTGAAGGGATTGACAACCCCTTTATAGCGTTGGGTGCAAGTGTTTGATTATTTGTGTAGGTACATCTATTGGTGACTTGCTTGTATCTCCTACTGGATTGATACCTTGGTTCTGAACAACTGAGGGAAATACTTACCTACTTTGCCGCATCACCCTTTCCTCTTCAAGGGAAAACCAACGCATGCTCAAGAAGTAGCAAAAATCATATGGTCTGGCTATGCTCCATCTTCCCCACACAAAGTATCTAATTCATGCACAACCCCGATGACAAGTCAAGCAATTGTTTCACACTTTTTATGTTCTCAAAGCTTTTCAACTCTCACGCAATACATGAGCGTGAGCCATGGATATAGCACTATAGGTGGAATAGAATATGGTGGAGGTGATGAGGAAAAAGGAGAAGATAGTCTCACATCAACTAGGCGTATCAACGGGCTATGAAGATGCCCATCAATAGATATCAATGTGAGTGAGTAGGGATTGCCATGCAACGGGTGCACTAGAGCTATAAGTGTATGAAAGCTCAAAAAGAAAACTAAGTGGTTGTGCAAATGATGAAAAATTCCACTAGCTATATGAAAGTGACAAAATAGGAGACTCTCTATCATGAAGATCATGGTGCTACTTTGAAGCACAAGTGTGGAAAAATATAGTAGCATTGTCCCTTCTCTCTTTCCCTCATTTTTTTTCTTTTTTTCTCTTTTTTTTATTTGGTGGGCATCGTTGGCCTCTTTTTTTTTATTTGGGCTTCGCTGGCCTCTTTTATTATTTGTAAAGTCCGGAGACTCATCCCAACTTGTGAGGGATTCATAGCTTCCATCATCCTTTTCTCACACGGGAACAATGCTCTAATAATGAAAATCATCACACTTTATTTATTCATAACTCAAAAGGAAAATTACAACTCGATACCTTTGACCAAATATGACTCTATATGCAATATGAAAGTGATGGTGCATGTCATGAAAAACGGAACGGTGGAAGTTGCATGGCAATATATCTCGGAATAGCTATGGAAATGCCATAATAGGTAGGTATGGTGGCTGTTTTGAGGAAAGTATATGGTGGCAGTTTTGAGGAAGGTGGGTTTGATGCACCGGCGAAAGTTGCGCGGTGCTACAGAGGCTAGCAATGGTGGAAGGGTGAGAATGCGTATAATCCATGGACTCAACATTAGTCATAAAGAACTCACATACTTATTGCAAAAGTCTATTAGTCATCAAACAAAGCATTAGACGCATGCTCCTAGGGGAGAGGTTGGTAGGAGTTAACCATCGCGCGCTCCCGACCCTCACACAAAGGTTGACAATCATTAAACAAATCATGCTCCGACTTCGTTACATAACGGTTCACCATACGTGCATGCTACGGGAATCACAAACTTTAACACAAGTATTTCTTCCAATTCACAACTACTCACTAGCATGACTCTCATATTACCATCTTCATATCTCAAAACTATATGAAAGGAATCAAACTTCTCATAGTATTCAATGCACTTAATATGAAAGTTTTTATTATACCCCTCTTGGATGTCCATTATATTAGGACTAAATTCATAACCTAAACAAATTACCATGCTGTTTAGAGAAACTCTCAAAATAATATAAGTGAAGTATGAGAGTTCAATTATTTCTATAAAATAAAACACCACCGTGCTCTAAAAAGATATAAGTGAAGCACTAGAGCAACATTGCCTAGCTCAAAAGATATAAGTGAAGCACATAGAGTATTCTAATAAATTCACGATTCAGCGTGTCTCTCTCAAAAAGATGTGTGTAGAAAGGATGATTGTGGAAAACTAAAAAGCAAAGACTCAAATCATACAAGACGCTCCAAGCAAAACACATATCATGTGGTGAATAAAAATATAGCCTCAAGTAAATTTACCGATGGATTGAAGACGAAAGAGGGGATGCCTTCCGGGGCATCCCCAAGCTTAGGCTCTTTGGTATCCTTGAATATGGCTTGGGGTGCCTTGGGCATCCCCAAGCTTAGGCTCTTGCCACTCCTTATTCTATAGTCCATCAAATCTTCACCCAAAACATGAAAACTTCACAACACAAAACTCAACAGAAAACTCATGAGATCCGTTAGTATAAGAAAAATAAATCACCATTTAGGTACTGTTGTGAACTCATTATTTATTTATTTTTGTGTAATATATACTGTATTCCAACTTCTCCATGGTTCATACCCCCCGATACAACCCATAGATACATCAAAATAAGCAAACAACACAAAGAAAACAGAATCTGTCTAAAACAGAACAGTCTGTAGAAATCTATAGACTTCGAATACTTCTGTAACTTCAAAAATTCTTAACAATTAGGAAAATCAGGGAAATTTGTATATAAATCTTGTGTAAAAATTTCATATCAAAAGCACGTTCCAGTGAATTTACAAAATTCCTGGACTGAGAGCAAAAGTTTCTGTTTTTCAGCAAAATCAAATCGCAAACACCGTAGACCATTCCAAAGGTCTTACTTGGCTCAAACACTAATTTAAACAAGAAAACACAATTATTACAGAGGTAATAATGTGAAAAACACACAAAAACAGAAACAAAAACACAAGCATAAAAATAAAATTGGGTTGCCTCCCAACAAGCGCTATTGTTTTACGCCCCTAGCTAGGCATAATGATTTCAATGATGCTCACATAAAAAGTAGTAATTGAAATATGCAGGAGAGCATCATGAATCTCATGAAAGACACATTTAAGTCTAACCCACTTCTTATGCATAGGTATTTTTTGAGCAAACAATTTATGGGAACAAGAATCAACTAGCATAGGAAGGCAAAACATGCATAACTTCAAAACTGTGAACACATAGAGAGGAAACTTGATATTATTGCAATTCCTACAAGCATATGTTCCTCCCTCATAATAAATTTCAGTAGCATCATGAAGGAATTCAACAATATAACTATCACATAAATCATTCTTTTCATGATATACGAGCATGCAATCATCATAATGAATTTGCTCATCAAAACTTGGGGGACAAAAAATATCATCTTCATCAAACATAGCATCCCCAAGCTTGTGGCTTTGCATATCATTAGCATAATTGACATTAATAGAATTTATAGTAACATCATTTCAATCATGCTTTTCAATCAAGGAGCTATCATGAATCTACTTATAAATTTCTTATTTCAACACTTCATCAAATTTTTCAGCTTCATGATTTTCAAACAAAACTTCATAGAGATAATCAAGTGCACTCAACTCACTAGCGATTGGTTCATCATAATTTGGCCTTTTGAAAAGATTAGCAAGTGGATGAGGATCCATATCAATAGATTTTTAGCAAGCGAAGATGCAAGCAAATAGAAGGCACATGGCAACACAAGCAAACAGAAAGCAAACGCAAAGACGAACGAAAAAAGGGCGAATAAAAAGGCAAATCTTTTTGGCTTTTTTTGAAAATCGTTTTAAAAGTGGGGGAGAGGAAAACGAGAGGCAAATGGCAAATAATGTAAATGCTAGAGATGAGTTTGTGATGGGTACTTGATAGGCTTGATGTAGATCTCCCCGGCAACGGCGCCAGAAATCCTTCTTGCTACTTCTTGAGCATGCGTTGGTTTTCCCTTGAACAGGAAAGGGTGATGCGGCAAAGTAGGTAAGTATTTCCCTCAGTTGTTGAGAACCAAGGTATCAATCCAGTAGGAGATACAAGCAAGTCCCCAATAGATGTACCTACACAAATAATCAAACACTTGCACCCAACGCTATAAAGGGGTTGTCAATCCCTTCACGGTTAATTGCAAGGATGAGATCTGATAGAGATAGATAGATAGGATTGCTAAAACGAAAAGTAAACTAAAAGTAAGAAGATTGCAGAAAGATATTTTTGGTATTTTGGTTTATAGATCTGAAAATATAATATGGAAAATAGACCTGGGGGCCATAGGTTTCACAAGAGGCTTCTCTCATGAAGGAAAATAATACGGTGGGTGAAGAATATACTGTCGAGCAATTGATAGAAAAGCGTATAATTATGAATATATCCAAGGCAATGATTATGCATATAGGCATCACGTCCGTGTCAAGTAGACCGAAACGATTCTGCATCTACTACTATTACTCCACACATCGACCGACTCCTGCCTGCATCTAGAGTATTAAGTTCATGAAGAACAGAGTAACGCATTAGGTAAGATGACATGATGTAGAGGGATAAACTCAAGCAATATGATGAAAACCCAATCTTTTTATCCTTGATGGGAACAATACAATACGTGCCTCGCTACCCCTACTTTGTCACTGGGTGAGGACACTGCAAGATTGAACCCAAAACTAAGCATTTCTCCCATTGCAAGAATTACCAATCTAGTTGGCCAAACCAAACCAATAACTCGAAGAGACTTGCAAAGATATGAAATCATGCATATAAGAATTCAGAGAAGATTCAAATAATATTCATAGATAATCTGAACATTAACCCACAATTCATCGGATCTCGACAAACACGCCGCAAAAGAGTATTACATCGGATATATCTCCATGAAGATCATGAAGAACATGGTATTGAAGAACAAAGAGAGAGAAGAAGCCATCTAGCTACTAGCTATGGACCCGAAGGTCTGTGGTGGACTACTCACGCATCATCGGAGGGGCAATGGAATTGATGTAGATGCCCTCCATGATCGAATCCCCCTCCGGCAGATTACCGGAAAAGGCTCCAAGATGGGATCTCACGGGAAGAGAGGCTTCCGGTGGCGGAAAAGTATTTTCGTGGCTCTTTTTAGTATCCAGGGAATATTTGGGAATTTATAGACCGAAGAATAGGGTTAGGAGAGCTGCCGTGGGGCCACAAGCCAGGAGGGCGCCCCCCCCTAGGGCGCGCCCTAGTGGCTTGTGACGCCACGGCAAGTCTTCTGCCTTCATCTCCAAGTCTGGCAGGTTTTTTCTGGTCCAAGAAAAATCATTCCGAAGATTTTATTCCGTTTGGACTCCGTTTAATATTCCTTATCTGCAATACTCAAAAACATGGAAAAAAACAGAAACTGGCACTAGGCTCTAGATTAATAGGTTATTCCTAAAAATAATATAAAATAGCATATTAATGCATATAAAACATCCAAAACAGATAATATAATAGCATGGAACAATCAAAAATTATAGATACGTTGGAGACGTATCAACAGGGCCTTCTAAACTTTCACTGAGGTCTTCTTTCATTGCTTCTTTCTGTTGCTTGGTAACTTCTTGCACCTTGGGGTATATGTGGCACTGAATTGGGTAATGAGTAGTTCCTTCACACAAGAAACATGTCACCTACCCAGTCGGGCATTCCTCGGCTAGGTGATTTCCTCCACAATGAGGGCATCCATCCTTGTGATTTTCATGGGTGTGTCCTATTTCTCCACAGATCTTTCATGCACAAGGTTTCTTCATTTTACAATCACAAGGCTTCTGGATGAGACGAGACTTTAGTAGAATCGTCTTGAGTTCTTCCCAAGCATTTGCTCCATTCCATCCTTGTATAGCTTGATGTATCTCTGCCATGTTGCAGCACCTTGTGTTATGTGTCCTAGGGTGTATGGAACCATATACTCTCCTTTAATACGGTACTCCTTCATGCGATCTTCCATGTTCTGTATCCACTGTGCTACTTCCAGCTGTGTCATTGGTCTAGAGAATGCAAGTCCATCTTCATTCATCATCTATTGGGTCCAAGGGTTTTGGGATGAGATACAGGAGAGGTAGAGAGATACAACCAATACAAACAATATAGTTTAGAATATATTTTTATTTTGTGGCTGTCGAAAAAACAAACAAAAGACAGCTCACCAATCATCGCATCTAACGTGGGTATATGTAACAGGGGTTTTGTTCTTCTAAAGTGTTATGTAAATCTTGGAATTCTTCAGGATCTTCAATTTCTTCGAGTCTTTGGAGTCTTCAGTTGTTGTAGCTTCAATTCTGCATGATGAATCCATTATACTCTGAAGTGGTCCTCAGTTGCTCCTCCGTGTCGTCAAAAGGAAAGGATGTACTCTAACTATTTGAGGTAAGAGGGACCATTTGTTAAAATCAGAAAAGATGAGAAGTAAAGGATCTTTTTGAAAATAAAGTTTTAGAGATATCTTGTCCTAGGGCTTTCCAGTTTCTAGGGTCACGTCCTACACTCAACATGTGCTCTGATACCATCTCTGTAGCGACCCGACCCGAAACGGACAAGTCTCTGTGTATCTGTACCATCCCAAGATCATGTTGGCACTCACGGTACATCAATATATATATATATATATATATATATATATATATATATATATAAAAGTTCAATCACACCTACTTTATTACATCGAAATCTCATATAGAGTCTTTATTACAAAATATATTTGGCTGAAGGCCAACTCATGAGATTAACTACTGCGGAAGACGTAGACGATAGCTAGTCCATCCGACTCCAAGGGCATATCACCGAGCGTAGAATGCATCCTCACTCCTGGTTGGAATAATACTCTGAACATGAGACGTTGTAGCCATGTAGGTCAGCATTTTGAATATGCCGACAAGTCACAAGAGAGAACCGATAAAATAAGCATCTATGCTATATGCAAATATGGCTGGTGGGACTCTAAGTTTATAAGTTTTGCGAAAATCAGATTTTTCACTACAACAAGGAGGCAATTGCAAATATTACTACAAAGTTGGTTGTTAAATGAGATAGTTCCGCCAACTAATTCTCATGTCCCAAAATTATTAATAAACCCACTCATTTTAATTAATTGTGTTGAGACTGGCCGATAGTATCATCTCCAGTGCTCATCATGTCCGTAACCGCGGACACAGCTAATCGATTAGATTGTTACTCTGCAGAGTCTTGTACACTTTACCCGCAAGATTCGCTCTGATACCATCTCTGTAGCGACCCGACCCAAAGGGAACGGTGCCTCTGTGCTTTCTATGCTATCCCTGGATCAGTATGCTGGCACACAGGGTACTTCGATGAAATACCATAACATCACATGTAAAATTAATACCGTAGATCCAGAGTATACCTTATATCACAGCGGAACAAAATATTAAGGGTGTGGAGTCCCATCAACGCCAACGGCAAGTTGAGCGTAGACCGTAACCCTATATCGTTACTCTTATGTCGGAATCGAGGCTCTGGGGACCCAAGGAGGTTCGAACACTGGGGTGCGCTGGGTCTTCTGCCCTACTCTACCTCGCCACCTGACGACGACTCTCCGGCGTGCTTGATCTACAGAAGCAGAACAATGGACGCGGCAGTTTACCCAGGATCAGGCCACCTTGCGGTGTAAAACCGTAATCCTGCTTGTGTGGATTGCTTGAGGATGCGAGTAGAAGGGTGGGTTCTAGCTAACTGAGGTCTCCCCCTCCCTACGGTTGCGACCTGCCCTCTCTTATACTGGCACTGGTCCCCTTTCCCCGAAAACACGAGGCGGGAAGGGTCGCCACAACGCCTAGTTTGAAGGGGGACAGGACTGCAGCTTATCCTGACAAAAGTAGTCTTCGCCTGCAAAAGCCTCCTGCCGTGACGCGCCGGTGGGCTCAGGAATGAACTCCGTCCTGGCGAGCTCCCATCCTTGGTCTTCTTGTACCAAACAGGAAACCATTAGAGATTGCTTTGGGAACCGGCGAGTTGGTCCTGCTCCCTTAGCACAAAGGGGAAAACCTCCTCATTCGCGTCTGCTGGCACGGCCCCTCGCGTTGCTCGGCAAGGCACGCATCGCCCACGTGAAGATGCTGGACTGGGCGTCCCGCCAAGCCTCCCTTGATTAGTCCGCCCCATGAAGGCCTCGGGGGCAACCGTAGGCGGTGGCCTCGTGAAGGGTGCTTCGCGAGACCCTTGACGGTGCTTGCTGACTTACGCCTCATGAGGTGGGGGCCTCGCGAGGGTCTTGCTCGTGAAGTCCGGAGGTGGGCCACGTTGGGCCCATGTCAGGCGTCGCGTCTTGGGCGCAGGTAGATGGGCCTAGGTACCCCCAGTCCCACGGGCCCAACAGTAGCCCCCGGGTACGCGGCATGCACGATTCCGCCAGCTGGAGGGGGCGAAATGATGCGGGCATGATACTTGTGATCTGCGTTGGGTTTTCCGTGAAGAGGAACGGGTAATTGCAGCACAAAGCGGATAAGTATTTCCCTCAGTTATGAAACCAAGGTTTATCGAACCAATAGGAATATCAATCCTCAACCGTCTTCAGCGGCTGCACACAAATGAACAAACGACTTGCACCCAACGCGGGCAAGAGGGTTGTCAATCCCCTTGATCTCGTTATTTGCAAGCAAACGAGTTGTGTAGATAATTGTTGATAAATATAAATTGTAAAATAAAATAAAAGATAAATAAAGGCAGCAAGGTAATAATAGCGTTTGCGAATATATAAGTGAATACACCCGGGGGCCATAGTGTTATCTAGTGGCATCTCTCATGTAGGCAACATATGGTGGGTAAACAAATTACTGTTGGGCAATTGATAGAAAAGCGGATAGTTATGCGATGTTCACGGCAATGATCATGTACATATAGGCATCACGCCCATAAGCAAATAGGCCGACTCCTTCCTGCACCTACTACTATTACTCCACTCATCGATCGCTATCCAGCATGCATCTAGAGTATTAAGTAAAACAAAGTAATGCTTGGAGAACGATGACATGATGTAGACGAAGTAAACTCAAACAATATGAATGAACCCCATTGTTTTATCCTTAGTAGCAACAACACAAAGACGCATCTTGTCCCCTACTTTGTCACTGGGATATAGAAACTCGCTAGGTTGAACCTACCACAACGCACCACTCCCACCGATGAAATATCAATCTACTTGGCCAAAGCATATCAATAGATTGGAGAGCATTACGAAGCTATAATGATCATGCACTTAAGAGATAATATAACTCAGAGGCATATCAAATACTTTTCATGAATAATCTGAACATAAACCCACAATTCATCGCATCCCAACAAACACACCGCACAATAGGATTACATCGGATAGATCAAAGCGAAGATGCGATGACCATTGTATTGAAGATCATAAGAGAGAGATATTGCCATCTAGGTACTAGCTATGGACCCGTAGGTCTGTGGTGAACTACTCACACATCATCATGAGGGCAGCAAGGTTGATGAAGAGGCCCTCCGTGATCGATCCCCCCTCCGGCAGGGTGCCGGAACGGAGCTCCGGATGGCCTCGCGACGGAACAAAGACTTGCGGCGGCAAAAAAAGGGTTTCGGGACTGCTTTCTGGGTTTTCACGATATTAGAGAATTTATAGGTCGAAGAGGGACGTCGGGAGGTGCCCGAGGGGGCCACTGATGTCTACTACACAACTTGTTCTTGCAGACTTGTGTTGGGCCTCCAAGCGTCGAGTTTTGTAGGATAGGAGCAAATTTCCCTCAAGTGGATGACCTAAGGTTTATCAATCCGTGGGAGGCGTAGGATGAAGATGGTCTCTCTCAAACAACCTTGCAACCAAATAATAAAAAGTCTCTTGTGTCCCCAACACACCAAATACAATGGTAAATTGTATAGGTGCACTAGTTCGGCGAAGAGATGGTGATACAAGTGTAGTAATGATAGTAGGTATTGATTTTTGTAATAGTAACAATAAAAAACAGAAAGGTAGCAAGTAACAAAAGTGAGCACAAACGGTATTGCAATGCTTGAAAACAAGGCCTAGGGTCCGTACTTTCGCTAGTGCAATCTCTCAACAATTCTAATATAACTAGATCACATAACCATCCCTCAACGTGTAACGAAGAATAACTCCAAAGTTCTTATCTAGGGGAGAGCATAAGAAAAAAATTGTTTGTAGGGTACGACACCACCATAAAGTTATCCTTTCCGATCGATCTATCCAAGAGTTCGTACTAAAATAACACCAAGTTATCCTTTCCGATCGATCTATCTAAGAGTTCGTACTAAAATAACACCCTATGATACGCATCAACCAACTCTAATGTCACCTAGATACTCCAATGTCACGACAAGTATCCATGAGTTAATTATACGATACGCATCAAACAATTTCAGATTCATAATACTCAATCCAACACAAAGAACCTCAAAGAGTGCCCCAAGATTTCTACCGGAGAAAGTAGGTCGAAAACATGCATCAAGCCCTATGCATAGATTACCCCAATGTCACCTCGGGAATCCGCGAGTTGAGTGCCAAGACATAGATCAAGTGCTCACAAATCCATAAAAGTATTCAATCCGGTAATAACGAAATCTCAAAGGGAAAACTCAATTTATCACAACAAGATAGAGAGGGGAAAACACCATATGATCCAACTATATTAACAAAGCCCGCGATATATCAAGATCGTGCCAAATCAAGATCACGAGAGAGAGAGATTAAACACATAGCTACTGGTACAAACTGAGGGAGTCCTGGTTTAAGGGGTCCTCGGGAGGTCGACCTATTACATATGGGCCGGACTATATGGGCCACTTGCCGAATATTGGAAGGATTGAAGATCTCGTCTCCAAGGAGGAAGCTTCGAGAATCGTGGCTTGCCTTCCACGTTTGGAGTAGTGAATAGGCATGTTTATCCCTTCGACGTGTAACCGACCATGTGTAAACCCTACGGACCCCTGGCGTCTATATAAGCCGGAGGGTTTTAGGTTGTAGAGCAAGAGAACTCATCTAGGGTTTAGCTACTTGATCTCGAGGTAGATCAACTCTGTAATCCCCATACAATCAATATAATCAAGTAGGACGTAGGGTATTACCTCCATAGGAGGGCCCGAACCTGGGTAAAACCTTGTCCCCTTCGTCTCTTGTTACCATCGATCCAAGTCTCATAGTTCGGGACCCCCTACCCGAGATCTGCCGGTTTTGACACCGACATTGGTGCTTTCATTGAAAGTTCCACTGTGATCGCCAGAAGGAATCGATGGCTCACCTAGTCATCAATGAAGAGGTCCGCAATCCGGGCAATTTTGCCCCCGGATAGATCTTCGCTTTCGGCAGCGTTGTGCTGCACGCCGACCCGACCGGCCATCTAGGCCGCGTCGGAAGTTTTGCCCCTGATCAAGAGGTCAAATTCGGGAACTTAGAGTTCTCCGTAGACCCTCGAGGTGATCTGTCAGTAATCGGGCTTGCAGTCTTGCCTGCCAAGCCCGAAGACTCTGAGGCCTTAGCCCCGGACCCCTCTTTTGGCTCCACCCATGGGATCTACCCCGGCGAGGGCCTGACTTTCAGTCCGGATCAGGTCATAGTGCCCGACGTCCGGACATCAGTTCTTGCCGAACACTCTCCCTGCACGGACGCATCGGAGGTTCACTCCGGAAGCTCCGGGCAGACCGGCCCGATTGAACTCTCGATACTTGACGAGGCTCTAGATCGGATTTCGTCGATAAAGATCACCGACGACCCAGCCCCGATCTGTTCTCAGATCGGATGTCAGACGGGTGAGGACAGATTTTTCGTCCCACCCACCACCCACTTGATAGCCACTGTCGAGGATTTAACCAACATGCTAGACTATGCTTCCGAGGAAGCAGAGTACATGGATGAGGAAGATCACTCCCTCACCCCCGCTGAAACCGGGCAGTGGACTGCCACCTCTACATACGACGTCTACATGGTGGACACTCCGAAAAACAACGGCGATAAATCGGATGAAGCGCCGTCAAGACGCCGAAAGACGCATAAACGGTCAAAAGGAAAAAAGGGGCGAAAGTCTATCGATGGCACCGGGGACGGAGATACCCCGAAAGACATCGGTGGTCCCGAAATCCCTGAACACCCGTTAGAGGGTCAGGAGAGGCCCGAAGACCGTCGCAACCCCAATGATCCAGATGATCCTGAAAACGACGACTACCTCCGCTCTATTGAAGGGGAGGATAATGCAGATGCCGATGACTTCGCCATCCCCGACAATCTTGAAGATCAGGAACTATTCAGGCAACAACTGTTATCTACGGCTCGCAGCCTGAGAGCAAAAGAGCGGCAGCTCAAAGCCAAACAAGATGACCTCAACGACCGATGGACGAGAGTCCTCTCCGCTGAGGAAGGATACGGCACCGGTCTATCGGACCAACCTAAGAGCTACCCACGCAGAAGGCTGCTGCCACAATTCGACGACGAGCTCACTGATACGCCGTCTCCCAAGCATACCCCATATGACAGGCCAGACCGCCCTCCACGAGGACGAGACAGGACTGCTGACGATGCCAGCTATAGGCCGACGATACCCCGTAGACAGGGAAAGGAGCCACTAGAGCCCGATGACAGGTTCGACCTGCGACACGACCTGGATTACAGAGCAGGTCGTACGCGATCCATCTACGGATCTAGGGGATACTCACCCGATCGACGGGAAGGGTACCGTCCTCGTTTCGACCACGACAATGAAGGTCGGTAACAACACCGAGCTCGGCTAGACGCCGATCACCGGCGCAACATAGCTCGGGTTACGGGCGCTGCACACCCACTGTGCTTCACAGACGAGGTAATGCGGCATCAGTTTCCGGAAGGGTTTAAACCCATAAACATAGAACAATACGATGGGACAACTGACCCAACCGTATGGATCGAGGATTTTCTCCTCCACATCCACATGGCACGAGGAGATGACCTCCACGCCATCAATTACCTACCCCTGAAGCTCAAGGGGCCAGCTCGGCACTGGTTAAATAGCCTCCCAGAAAACTCCATTGGTTGTTGGGAGGACCTAGAAGAGGCATTCCGATCTAACTTCCAGGGCACTTATGTTCGGCCGCCGGACTCCTCCGATCTAAGTAACGTCGTTCAGAAGCCAGAAGAGTCCGCGCGGCTATTCTGGAATCGTTTCCTGACCAAGAAGAACCAGATCGTAGACTGCCCGGACGCCGAAGCTATAGCCTCCTCCAGGCATAATATTCGGGATGAATGGTTGGCTCGACAGCTCGGCCAGGACAAACCAAGGACAATGTCCGCCCTCACATCACTCATGACCGATTTTGCGCGGGCGAGGATAACTGGCTAGCTAGACGTAGCCATAACCCCGAAGACCCCGGAACCTCTGAAGTTCGGGATGGCAACGGAAAACCAAAGTGCAACAAGAACAAGCGCCGGCACAATAATAGTGACGCCGATGACACGGCTGTTAATGCCGGCTTCCGCAATTCCCGGCCTGGGCAGCGGATGAAGCCTCCTAAAGGCAAACACGATGGACCAACCCCGCTGGACAAGATCCTAGAGATGCCTTGCCAGATCGACGGCACTGAAGAGAAGCCCGCCAATCACACCAACCGTAATTGTTGGGTCTTCAAACAGGCCGGCAAGCTTGCATCCGAGGACCAAGGCAAGAGCCCACGCAGCGAGGACGAGGATGAGCCTCGTGGTCCGATCGGTGGCGGTCAAAAGAAATTCCCTCCAGAGGTAAAGATAGTAAACATGATCCACGCCACTCATATACCCAAAAAGGAGAGGAAGCGCGCCCGTCGAGATGACTACGCCATAGAGCCTGTAGCCCCGAAGTATAACCCATGGTCGGCATATCCGATCACATTCAATCGACGCGACCATCCGACTAGTATCCGTCACGGGGGTTCGGCCGCACTCGTCCTAGACCCGATCATAGATGGGTACCACCTCACTAAAGTCCTCATGGACGGTGGAAGTAGCCCTAGGGGGGTCATTACTGTTAATGGCAACACAAAGCGCTCCCTCCGAACTGAGCAACATGCGTTGGCCCCGGCGGCCGAATTCCATTACACCGATGATTGGCAAGCGCCGACATCTGCCGTAAAGGCACCCAAAGCTGGGAAGCGAGCTCGGTCTCGATCCGATGTACCAGAACCTTCCTCTCCCCATAAATAGGGACTCGCCCCCCATCGCACGGCCCTAGCACCAGCAAAGTACGTGCCAAGGAGCCACAACTTCGCGCTCAAAATTCCATGGGCAGCGGTGGGGAACAACTATTAGAGGGTAGGTGTTTGGCTGGACCGAACTATTATCGTCAACACATCTTCGGACATACTACAGGTACCATAAAGTGCCTGCTAAAGGCGTCAAGCTCATCCATACTTCGGCGAATTCTCAAGACTCTATCTCCAAAGGTCCGTTCGCCGAACAAGTAAAGCCCATAAAGGCATACACCTCCTTAGGAGATGCAGGTGTGGATAAGCGACAGGGCACATCAAGGACGTCAGGTCATTCATCGAAGGCCCTCGGTACAACCCCTCCTGTAAAGTTTATATTTCATTTATCAAATACCTGTAAACAGTTGCATCGGCAATTCGAATAATAAGAGTTGTTGAAAAAAATACAGATATATCATTTTCTCTTTGCTGTCCCTTTTCGGAACACTTTCTATTTTCTCCCTCTTCTCGCGAGCCTGTTTGGTATATTTTACGACGCAACCGGCTAAAAGACCGGGGGCTCGACCTTAAAAATCGCCCTAATCACAACTGCTTTAGTGTTCGGCGTCTTGGAATTCTGCTTTATATGCATTGGTTCCGAACTATGTCTAGGGTCAATAGTTGGGTTGCCCGGCTCCTGTGCTTGCCCCTTTATGTTCCGCTAGTTCGGCTAAAAGGGCAAAGGGAGCACCGCTGCGATTGCGCTTCCGGCTAGTCTGGTTAAGTGCCTCAGCGGAGAAAGCCGAAAACTGACTGTCATGGTATGCGAGAACCGGTCTGCGAATCTGAGCTCAACTAAATCTCGTCAGAGGTTATTCCGTGTCATACGATGGGTTTGGTGTTAGTAAAAACCAGGTGATATAGGCTTTGGCCGCGGTTTATCCGAACATCACAAACACCTGGGGGCTAGTCATCAGCCCCCGCACTCCTTTCTCGCGCCCCTATGGCTAAGTGAAAGCAATAAAGCATTATGGTCCGATTGCCTTGTCCGCCCCACACTACCGCCTTCGGGTACCGATAGTTCGGCTAAGGGTAACAGTGCGTTGGTAGAGACACCCAACGTAGTATCTACATGGGGGCTGAAGCCGATGACTCGCAGCTTTTAGTTTTAACGGCCACACAGGAGTTATAAAGGATGCAAAGCATATAAGACATGATAAACCATGCGTCTTAAATATAAACGCGTTAAAGAGTCTTCAGACACATTACAACGCCTTTACTCATACACATCCTCTCTCGAACATTGCGCCTCTATTGCCCGAGCACCCTCCATTATGCCGGAGAAGTATAGCTCGGGGCGCCTATGCTCTTTTCCGGTAGGCGGAGGAGCGGTGGCTATCTTCATTGGATCCAGCCCCGGCCAGTGCACCTTGGCCTTCGCAAAGGTCATTCGGGCTCCCTCGATGCAGGAAGATTGCCTTAGCGCGTCGATACGGGACGAGGCGTCGCTCAGCTTCCGCACCAGGCCGAAGTAGCTGCCCGGCAACGGCTCATTGGGCCATAGCCGCATGCAGAGATCCTTCATTGCCGGCTCCGCCATACGGTGTAGCTCCATCAGCTGCTTCAGCTGCTCAAGAAGGAGAGGAGAGCGCTCGGGGGCTTCAAACTGCGCCCAGAACATTCGAGCTTCATCTCCTTCTCCCCGCGAACCATAGAACTGGTTCGCGTCCGCCGCGCTCTTCTGAAGGTCCAAGCAGGCGCCTGAGGAACGCCATACTTGGGTGAGCAATTTGAACTTGCTATCCCCGTAGACACACTGCAATAAATATGGCTTACCATCCATGATAGCCTTGGCCTGGCTGATCTCCTCTTCATAGGACCGCCTATCCACCCGCTCCTTTTGGAGATCGGTTTTCAGGGTGGATAGTTCGGCGGCCTGCTCCTTGCTTTTCCACTCAAGGTCCTCGCACTTTTTGCTTGCGTCCTTGAGCTCCTGTTGGATTTCCTCCACCCGAGCCTCATGCTTGTCGCTGGTGACTCGTAGGGCGGATAGCGCGGTAGCCGCTTCTTTGGCCGCCGCCTTCTCAACCAAAGCTTCCTGCTTCGCTTTCTCAAGCTCGGCCTTGAGCTTCTCAACCTCCTTCGCCGAGGCTGCGCAAGCATTAAGCATATCACACAACACTGCATTGATAGTACGATAACGAAAGAGTTTTTTACTCTAATTCGACTTACCTTGCGCCTCGTCGAACCTCTTGTTTAGAACGTCAAGCTCGTCTTTGGAGCTTTTGAGCTTCCGATTTAGCTCTTCTAGCTCGGCAGCGTTATTGGCCGCTGCCGTCGACGATGCCTGTAACACAACATCATAAAAACATTACAGGAGTTTACAACCTCCGAACTGTCACTAAAATGATCCTATGAACGGTCCTCTTGAGGGCTGGCCGAACGGTCTGAACATATATTGTCCTATACATAGTTTGGATAAGGATCTATGTTTTGACCCCCAGGTAAGTTTTTCCAAACTCACCTAGGGCTCACGGGCTACCATGCATATAATCATAACTTACAGAAATCAATATTTCACAAAGTAGAGCATTACATGACTCACCTGAAAGCCCGTCAGGAGACCGTTGAAGGCCTCCTTCAGTCCGGTATCCACGGACTGAATGCTCTGCAGTACCATACCCATAAGGGTGTGGTGCTCTTCGGAGATGGGGGCGCTTGACAGAGCCTCCCCCATAGCCGGCCACCCAGTGGTCGGCAGTGCCGGTGGTGGTCGGTTGACCCGATCTTCGACCGGGGATTGAACCTGTCCCTCCGGAGGCGTGGTGCGCTCCGGAGACAACCTTGGAGGTGCATGGACATCTCCTTGTCCGGTCTCCTTAGTATCCGGGAGGGGCTTCTCTCCCGGGTCTTCGGCGGCCGAGGTGTTAGCCTCGGCCATAACGTAGTCACCCCCGCCTCCAGTGTCCGGCTCCAAAGGAGCCTGTTGGGAGGACACCTCCGCGGCGTCCTTCGCGGCGCCCGGAGGAGAGGGGTGTGACGCGGTCCCGCTCTCCGCTAGTTCAGCGGGTGGGGTCTCCCCATCCAAAGACTGATCGGTGGGGAGAACTTGTGGTGGGCTGCAAGTCACAAAGGCGCTCACTTGATTAATCATATTCAAAACTTAGCATTAATAGATCGGAAAGATCTTCGGATCTGTACCTTCGAGGTGGGGGCTTGACCCTAAGGTTCCTTCGCGGAACCCTCTCGAAGTCCTCGGACTCAGTATGCGAGTCCGAACTGTCGTCGGACAGGACCACCTGTGTCCGACGCGCTTTCTTCGGGGCGGGAGGATCTAAGTCCTCCGGGGCGTCCGATGACGCCGCCCTCTTTCCTGCGAGGGGGGAATCGCCTCCCTCCTCACCCTCATGCTCCTCCTCTTGATTCGAGGAGGCGTGGGTCTCTTCGGACACAGCTTCTGGCTGGTCCCTGTTGCGCAGGCCTGTTCGGCCTGGCTTTTTCTTCTCCTTCTTCTCTGGCGTCTTGTAAGGCGCCACGACGAGCATCTCCAACAGTAGCTGAGACTTGGGGTCTTCGGGCTGTGGAGCCGGACACTTGATGCCCGTGGCTTTGCTCAACCATTCCTGTGAAAGGTGATCGGAAAATGCTTAGACTATCTTTAGGAAGATAGAACCGGTGAAATGAAACTATGCTATACCTCGGGTGGGGACTTGATGGCGCTCAAGCTCTTGTCCTCCTTCTTGCCCGGCCAGTTCTCCTGCGCCTTGAACAGCGCCTTCCATAGCTTCTCCCGCGTGGTGCGGAAGAGTTGACGAACTGTAGGATCGTCGTCAGTCTGGTAATCCCACATAGGAGAACTCCGGCACTGGCAGGGGAGGATGCGCCGCCGAAGCATAACCTGGACCACATTGGTCAGGCCGACTCCCTCCCTGATTAGGGAGGCGATGCCCCTCTGCAGGACCTCCACCTCTGTGTCCGACCCCTAGTCAAGGCCCTTTCGGACCCATGAGGTCAATCTGGTCGGAGGGCCTAATCTGAATTCGGCAAGAACAGTTCCGCCCTCCTCCCTTAGCTCGGTGATGTAAAACCACTCTTTTTGCCAGGTCTTGATGGTGTCGATGAAGGTACCGGATGGCCACACTGCGCGCGGAAGCTTGCCGATGACTGCCCCACCGCAATCAGCATGTGCGCCGGCGACACACTTCGGCTTGATGTTAAAGATCTTGAGCCACAGTCCGAAGTGTGGCTCGACTCGCAGGAACGCCTCGCAGACGATGATGAAGGCTGATATATGCATAAAAGAGTTCGGCGGGAGGTCGTGGAAGTCGAGGCCGTAGAAGAACATGAGGCCCCTCACGAAGGGGTGAAGCAGGAAGCTTAACACTCTGATGAAGTGAGGGATGAAGACCACCCTCTCACCTGGTTTGGGGGTGGGGATCACTTGATCCTCCTCTGCGGCGCGGTGGAAGACGTTGGCGGGGAGGTATCCAGCCTCCTTGAGGTCTCGGATGTCCTGGTCGGTGACTGAGGAAGCCTCCCACTTGCTGCTAGAACCTGAGCCAGCCATGGCTGTGCTCGGAGGAGGACTGGATTGGGAAACCTAGATCTGGGCTCTGGAAGCTCGGGAGAAGGGGGAAGCGGGGATGCGAATGCGAGATGCGGATAAGCCTTGGGGTTTTCTTCCCCTTTTATTAAAGCTTGCTGCCGGTTAGCCTCCCTTCATGGCGCCGTGAATCTCTCCGTTTCCCAAGGCATGCGTGCCGTTATACGCGCATGATCAAACATATCCCATGTAAAATTGGGCACGATCTGTGCATTGATGGATCGTGCTAGTGGAAACGGCCTCGAACCACGAAGCAGGTCTTTTCGACTGGTTCAATGGTCATGGTGGGCCGTGACTTTTCGTCTGAAAAGTTGTCAGAGAACACTATTGGCTCTCTGACGTTTGGCCTTCAAAGGCCGAGCTACTCATGGTATACGGACAATCTATGATCGGAAAGATTACACGTCGATGGAGGCTGAGCTATATCCCGACCGATTACTGTTTGGAGAAAGGAACTCACCTCGCAAGCCGAAGACTCTGATCACTCGAAGCAGCTGGAGCTTGGACCCTTGGCGTTGGAGGCTAGTTCGGGGGCTACTGAGGGAGTCCTGGTTTAAGGGGTCCTCGGGAGGTCGACCTATTACATATGGGTTGGACTATATGGGCCACTTGCCGAATATTGGAAGGATTGAGGATCTCGTCTCCAAGGAGGAAGCTTCGAGAATCGTGGCTTGCCTTCCACGTTTGGAGTAGTGAATAGGCATGTTTATCCCTTCGACGTGTAACCGACCATGTGTAAACCCTAGGGACCCCTGGCGTCTATCTAAGCCGGAGGGTTTTAGGTTGTAGAACAAGAGAACTCATCTAGGGTTTAGCTACCTGATCTTGAGTTAGATCAACTCTATAATCCCCATACAATCAATATAATCAAGCAGGACGTAGGGTATTACCTCCATAGGAGGGCCCGAACCTGGGTAAAACCTTGTCCCCTTCGTCTCTTGTTACCATCGATCCAAGTCTCACAGTTTGGGACCCCCTACCCGAGATCTGCCAGTTTTGACACCGACATTGGTGCTTTCATTGAGAGTTCCGCTGTGATCGCCAGAAGGAATCGATGGCTCACCTAGTCATCAACGAAGAGGTCCGCAATCCGGGGAATTTTGTGGCTATAGAGGCTTGCGGCGGCGGAACTTCTGATCTCGGGTTATTTCTGGGTGTTTCTGAATATATAGAATTTTTGGGCGTCGGTTTCACGCGAAGATGGGCCACGAGGGGCCCACAATACACCCTGGTGGGTTGTGGCCACCTCGTGGCTCTTCTGGCCCTCCCACGAAGCTTCTAATGACTCTTTTCTTCCAAAAAAATCATCAAATTTTTTTGTTGCATTTGGAGAACTTTTATTTCTGCACAAAAAAACAACACCACGGTAGTTCTGCTGAAAACAGCGTCAGTCCGGGTTAGTTCCATGCAAATCATACCAAAACCATATAAAATTGTTGTAAATATGGCATGAATACTTCCTAAATTATAGATACGTTGGAGACGTTTCAGCATCCGCAAGCTTAATTCCTACTCGTCCTCGAGTAGGTAAATGATAAAAGAAATAATTTATGAAGTGTGAATGCTAGCATAGTGCATAAATTTGATCAATGATAATTTCAACCACTTTTCCTAGCATCATAACAACAACTCTTTCTCATAAAACTCATCATGATAGAGTAGCAACCAATTCACATGTTATGTTTCAAACAATGAATTCTCTTGAAAGTTAACAACCTATGTTCTTAGTCACCAAACAATTGCAATTCAACTTATTCTCAACAAAGTCTAATTAAGTGCTCCACATACTCAATCATCATATATGATTGCTAGTACTCAAAGTATATTTTTAGAACAAATGGCATCCATCGAACACAGAGAAAGATAGGGGCTTAATGTTTCGCCTCCTAACTCATTTATCATAGAGATAATTTTCAACAATAATAATCATGATCAAATATATTTGACTGGCCATATGTGCCTAGATCTTTCCCCGCCACATGATGCTTGCCAACTAGAGAATTATTGAGGTTGAAATGAGAATACATACTATTGACTCTTGCATAAAAGTAAATACTGAAAGGTAAAAGATAGGCCCTTCGCAGAGGGAAGCAGAGGTTGTCAAGCGCTTTTTGGTTTTGTATGCACAATCACGTTATATTGCCCCTTATGATAGCAACCTTTATTATGCAGTCCGTCGCTTTTATTACTTTTCCATCACAAGTTGGTACAATGCTCAATTTTCTCTTACACTAAATGATCAAACACATTTAGAAGCAATTTTTATTGCCTTTTTGCACCGATGACAAGTTACTTGAAGGATCTTATTCAATCCATAGGTAGGTATGGTGGACACTCATGGCAAGAAACGAGGTTTAAGGGTTTTCTGAAGCACACGTAGTATCTCTACTTAGTACGAATTTTTGGCTAGAAAAAGATCCTAAGCAAACACCACATGTTGGAGGATCCATAACAATATAACTTCTATGCAAATATACACAACCATAACTCATTACGTTGTCTTCCTTGTCCAACTTCAACTAATTTTCTCAAGTTTGAAAATAATTAATGGGTATTCACAATCATAGAAGATGTCCAAGATAATATATTTGTATGTGAAAGTTCTCTTCCTTATACAAATCCTTCACGAATTGCTTGTATGACCAATATTGTGATTGTCAAGCTTCAAAAGATTTCACTTTCTAAACCCAATGTGAAGCTACTACTAGGCATGATATGAACATATAATTTCAACTTTATGGTATTCAATTAATTCAACAATTTACTCATAGGATATAAGTGAAGCACAAGAGTAAATGACAAGCTACTACAAAAAGATATAAGTGAAGATCAAGCGAGTAGTTAAGTAAATGGGTAGCCATTTGAGAACTCTATCTCATATAAAAACTTTCAGATCTAAGTATTTTATTAAAATAGCAAGCAAAGCAAAATAAAATGACATCTCAATAATAGCACACATCATGTGAAGAAGCAAAACCTTAGGTGGGATGCTTACCGGGGCATCCCAAGCTTAGATGCTTGAGACTTCTTGAAATATTATGTTGGGATGCCTTGGGCATCCCCAAGCTTGAGCTTTTGTGTCTCCTTAATTCCTTTAACATCACAGTTTCCCTAAATCTTAAAAACTTCATCCACAAAAACTCGAAAAGAACTCGTGAGATAGGTTAGTACACATAAGAATAAGTCCACACTTCTTGTACTGCCAAGACAAGTTGCACAATAATTTCCAAACATCATCTGATGTTTACAATCGTTTCCATAATTTATATCTACCAATATACGCTATGGAAACTATAGGATAAGTAGATAACAAAACTATGACAGCAATCTGTCCAAACAGATCAGTCTGTAGGAATTTATGAAAACAGTGTACTTCTATAACTCAAAAAATTATGAAAATTTAGGACCTGATAAATAATTTATATTACAACACTGTGTAAAAATTTCAGAAAGTTTCCATGTTCCAATAAAATAGGAAAATTCAAACACTATAGAGAAAGTTTCTGTTTTTACACAGCACACATCAAACATGCAATGCAAGCATCCTAAGGCAATTCTTGGAACTTTTTATTGAAAAACAAGATTATAAATAACAACTAACAGAAAATAACAAAATATAATGACGATCCAAGCATAGCACATATTATGTGACGAATAAAAATATACCTCTAAGTAAGATATACCGATAATGTTGAAGACGAAAGAGGGGATGCCTTCCGGAACATCCCCAAGCTTAGGCGCTTGAGTCTTCCTTGGATATTACCTTGGGGGTGCCTTGGGCATCCCCGAGCTTAGGGTTTTACCACTCCTTATTCTTCATATATTGGTGCCTGTTGACACACGAACGCGTCACGCGTACCCTCGACGCCGGGGGTGATGCACCGCAGCTCACGTCGAGGGAGGTCCTACCGGCAGCGCGATACGCAAGACAACCGGAGGACGCTTTTGCAGACCCGAAACCCCGCACGCCCGGGAGGGACCCCGTCAGGGAGCGCGGCGGCTATGGGCTGCCCTAGGTCGATTCGCTCGCCCCTAGGGCCTCGGAGTTCGCAGCTCTCCAACACGAAGAACGACGAAGAACGAGGAAGAAGATACGAGGGTAGGAGACAAAACGTAGGTGAAAAAGTAGTATATTGATTGTTCGATTGTGTGTTGTTTCAATCGGCCGTCACCCCCAACATATATAAGAGGCGGCTGGACTTTCCGTACAAGCAAAGGATTCATCTAGGCTTTCCTTACAAGAAAATTACATTAATTCACGTCCTAGAGTCCTAGTTCTGGTCCCGCTCGGATTCAGCCTGAATCTGGTCCAATCTCCTGTCTTGCTCCTTGCGTGGGCCGTGGAATCTGCATACGACCTCCGATGGAGATGGTCCAAACACGAATTTTGTGCGCTTCGACGAGGCCAATAATTCGTATGTTGATCACTTTTCCAAATAAGGCCATCTTGAATACTCCACGGGGTCATCCTTAATTTCGAGTCGGACTCATTCATATAGCTGACTGGACCATCCGACTCTTGTATCGTCTCTGCAGGTTATATACTACGTCGGATGACGATGACTCCAAAAGCAAAGTTGACCGTTTCGACGAGACGAACAACTTTCATGTTGAACACTTTTTGATCTGAGGTCATCTAGATAAGTATTTGAGCCCATCTTCAGCATCTCGTCGGACAGTTTTACTGTTCACGCGCGGCAAGCTTCCCCCGGCAAGGTACTGTTCACGCCGGGGGGGGGGGGGGGGGGGGTACTGTTCACGCGTGGCAGGTCCCGGCAATGTTACTGTTCACGCGCGGCAAGCTTTTCCCCGGCAAGGTACTGTTCACGCGCGGCAAGCTTTCCCCCGGGTAATGGTACTGTTCACGCGCGGCAAGCTTCCCCGGCAAGGTACTTTTCACGCGACGAGGGTACTGTTCACCCCGGCAAGTACTGTTCACGCGCGGCAAGCTCCCCCGGCAATGTTACTGTTCACGAGCGGCAAGCTTTTCCCGGCAAGGGTACTGTTCACCCGGCAAGATACTGTTCACCCGGCAAGGGGACTGTTCCCCCGGCAAGGTTACTGTTCACCCGGCAAGATACTGTTCACCCGGCAAGCTTTCCCCGGCAATGGTACTGTTCACCCCGACAAGGTTACTGTTCACCCGGCAAGCTTTCCCCGGCAATGGTACTGTTCACCCCGGCAAGGTTACTGTTCACCCCGCAAGACACTGTTCACCCGGCAAGCTTTCCCCGGCAATGGTACTGTTCACGCGGCAAGCTTTCTGGCTGCACCTTGCGGGCCCTTTTTGAGGCAGTAAACGACCTCGGATGAAAATGTGCCCAAAAGCAATTTTGACCGTTTCGACGAGACGAAGACAATTCATGTAGAAAGTTTTCTCATATGAGATCATATTGAGGGCGTAATCAGCCGAATAGTGTTCTGGATACAAAATCCCAGTACTTCGAACACAATTTCGGCTTTCGAGATGAGATCGGATGGCAATGGCCCAAACTTCAAAGTTTCTCCTTGCCGGATCGCCTCCTTGCCGGGCTGTCTCCTTGCCGGATCGCCTCCTTGCCGGACCGTCTCCTGCCGGATCGCCTCCTTGCCGGACCGTCTCCTGCCTCTGTTTGGGTCTTCGGCAAGCACTCAAAACCGGCAAGCTTTTCGCTTGAGCCCACCTTTACTGCATTCTGCATCGTGCCAAAATCAGGTGTCAACACATGCCCCCCTGTTTTTCGGCAAAACTTGTGTGCCAAAAAATAATTTGCATTAGGCTTGTTCTAAGGACGATGTCAACACTCCATCGGCCATTAATATGTGCTTAGGGCGATAATTATATATCGGCCATTGCCTATTTAGGCTTCTTGCCACACACTTGGGTGGTACTTCTTCAAATACCTGCCATCGAGAGCTCGAGGTAGCAATGTTCCTTGCATGGATTCCACCAAATATGAATTTCCGGGAACTATTCTTGCAATCTTGAAAGGACCTTCCCAGCTTGGAGACCACTTCCCGAATTTTCTGTCCTTTGAACCAATCGGTAGAATCACCTTCCATACAAGATCACCAATCTGAAAATTCTTCAACCTGACCTTCTTATTGTAAGCTCTTGCTACCCTCAACTTGTCCCTTTCTATGGCTTTTAATGCAGTCAAACGTTTATCGGCAACCTCATCAACGTTGTCCATCATCAAGTTATAAAAGTCCACTGCCGATAAATCATTTTGTTTGGCTATTCTCAAAGCATTCAAATTCACCTCTACCGGTAAAACGGCTTCTTGACCATATACGAGCTCATATGGAGTTACCTTCGTCGCACCATGCCTTGAGATTCTATGCGCCCACAAAGCCTCGGACAATAATTCATGCCACCTTCTTGGATTATCTTCAATCTTCTTCTTGATGAGCTTGATCAAAATTTTGTTGCTAGACTCAGCTTGTCCATTGGCTTGAGCATAATACGGGGAGGAATTGAGCAACTTTATCTTATATGATTCGGCAAATCCTCTAACTTGATGAGACATGAAAGATGAACCTTGATCCGTAGTTAATGTTTGCGGAATACCGAATCTATGAATAATGTGCTCACTTATGAATTGAATTACCTCCGTATGCGTCATATTCTTGAGAGGTACTGCTTCAGACCACTTAGTGAAATAATCAGTTGCCACCAACACGAACCGATGCCCCTTTGAAGAGGAAGGATGAATCTCTCCAATAAAGTCCAATCCCCAACCTCTAAAGGGCCACGGCTTGATAATAGGATGTAACATAGCAGCGGGAGCTAACTGAATATCACCAAACTTTTGACAAGCTTCACATCCCTTATAATACCTGAAGCAATCATGGATCATCGTCGGCCAATAAAATCCAGCACGTCGTAACAACCACTTCATCTTGGGGGCCGACTGATGAGTACCGCAAATCCCTTCATGAACCTCTCCCATAGCAACTCTTGCTTGATCCTCGTCCAAACACTTCAAAAGAACATCTTCAACCGTTCGGCGATAAAGACCACCGTCTCTTATTGTATATTTGAAAGCCATGCGCCGAACAGCCCTGTCCACCCTTTCACTCGGATTGTACAAGTAATCAATAATGGGCTTTCTCCAATCATGATTTTCACCTGTACTAGATTTATTGTTAGTGACCGAATCAGTGGGCTCTGGTTCGGCCTCCCCTATATTAGCAAGACAAGACATCGGCTCTTGAGAGATATGAAACATGCCATGATTGACATGATAGCCAGATGCTTGCTGTGCTAACTCATTTGCTCTCCAATTATCATGTCTAGATATATGAGCAATGCCAAAATGATCCAAAGTAGAAATTATATCCAGACATTTATCAAGATAAACATTAAGTGATTCGTCTAAACATTGAAAAACTTTGGATACTTGTTGCACTACTAATAACGAATCACCAAAAGCCTCAATATGTGTAGCACCTATGGCCAGTAACATCTCTAAGCCGAATAACAATGCTTCATATTCGGCTTGATTATTTGTGCACAAATATTCTAAGCGGCATGAGGCTTCAAAAACAGCACCATGAGGAGATATATAAGCAATACCAACACCTTGGCCGTTGCTACAAACTGAACCGTCAAAATATAATCTCCATGGTACTAACGAGACAAGGTTTATATCAATATCTTGCTTGTCTTTAATCCGATGCTCAACGATAAAATCAGCAACAATTTGGCCTTTCATGGATTTTAGAGATTCATAAGCCAAATCATACTCAATTAAAGCATAAGCCCATTTAGCAATTCTACCACTAAGAATTGGTCTATGCAACATATATTTAATGACATCGGTTTGACAAGCTACTATGCAAGAACTTGGCACTAGATAATGTCTCAATTTTGTGCAAGCATAGTATAAGCATAGGCATAATTTTTCAATATACGTATACCTTGTCTCAGCATCCAATAAACGTCGGCTCAAATAAGTGATAGCATGCTCTTTTCCTTCGGTTTCTTGAGTCAAAACAGCACCAATAACACCTTCCTCGGCTGCAATGTAAAGTCTAAAGGGCTCTCTATGCTTGGGCGCCTTCATCACTGGAGGAGTGCACAAATAATTTTTAATCATATCAAATGCTTCTTGCTGTTTTGCCCCCCAAGTAAAATCAACATCATTCTTCAACCGAAGGATATGAGTAAATGCATCAACCTTCCCTGACAAATTAGCTATGAACCTCCTCAAATAATTGACCTTGCCAAGGAATTTTTGCATATCTCTCTTGCATATTGGAGCCTCCACTTTTTGTATAGCTTCTATCTTTTTGGGATCAATCTCTATGCCATTTTCATGAATAATGAAACCCAAAAACTTACCAGCCGACACGCCAAACGCACACTTCAAAGGATTCATCTTCAGCCCATATTTCTTCATCCTCTCAAAAGCTAAACGCAAATCGGCTAAGTGAGATTCAAAAGCATCCGATTTGACAACAATATCATCAATATAGACTTCAAGTATAACACCGAGTAAATCATGAAAGATCAAATTCATAGCCCTTTGATATGTGGCGCCGGCATTCTTCAATCCAAAGGTCATCACTGTCCACTCAAATAATCCAAGGAAACCGGGGCACCGAAAAGCCGTTTTGGACATGTCCTCTTCGGCCATGAAAATTTGATTGTACCCCGCATTGCCATCAAGAAAGCTAATAACCTTATGTCCAGAAGCATCATTAATAAGCATGTCGGCTATAGGCATAGGATACTCATCTTTGGGCGTAGCTCTATTCAAATCTCTGAAATCAATGCACACCCTCAACTTGCCAGAGCCTTTCTTTTCCACTGGCACAATATTAGAAATCCACTCGGCATACCTGCAAGGTCTAATAAAATTAGCTTTAAGCAAACGACCGATCTCTTCCTTGATCCGGTCATATATTTTTGGATTGAACTTCCTAGCCGATTGTTTATACGGTCTAAAACCGGCTTTTATAGGTAACCGATGCTCCACTAGCTCTCGGCTTAAACCTGGCATCTCATGATATTCCCATGCAAAGCAACAAATATATTCTTTCAATAGCTCGATTAACTTGACTTTACAATCGGCTTTCAAATTTTTGTTTACATATGTCGGCCTAGGAATTGAGCCATCTCCAATATCTATTTCTTCCAATGGATCGGCCGACGTAAAACCTTGTCCAAGCTTATCCATATCACCTAACTCCTCTATAGACTCATACATATCGTTCCCATTGGACCGATATTCTGCAAGCCGCTTTTGTAACCACTCAGAGATAGGATCCATTTAAATACGTCATACCTTGGAGCCGATTTCCACCAACCGGCTTTAAAGAAACGGGTACAAACCCACTCTTGGTGGCGCTGAGAAAGTCAAACTCTGATAAGTCCCGTCCCGTCAAGCAAGCAGCATTGGGGTGTTGCCAATCCACCGGTGTATCGGCTAAAGCAACGCAAGCCGAATTATCCGCATGAACGATCTCCACTTCATCATCAACCCATTGAATTAAAAACTGGTGCATAGTGGATGGCACACATTGGTTTGCATGAACCCAATCACGGCCTAGAATGACGTTGTAGTTACCTTGCACCTCGGCGACAAAGAATGCAGTAGCCAAAGTTTTGCTCCCAACCGTAAGCTCCACGTACATCACCCCTTTGGCTTCGGTTTTCTCTTTGCCTTCAAATCCATTGAGCACCATATTGGTCTTCATCAATCCTTCGTCGGGCAAACCCAATTTCTTGAAGACTGAATAAGGCATGAGATTCACTACAGCACCACCATCGACAAGCATTCGAGTAATCGGTGACCCGTTGATATGGCCTCTGAGGTACAACGGTTTCAAGTGCGTCACTGGTTCTTTTGGCTTCTCAAATATTGCATTCTTAGGACCAAAATCCAGCTGAGCCACCTCCCCTTCTTCATCTATAGCACGAAACTCAGCGGGTAAATAAAACACCATGTTGATATCCATTCCTTCATGTACTGGTGTATGCTCACAATCTACCACGTCGCCCTCCTCCTCGGGTGTGTTCAGTGCTGGGCTTGCCGGGCCTGCCGAGCTTGCCGGGTCTGCCGAGCTTGCCGGGTCTTCCGAGCTTGCCGGGTCCGGGTTTGCCTTCTTCATTGATTTTGAAATCTGTTCGGGCGAAACGGAATCAATAGGCGCTGTAGACGATGTAACAGCAGCAGCATCGTCCTTCCTTGGTGGTACAGGTGCTGATGTGACAGATGTAGAAACCACCGCACTTTGTATTCGCTTAGGCACCCATACTTGTTCTGTAGATACCATGGGCCGAACGTCATTGAACCACTCATCTCTTTGCTTCTCGGCCTCCTGTTCTGCCATCTCATGACTCCTTAACCTCTGTAGTTTCCTCTTTTGCGTTTTTGTTAGCCCTGGAGGACACCACTTAGGCTGCATGTACTTTGGATCTTTGAACTTGGCTTTGCTCGTGCTAGCTTCATGATTTCTAGCCGAGTGTTTTGGCGCGATAGCAAGTATCGGCTCAGCAGGGTTGCTACGCACAGTCGGCTGTTGTATGGTGAATGTTTCAGTACCTAAGATGAGTGAGTCAGCATCAACTTTTTCTTTGCCCTTTCCAGACCCAACTGCTGCACTTGGTGATTTGGCACGCCACACCTGCTTGTTGATCCCTTCTTGATTATTCTGCATTGGCCGATTGACTCCTTTATTCAAACGGCCTCGTGCGGGATAAGAAAGCCTCTCACGCATAGGCCTCCTTGGTTCTGCCCATCCTGGATGAAAAGCATAAGGGGCCATTGGGGGCTGCTCCCATCCTCCATTGAATCCTCCCATGAAGTAGGGTGCATAGGGAGGTGGCGCCATCCACGGTCCTGGCGCCCATGGCCCGTATGGCCTTGTGTGATGCTGCAATTCTTGCCTCGGAGGTGATCCTGGACGCTTCAAATTTGATGACCGATTAGAGCTAGAACCGGCCGCTTGATTAGCATACTTGGACAGCAACATATCAAAAGTTGGCTTGGCTCTCTTGCGCTGCACTTTGGCTTCATTCAGCTTCCACTTGCCAACTTCGGGACTCTTGGGCTTGACAAATTTGACACGGGTACTCTCTTGCTCTTGCGGTTGCCCCCCGAGTGCAGGATTCTTGACAGTGATTTTGATTATCTCCCCGCCATCGGGTTGCTTGTCGAGCACCACTTGCCTTCCCAAGACCTTGTCGCCATCTCTGTTTTTCCTGGGCTCACCAATGACAATATTAGTTTTATTAGCGGATTCGGCCACTTCCGGCCGAATGAGCACCTTTTTCCCCTCCAAATCCAGAGTATTCATTGGGAAGGGCTGCTTATCAACTAGCATCTCAGAAAAGTTCAATCGTCCGTCATTAATGGCCGATTGTATCTGTCGTCGAAAAACATTGCAATCATTAGTCGCATGAGAAAAAGAATTATGATACTTGCAATAAGCACGCCGTTTCAGCTCCTCAAACGGCGGTAAAGTATGAGATATTCTAATAATCTTAGCTTGTAGCAAAGCATCAAATATTCTATCACATTTAGCAATATTAAAAGTAAACTTCATCTCATCATCACGATTCTTATGAATCGGCTTTAAATCATTGCAAGTAAATGGTTTGGCCTTCGAGGGCCAAACAAATTCAGCAGCATAAATATCACCCTCATCGTCCGAACGATCGCTATCATATTCAACCATATTCATCTTTGGACGATCAGTTTTATATCTATGCACTTCTTTAAGCTCCTTGCTTCGGCTTTCATGAGCCAAAGCCCTCTGTAAGACTTGGTTGATACTTATAAATTCATAGCCTTCTAGTTTCTCTCTAATATGAGCTCTCAAACCATTAAGCACAAGATCAGCCAAGTCTCTCTCAGTTATCACTAAACTATAGCACCGGTTTTTTGTTTCCCTAAATCTCTTGACGTAATCAGAGACCGATTCGTCATGATTCTGCTTAACCGATGTAAGATGTGACAACTTAAGTTCATTATCGCCGCTATAAAAATGATCATGAAATTTTTGCTCTAGCTGCAACCATGCACGAATAGAGCCATGCGGCAAAGAAGAAAACCATGAAAATGCGGTACCAGTTAATGACAAAGGAAATAAACGCACTTTCAATTCATTTATCGAACCTGCTTCACCCAATTGTGCTAGGTATTGGCTAACATGCTCCCATGTGGTTTTTGTGCCCTCTCCATTAAACTTAACAAAATCTGGAATTTTATACCCTTGAGGGCACGGAATTGCATCAAAGTACTCAGGATACGGCTTTTGATAAATCCGATTCCTAGGTAGTTCAACACCAAAATTCTCTCAAAGTGTTTTAGCCATCTCCTCTCTAAACCTAACTAGAGCATCGTCCGTAGTAGACGATGAAGCTTGTGGCACTGGCATAGGAGGATTGGGGTTAGCAATCATGGGTGTAAATTGTGACATGTTTGCCGAACCATAGTTCGGCAATGATCTAGCAGTGTTTCCACCTATCTGGTTCGGCGTTGCCACCGAACTCTGCAAAAAAGGATTAAGTGGTGCAGCCACAATTTGATTGGTATGGGTAGGAAAATAATTCATCGGCATGGGAGGCGCCGATGAAATAGGCAAAGCTGAATCAGGGTTTCCCATACTAGCAGGCATGTTAGGCATATTCTTCTGAGCATTAGTATTGTCTAAGAAAGCTTGATAGATCAGATTATTGCTATCAGTAATACGACTCTCAATTTCAGCCCATTGCTCAGGAGAAAAGGTAGTACTTACAGAAGGTTTAACCTGCTCAGTTTGAAGGGGAGGAAACTTGATTTCTCCAACCGGAGTGATATTGCCTTGGCGATCCTTCTTGAAGTTTCCAAGGAACTGCTGCAACTCCTTCTCTTCACGCGCCTTCTTGTACTCCTCATAAGCTTGGCGATGCTCGGCCGATAACTCCTCCAGATTGGGCTTGATGATGTTATCGACATCAACTTCCGAGGGCTTGGGAAGATTGGACATGATGGATGATGATGATGGATCAAAGGTCCCCAGCGGAGTCGCCAAAAAGTGTGTTGACACACGAACGCGTCACGCGTACCCTCGACGCCGGGGGTGATGCACCGCAGCTCACGTCGAGGGAGGTCCTACCGGCAGCGCGATACGCAAGACAACCGGAGGACGCTTTTGCAGACCCGAAACCCCGCACGCCCGGGAGGGACCCCGTCAGGGAGCGCGGCGGCTATGGGCTGCCCTAGGTCGATTCGCTCGCCCCTAGGGCCTCAGAGTTCGCAGCTCTCCAACACGAAGAACGACGAAGAACGAGGAAGAAGATACGAGGGTAGGAGACAAAACGTAGGTGAAAAAGTAGTATATTGATTGTTCGATTGTGTGTTGTTTCAATCGGCCGTCACCCCCAACATATATAAGAGGCGGCTGGACTTTCCGTACAAGCAAAGGATTCATCTAGGCTTTCCTTACAAGAAAATTACATTAATTCACGTCCTAGAGTCCTAGTTCTGGTCCCGCTCGGATTCAGCCTGAATCTGGTCCAATCTCCTGTCTTGCTCCTTGCATGGGCCGTGGAATCTGCATACGACCTCCGATGGAGATGGTCCAAACACGAATTTTGTGCGCTTCGACGATACCAATAATCCGTATGTTGATCACTTTTCCAAATAAGGCCATCTTGAATACTCCACGGGGTCATCCTTAATTTCGAGTCGGACTCATTCATATAGCTGACTGGACCATCCGACTCTTGTATCGTCTCTGCAGGTCATATACTACGTCGGATGACGATGACTCCAAAAGCAAAGTTGACCGTTTCGACGAGACGAACAACTTTCATGTTGAACAATTTTTGATCTGAGGCCATCTAGATAAGTATTTGAGCCCATCTTCAGCATCTCGTCGGACAGTTTTTACTGTTCACTCGCGGCAAGCTCCCCCGTCAAGGTACTGTTCACGCGGCGGCGGGGGGGGGGGGGGGGGGGGGGGGGGTACTGTTCATGCGCGGCAAGCCCCGGCAATGTTACTGTTCACGCGCGGCAAGCTTTTTCCCCGGCAAGGGTACTGTTCACCCCGGCAAGGTATTGTTCACGCGCGGCAAGCTTTCCCCGGTAATGGTACTGTTCACGCACGGCAGCTTCCCCGGCAAGGTACTGTTCACGCGACGAGGATACTGTTCACCCGGCAAGTACTGTTCACGCGCGGCAAGCTCCCCCGGCAATGTTACTGTTCACGAGCGGCAAGCTTTTTCTCGGCAAGGGTACTGTTCACCCGGCAAGCTTTCCCCGGCAAGGGTACTGTTCCCCCGGCAAGGTTACTGTTCACCCCGGCAAGCTTTCCCCGGCAATGGTACTGTTCACCCCGGCAAGGTTACTGTTCACCCGGTAAGCTTTCCCCGGCAATGGTACTGTTCACCCCGGCAAGGTTACTGTTCACCCAGCAAGACACTGTTCACCCGGCAAGCTTTCCCCGGCAATGGTACTGTTCACGCGGCAAGCTTTCTGGCTGCACCTTGCGGGCCCTTTTTGAGGCAGTAAACGACCTCGGATGAAAATGTGCCCAAAAGCAATTTTGACCGTTTCGACGAGACGAAGACAATTCATGTAGAAAGTTTTCTCATATGAGATCATCTTGAGGGCGTAATCAGCCGAATAGTGTTCTGGATACAAAATCCCAGTACTTCGAACACAATTTCGGCTTTCGAGATGAGATCGGATGGCAATGGCCCAAACTTCAAAGTTTCTCCTTGCAGGATCACCTCCTTGCCGGGCCGTCTCCTTGCCGGATCGCCTCCTTGCCGGACCGTCTCCTGCCGAATCGCCTCCTTGCCGGACCGTCTCCTGCCTCTGTTTGGGTCTTCGGCAAGCACTCAAAACCGGCAAGCTTTTCGCTTGAGCCCACCTTTACTGCATTCTGCATCGTGCCAAAATCAGGTGTCAACAGTGCCTCACCCAAAACTTGAAAACTTCAATCACACAAAACTTAACAGAACTTCGTGAGATGGGTTAGTATAGTAAATATAGATCATTCACTTAGGTACTGTTAAGACAAAATTCATAATTGTTCCCAAATGATAGCTAATGAATTCTATTATTCCCATAATTTATACCACTAAATATAAGCTAAGGAAACACTAAAACAAGCAAACTATGCATGCAAAACTGAATCTGTCGAAAATAGAACAGTCTGTGAAGATCTGTAGTATAGACATACTTCCCGGTCTCTAACAATTCTGAAAAATTAGGAAAACGTATAGAATTTGCAAGTAAATACTGTGTAAAAATTTCAGAATTTTTGGACGCTCTAGTAAAATCAGAGAAATTCTTTACTGGAGGCAAAAGTTTCTATTTTTGCACAGAATCAAATCAACAAGTATCCATACTATCCCAAAGGCTTTACTTGGCACATTATTGAAATAAAAGACACAAAACATGATTAATATAGTAGCTTAATCATGTGAACAGATAAAAACATAAAGTAAAAGTGTTGGGTGATACGTCTCCAACATATCGATAATTTATGAAGTATTCATGTCATATTTGCCTATGTTTTTATTATGGTTTTATGATTTATTGCGAATAACCTATTAATAGTTGCAAAATTGCACAAGTTCTTGTTTCACACTTTGATGTGTAGGACTTAATTGGAAATTGGCGAAAACACGTAAAAGGAGCCTTGTTGGAGGAGGACTCTGACTTTCCTGAAATATGTCCACAAACAGTTTTTAGAGATCGTCAGTTTGACCCCTGAAGAAAGCGTCAAATGGAAAAGGCTAAAACTAGGAAAGGGTTGGGAATTTTATGGCATTGATTCTGGACTCCAAATTCGTCCAAAACGGATATCGGATGCGATCTGTATACCCGTTTTACAGGAGGAAAATATCTGATTACGGTATTACGAGAATTGATGAGGTGATTGAATCCAACTCTTACCATATCTGATGTATTCGGCCAAGCCCGACTTTGAGGACTCATGAGGGCTGTGAGGAGTCCCTAGGAAGGTTCTAGAAGTGCCCAAGAGCCATTGGATTAAGGGTGCATCTATCGGAGGGCCATAGAGCACCACAGAGGCACATATAAGGAGAGAAAAATCCTAATTTTGGGAGAGCCACCAAAAGCCACGAATTTGCCTCTCCCTTGGCAGCCGCCAAGAAGAGGAGAGGCTCCTCCATTGCACCGCCGCCGCCCGTCACCAGCGTCGTGGCCGCAATCGCCTCCATCTCTTTAGGGCTGCACCTCTCCATCAACAACTCTCTCTTTCTCACCATGATAATGTGTGAGTAATCCACCTTGGGGCTGAGGGTTTGTACCGGTAGCTATGTGTTTAATCTCTCTCTCTCGTGTTCTTGAGATGGCACGATCTTGATGTATCACGGGCTTTGTTAATATAGTTGGATCATATGGTATTTTCCCCTCTCTATCTTGTTGTGATGAATTGAGTTTTCCCTTTGAGATTTTGTTATTATCGGATTGAATACTTTTATGGATTTGAGAGCACTTGATGTATGTCTTGCATGCGGATACCCGTAGTGACATTGGGGTATTCAAGTGATTCCCTTGATATATGTTATGGCGTCAACTTGCGGATTCCGGTGACCTTGGGGATCTACGCATAGGGGTCGATTGCACGTTTTCATGCATTGTTCTCCGATAGAAATCTTGGGACACTCTTTGAGGTTCTTTGTGTTGGATTGAGTATTATGAATCTGAAATTGTTTGATGCATATCGTATAATTAACTCATGGATACTTGTGGTGACATTGGAGTATCTAGGTGACATTAGAGTTGGTTGATGCGTATCATATGGTGTTATTCTGGTACAAACTCTTAGATAGATCAATCAGAAAGGATAACTTGGTGTTATTTTAGTACGAACTCTTGGATAGAACGATCAGAAAGGATAACTTTAAGGTGGTTTTGTACCCTACAAACAATTTCTTCTTATGTTCTCCGCTAGATAAGAACTTTGGAGTGATTCTTCGTTGCACATTGAGGGATGGTTATGTGATCCAATTATATTAGCATTGTTGAGAGATTGCACTAGCGAAAGTACGGACCCTAGGCCTTGTTTTCAAGCATTGCAATACCATTTGTGCTCACTTTTGATACTTGCTACCTTGTTGTTTTTATATTTTTAGATTACAAAAACCTATATCTACCATCCATATTGCACTTGTATCACCATCTCTGCGTCGAGCTAGTGCACCTATACAATTTGCCATTGTATTGGGTGTGTTGGGGGCACAAGAGATTTCTTGTATTTGATCGCAGGGTTGTTTGAGAGAGACCATCTTCATCCTACACCTCCCACGGATTGATAAACCTTAGGTCATCCACTTGAGGGAAAATTGCTACTGTCCTACAAAACTCTGCGCTTGGAGGCCCAACAAAGTCTACAAGAATAAAGTTGCGTAGTAGATATCAAGCTCTTTTCTGGCGCCGTTGCCGGGGAGGTGAGTGCTTGAAGGTATATCTTTAGATCTTTCAATTAAATATTTTAGTTTCTTGTTTTTCACTAGTTTGGTTTTATCAAAGAAAACATACAAAAAATGGAGTTTGGGTTGCATCAATTGTCTCGTCTTTACAAAGTCTTTCGTGAAAATAATGGTTCGGAAAATTGTGCTCAATTGGTAGAGGAAGAATTTATGAAAATACTTAATGAGAATTCCTTCAATGCAGAGTATGATAGAAATGTTACTAGTATGAATTCTCTGAATATCCATGATGCTAGTGATATGCAAAGCCACAAGCTTGGGGATGCTATGTTTGATGAAGATGATATTTTTTGTCCCCCAAGTTTTGATGAGCAAATTTATTATGGTGATGGCATGCCTCCTATCTATGATGATTATGGTGATGACATGTATGATATAAAAAGTGATATCAACTTTGAAACTTGTCATCATGATTTTAATATTGAATGTGGTTATGTCAATCAAGTGTCTTATGATAGTTATTTTGTTGAGTTTGCTCCCACTACTATGAATGAGAAGAAAATTGCTTATGAGGAGAGTAATGAAAATTCTATGCTTGTGCATCATGAAAAGAATGATTTATGTGATAGTTATATTGTGAAATTCCTTCTTGATGCTAATGAAAATTATTATGAGGGGGGAACATATGCTTGTAGGAATTGCAATAATATCAAGTTTCTTCTCTATGTGTTCAAAGTTTTGAAGTTATGTTTGTTTTGCCTTCCTATGCTAGTTGATTCTTGTTCCCATAAATTGTTTTCTCACAAAATCCCTATGCATAGGAAGTGGGTTAGAATTAAATGTGCTTGTCATGAGATTCATGATGCTCTCTTACATGTTTCAAATACTATTCCTATGTGAGTATCATTGAAATCATCATGCCTAGCTATAAGGCATTAGAGAAAAGCGCTTGTTGGGAGACAACCCAACACTTATACTTTATGTTTTGATGTGTTCACATGATTAAGATACTGTAGTAATAATGTTTTGTGCCTTTTATTTCAATAAAGTGCCAAGTAAAGCCTTTGGGATGACTCACAAGATGAGTAGAATTGATGTTGAACCAAAACAGAAACTTTTGACTCCAGTACAGGAATTTTCATTTTTTACCGGAGCATGATAATGATCTGAAATTTTTACACAGTCTTCATATATGAATTATTCAGGTTGTCCTAATGTTTCAGAACTTTTAGAGACAGGTAAGTATGTCTATACTACAAATATTCACAGACTGTTCTATTTCTGACAGATTCTGTTTTGCATGCATAGTTTGCTTGTTTTAGTGTTTCCATAGCTTATATTTAGTGGTATAAATTAGGGGAATGATAGAATACATTAGGTATCATGTGGGAACAATTATGAATCTTGTCTTCACAGTACCTAAGTGAATGATTTACCTTTATTACACTAACCCTTCTCACGAAGTTCCGTTAAGTTTTGTGTGATTGAAGTTTTCAAGTTTTGGGTGAGACACTGATATGAGGAGAATAAGGAGTGATAATAACCTAAGATTGGGGATTCCCAAGGCACCCCCAAGGTAATATCCATGGAAGACTCAAGCGCCTAAGCTTGGGGATGCCCTGGAAGGCATCCCCTTTTTCGTCTTCAACACTATCGGTATATCATACTTAGAGCTATATTTTATTCGTCACATAATATGAGTTTTTCTTGGAGCATCATTTTATTTTGTTAGTTTCTTTTAGGTGTTATTTATAATATTTTTTTTCAATAAAAAATTCAATAATTGCCTTAGGATGCTTGCATTGCATGTTTGATGTGTGCTGTGTAAAAACAGAAACTTTCTCTGTAGTGTTCGAATTTTCATTTTTTACTGGAACGTGGAAAGTTTCTTAAATTTTTACACAGTGGTTTAATATAAATTCATTAGACTTTCATAAATTTTCATAATTTTTTGAGTTATACAAGTACACTATTTTCATAAATTGCTACAGTCTGTTCTGTTTGGACAGATTGCTGTCATAGTTTTGTTATCTACTTATCCTATAGTTTCCATAGTCTATATTGGTAGATATAAATTGTTGAAATGATAGTATACAATAGATAATGTTTGGAAATTATTATGTAACTTGTCTTGGCAGTACATAAAGAGTTGATTTATTATTATGTGCACTAACCTATCTCACCAGTTCTTTTCAAGTTTTGTGTGGATGAAGTTTTTGAGAATAGGTGAAACCGGGATATGAGAGGATTGAACGAGATACAAAAGCTCAATCTTGGGGATTCCCAAGGCACCCCAAGTAAATATTTCAAGAAGTCTCAAGCATCTAATCTTGGGGATGCTACGCATCCCACCTCTCTTCGTCAACTATCGGTTAGCCTATGTTGAGCCTAAACTTTTATTCGTTCACTTGATGCGTGCTATTCTTGGAGTTCTATTTTTGTTTAGTTTGTTGTTTGAATAAAATACTCAGATATGAAAATCTTTATTGAGAGAGAGAGTCCTCACATAGCTACTTTATTGTTTGACTACTCATTGATCTTCACTTATATCTTTTGAGAGTAGTTGGATGTTTACTCTTGTGCTTCACTTATATCCTATGAGTAAATTGTGAATGAATTGAATATCATAAATCTGAAATTATTAATGTGCTTTATGCTTAGTAGTAGTTTCACATCTGGTTTATAAAGTAAAATCTATTGAAGTTTGACAATCAACAAATTGATCATACAAGCAATCCATGAATGAGTAGTATAAGAAAGAGAACTTTCACATACAAATATATTAACTTGGACATCTTCTATGATTGTGAATACCCATTAATTATTTTCAAGCTTGAGCAAATTAGTTGAAGTTGGACAAGCAAGACAACGTAATGAGTTATGGTTGTGTATATTTGCATAGAAGTTATATTGTTATGGATCCTACAACATGTGGTGTTTGCTTAGGACCATTTGCTAGCCAACACTTCGTACTAAGTAGAGATACTACTTGTGCATCCAAATCCTTGAGCCAAGTTTCTTCCATAAGAGTCCACCATACCTACCTATATATGGTATTTCACTGCCATTCCAAGTAAATTTGCATGTGCCACCTCTAAACATTCAAATAAACATATGTTTTGTGTGCCTGGACCGCTCATGGAGCGATGGGGGGCGGTCAGTATCTTCCATGTTAAGCGGGTTATTCTCATGATGAGTGTTTATTCACTCGTCCTTGCACGAGAGGGGCGGCAATAGGGATTCCCAGTCCCGAAATAAAAAATAAAATATAATTAAACAAAACTCCCCCAGGAATGTTGTTGGTATGGACGGTACCCGTGGATTCGGCTAGCCGTGGAGTGTGTTTGTTGGTGGAGGGGGAGTAAACCTTTACTTTTACCGCTTGGGAACCGCCGCTAATGCGTTTAACATGGAAGATATTGATAACTCTTGGTCGTAACGTTGACAGGAAGGGTGCACCTCCCAAAATTATATTTATCTCTGATTTAAGCTTTGAGCTCTGGCACCTTTGCAAATCCCTGCTTCCTTCTGCGAAGGGACAATCTATTTACTTTCATGTTATTTACTATGCATGTTGAGTCAACTTCTTATTCCAACCTCAGTCTATTAGTTGGCAAGCATCATGTTGTGGGGACAGATCAAAACATATATATCTAGTCAAATATATTTTATCATGACTTATTATTGTTGACAATTATCTCTATGATAAATGAGTTGGGAGGCGAAACATTAAGCCCCTATCTTTCTCTGTGTTCGATGGATGCCATTTGTTCTAAAAATATGATTTGAGTACTAGCAATCATAGAAGACTACATGATGATTGAGTATGTGGAGCTCTTACTTAGACTTTGTTGAGAATAAGTTGAATTGGAATTGTTTGATGACTAAAAACATAGGTTGCTAAGTTTCAAGAGAATTCATTGTTTGAACCATAACATGTGAATTGGTTGCTACTCTACCATGGTGATTTTTATGAGAAAAAGTTGCTGGTTATGACGTTAGAAAATTTACTGAAATTATCAATGATCAAACTTATATATTATGCTAGCATTCACACTGCATAAATTAGTTCTTTTATCATTTACCAACTCGAGGACGAGTAGGAATTAAGCTTGGGGATGCTGATACGTCTCCAACGTATCGATAATTTATGAAGTATTCATGTCATATTTGCCTATGTTTTTATTATGGTTTTATGATTTATTGGGACTAACCTATTAATAGTTGCAAAATTTCACAAGTTCTTGTTTCACACTTTGATGTGTAGGAATTAATTGGAAATTGGCGAAAAAACGTAAAAGGAGCCTTGTTGGAGGAGGACTCTGACTTTCCTGAAATCTGTCGACAGACAGTTTTTAGATATCGTCAGTTTGACCCCTGAAGAAGGCGTCAAATGGAAAAAGCTAAAACTAGGAAAGTGTGGGGAATTTTATGGCATTGATTATGTACTCCAAATTCGTCCAAAACGGAGTTCAGATGCGATCTGTATACCCATTTTACTGGAGGAAAATATCTGATTACGGGATTACGAGAATTGATGACGTGATTGAGTCCAACTCTTACCAGATATGATGTATTTGGCCAAGCCTGACTGTGAGGACTCATGAGGGCTGTGAGGAGTCCCATGGAAGGTTCTAGAGGTGCCCAAGAGCCATTGGATTAAGGGTCCATCTATCGGAGGGCCATAGAGCACCACAGAGGCACATATAAGGAGAGCAAAAACCCGAATTTCGGGAGAGCCACCAAAAGCCATGAATTTGCCTCTCCCTTGGCAGCCGCCAAGAAGGGGAGAGGCTCCTCCATTGCAGCACCAAGACCAAGGAAGCCGTGGCCGCAATCGCCTCCATCTCTTTGGGGCTGCACCTCTCCATCAACAACTCTCTCTTTCTCACCATGATAATGTGTGAGTAATCCACCTTGGGGCTGAGGGTTTTTACTGGTAGCTATGTGTTTAATCTCTCTCTCTCATGTTCTTGAGATGGCACGATCTTAATGTATCACATGCTTTGTTAATATAGTTGGATCATATGGTGTTTTCCCCTCTCTATCTTGTTGTGATGAATTGAGTTTTCCCTTTGAGATTTTGCTATTATCGGATTGAATACTTTTATGGCTTTGAGAGCACTTGATGTATGGCTTGCATGCGGATACCCGTAGTGACATTGGGGTATTCAAGTGATTCACTTGATATATGTTATGGCGTCAACTTGCGGATTTCGGTGACCTTGGGGATCTACGCATAGGGGTCGATTGCACGTTTCCATGCCTTGTTCTCCGATAGAAATCTTGGGACACTCTTTGAGGTTCTTTGTGTTGGATTGAGTATTATGAATCTGAAATTGTTTGATGTGTATCGTATAATTAACTCATGGATACTTGTGGTGACATTGGAGTAACTAGGTGACATTAGAGTTGGTTGATGCGTATCATATGGTGTTATTCTAGTACGAACTCTTAGATAGATCGATCGGAAAGGATAACTTGGTGTTATTTTATTATGACCTCTTGGATAGATCGATCAGAAAGGATAACTTTAAGGTGGTTTCGTACCCTACAAACAATTTCTTCTTATGTTCTCCGCTAGATAAGAACTTTGGAGTGATTCTCCGTTGCACATTGAGGGATGGTTATGTGATCCAATTATATTATCATTGTTGAGAGATTGCACTAGCGAAAGTACGGACCCTAGGCCTTGTTTTCAAGCATTGCAATACCGATTTTGCTCACTTTTGTTACTTGCTACCTTGTTGTTTTTATATTTTTAGATTACAAAAACCTATATCTACCATCCATATTGCACTTGTATCACCATCTCTTCGCCGAGCTAGTGCACCTATACAATTTGCCATTGTATTGGGTGTGTTGGGGGCACAATAGATTTCTTGTATTTGATTGTAGGGTTGTTTGAGAGTGAAAGCACAACATGCTCCCTTGGTGGTTTTGATAATTCATGACAACATACATTGTCTCTTGGACTAATACTTTTACCTAGTGTATTTCAGATAAAGTCCACAGAGAGGGCTGGCAAAAGGATTGTGAAGATTGTGGAAATACCCCAAGATGCAAGGAAATGGATTGGCAAAGCTTCAAGCAAGAGGAATCTACATTTTCTTTTGTGAGAAATCACTTTGAGTCCATAGGAAAGCCAATACTATTAAAAGGGGGTAAGGTTTTGTTGGTGAACAAATGCTCATACGTGCACAAGTGATACTCACCAAAAACACCCACAAGATCTTCCACAAAAGTCTGTCAAAGCCAAATATTCAAAATCGGTGCAACCAACACTTTACACTCGGTGCCACCAATTCCCATACTCAGACAGACCCATGCCAAACCCTAGCCTTTCGGTGCAACCGATTCTGCTTCGGTGCCACCGAGTTTAGGTTGCCAACTTTCTATTACGCAAATTCACAATATCGGTACCACCGAGATTGTTGGATCGGCGTCACCGAGATTGGGCAATCTGACCGTTGGTCACCTTATCGGTGCAACCGAGTTTCCTATATCGGTCTCACCGAGATTCAAAAGTTGCCACCTTTTGGTCACTTCGGTACCACCGAGATTAACACATCGGTGTCACCGAGTTGGTCATTTTGTGTGTAACAGTTGGATTTATGGGGATGCCTATATATACCCCTTCACCACCACCCACTCGAGAGAGAAGCACTCAGAACTATTCCATACTTGCCCCATCCAGTTTTCTGAGAGAGAACCACCTACCCTTGTGTTGAGGTCAAGATCATCCACTCCAACCATATGGATCTTGATTTCTAGCCTCCCCAAGTTGCTTTCCACCAATCCCATCTCTTCCACCAAGCCAAATTTGTGAGAGAGTGATTGTGTGTTGAGGAGTCTATCTTCTTGAAGCACAAGAGCAAGGAGTTCATCATCATTATCGAGCCTATTACCTTTTGGAGGGTGGTGCCTCCTAGATTGGTTAGGTGTCGCTTGGGAGCCTCCTACTTCGTGTTGTGGAGTTGAACCAAGAAGTTTGTAAGCGCAAGGAGATCGCCTACTTCGTGAAGATCTACCCATAGTGAGGCTAGTCCTTCGTGGACGGAAGCCGTTATGGAATAGTCAAGGTTGCTACTTCGTGGACCCTTATGGGTGGAGCCCTCCGTGGACTCTCGCGACCGTTACCCTCCGTGGGTTGAAGACTCCATAAACATGGACGTACGATAGCACCACCTATCGAAACCACAGGAAAAATCTTTGCGTCTCCTATTGCGTTTGATCTACCTATCTCAACTCTTTACTTCATGTGCAATGTCTTTACTTTCCGCTGCCATATTTGTAGACATGCATGTGTAGGGTATATTAGACTTGCTAGACTTGCTAAAACTGTTAAAATCTATCAACCAATTAACTTGGGAAAAGGTTAGGTTTTAAATTCCTGCTAGTAGTCTATTCACCCCCCCTCTAGACACTCTTCTAGTGATCCCTGAATTGGTATCAGAGCATTGGTCTCCATTTGCTTCGGTTTAATCACCGAGGAGGAAGATGGATGTGTCTAGTATAGGAAGTTTGAGTTGTAGAGTGCATATTCTTGATGGAGAGTACTATAGTCAATGGAAAACTTTGATGCTTGAGCTGTTTAATGAATTTCAATTGAGCAAGTATGTTAAGTGCCATTATGTACCTCCCATTGATCCTTTACATCCCACACACGAAGAGGAAATTGATATGCTATGCAATCTTAGAACCGTTAATCTCATTGTTAGAGCCTTGCCTAGAAATGTGCTAAGTCAAATGAAGAATTTTGAGTGTGCTTATACTTTGTGGAATGACTTGGAGAAACGATATCCAAGTTATTCATTGAGTAATCTTGATGAAATTATTCATAAAACTATTGCCTTCCACAATATGACGCCTAGTGATCCCAAGTTTGATGTTTATCTGTTTGAGCTTAGAGACCTCATGCGTGCTAAAGGAGATGTCACAACTATCAACAACATTATTGTAGAAGCCATTCGCATTCATAAGTTTGAACATTGTCATGATCACAACTCTAACGAATCTCTTGTTCTTTATGACGAGGATTTCCCACTTGATGATGACAATGTGGAACATGGCTACTATGATGAAGATGAGCTGTTCGACATCGAGTATGAGAAGATCATGAAGAATCTAAGTCTCATGGCAAACTTAAAGGATTACATGTCCGGAGGAAAGGAGTGGATTCTCGATAGCGGATGTACCGATCATATGACCGGAGATAGAGACATGTTTGAAGAGATCACACCAAACCATGGAACGCGAAGGTACGTAACGTTTGGAGACAACTCCAAGGGTAAGGTACTTGGTCTTGGTAAGGTGGCCATATCCCATGATAGCTCTATTCAAAATGTTATGCTTGTTGAATCTCTTGGCTACAATCTTCTTTCCGTATCTAGACTTGCCGACTTTGGTTTTAATGTGCTATTTACGAAGATAGATTGCCAAGTGTTTCGTCAAGATAATCATAAAATGGTCTTTACCGGTTTCCGTAGAGGTGATCTATACATTGTCGATTTCACTAAGATATCCAAACCTCGTACTTGTCTCATTGCAAAATCTTCTAAAGGTTGGCTTTGGCATAGGAGACTAGGACATGTTGGCATGCGTAACTTAGACAAGCTTATCAAAGGTGATCATATACTTGGTGTTAAAGATGTTATCTTTGACAAAGATAGACTTTGTAGTGCTTGTCAAGCTGGAAAACAAGTAGGTGGAAGTCATCCCGTTAATAATATCATGACTACTAGGAGACCACTCGAGTTACTTCACATGGATCTTTTTGGTCCCAATGGTTACAAGAGTCTCGGTGGAAATTCCTATGGTCTAGTTATAGTTGATGATTTTTCCAGATTTACGTGGGTATTCTTTCTTGATGATAAGTCGCAGGTTCAAAAGATCTTCAAGAACTTAGTTCGCAAAGCGCAAAATCAGTTTGAAGTGAAGATCAAGAAGGTTCGGAGCGATAACGGATCGGAGTTCAAGAACACCCATGTGGATACCATTCTTGACGAAGAAGGTGTCTCACATGAGTTCTCGGCTACGTACACACCTCAACAAAATGGAGTTGTTGAGACGAAGAACCGGACGCTTATTGAGATGGCAAGAACGATGCTTGACGAATACAAGACGCCAAGACACTTTTGGGCAGAAGCCGTGGAAACAACATGTCATGCCACAAACCGACTTTACTTCCACAAGCTTCTCGGTAAAACGGCATATGAGCTACATTCTTGATAAGCATCGTCGTACTAAATTTGCTCCTAAATCTCATGAAGGATTCCTACTTGGTTACGGATCGAACTCTCACACTTACCGTGTCTACAACAACTTCACTCGAAAAGTTGAAGAGACGTTAGATGTGAAGTTTTATGAGTCTAATGGTTCGCAAGTCGAACAATTGCCAAATGATGTAGGTGATAAGGACCCTTCAGAAGCTATCCAAGACTTGTCCATCGGCAAGATTCGTCCCATGGAGGTGAAGGAAAGTACTTCATCAACTCAAGTGGAAGCCCCTACTTCACGTCAAGGTGAACCACAACATGACATGGAGGCATCCACAAGCAGTACACGACAAGATTATGAAGAGGAGGAAGTGCATCATGAAGATCCACCACAACCTCCTTCACCACCACCTCAAGGGAATGACACCTTCAACAACAACGAAGATGAAGGAGATGATGATGAGGAAGAAGCTCCACCATCCAACAATCGGAAGCTAACCCGAGTTCGAGCACAAATGACCAAGAACCATCCCCTAAACCAAATCTTTGGTGATATACAAACAGGGAGAATCACTCGCTCGAAAACTCTCCTAGCTAACTTTTGTGAGCATTATTCTTTCATCTCTAGCATTGAGCCCTTGAAGGTAGAACAAGCTCTTGAAGATGTTGATTGGGTGAACGCGATGCATGAAGAGCTTCACAACTTCGAGAGGAACGAAGTATGAACACTTGTGGAGAAGCCCAAGGATGAGCAAAACATCATCGGAACAAAATGGGTGTTTCGGAACAAGCAAGACAAAGACGGTCAAGTCGTACGCAACAAGGCTCGTCTCGTAGCCCAAGGATATACGCAAGTCAAAGGTATGGACTATAGTGAGACCTACGGCCCCGTCGCTAGACTTGAAGCTATTCGCATTCTTCTTGCTTATGCTAATCACCATGATATCACGCTTTATCAAATGGACATTAAAAGTGCCTTTTTAAATGGTGAGATTGAAGAAGAGGTTTATGTTAAGCAACCACCTGGTTTTGTGAATCCTAAGAAACCTAATCATGTTTACAAGCTTCGTAAAGCCCTTTATGGTCTTAAGCAAGCCCCTCGTGTTTGGTACAAATGCCTAACGAAGTTTCTCATTGAAAAAGGTTTTGAAATTGGTAAAATTGATGCAACCTTATTCACTAAGAGAGTTAATGGTGAATTATTTGTGTGCCAAATCTATGTGGATGATATTATCTTTGGATCTACTAACCCACAATTTAGTGAAAGATTTGGAAGGTTGATGTCCGAGAAGTATGAGATGTCCATGATGTGTGAGCTGAAATTCTTTCTTGGTTTGCAAATCAAGCAAATGAAAGAAGGAACTTTCATCTCTCAAACTAAGTATACCAAGGACTTGATCAAGAAGTTCAACATGCAAGAGTGCAAAGGTATGAAAACTCCCATGCCTACTAGTGGACATGTTTATCTTACCAAGGAGGATGAACCAGTTGATCAAAAGGTTTATCGATCTATGATTGGTTCATTGCTATATCTATGTGCCTCTCGTCCCGATATTATGCTTAGTGTGTGCATGTGTGCTAGATATCAAGCTGCACCTAAAGAGTGTCATCTTTTGGCCGTGAAACGTATTGTGAGATATTTGATACAAACACAAAACTTTGGCATTTGGTATCCCAAGGGATCCTCTTTTAATCTTGTTGGCTATTCCGATTCGGACTATGCCGGTGACAAGGTTGATAGAAAATCTACCTCGGGTACTTGTGAATTTCTTGGTAGATCTCTTGTGTCTTGGTCCTCCAAGAAACAAAACTCGGTATCTCTATCTACTGCCGAAGCTGAGTATATTGCTGCTGGATCTTGTTGTGCACAATTACGATGGATGACACAAACGCTTAAGGATTATGGAATCCATGTTAGAAATGTTCCATTACTTTGTGACAATGAAAGTGCTATTAAAATTGGTCATAATCCTGTGCAACATTCTCGAACCAAACATATTCAAGTTAGACATCATTTCATTCGTGATCATGTTGCCAAAGGAGATATTGATCTTAAGCATGTTCGCACTAACAAGCAATTTTCCGATATCTTTACTAAGCCACTTGATGAGAAAACATTTTGTCACTTGAGGAGTGAGTTGAACATCATTGATGCTTCAAACTTGAGCTAGACTCACTCGGTTGCATGCAAGGGCATGAGCTTTCTTGATATTTCCATGTTGCTCCTAACATATTATCTTGTGCCATGGAATTCTATGCTCCCTTGTATTGCATCTAACGTTTTGTAGGTACTTGGAAGATTTTCACTCCACAAGATTGCCATCAACTGAAATCATAAGCAATCTTGTCATTACCAAGTATCCACAACCCCTCTTGATGATGGAATGAAGAAGACAACTTAACCATATCCTTGACATATACTTGATGTGATCACATTTGCAAAATCTCACTTGGTATCATATCAATTGGATATATCTATTGTTCTTCCTTGCATGACTAACCTTTGTAGGTGACAAGTGTACTAAAACAAGAAGGATTGCTCCCAACTCAAGATGACCTTCATCAACCTCGAGCATCCTCAACAAGTTCACCTACAAGCCACGTCATCAACATCACTCAAAGGTATGTACTCATATCCTTGAAAAGGCTTTACTCCAAGTCATGAGCTAAAGAAACTCAAGTGATATGAAGACAGTAAAATGCTTAATCGAAAAATGGTAACCCCATTTTGAGCTTAACGTAGAGTATGACCTATGATCAAGTATTCTTGCTTGGCTCCTAAGTCAATATACTCTAATATAGGTGACCTAGTCACCGCCCATCATCTAGTTAAGTATTTTGGTTGGTTCATCCTTTTTTTTGCAAGATCTCTTGGAACCACTCAAATCTTCTCTAGTTGATATTCTCTTGTAAACAAAATTGCATTTCTTTTGACTCTGTGTTATTTGCAAAATTTGAAGAATTTCGATTTCAATCCCACTGCCAAGTTTCTGTTTTAGCCTCGGAGCCGCCGATACATATATCTCGGTTCTACCGAATTTGCAGATAAGCTGCACCACAAAATCTCAGTACCACCGATATATCTGTCTCGGAGTCACCGATTTGTTTTCTTTTCTTATTTGTGTTCGCAGTTGCAAATCTATGTTTCTTTTGTAATCTTTCAAGTGATGATTTTGTTACTTCGATGATCCCTTTCAAAAAAAAACCTAGGGGGAGAATAACAAAGCTAAACTTAGGGGGAGAAATTCTTCATTCCAGGATCCCTAACTCCAAGGAGGAGAAGTCCTACAATATCTCTGTATCTATCAGTTTTCATTTCCATGAACCCTACATTCAATGACCCTTGTTCTCAAGGATCCCTTCTCAGTCAATGATCCCTGTATCTATCCCTGTGTTTGACCTTTTTGGAAATTAATGCCAAAGGGGGAGAATAACAAAGCTTCATGCTAAAGGGAGATACATGCTTATGCAAAGGGGGAGATATGATCAAGGGGGAGAGCAAATATCAATGTTTATACTCATACAAACAACGTGAGAATACCAGAGTAGGGGAAGAAAAATATATTTGGAGAAAAGGTACTTACACACCTTCTAATGGTGATCATTTTAGGTTTTCTCACCCTATCCAATCCCAATATCTACATGCTAAGATTCAGGGGGAGAGGATGATCTACTATTTTCATATCTAAGGGGAGAAAGTCCTAAATGATCTTGGAGACATATCAATCCTAAGAAATACTATTTTTTATATGTTCTCCATATCTTGGTACTTTTGAGTTCTATTGCCTTGTTGATTGGTAGAATACTCTTGTGTTTCCTAACATTGTTTTCTCAAGTGTTTTTCTACTACAAGAATGCTCAAGAACTCAAGGTAAGTATATGCATCATATCTTTGGTCAAGACGATCTCTTGCTTCTTGCACATATTGTTTGGAAGAGTGAAGTCTTGAACAAGGATACATCTCATTCATATATATTTAATGCATATAGTCAAGATACACATGACTTCTTATATCCCTTCCACTATATGTGTGTCCATGCATTCCAAAGCAACTATCCTTTAAAGGATTGCACACATTTAGGGGGAGCAAATCTAAGTCATGTGTCTCTCAAAGTCTTCATTATATCCATGCATATCTTTATTTGAAGCTTTGATTGTATGTTGTCATCAATTACCAAAAAGGGGGAGATTGAAAGCACAACATGCTCCCTTGGTGGTTTTGATAATTCATGACAACATACATTGTCTCTTGGACTAATACTTTTACCTAGTGTATTTCAGATAAAGTCCACAGAGAGGGCTGGCAAAAGGATTGTGAAGATTGTGGAAATACCCCAAGATGCAAGGAAATGGATTGGCAAAGCTTCAAGCAAGAGGACTCTAAATTTTACTTTGTGAGAAATCACTTTGAGTCCATAGGAAAGCCAATACTATTAAAAGGGGATAAGCTTTTGTTGGTGAACAAATGCTCATACGTGCACAAGTGATAGTCACCAAAAACACCCACAAGCTCTTCCACAAAAGTCTATCAAAGCCAAATATTCAAAATCGGTGCAACCAACACTTTCCACTCGGTGCCACCGATTCCCATACTCAGACAGACCCATGCCAAACCCTAGCCTTTCGGTGCAACCGATTCTGCTTCGGTGCCACCGAGTTTAGGTTGCCAACTTTCTGTTACGCAAATTCACAATATCGGTACCACCGAGATTGTTGGATCGGCATCACCGAGATTGGGCAATCTGACCGTTGGTCACCTTATCGGTGCAACCGAGTTTCCTATATCGGTCTCACCGAGATTCAAAAGTTGCCACCTTTTGGTCACTTCGGTACCAATGAGATTAACACATCGGTGTCACCGAGTTGGTCATTTTGTGTGTTACGGTTGGATTTTTGGGGATGCCTATATATACCCCTTCACCACCACCCACTCGAGAGAGAAGCACTCAGAACTATTCCATACTTGCCCCATCTAGTTTTCTGAGAGAGAACCACCTACCCTTGTGTTGAGGTCAAGATCATCCACTCCAACCATATGGATCTTGATTTCTAGCCTCCCCAAGTTGCTTTCCACCAATCCCATCTCTTCCACCAAGCCAAATCTGTGAGAGAGTGATTGTGTGTTGAGGAGTCTATCATCTTGAAGCACAAGAGCAAGGAGTTCATCGTCATTACCGAGCCTATTACCTTTTGGACGGTGGTGCCTCCTAGATTGGTTAGGTGTCGCTTGGGAGCCTCCTACTTCGTGTTGTGGAGTTGAACCAAGAAGTTTGTAAGCGCAAGGAGATCGCCTACTTCGTGAAGATCTACCCATAGTGAGGCTAGTCCTTCGTGGACGGAAGCCGTTATGGAATAGTCAAGGTTGCTACTTCGTGAACCCTTATGGGTGGAGCCATCCGTGGACTCGCGCGACTGTTACCCTCCGTGGGTTGAAGACTCCATAAACGTGGACGTACGATAGCACCACCTATCGGAACCATGGGAAAAATCTTTGTGTCTCCTATTGCGTTTGATCTACCTATCTCAACTATTTACTTCATGTGCAATGTCTTTACTTTCCGCTGCCATATTTGTAGACATGCATGTGTAGGGTATATTAGACTTGCTAGACTTGCTAAAACTGTTAAAATCTGTCAACCAATTAACTTGGGAAAAGGTTAGGTTTTAAATTCCTGCTAGTAGTCTATTCACCCCCCCCCCTCTAGACCCTCTTCTAGTGATCCCTCAGAGAGAGACCATCTTCATCCTACACCTCCCACGGATTGATAAACCTTAGGTCATCCACTTGAGGGAAATTGCTACTGTCCTACAAAACTCTGTGCTTGGAGGCCCAACAAAGTCTACAAGAATAAAGTTGCGTAGTATACATCATTGGGTTGTCTCCCAACAAGCGCTTTTCTTTAATGCCTTTTAGCTAGGCATGATGATTTCAATGATGCTCACATAGGAATAGTATTTGAAACATGCAAAAGAGCATCATGAATCTCATGACAAGCACATTTAAGTCTATCCCACTTCCTATGCTTAGGGATTTTGTGATCAAACAGCTTATGGGAGCAAGAATCAACTGGAATAGGAAGTCAAAACAAGCATATCTTCAAGATTTTCAACACATAGAGAGGAAACTTGATATTATTGCAATTCCTACAAGCATATGTTCCTCCCTCATAATAAATTTCAGTAGCATCATGAAGGAATTCAACAATATAACCATCACATAAATTATTCTTTTCATGATGCGCAAGCATAGAATTTTCATTACACTCCACATAAGCAAATTCATTTTCATCCATGGTAGTGGGAGCAAACTCAACAAAATAACTATCATGAGACACTTGATTGACATAACCACATTCAATATTAAAATCATGATGACAAGTTTCATGGTTACTATCACTCTTTATAGCATACATGTCATCATCATAATCATCATAGATAGGAGGCATGTCATCATCATAATAAATTTGCTCATCAAAACTTGGGGGCCAAAAAATATCATATTCATCAAACATAGCATCCCCAAGCTTGTGGCTTTGCATATCATTAGCATCATGGATATTCAGAGAATTCATACTAGAAACATTGCAATCATGCTCATCATTCAAGGAATTCTCATTAAGTATTTTCATAAACTCTTCCTCTACCAATTGAGCACAATTTTCCGAATCCTTATTTTCACGAAAGACATTATAAAGACGAAGCAAATGAGGCAACCTCAACTCCATTTTTTTGTAGTTTTCTTTTATGAAACCAAACTAGTGAAAAACAAGAAATTAAAAGATTTAATTGCAAGATCTAAAGATATACCTTCAAGCACTCACCTCCCCGGCAACGGTGCCAGAAAAGAGCTTGATGCCTACTACACAACTTGTTCTTGTAGACTCGTGTTGGGCCTCCAAGCGCAGAGTTTTGTAGGACAGTAGCAAATTTCCCTCAAGTGGATGACCTAAGGTTTATCAATCCGTGGGAGGCGTTGGATGAAGATGGTCTCTCTCAAACAACCCTGCAACCAAATAATAAAAAGTCTCTTGTGTCCCCAACACATCAAATACAATGGTAAATTGTATATGTGCACTAGTTCGGTGAAGAGATGGTGATACAACTGTAGTAATGAAAGTAGGTATTGATTTTTGTAATAGTAACAATAAAAAACAACAAGGTAGCAAGTAACAAAAGTGAGCAAAAACGGTATTGCAATTCTCCAAAACAAGGCCTAGGGTTCGTACTTTCGCTAGTGCAATCTCTCAACAATGCTAATATAATTGGATCACATAACCATCCCTCAACGTGCAATGAAGAATCACACCAAAGTTCTTATCTAGGGGAGAGCGTAAGAAGAAATTGTTTGCAGGGTACGAAACCACCTTAAAGTTATCCTTTCCGATCAATCTATCCAAGAGTTCATACTAAAATAACACCGAGTTATCCTTTCTCATCGATCTATCTAAGAGTTCGTACTAAAATAACACCATATGATACGCATCAACCAACTCTAATGTCACCTAGATACTCCAATGTCACGACAAGTATCCATGAGTTAATTATACGATACGCATCAAACAATTTTAGATTCATAATACGCAATCCAACACAAAGAACCTCAAAGAGTGCCCCAAGATTTCTATTTGGACACCAAAAACCAGCCCATTTCATCAAGCCAATCTTCCTCAAGAAATTTTCCAAGTTTCTGTCCAGATTGGAGCACTATGAAGGAAGTACCATTATTTCTTATGCAAATGGTATGAAATTTTTACAGTGCCTCCATATGCCTAAATTATTGGTCTCCACCAAATTTGGGCCATTTTCATCTAGCCATTTGACCCCAGCATCATCATCTTCATTTCTGGCCAGTTTGCCATGTTGCAAAGGAAGTACCCGATAACTTTGCCCATTTGTGCTGAAACTTGACCAGGATGACTACCTTAGTAGATGGCTAATCTCTGCCAGAGATCAAGCCAAGAAGAGCACTGTGGTGGCCATAGCACATGTCAAACAGTTTCCTGTCATTTTGCATTTGAGGCCAAATCGATCACTCTAGAACCCCCTGGTGCTGTCCATCGGCGTATCTCATCTACTTGAGGATCAAGACATCTCCCAGACACAGTTTGGCGTCAAGTAGGGCGTGGCAACGCCGTGGCCATGCGGTGACCATGTGCGGAGCAAGCCAAAGCCGAACAGCGCGTGCCAGGTCCTTCGAGAGCCCTCTCTGGTATGCCGCGGCTCGTCCGAGAATGTCGGCGAGCTCCCCACCGCGTGCGGGGTCCTTCTGGAGCCCTCCCCCCCTCGTCCCCTAGCCGGTGGCCGCCTCTGCCGACATGGATTCCCCACTCGAGCTCCGCCACGGTGCCGCCCTCTTGGAGCTTCGGCTGGCGTCGGCTAGCTCCTCCCCGAGCCTATTTAAGGCGTGCCCGAGCCTCTCCCGACCAGCATCGAGCCAGCCCCTCTCCCCTCGAGTCCCCGAAGCTCTTCCTCCCCCATGGCAGAAACTCTGCCGCCACCTAGCCCCCTCCCGATTCCGGCCCCGTGGTCCTCCCTCTCCTCTCCATCCCCGCCCTCTGCCTTCCCTGAGTACCCGCAGGCCACCGCCGCCTCCATTCCCGCCGGGGAAGCTCTGCCGGAACGGCTCCCCTGCCGTGGTTCGGCCGTCGTGGTCCGACCCTGTGGCGACGGCGCCATAGGCCATCCCAGGCGAAGCCGCGACCACCCTCGAGTGTGGTGCACTGCGGCGGTTCGAGGGAGGCCACCGGCAGGCTCGCTGGCGCCGCCCATCACCGGCAGCGTCGACGGCCGATCGCACCTGCTCTGTTCTATCGGGGGGAAGGAGATGACCAGAGGAGAAGGAAAGAGAGAGAGAAGAGGATAAGGCAGGGCCCGCACGTCAGCTGGAGAGAGAGTCAACCCGGGCCCGCTGTCAGGTTAAGTGGAGGCGCCCTCTGCGAAGTACGTTTCCCAGCTTCGAAAGCGTATTTTCAGAAATATGCTTTCAAATCCTCAGCCGCCGGCCGAAACCACTACTTTGTGGACGTTCACCCGTTAAGCGCTACAGTGGACACTATTCTGTCCGTTTCTGTGCTTAACGAACGAACGGCCGTTTCTTCGCGACCGTAACTCCGATTGAGGTAAAACCAACGCCCACGTCTTCAAATCGTCGAACCCGTTCCGATGGCATCATTTTCATAATGTTTTCACACTGCGGAAATGACCTTTTTGCCCTTGCCCTTCGATCAGCCCCTCCGAGAGGGAAACTTTTCCGGCAAATCTTTCCAGAGTTTGATCACACTTCTTTTCGACGTAATCATCGACCCCCAGGCAAGCCAACCTCTTATCATGAGCTCTGTACTTGCGTGATGACTTTGCTTGCACCCTGTGTGTTTATCGTAGTACATCTGGATCATCTGCTAGTCTGCACTTGCATACACCTGTTATGACATCTGTATTAGATGCTAGCATTACTCTTCATCTGATGCCATGAATTGTTTTCATGTCACATTTTGCCATGCTAATAATACTATTGTTAATGATATTATCATGTTAGTGCTATGGTTTGATCTCATGACATGATTATCAGTACTATGATCTTGCTATGTTGTTGTTAAGTGATTGTTAGCACCTATAATTGTCGATGTAATGGTACAAAGACGGATATGTTGAGTTGAATTAATAAACTAAACTTAGTCGGTTGATCTTGAGTCACCTGTCTGGATTTATCCGTGCAACCACATTTGCCGGTATGGGACGGCCTTGACTTGGTCTGGCTCCGTGCTCTTTCACCGGTACCTCCAGACAGGGAGGGTTATGCGTGCGTGCTACCCTGATCAGGTAGGCGGCGATAACCCTGTGAGCCCAGTTGAGTGTTTAGCCCGGGAGTCCCTGTTTGGGACAGGTTGTTTGGCCACGACGGTGGCAGGTGTCACGAGGTGACACAGGGGCCACCCAGGGCAGGACTCCGGGGGAGGATGATTGTCGATGGTACGATGGGAGAGTCATGGGTCAGGCGAGTTTCGTTGGAGCAACGCTGGTCCACCCGAATGGGATCACGTGGCCGGGTGCTCCATGGTGTGGGTAAAGTGCGCAACCTCTGCAGAGTGTAGAATCTATTCGAATAGCCGCGTCCACGGTATTGGACAGTCCATCCAGGCCTCACTAGGTGGTCAACCGTAACAATGATAACAATGATGGAAGAACTTGTCTTGTGTTCGGAAGTGCCCATTGAGTCATGAGTATTTCGAGGGTTGTGGGACAACCCAGAAGAGAGTAAGTTGGTATTCGGTAATAGCAAGTACTTTAAGCACCTAATGTGATCATTGCCATGCTATGTTATGTAGATTATATGCCTGATCCATGTTATGCCATGCTTGATCAATGTTTTCCAGTTAATTCCATGCCATGTTTAGAATAAATTCTTATATAAGCATAGGGCTTGCTTTGTCATCTGCTTGTTTGGATGCTATGTATTTGGTTGTCTTGCGAGTACATTCAAAGTACTCACCTGGCCTTGCACGTGGCCAGTTGCAGGAGAAGGTCCGTCGTGCTAGATCGTAACCCAGCCAGTCCTGTGAGTTATGGAGCCCAGCCAGAGACGTCGTTGCCGTGGAACCAAGACCTCCGCTGCCATTTAGTTAGCCTTGGAGCTATGTAATATTGTTGTAAGCAACAGTATTGTAATACTCCATTTCATTTAATAAAGCCATTTTGTGCCTGGAATTGCTGTATCATGTCTTTGACGTGCGCCAGGTCTTATCCTGGGGCTGGCGCGTGTCGGCCCTCTATCGGGGTGCCACGGGAACTTTCAAAAATTATTGATACATTGGAGTCGTATCAGGGCTCCAACCGCGTGCGGGTCAGGCGCGACGTGTGGCGCACGACGGGGCGCCGGACGCCCCCACTTCCCCATGACGCCTCGACAACTGCCCAGGCTGACATAAAGCCTGCGCGCGGCATGGTGCCATCATTTCCCTTCCTTGCCTTGCATCCCTCTAACTGGGCCTTCCTCCTTTGTGTGAGACTCCTCCCGATCCAATCTCAGGCGAGGCATCCTTCCTACTTCATTCGCGATCCTGATAAGAAGATGGCACCGGGAGGCAAGAAGGCGAAGGACGCATCTCCCGCTGCAAGCCCTCTGGCTCTCGGGCCAGCTCTCCTGCCTTCCTCCATCGCCGCGGAGGAGGATTTGGTCCCGATGCTTCCGCTGATAGCCGGCGACAAGAATGAGGGGAAGGCGACCAAAATCTGGCCGGGTTCAGAGGCGCGAAGTGGCTTGCGGGAATCCGCCTGTCGTGGGAACGATTCCGACAGTAGAGAGGGGTAGTGTAAAGGAGCATGATCTATCGAGATGCAAACGGGTGACACGAGTGTTTTAACGAGTTCGTGCCTCTCGCGGTGGAGATAACAGCCCTACGTCTCGTGCTCCGGAGAGGCTTTGCTTATCTGTCATGAACACAGAGTTACATGGTGTATTTGAGAGGGAGAGACGAGAACGGATCTCCATGCCTGAGCTAAGTCCTGAGACTAATGGCGAGAAAGCCAAGGGAGAAGAATGAGCCCCCCAGGGGGAGAAGAAGCTAGCTCGAGCTATGTGGTGGGGGTGGCGCACTCAGAGTGCGCCACCCCCTCACCTCTTATGTTACAAGATGTTGGCGTTAATGCCAAATGTCAGCCCACTACGACACCTCCGATGATGCTCCGACTGCCTTGGTGACTGTTGGTCTTCGCATATCCGAGTGAGTCATACGCCCGAGTGGTCGACTGTCATCCAAGTGGATGGGACGTTGCTTGTCCGAGTGAATAGTATGTATGTATTTGTCTGGACCCACCTCATGTGTGGACCCATGCTTCTATGATATTTCGACCCTTCATGGGCCTACCTATTACGTGTATCCTCCACAGTAGCCCCTGAGACTCTGACTGATTGCTGGTAGTCGGTTGGAGTCTGTAGAGTTTGTAGAACTTGAATGTTGTTGCTCGACCTGACCGAGCAGAATGTTTCTTTTTGGTATTTCTCTTCCAGTGGGGGCACGCTGAGTGCACCCACTGGGTGTAGTCCCCGATCCTCTGTCAGACTAGATGAGTCTGGCAGAGGGTTTAAGTCTTCTAGTGTGGAACTGAACTGAACAGGTGAACTATCATGCGCTTGCCGTCGTAAATTTCTGTAATCTGGAGCTGAATCAGTCGGACTGATCTTCATGCGATGGGCACGGTAAATAAATTTAGTCTGGAACTGGGTTAGTCAGGTAAATCTTCGTGTCCTCGGCATACTGAATGCTTGTTGAGTTTGCCTTATATAATTTCTGGATCAAGGCTGAGTCTCCGGGTGTATTTTTTAACTTAGGTGGTTGCTGGACCGCATCTAAACCACTGAGTGCGGATGATGTCTTCACTCTAACTTATGCGATATGGGGTCGCAGCTAAGTCCCTGAGTGTGGATGATGTCCTCACTCGGATTTGTCTCTAACTTAGGCGATACGGGGTCGCAGCTAAGCCCCCGAGTGTGGCTAATGTCCTCACTCGGAGCAGTTTTTAACTTAGACGATACGGAGTCGCAGCTAAGCACCCGAGTGTGGATGATCTCCTCACTCGGAACACTTTTTAGCTTAGGCGATACGAAATCGCAGCTAAGCCCCTGAGTGTGGATGATGTCCTCACTCGGAGCAGTTTTTGACTTAGGCGATATGGAGTAGCAGCTAAGCCCCCGAGTGTGGATGATGTCCTCACTCGGATTTGTTTTTAACTTAGGCGATACGGAGTCACAGCTAAGCCCCCGAGTGTGGATGATGTCCTCACTCGGAGTGGTTTTTAACTTAGGCGATACGGAGTCGCAGCTAAGCCCCCGAGTGTAAATGATGTCCTCACTCGGAGCCGTTTTTAACTTAGGCGATACAGAGTCGCAGCTAATCACCCGAGTGTGGATGATGTCCTCACTCGGAACACTTTTTAACTTAGGCGATACGGAATCGCAGCTAAGCCCCCCGAGTGTGGATGATGCCCTCACTCGGAACACTTTTTAAGTTAGGCGATACGGAATCGCAGCTAAGCCCCTGAGTGTGGATGATGTCCTCACTCGGGGCAGTTTTTAACTTAGGCGATACGGAGTCACAGCTAAGCCCCCGAGTGTGGATGATGTCCTCACTCGGAGTGGTTTTTAACTTAGGCGATACGGGGTCGCAGCTAAGCCCCCGAGTGTGGATGATGTCCCCACTCGGAGTGGTTTTTATCTTAGGCGATACGGGGTCGCAGCTAAGCCGCCGGGTGTGGATGATGTCCTCACTCGGAGTGGTTTTTAACTTAGGCGATACGGGGTCGCAGCTAAGCCCCCGAGTGTGGATGATGTCCCCACTTGGAGTGGTTTTAACTTAGGCAAAATCAGGTTCGCAGCTAAGTCCCCGAGTGTGGATGATGTCCCCACTCGGAGTGGTTTTTAGGCGATACGGGGTCACAGCTAAGCCTCCAAGTGTTGATGATGTCCTCACTTGGAGTGGTTTTAACTTAGGCGAAATCAGGTTCACAACTAAGTCGTTCACCCGCTGGGGGTTGTGGTGTAGATGTGTTCAGCTGAGCGATGGCGCGCGGGGCGGCCAAGTGATGAAGACGTGCCACATGGAGTGGCGATGCGCGGGGCATCCGAGTGAGGTAGACGCGTCCGGCTGAGTGGCGACGCGTGGGGCGGCCAAGTGATGTAGACATACCACACGGAGTGGCGATGCGCGGGGCATCCGAGTGAGGTAGACGCGTCCGGCTGAGTGGCGACGCGCGGGGCGGCCAAGTGATGTAGACGTGCCACACGGAGTGGTGATGCGCGGGGCATACGAGTGATGAATACGCGCCTCATTGAGTGGCGACGCGCGGGGCGGCCGAGTGATGTAGACGCGTCCAGCTGAGTGACTGCGTGTGGGGCGGCCGATTGACGATGGAGCGTCCAGCAGTGTGACGACGCGTGGGGTGGCTAAGTGACGATGGTGCGTCCAGCAGCATGACGGCGCGCGGGGCGGCCGAGCGATGAAGGAGCGCCCAGCAGCGTGACGGCGCGCGGGGCGGCCGAGGGCCGAAGGAGCGTCCAGCAGCGTGACGCCGCGTGGGGCTGCTGAGCGATGAAGGAGCGTCCAGCAGCGTGACGGCGCGTGGGGTGGCCGAGCGACGAAGGAGCGTCCAGCAGCGTGACGGCGCGCGGGGCAGCCGAACGACGATGGAGCATCCAGCAGCGTGACGGCGCGTGGAGGTAGACGCGTCCGGCTGAGTGGCGACGCGCGGGGCGGCCAAGTGATGTAGACGTGTCACACAGAGTGGCGAGCGCGGGACATCCGAGTGAGGTAGACGCGTCCGACTGAGTGGCAACGCGCGGGGCGGCCAAGTGATGTATGTCGAGGAGGCGTCCGACCAACTGATGGCGCGCGGGGCGGCCGAGTCCAGCACGTCGTCGAGGGGCCGTCCGAATACGTGACAGCGCGCGGGGCGACCGAGTCGAGCATGTCGTCGAGGAGGCATCCAAACAAGTGGAAACACACGAATGGTCGTTGCGGCGACTGAGCCTGAGTAGCGACGAAGATGGCGCTCAGATGCGTCGAGTGATCGCGTAACCTGTGTATGAAAAAAAGCACAAGCCAACATAAAAATTTATCGAAGTAATTTGATTTTTGCTGAAATAATTTGTGTAAATAACACCCATAGACACCCGCTGGGTGTGGCAGGTGCTTGTTGGTTCGGAACCAGCAAGAGACTAAAAGAGTGAAGGATCCGAATGAACTCGTTTGAGTACTGGACCCAAATGAAGCGGAAGTGAAGTGTTCCGACATGAAGATGAACAACCGAGCTCAGAGGTACACTCGGTGGTGTGGCCTCCGAGTGAACGTCATGTGTGACTTACTTGACACTCGATAATGCGAAAATAACTATTTAATTGAATGCAGCATGTGAAGAATGACTTAGCTGTCTGACGGCGCGTGGGGTGGCCGAGTGACGAAGAAGCGTCCAGCGGAGTGGCGACGCGCGGGGCGGCCGAGTGACGAAGAAGCGTCCAGCGAAGTGGCGACGCGCGGGGCGGCCAAGTGGTGAAGACGCGTCCAGCTGAGTGACGGCGCGCGAGGCGGCCGAGTAACGAAGAAGCGTCCAGCGGAGTGGCGACGCGCGGGGCGGTCGAGTGATGAAGGTGTGTCTCACCGAGTGGCGACGCGCCGGGCGGCCTTGCGATGAAGACGTGCCTCACGGAGCGGCGACGCGCGGAGCGGCCGAGTGATGAAGGTGTGTCTCACTGAGTGGCAACACACGGAGCGGCCGAGTGACGAAGAAGCGACCAGCGGAGTGGAGACGCGCGGGGCGGCCGAGTGACGAAGGTGTGTCTCACCGAGTGGAGACGCGATGGGCGGCCGAGTAATGAAGACGTGCCGCACAGAGTGGCGATGCACGGGACATCCGAGTGATGTAGTCGTGTCGCACGGAGTGGTGATGCGCGGGTAATCCGGGTGATGTAGTCATGCTGCACGGAGTGGCGATGCGCGGGGCATCCGTGTGATGAAGATGCGTTCAGCTGAGTGGCGGTGCCCAGGGCGGCCAAATGGTGTATGTCAAGGAGGCATAAAACCAAGTGACGGAGCACGGGGCGACCAAATGGTTAGGCCGAGGCTAAACGAGTGACGATTTTCGATCGGCCGACTGACTCGAACAGGTACATGAAGTCGCGGACATCAGAGACGCGCGAGCGACCGAGTGCCTGCGGACCGTCCGACTGGATGATGCCGAAGGGAGGAGCTCGTGTGCGCCCGCGCCCGTACCAGGTAGACGATACATGCATGAGAGATGAGCCGTCGAGCGCCCGCAGAGGCCACTGCCGAACCATCGACGTCGGAGGGAAAAACTGTTGAGCACAACGGCATGACGAACTCCTGCTCACCACGCCGCGTTGGGCTCGTACCTCCAGTGCAGGAGAGGCCGTCGTGCGCGGTGCGCCAGCGTGAGTCAGTTTCTGGTCACGAGGAATCAGCAACGCCTGCTGCTACAGATGGCATTATCATGCATTTATGGAGTTGCCCACGTCCAAAATCTGAACGCACGACCTGCATGCAATAGGTATTAATTAGCGGTAATTAAGCAAGAGGTAAATGTGATGGAAGTTTCCGTCTTCCCTGGACTGTTTTGGGCATGCAATTTATTGCCACGCTGCATGCTTGTGCAGGCGACACAGGAAGGATGCGCTCCCCTGTAAGGACCGTTCTCGAGCCGGCAACAATGTAGAGCACCACGTGGGAGGTGCGCCCCCACCATGGAGCTCATTGCCGAAAGGACGATCGGGCCAAAGAGCTCCACGGCACGGACGCCGACGTTGAGCAGACGATTGGCTGGGGAAGACCTGCGGCGTGGAGGTCACATTCGGGCAGGCGACCAATCAGAGGAGCCCTGCACTGTCGGCCATGCCGGTGCTTCCTTGACGTGGAAGCCGTTGTCGGGCAAGCGACTGGGCGGAGGAGCCCTGCGTCGTCGGCCAGGCCAGTGCCTAGGCGGCGTCGAATAGAGATGTATCTTTTCTCCTTCATTTTTTTTGATGATTCAGTACTCGTTGCCGAGATGAACGGTATGAACCGTATGAACAAGAAATTAAACATAGATCATTGGAAAAACCATCTGCATCATGGCTCGATAGACGCCATGCCCCACGGTGGGCGCCAACTGCCGTGGGAATGAACCTGACAATAGTATTAGGGGGTACGAAAGGAGGGGCGAAGTCTAACTACGGCGCAAGTGTGCACTCGGTATGTACGAGTTCAGGCCTCACTCGGAAGTGATAACAGCCCTACGTCTCGATGCCCGGAGGCTGTGGTGTTTGCTTATGGTGGTAGAAGATTACACAGGGTCGGAACCCTTGCTCTGGCGTCCAGGGTGGCTTATATAGAGTGCGCCACCACCGGCCAAGCGCCATGATTACGGCAATAAATGCCAATGAATATTGCGTTACAGGAACGACTGATTAACCTAATGTTACTGGTAACGGTGAATTAACTCATAATGAATGACTACTCGAATTGTACGGACGCTTTGTCTTCCGGGTCGCCTGAGCTCCTGTCTGTCCGAATGGCGCCATGTAGTCCGAGTGATGTGAATAATCCGAGTGAACGGTCATATTCATCCGAATGAGTCTCTGCCCAGGGGCTTTTCATGACATTGAAGGACCACAGGTGAGCCTGAGATGTCAGTCCGATGACCCTACCCAGGGTAGGCATCCTCATCAGTCACCATCTCCACGCCATCGTCGTTGAAGACGATCACCTTCATGCTGTTTGGGGTGAGCAGCTTGAAAGTCAGCATGTACCCGATCCTGACCTGGTGAACGGCAGCGAAGGTGACCCAACCCCAATCAAGGGTGACCCTGTCGTCGACCACCTTCACCATGACCCTTCACGAGCAGCCGGTGTTCGTCTTTAGACTGAACTTCGTAGGCACGATGGGGAAGTGCTTGGTGAAGTCCAGAGGCAAAGGCAGAGCCTCCAGCTTCGGAGCAAAGATCACCTTGTAGAAGTGGGTTGGTCCTGCCTCCTCAAGGTAGTGCCCGTAGTTCCTCCGCTTGGTGTTAGGGTGTTCCTGCACTGGCACCTCCACCAATGGCGGCACGACATCCTTGCCCTTATCCAATGGTGGCTCCACCTCCTTGCCCTTGTCCATTTGCATTATCAACAACATGCAATTCAAAGGTCAGCATTCAATGCTACCGGTCTAATGCTCCTATAATTACCAACACTTCTTACCCAGCACCACACTCAAACCCTCCCTCATTTTCACCCCCTCTCTTCTTCAACATCTCTCTGTTTCACCACCTCTCCCTCACCATGAACTCCAATCCCAACCCTTTCCCCTGGGGCATGGGATGGAGGGCATTTTTCCTCGGGTGCTTGCTTGGTGACCGTGCTAAGTTCGAGGAGACAATGAAAGTGTGCTCGAACTTCACCAGCATGTAAGAAGTGCACAAGGAGGCCGACACTGTGGTGAAGAAGGAGGAGGCAAAGGAGTTGAAGACGATGGTTCCTGACCCAGCGAAGGGCGCTATGTCGGTCGACATCCTTCACTGTGCCATGAATCAGGCCAACTCCGGCGATGCTCGACACAGGGCCAAGTGGGCCAAGTACAAGGAGTACAATCGTCCCAATGACGACCGTGCAGAAGTGTACTGGAAGACATGGACTATGGTGGATCCGACGGAGGAAGACGACGAGGTGCAGATGGTGGCCAGGGTGCCAGCGGCAGGCGACCGTGCAAGACCAATCGTTCTTGACGATAAGGATGGGGAAGAAGATGAACAGGAAGAAGACGACGGCGAGGAATAAAAGAAGCCTACGCCCCACCGCCACTCGACGTGACTCCAGGGTCGCCGCGGCTAGACAAGTAGGTTGTACCTCAATCCCCACCCCCGATGTAATCGGCTAATTAGGCATGAACTGAAGATGTGTTCAATCCCCCCACCCTCGATGTGTTCAATCCCGTCTCTTACTATCCTATCGCGTGCTCAATTAAATCTAGCCTCTCCTCGATGGAGTTACTCTAGAGAGGTCAAAGAAACTTACCGACATTGCCGATGCGCTGCGCTGGAGGTGTGAAGTCGCTGCGGTGGTTGCAAACGTCATAAATCCCACTAATGTCACTCCTGTGGTCGCGCCGCCGGTGTGAGTGGGGAAGAGGGGAGAGAGCGATGAGGAAGGGAGGTGAGGGTAATTTATGACGACACTTCGGGAAACAACGCGACTTCTCGAGACTGCATCCACGCGTGCAAAGGGTTGCACCGCACGGGCCTGGCTCCACAAAAACGCCCGATTTGAGTGTTCCTATGGATGCAGGCCCAGAGGTGCTTTAATGTTCGTGCCATGCAGGCCAAACGGTCCATGCGGGTAACTAAACGGACCAAATTCTTCCCGCGTGGGCCTGATCCGACCTAATGCAGGTAACCAAAAGCGTCCTCGGTTCCCTTTTGCCCGTGTCACTGCCGGTGCGTATCTGGTTGCTGCTCGACGATTGTTTCGCGGATGTTCTGGTCGACTCACTAGATTTCATTTTGCCTATGCCGTTTCAGGTGGGATACTCATCCGGGCAAGGCTAGCGGCATGCCGCTCGATCAGGGTGCTGGTGGAGGCCAGATTTGATACTTTGTTTAGGTTTGTGATGCCATTGGTTGGGCCGTTGCATGTATAATCCACTGGTTAAAAGCATGTACTACGCTTGGTGGTGTTGTGTCATCCATGAGGGGTTGATGCGGATGAGCGGGGGAGGTTCCAATGTCCTCCCTCCCTATGTGATGGGGTCGATCTTGCTTTGGTTGGCCCATATATTTTTGGTCCCATGGTGTATGACTTGCGTGTCCGTGGGTTCATGTCGTGTTACTGGGGTGATGTCGTACTTTTAGTCCCCCTCTTACCCTATATCTATATATTTTCTTTGTGCAACGCTTTCCTTCATAGTTGCTTCGACTGGAAGGTTTCATCAAGATTCTTCGCCCCTTATTCTATATAGTTGTCGTTGGGTAGTTTGTCAGATGCTATGGTGCTTGTCTCCCTTGCTAGCTGATGTTCGGGTCTGGTTTGCCTCTTTCTTGTGCTTGATATCTTCTTTTTACTAACCTTGATTTCCCTCTTTTGTTTGCTAGGAACGGCATGGCATTACACCTTTTTGTGTCTACATCTAATTTTGAGCTCGCTTGTATTTCAGTTTAGCTACGATAGCGATTCGAGCTCGCTTGTATTTGTGCATTGTGTGTTTCTTGGGATGTCTCACGTGCATCTTCTTTGTTGCGCAGTTTCTTCGCGCTTGTTGGCCGCTTGCTTCGTTGCGTGAAGGTTCATAGCTTGCTCTGTTAAGGGGGGATTTGATGCCCTTTAAATGACCAATAAAATTGTTTTTCTTTCTGTCTATTCATGCGCATCTCCGCCACACCTAACTATTGAACATGCCGCCTCTTAGTTGGCCAACACTCAGCGCCATACAACACTGTGGGTCGAATTGCCGTCGTTAGAACTTGCCTTTTAGCTTTTGTGGCACTCTCTTGCCATAGAGAATGCCTGAAGTTTGGCGCCACTTCATCCATCCACCTTTGATTCGATGGTTCACATCTTCATCAATAGTTCCATCCTTCTGCTGCATTGACCCCAAATATTGAAAGGTGTCCTTCTAAAGCATCACCTTCCCATCAAGGCTAACCTCCTCCTCCTCGTGCCTAGTAGTATTGAAACCGCACCTCATGTACTCAGTTTTAGTTCTACTAACTCTAAAACCTTTCGATTCCAAGGTTTATCTCCAAATCTCTAACTCCCTACTGACCCCCGTCCGACTATCATCGACTCGCACCACATCATATGCAAAGAGCATACACCATGGGATATCTCCTTGTATATCCCTTTTGACCTCATCGATCAATCAAAGTAAAAAAGATAAGGGTTGAAAGCTGAACCCTGGTCCACTCTTATTTAATCGGGGAGTCATTAGTGTCTCCATCACTTGTTCAAACACTTGCCACAACATTATCGTACATGTCCTTGATGAGGGTAATCTACTTTGCTGGGACTTTGTGTTTCTCCAAGGCTAGCCACATGGCATTCTGCGGCATCTTATCATAGGCCTTCTCCAAATCAATGAACACCATATGTAGGTCCTTCATTGGCTCAATTTATCTCCATAAGTTGTCGTGCCAATAAAATGGCTTTCACGGTCGACCTCCTAGGCATGAAACCAAACTGATTTTTGGTCACGCTTGCCATTGTTCTTAAGTGGTGCTCAATGACTCTCTCCGATAACTTCAGTGTACACTGCAGTGGTGAGATCGGTACATATATCACGCAACCGAAGTGCCGCAGATGGGAAATACATAGCTGGTTTCCACGTACTAACTGCAATGGGGGAACGTATGATATGCGGTTGATCGAATTTGTATCAACTCTGCAACACATAAAACTGCATGACCTCAACATGAACCTAGCAGATTACTGATACTCAAACATATCTACTTTTCCAAACACTTTTGCTCTGGTTTTGTCCTCTAATTTGCATGATTTGAATGAAACTAACCTAGACTGATGATGTTTTCAGCAGAACTACCTTGGTGTTATTTTTGTGTAGAAATAAAAGTTCTCGGAATTGGACGAAACATTTTGTGGATTTTTTCTGGAATATATAAGGAATTTGGAGCGAAGAACTACCGGAGGGGGTGGACCAGAAGGCCACCATGCAACCGGCCGCCCCCACCCCCCTAGGGGCGCGGCCAGATGACTTGTGGGGCCCTCGTGGCCCCTCCGACCCTAATTCCAACTCTATAAATTCACGTCCACAGAGAAAAAAATCAGTAAGAAGTTTTCATCACGTTTCACGAGATGGAGCCGCCGCCACCTCCTGTTCTTCCTCCGGGGGGCTGGTCTGGAGCCTGTTTTGGGCTCCAGAGAGGGAAAATCGTCGCCGTTGTCATCACCAACCCTTCTCCATCAACACCACCATGATGCTCACCACCGGGAGTGAGTAATTCCATTGTAGGCTTGCTGGACGGTGATGGGATTGGATGGAATTGATCATGTAATCGAGTTAAGTTTGATAGGGCTTGATCCCTAGTATCCATTATGTTCTGAGATTGATGTTACTATGACTTTGCTATGCTTAATGCTTGTCACTAGGGCCCGAGTGCCATGATTTCAGATCTGAACCTATTATGTTTTCATCAATATAAGAGTGATTTGGATCCTATCTTGCAAGTTATATGTACCTATTACGTGTCATGATCCGCATACCCCAAGGTGACAATAATTGGGATTCTTTCCGGTGATTGTCGTAGTTTGAGGTGTTCATGTATTCACCATGTGTTAATGCTTTGTTCCGGTTCTCTATTAAAAGGAGGCCTTAATATCCCTTAGTTTCCAATAGGACCCCGCTGCCACGGGAGGGTAGGACAAAAGATTTCATGCAAGTTCTTATCACAAGCACGTATGACTATATACGGAATACATGCCTACATTACATTGATGAATTGGAGCTTCTGTGTCGCCCTAGTGTGTAACTGTTATATGATCAATGTCATCTAAATCATTATCCATCACCGATCCACGTGCATATGCATTACATATACTGAATCTTAACAAGATACTATTGCTATTGTTACTGTCACACTTGCTACAAAACTGCTACAGTCACTATTACTGTTACTTTTGCTACTACTATTTGCCGTGCTACTAAATCTTTGCTGCAGAGAGATATCCTCGGTGCAGTTGAATTGACAACTCAACTGTTAAGGCCAATAAATATTCTTTGGCTCCCCTTGTGTTGAATCAATAAATTAGGGTGAAATACTACTCGTGAAGACTGTTGTGATCCCCTACACTTGTGGGTTATCAAGACCTTTTTCTGGCGTCGTTGCCGGGGAGCATAGCTCTATTTATTGTGTTAACTAAAGGATATCCAATTTCTACTATGAGAAATCTGAAAGACGACCGAACTAAGATCGTCCCCTCTCGCATGAGAGGAGTTAAGGAACTGCCATCTAGCTCTGCTTTTGATTTACCTTCTGTTTTGAATCAGCTTGTTACACCACCACTTGTTGATCGTCCTGATATGTCACATGAACTTGATGATTCTACTTCTGAAATTAATGATGAAACTATTGCTACACATGTTGAAACTAAACTTGTGCCACTGAATGAATTACTTGATGCTCATATTGCTAAAGCTAGAGAACTTGAGAATGCTAAAATTGAGGAAGACTTTGAATCACCTATTACCCCTCGCTCACCTAATAGATATGAATTGCCTTTTGTACCTGAAGGTTATGTTATGGATGATGAGGTAGCTAGGGACATTCTTGCTTGTGAAAATAGAGATGATGTGAAGAAACTATTATGCAAACTAAAAGAAAAATCTATGATGGAGAAAATGAAACGTGATCCTAAATTTCCTACTTCTCCTATATTTGTTACTGATAGGGATTATGAGTTCTCTGTAGACCCTGAGTTAATTCCTATAGTAGAGTCTGATCCTTTCCATGGTTATGAAAATGAAACTGTTGTCGAACACCTTATGAAACTGAATGATATTGCTGCTCTGTTCACCAATGAAGAAAAGATTCGTTACTATTATATCCTTAAGCTTTTTTCCTTTCTCGCTAAAAGGAGAGGCCAAGGAATGGTTCTTATCACTAACTCCTGGTTGCATATGTAGTCCCCAGGATATGCTTCAACACTTTTCTGCAAAATATTTTCCTGCTCATAAGAAACAAGCTGCCTTACATGAAATATTTAACTTTGCACAAATTGAAGAAGAGAATCTCCCTTAAGCTTGGGGGAGGCTTATCTGGTTACTACGAGCTTTGCCTGATTGTACACTTGAGAGGAATGAAATACTTGATATTTTTTATAATGGACTAACTGATGCTTCTAGGGATTTCCTAGATAGTTGTGTTGGTTGTGTTTTCAGGGAAAGAACTGTTGGAGAAGTTGAAGAATTATTGAACAACATAATGCAAAATGTCGATGATTGGACACTCCCTGAACCACCTTCAGAACCTATTCAAAAGAAGAGAGGTATTCTATTTCTCACTTTCGAAGACATGCAAGAAGCAAAAAGATCTATGAAAGAAAAGGGTATTAAAACTGAGGGTGTCAAGAAATTACCACCTATTGAAGAAATACATGGACTTGATACCCCGACACAGGTAGTAAAGGTAAACTCTCTCCATTACTTTAATAAAAGTGATATACCTTATACTAAGACTCCTGAACAATGCTTGGATGAATTTGATAATTACGTTTTTAAGCAAGAACATTTCAACAAATATGTTAATAATCAATTGCAATCTAATGCTATGATGATAGATCACTTAAGTGACTTGATGTTTAGAATTGCAAATGATGTGAAAGGTTTAGGCAAACATGCTTCTACGGTTCACACTCAACTAGACCAAGTCGCTAAATCACAAAATGATTTACTTACTGAAATGAATAATATAAATGATCATGCTATTAGAGTAGTGACTAGAGGAGGTAGAATGACCCAAGAACCTCTTTATCCTGAAGATCACCCTAAAAGAATTGAGCAAGATTCTCAAAAAATTAATGAAGATACACCTAGTTCATCTAAGAAGAAGAAGAAAAAGAAAAATGATAGGAACTTGCATGCCTCTAGTGAACCTGTTATAGAAAAACCTATTGAGAAATACAATGAAGTTTCTGTTTCTGATGCTGAGACTCAGTCTGGTAGTGAGCATACACCTAGTGATATTGAAAATGATAATAATGATGATGATGCTCATATAGATGCTCAACCAGATAATAACAAAGAAAATGATAATGGTGTAGAAATTGAACCTGCTGAGGATCTTGATAACCCACCTTCTAAAAATAAACGTTATGATAAGAGAGACTTTGTTGCTAGGAAACATGGAAGGGAAAGAGAGCCATGGGTTCAAAAACCTATGTCATTCCCTCGTAAAGCCACTAAAAGTAAAGATGAGGAAGATTTTGAGCGCTTTGCTGAAATGATTAGACCTATCCATTTACACACTCGCTTGACTGATATATTGAAAATGCCTCCATATGCTAAGTATATGAAAGATATTATCACTAATAAAAGAAAGATACCTGAAACCGAAATTGCCACCATGCTTGCTAATTATTCTTTGGGTTTTTTACATCTATGCCCCTGGTTCCTTAGCTGTACTCATTCATCCCCACGCTCTTAACTTTTGCTCACTTTTCTCCACTCCCTTGCCCGAAACCCTCAGAACTGGTCACAGCGGACGTTGCCGTCGGGTCAATGGCTTGACCGTTAACTCTGACGAGTGGGGCCGCGCTGGACTATGTCGCCCGTTGGACCTGAGAGCGGGTTGGACCTGACAAGTGGGCCGCGTTTGGCGGTGTCGTTGTTCGACCGTTGGGCCGAGGTTTCGTTGGACTGTTGGGCCTTTGAATGAAACGCCTGCGTGCGCCGCCACGACAGAAGCCTGTTATGCATGCACGACATATCCAGCTAGCCTGCTATGCATGCACCCAGCAAGCCTGCCTGCATGCGTCGATGCGCGCCGGCACAATGCGTTGACCAAGCCTGCATGTGCCGACCGAACCTGCATGTGCCGATGCGCGCCGCCACGATGCGCTGACCGAGCCGCTTTCCTGGACGCGAGCCGCCACGGACGCAGCGACGGTCGCTGTCGCTGGTTCTCTCTTGTCGCACGCGTGTCGCATCGATTTAGCGTGGCAATTAAAACCCAAATCCAGATCACTCTCCGAGCGAGGCGAGGATGCAGTACTATGGCCCCACCTTCCAGGTGCCACCCACCGCGCCGGAGAGGCGGTACCCCGCCGGCGTCGTCGTGGAGACGACGCTCCGCGTGTGGGCGATCTCACGCTGGAGGGGTGCCAGGGAGTTTGCCCAGTGGTTCCTCCGTGCGGGCTACGCCCACCTCCCGGCGGGCTCGCCGGTGATGTTCTGACTGGAGGAAGTGCGCCCAAATGCCAGCTCTCTGCCGTCAAGCCTCATCGCCCACTTCACCAACAGATTCGATGCGTACTACCTCCTCGGCAAGGTGTTTTGGTGTGTGGGTGCGAGTTCATCGCATTCACCACCTACAACATCTTCACGGACTTAGATAGCATCTTCCCCACCCGCAATGGTATGCACAGCCTCCCCTACTACCTCGGTGAGGACGGCATGGAGGATGAGCACTGAAGAGAAGGCGCAGTGAAGATGGTGGTGAAGGCCCGGCCGGTCTCGTGAAGCTTGTCTTGCCCGTTAGGGCTTTTTATATATTTTTATGTTATGTCGTTGGTTGTACCGTGAACTCTTTTATGTACAACGTGTTATATATTTTTATGTTATGTCTTTGGCTACCCTCGAAGCTGAACTATGTGCGTGTATGGAGGGTTTGTCGTTATCTCTTCCAGTTATGATCCAGATGGACTCCCTTGTTGCAGTGAAGTTGATCCAGGCAAAAGAGGTGGATAGATCTATCTACGCATCGCTTATTAAGGAGATTAGATACTTTATGTCTCTTCGTGAATCTTGTATTACTCATATCAATCGTAGCCAAAATAAAGTTAGTGATAGCTTAGCAAAGTTTGCTCGTTTAGAAGGCAGAACTATGACTTGGATAGGGTCGGGGCCTTTGGTAGCGACAGAGCTAGCTGTCATTGATTGTTTGAACCTTTCGTGATGAGTAATACATTATTTCACCCGCAAAAAAATGTTTTAGGGCACCCTATGTTTTATGTAAGAACTATTCTATGCTTGCTACTTTCTATGTTATGGATGTATGCTTGCTACGTGAGATATCGGTAGATGGATATGGTGCCGTAGTTGAGCCCTAGACATGCTCTCTAGATGGATATGGTGGCGTAGCCGAGCCCTAGACATGCTCTCTAGATGGATATGGTGGCTAATGGTGCCACCGGACTTTATTTTAGACGTGGTTTCTGATGGATATCATGATCTACATAATTAAATCTGACATGCTCTTAATAATAAATTTGCCATGTTCTACAAAAACAATCGTGTATAAAACAAAAACAAAAACAAAAAATCATGTATACAATATTTTTCTTGCAACAAAAACATGTTTATAATACCCGCATGTCAAAAAATCAAAGTGTTGTGCCGTAGGCTATATACAGAAGGAAATTGTCACGATATGTACAAATAAATTTGACATGGGCAAGTTCAATAAAGAATTTGTCATGGTATCTACACTAACAATGACATGGAAAAAGTTATTCTTAAGTTTGCCATGGCAATTATCTGTACAAAAATGCCATGGGACAAAAGTTGTACTGCTAACAATAAATCGATTTACCATCATGCACTATTTTTGTTCGGCATGGCAATAAATGGATTTACCATGGAAATAATCAAGCAAAAAACAGAGCCAGCGCGTGCACTATTTTCTAGGCCTCTTTTATCTTTGTGGGCCTTCGACACTCAACGCAATGCGACGGCCCAACCAGAGCTTAGTTTCAATTTGGGCCCAAGAACTACGGTTTTTTTTCTTCTGCGGTCGGTGTTGTCTGACGAAACTGAAGAAAGTGAAAGTGTACAAAACTGACGAAACAGACATGATCCACAAATTAAGCAACACAGAGCATAGAGCACATGATCCACAAATTTAAGCAAATCCTAGAGCACATGATCCACAAATTTAAGCAAATCCTAGAGCACATGATCCACAAATTTAACCAAATCCTAGAGCACATGACACCACACTAATAACATCTCTAACGAGTGATGACCAGCAAGTAAGCAAATCCTAGAGCAACTATACAAAAATAAAATCCTAAAGCTATCAGATTCGCCTGCTTGTTCAATTGAATCATCTGCTTCAACTTCTTGTTCATCTTCTTTAATTCCCCCTTCAGATCTGCATCCCCAAATGTCAGAGCAGCACTTTCAGAGACCAAATTCGTTGGTGCTGACGGCAGATTGAGCTCCCGGGTTGGGGCCCCATTGCATTGAATCCACTTAACGTAGTCATCCAGCCATTCAAAATGTGTGCATTTCTTCACGATCTGAAACGAAAACATGAACCCTAAATCCCAGATCCAAGGAAAAAGAATTAAAAGCAAATAGAAAAAGATATCAGAGAAAAATCATGAGATCTAACCTGCCCCTCTGGCTTGCTCTCGCATTTCACGAACTCGCGCCCATAGTTGCCATTCTTGACCTCCTTCGAAGTCAACCGTATCTGTGGCGCGCTGTGTGGGCAGTCAGGACATCGCTCCACGGGAAGTGGACCATACTGGGTCCACGAGGGGTGGGAGGCTGAAGTGGAGCTCGACATATCGCCCAAAGTCGCCAGAGAAGAAGAAGCAGAGGAGTGGCTCCTCTCGTCGCCGGAGAAGAAGAAGCAGAGGAGTGGCTCCTCTCGTCGCCGCAGAATAAGCAGCAGAAGAAAGGGGAGGCAAGGGTGGGCGAGCACAACCAACAACTCTCGCGGATCGCCCCACGATCCAACGATGCGGAGCCGTCCATGTGATCCAGCGGCACGGAGCCTGCACGCAGCCTGCCCTCGGAATTCCTTCTAGAAGACCACATCTGAGGGATGTCGCTTGGCGCTAGGGTATGATCAGACGGCTGACGTTCGGAGCTAGGGTTAGGCGAAACCCCGCGGGGTTTAGAGGGGTTTTGAGCTGGTCAATGGGGTTTCCAAGGCTTTGACTGAGCATAACTAATTTAAAAAAATCGAAAAAATATGAAACCTTCGCCGTTCGTCGTTTTATTGTTGGAAATATGCCCTAGAGGCAATTAATAAAGTGTTTATTATTATCATATTTCTCCGTTCATGATAATGGTTTATTATTCATGCTAGAATTGTATTGACCGGAAACTAAATACATGTGTGGATAATAGACAAATACTATGTCCCTAGTATGCCTCTACTAGACTAGCTCGTTGATCAAAAGATGGTCAAGGTTTCCTGACCATGGACATGAGTTGTCATTTGATAACGGGATCACATCATTAGGAGAATGATGTGATGGACATGACCCAACCGTTAGCATAGCAAATGATCGTTCAGTTTATTGCTATTGCTTTCACTATGTCAAATACACGTTCCTCTGACCATGAGATCATGCAACTCCCGGATACCGTAGGAATACTTTGGGTGTATCAAACGTCACAACGTTACTGGGTGATTATAAAGGTGCACTACAGGTATCTCCGAAAGTGTTTGTTGAGTTGGCATGGATCGAGATTGGGATTTGTCACTCCGACTATCGGAGAGGTATCTCTGGGCCCTCTCGGTAATACAGCATCACAGAAGCCTTGCAAGCACCGTGACTAAAGAGTTAGTTGCAAGATGATGTATTACGGAACGAGTAAAGAGACTTTCCGGTAACGAGATTGAACTAGGTATTGGATACCGACGATCGAATCTCGGGCAAGTAACATACCGCCAGACAAAGGGAACAACGTATGTTGACATATGAGGTTCACCGATAAAGATCTTCGTGGAATATGTAGGAACCAATATGAGCATCCAGGTTCCGCTGTTGGTTATTGACCGGAGAGTCGTCTCGGTCATGTCTATATCATTCCCGAACCCGTAGGGTCCGCACACTTAAGGTTCGATGACGATTTAGTATTATATGAGTTATGTGATTGGGGGCCTAAGTTTGTTCGGAGTCCCGGATGAGATCACGGACATGACGAGGAGTCTCGAAATGGTCGAGAGGTAAAGATTCATATATTGGAAGGCTATATTCGGACGTCGGAAAGGTTCCGAGTGATTCGGGTATTTTTCGGAGTACTGGGGAGTTACGGGAATTCACCGGGAGAAGTAATGGGCCTTATTGGGCCATACGGGAAAAGGAGAGGCAGGCCACGTGAGGAGGCGCCCCCCCCCCCTTGCCCAAACCGAATTGGACTAGGGGAGGGGGCGCAGCCCCCTCTTTCCTTTCCTCTCCCTTCCCCCTTTCCTACTCCGTATGGGAGGTGGAATCCTACTAGGACTAAGGAGTCCTAGTAGGACTCCCCACACTTGGCGCACCCCTAGGGGGCCGGCCTCCTCCCTCTCATCCTTTATATACGGGGGCAAGGGGGCACCCCAAAGTACAACAATTGTCCCATAGCCGTGTGCGGTGCCCCGATCTCTGTTTTCCACCTCGGTCATATTTTCGGAGAGCTTAGGCGAAGCCCTGCCGGAATCACTTCACCGTCACCGTCGCCACGCCGTCGTGCTGACGGAACTCATCTACTACCTCGACGTCTTGCTGGATCAAGAAGGCGAGGAACGTCACCGAGCTGCACATGTGTAGAACTCGGAGGTGCCGTACGTTCGGTACTCGATCGGTGGAGCTCGAAGGATAGTTCGACTACATCAACCGCGTTGTGAGACGCTTCCGATAACGGTCTACGAGGGTACGTAGACACACTCTCCCCTCTCGTAGCGATGCATCTCCATGGATAGATATTGCGTGAGCGTAGGAAATTTTTTGAAATTCATGCTCTGTTCCCCAACATTTATAAGACACACTAACGAGGAAAAATACTAAACTTGGTATACGGACATTTACAAAAAAAAAACTAGCTGGCACGATCGAGGTCAAATGAGCACCATTAATTTAAAAAAATCAAAAAAATATAAAACCTGCGCACAATGTTGTCTTGTGTGACATGTTACCAACCAAAAATCATAAACTTTGTCTATGGACATTTTCATGAAAAAACCTTCACACATATGAGCTATCACGTACAACATTTCATAGAGTCCAAGGAGAGGAGGTAGGGCTCCCTTCAGTTTTTGAAAATTTAAAAAAAATCAAAAAAATCACCAAAGCTTGATTTCAAAGTGAATAAGAAGGATCTGAACTTAGTTTTCCATTTTCATATTTTAAACGTGTTTTTTAATGGTTTTCTATTAATGTATATTTTTACAAATGGGGATGTTTACCCTAGCTTGGGAGCTCATTTGGATCACATTTCTCACGACTACAAGTTTTACAACCCAAAAGAGATCGGATTGATCACCTAACGTTTATAATAGTTCGGCAAACTTTGCAACTCACACCACAGGGCAATGGACTTCCAGTGTTGGTTCAAATTCAAAGTTTGCCTAAAATTCAAATTTCACATCAAATTACAAATAGAATTATTACACCTTACAAGTTTTCACAGTAGTTCAAATTGACGACAGAATCCTTATTACAAATCCTTAAAGTTCAAAGTTTATGACTTGCATTCAAGTTCAAATTCAAATCTTTGCCTTGCTCCTTGTGTTCCGAGATGGGTTAACCGTCTTGCTCCTGGTTTCCCTAGCTGGGATATTTTGTGCTTTTGAAAGCTTTGTCTTGTTGCTTCTGATCTTCACTTCTGGTGGTGGCGGTTTTGTTGAGCTTTGACTGACCGAGCAAGTGATGACCAGTTGACGGTCATCTGTGGGTTCACTAATCCTTAAAGGAACTGCGGGCAAAATAACTTCCTCCTCTCTTATAGCTTCAAAACCTTCATAAGCCATGGTTTCAAATTCTGCATCAGATGATGGTTCAACCGAAGTTTCTTCCTCTCTAGGTCTTTTCTGTCCTATGCCTCTAATTATCCTAGAGCTAGGTCAAACAGAAATAAGCTTAGCCATCGATAAAAAAGAGAACAAATGCAAAAAAAAAGGGAAAGGTTGCACACATACAAAGCTGCTACTTCAGTTGCTTCATTCTCCTCTAAACTTGCTGCATTCTCCTCTGCTGCTGCATTCTCCTCTGCATTTGCTGCTGCCCATTGTTCCTCTTCTCCAAATGATGCATCAACTGGATTGGTACAAATCCTAGCAATATGCCCTAGGATACCACATTTTTTGCACTTACGCTGTTTTTTTACACGACCCTCTTCACCAGCTCTTATCCTGTTTTTCCTTGGTCTTCCTGGTGGTCTAGTCAGTACAAGAGAATGGAGTTTGAACCCTGGGTCTACTATGTTCCATTGGTCTTTTCCCAAGAGTGCAGGCACATTTTCGGCATAAGCAGCCCTAAATTTGGCAACAGAGAAATATTCAGAGCAATACTGATCAACTTCACCATCTTCACCTCCAATAACAGTCATGAGATGTAGGGCATGTATGCACGGCTTCCCGCGGATCTGCCATTGCCTACAACTGCATTCCTTAGTTGCAAGGTTCACTGGATATCTCCATTCCCTATTTTTACTGTCAGTGTATGTCACCTCAGCCTCGTATGTCGACGGTCGAATGCATTTCATCCTTAGTCCTCTTGCCTTGTCATGCAATGCCTTAATCAGAGATGGGAGCATAAGATGGCCAACATATTGTGTTTCTGCAATTCTTTTACGAAGAGCCATCTTTATCATGATCATCTGCCTGATCTTATCAAATGCTTGCCACAACAAAAGCCCTTTCACTGACTTGAACTTTGCATTGAAACACTCAGCGAGGTTATTGGTCACATAGTCTACTTTGCAGATTTCATTGAATTTGCTTCTTGACCACACATTTCCATGATGTTCATCCATGTACTCCTTCACCAAAGGATTGTGAGCATACAACACTCTCAAGTGGTGCTCATGCTTCCTCAAGCTGCATGTGTATGATGCTGGCCATAGGTTCTCATCATAAACTTTGCCTTTGATTTTCTTTTTAAAATTCTGCGCTAGGTGTCGCATACATTCCCTATGTTCCACTCCAGGGAATACAATTTCTACTGCACTGTCTAAACCCTTGCAAGCATCTATGTGTATAACTAAACCTGAGGGTGTACCTATAATGTTGCGCAACTGCTACAGAAACCAGACCCAACTCACCTCGGACTCTGCCTCCAACACACCAAATGTAACTGGGAATAGCCAGTTGTGTCCATCAACTGCAGAAGCTGCTGCTAGCTGGCCTCTCCATCTTCCATACAAAGCAGTTGCATCGACAGCCAAATATGGCCTACAACCATTCAGAAACCCCTGCCAGCAAGCCTTGAAACAAACAAAAGCCCTCCTGAAGCACTCCTTCTCCACTGTCTTCCCTTTTAATTTGTACTGAACTGTATGCTTGTCAATCTCTACAACACTCCCTGGACTAGCCGTCTCCACTTCAGCTTTGAAGGTGTAAAGCAAATGAAAACTCTCATTCCATGGACCATTAATCCTATCAAGAGCCCTTTCCTTAGCATAGAAAATCCTCATGTAAGGTATATTAATCTTGTACTTCTCAAATAGCTTCACATGGAGTGTTGTTGGACCAATTGTTGGTGTTTCCCTCACCCAATCCAAGATTGCATCTGCCACCCACCTAGTCTTTGCAAGCTTTGATTTGTCCTTTCCCCCTCCCCCTCCAGGTGGGCAAGTGTGCTGTGGGTTTTTTTTATCTGAAACAAAATGAAAAATGATGTCAAATACAATTAAGAAACAGTACACATGATCTGAATATAGAATGGATAAATAATCTGGAAAAAAGATTCAGTTGTAATACCTGAATCAATTTGCTCTTTAGCATAGTGGATGCATGCAACCTCCACCTACACCTATCATAAGGGCAATGAACAGTGAATCTTCTTGGCTCACTCCTATCAACCTCATAGGAGTTTTCAGTGAGAATGCAATATGTAGTCACTGCATTACGACAGTCCACCATCGATTCGAATACGGTTCCTGGAGTAAGCTGAGGATTCTCCCTTTTCCACTCAATTGTTGGCATGTCCTCACCATCATATTCTTGTAAAACTAAGGAGTCGATGTTCTCCTCCCTCTCTTCATCGTCAGTGTCATCAAATCTAGCACGGCTGCTAGGCTCCTCTGGATATTCATCTTCCATTGCCTATTGACTGACTCTATCTACCAGTTCAGGGAATAGAGTCTCATCCTCATCATCACGTCAAGGCACTTCCTCGTCAGGCTCTGCATCTACTTCTACATCAGGTGCAGAAGGGAGAGGAGAAGTGGCAGAATTAGCAGCAGCCGACATATTGTGGCTTTCAGAACCACTAGGTTTACTTGGTCTCGACCTACAAGGAGTGTGAGGACGCTCGCTATTAGCAGAGACAGATGATGTCTGAACACCCTTCCCCTTCGGGATACGTTGTTTGCGTGCCTGAAGCACACCGATATGGATTTTACCGAAACGGCTGTCAGCATTCAAACTAAATAGCAATCCCAGATGCTCATCACAAGTTAATGGGAAAAATCTCTGCTCGGTACTATCGAAATATCTCAGTTCAACAACATCGGCAGGGCTCCACGGATACTCACAACAGAGTGCCTCACGGAAATCTGTGAACGAAACGCTGGTTTCTACCACTTTCGGATAGAAAAATCCAGAAATCAGATACGGTTTAGTTCCACGCAGCTCGCTAGTTTCCATTCTAACCGCCAGCCGAAAAGGAAGTGCAGGATCAACCCTATTCGATTGAAATAAAGGGCGCACTTAGGCCAAAAAAATTCAGAAAAATTGCACTGATTCACGCCAACGGTGGTCAAATACAGCCTAATTTACAGATCTCCTAATCAATTTGAGAGGAAAACGATGCTTACCCAGGTGGAATCCATGAATTATCCGCCTCTGATTCGACCCAATCATCTCCATGGTCGATGGGCCAGACGGGGTGCTCCCCGACATCGCTTCCTAATCCTAGATGGGGAGAGAGGGTAGATGCGGAGGAGGCGGCACAACGGTGGCAGAGGCGGCACGACGGCGGCGGAGGGGGCGGCGCGGAAGCGACTCGATCTGATTCAGGTTACAGTGAGTGTCAGTTTTGCGGCCCCACTCGTTAGCACGTAACGGTCAAAATGTGGACTCGGCCCTACGCGTCCCCACTCGTCAGAGTTAACGGTCAAGCCATTGACCCGACGGCAACGTCCGCTGTGACCAGTTCTAAGGGTTTCGGGCAAGAGAGTGGGGAAAATTGAGCAAAAGTTAAGAGTGTGGGGATGAATGAGTAGAACTAACGAACCAGGGGCACAGAAATAAAAATCCCTTATTCTTTTGATGGTGGAGTGCCTAATAAGTTAGGGGATCCGGGTATACCCACAATACCTTGGTCTATTAAAAGGAATTATGTTAAAACTGCTTTATGTGATTTAGGGGCCGGTGTGAGTGTTATGCCTTTCTCCCTTTATAAAAGACTTGAATTGAGTAAACTCAAACCTACTGAGATATCTTTGCAAATGGCCGATAAATCCACTGCTTTACCTATTGGAATTTGCGAATACGTTCCCGTCGTGATTGCAAATGTTACTATCTTAACAGACTTTGTTATTCTTGATATGCCGGAGGATGACAATATGTCGATCATCCTTGGTAGACCTTTTCTAAATACTGCAGGGGCTGTTATAGATTGCAATAAAAGCAAGGTCACCTTTCATATCAATGGCAAGCAACATACCGTGCATTTTCCGAGGAAGCAAACTTTGGTTAATAATATTAATGGCATTGATCCTTTTCCCACGATTATCATTGGAGACATTACAATTCCTCTCCCTACTGCCAAGAAGAAGAAATATTATAATCTTATTGTTGGGGAGATACAAATCCCAATTGATGTAACCTAGTGACATATGAAGATTCTTCGGTTTCATGTTAATCGGAAACGTTTATTAATAAGACTTGATCAACCTTATTAATGAATTCTTTTCTAAAGACATGAGATTGATGAATTGAATATTCACAACTCTCTATATCACAAGTTTAAATTCTATTTTCTTAGTAAAAATAAAAATAAAATTCCATGAAATTCCTGTTTTCTATTTTGCCCATGCATGAAAAATACCTCAAAAATACAAAAGTCTCAGATTTCCACGAAATTTTTAACATGAATTTTTCTGGATTAAATAAAAAAATTGGTTTAAAAATTACTGCAGGGGGCATCCCAGTGGGCCACCATGCAGCAGGCCCCCCCTAGGGGCGCGACCGGTTGGCTTGTGGGGCCCACAGGGGCCCCTGCCTTATCTCTTCCCCCCACTCCTTCTCCTACCTCTAGAAATAATTCTCTGGCCACCTATCTCCTGTGTTCTTCACCCAGAAAGTGAAATTTTCGATCTCTTTGCTCGGAACTCCATTTTCGAAACTATTTTGAGGAATTGTTCCTTGGTATGTGACTCTCCCATTCCTCCAATTAGTTTTTGTTTTAGTGGTTTATATTTTGCATAAGTTGTTGCACTTGGTGCTACAGAAAATAAGCTTGCATGTCTAATTATTTGAGTTCTAAGTAGTGGGAATGCTTGATATGTCCTCTAGGCATCCATATGAGTAGTTGCTACCAATCTTGCAAAGTTTTATTAACATTAATTTTGTGACTCAAAAATTTCACAATTTTGTTTTCGGGAAAGATGAGTTTCTTTAGGAGGAGCGCTTCAAGCAGGCGTTCTTGAGGAGAGTCGTCGAGCGGAAGCTCAGTTCGACAGGGCTACATAGAGCCCAGAGCTAATCAAATAGTCATGGCCGATGCAAAATCCTGTCGGTGGCCAAGCGATGAGTTCATGATAAATGCGGGAATCAAAGATGAATTTGATCATTTCATTGAAAATACCGGCCTCACCGACTTCCTTGCAGATAAGTGTATCCAACATTATAACCTTACCCATACTTTCATAGATGGATTTCGCTTTCAAGAGAGTAACTCTAGGGTGTTATTTAAATTATATGATGAATCTTTTAGCATGGACCTAGAAGAGTTCTCGATTGCTTGCAAACTTCCACTTTGGGGTTCAATTGAGAAACCATCAACAATTGCATATAATATGTTTCTCAAGAGTCTTTGTGTGGGGGAAGATAGGGAAGTATCGCAGGCAAGAACTAAGAGTATACAATTTCCCTCTATCCGTTACTTTGCATTGTTCAATGGGAAATGCGTAGTAGGAAAACAGGAGTGCAATGCACTGTGTGCCCATGATCTAAGCCTTATACATACTGCTGTGATGGGTGAGCGACATTTTAGCCTCGGTGCAATTGTTTCCCGAAGGTTGCACTCCAACTCTAGTAATGGAGAACTATATGGAGGCATATATGCATCCCGCGTAGCTACACATTTGAGAGTGGCGCCCCAACCTAATGATCCCATTTTGCCTGAACGATATTTAGATTATGAAGCTATGCGTTCTCACGAATTTCTTGTGAAACGTCCCAGAGGCTAAGAGTACAACTTAATATTTAGAAAATACACGCCTATGCCTGTCTTTTTGCCTGCACCTGCCCTTTTTGACTTTTAGGCTCGACAAAGATATTACGTTCTTGAGGACAAGGTGCAAGAGCATAATGCTATGATAGAGGCTGCTCGCTTGGCAGCAGAGGCTGCTCGTCTGGCAGAGGAGGAGGCCATGAATACCTCCACGAGCTACCATTTCAACTATTACTCAGATCGCCAGTGGTGATTACCAAGCTAGGCAAAAGCCTAAGCTTGGGGGAGTACGTATTTCTCACCGACATTACATTCATGTTCTCACACTTCATACAAATTGTCGGTGTTCATCCTTTTTCTATGTATATCAATGTTAGCTTTATTTTCTGATTTCTTCTTGTGTGTTTGAAAAACTTTGAAAATCCAAAAATATTTCTTGCTTCTTTTCGGTTCTTTTCTTTTCCTTGTTTCTTTAGCTGTAGTACTAAAAAGAAAACCCAAAAATATTTCCTTTGCTTGTTGGGAGCTTTCCCATGTAAATAATTTTTCTCGTTCTTGTTTTTCCCTTAGTTCCTTTGCTTGCTTAAGAAAAAAAACATAAAATCCAAAAGTATTTCAATATGTTTCTCTTAATTTCTTTTGTTGAGTTGTTGAAAGGAGAAGACCACGATGAAAATGTTGAGTGGCTCTCATATGCTTTACTGATGATCTAACAGAGAGCCAATTTTACCTTGTCTTCTCCTTTGTCTTAAAGAGCCCTGCAGATTCCAACTTAGTCCATGGAATTCTTGTACTATTATTATTATCACACCATTCGATCGTGCAAGTGAAAGGAAATAATGACGATATTTGATGAAGTGATTGTGGCAAAGGAAGCTGGTATGAACTCTTCTTGTTTTCTGTTTTTGTAAATATGTTTAGCCAGTTTGATCCTGATTCAGTATATCATGAGTAAACATGTTCGTGATGACAATTAGAGATTATAGCTTCTCATGTCATGCCTAAATAGCTAAGAGTTAATAATGATTTATCTTGTGTGTCAACATGCATTAAAATGGTTATAATATGCTATGGTAGTATGGTATCTCCCTCTGAGAAATTTAAGCAGTTTGACTTGGCCCATGTGCAAACATCTAATTGAATCAAAACCAATATAGCCTTCATGATATTTAAATTCAAAGTGTTCATATCCTACTCGTGCTACATCCAATGTTAATTATTCAAAATGCATGTTCATGACTGTTGTTGCTCTCTAGCTGGTTGCTTCTCAACCTATTGCTAGCCTTCACCTGTACTAAGAGAAAATGTTGCTTGTGCATCCAAATCCTTAAACCATGTTATTCCATGTGAGTCCATCATACCTACCTATATGCAGTATTACCCTGCCGTTCCAAGTAAATTTGCATGTGCCATCTCTAAATATTCAAATAAACATCCATTTTTGTGCACTCGTCTCGCTCATGGAGCGACGGGGCGGTCAATATTTTCCATGCTAAGCAAGTTATTCTCAGGACGGTCGTTTATTCGCCGTCATTGCACGAGAGAGGCTGGTAAGGGGGATGCCCAGTCCCACATAATCAAAATAAATTACACCAACTCCTTGGGACAGTTGATTGTTTGGAGGGCAACCGTGGATTCGGCCAGCCATGGAATGTGTTTGGATGGTGGATAGGAGTAAACTTTACTATTCTGTTTGGGAACCGCCAATAATGAGTTTAGCATGGAAAATGTTGAAAACCTTTGTCGTAACATTGACAAGAAAAGTGCACTGCTCAAAAATTAAACTTTCACCCTTGTTTTAAGCTTCGAGCTCTGGCACCCCTGCAAATCAATGCTTCCCTCTACGAAGGGCCTATCTATTTACTTTTATGTTGAGTCATCATCCTCTTACTAAAAGCACCAGACCCGAGAGCACTATTGTCATTCTTATGCATTTAGTTTAGTTAATGTTGGATATGAGCATGATTGGATCTTTTCTACCCAAAATTATAATGTTTAGTCGCTGCTTGGACTCACAGGTGCTCTGCATTTATGTTTTGCGGTCTCAAAAAGGGGTAGCGAAATACCATGTCACCATATTGTATTATGAGTGTTTTGATAAATTGTTGACATAGGAGATGTTTTATTATTCCTTTCTAGCTGGTTATGTCTTGCCATGAGTGAATATAATATCTATTTGTTGTCATGGATGCGTCTATCTATGATTTATGCTGAAAACTTGAGAACTAGCTAAGCATGTGTATAATAACGAGAACAAAAGAGGTTGTAAAAGGTTTCTTTATCACTTTCAGTTTATCAATTGAATTGCTTGAGGACAAGCAATGAGTTAAGCTTGGGGGAGTTGATACGTCTCAAACGTATCTACTTTTCCAAACACTTTTGCTCTGGTTTTGTCCTCTAATTTGCATGATTTGAATGAAACTAACCCGGACTGATGTTGTTTTCAGCAGAACTACCTTGGTGTTATTTTTGTGCAGAAATAAAAGTTCTCGGAATTAGGCGAAACTTTTTGTGGATTTTTTCTGGAATATATAAGAAATTTTGGAGTGAAGAACCGCCGAAGGGGGTGGACCAGAAGGCCACCACGCAACCAGCCCCCCCCCGCTAGGGGCGCGACCAGATGGCTTGTGGGGCCCTCGTGGCCCCTTCGACCGTAATTCCAACTCTATAAATTCACATCCGCGGAGAAAAAAATCAGAGAGAAGTTTTCATCGCGTTTCACGAGACGGAGCCGCCGCCACCTCATGTTCTTCCTTTGGGGGGCTGATCTGGAGCCTATTTTGGGCTCCGGAGAGGGGAAATCGTCGCCGTCGTCATCACCAATCCTTCTCCATCAACACCACCATGATGCTCACCACCGGGAGTGAGTAATTCCTTTGTAGGCTTATTGGACGGTGGTGGGATTGAATAGAATTGATCATGTAATCGAGTTAAGTTTGATAGGGCTTGATCCCTAGTATCCATTATGTTCTGAGATTGATGTTACTATGACTTTGCTATGCTTAATGCTTGTCACTAGGGCCCGAGTGCCATGATTTCAGATCTGAACCTATTATGTTTTCATGAATATAAGAGTGATTTAGATCCTATCTTGCAAGTTATATGTACCTATTACGTGTCATGATCCGCATACCCCAAGGTGAGAATAATTGGGATTCTTTCCGGTGATTGTTGTAGTTTGAGGAGTTCATGTATTCACCATGTGTTAATGCTTTGTTCCGGTTCTCTATTAAAAGGAGGCCTTAATATCCCTTAGTTTCCAATAGGACCCTGCTGCCACGGGTGGGTAGGACAAAAGATGTCATGCAAGTTCTTATCGCAAGCACGTATGACTATATACGGAATACATGCCTACGTTACATTGATGAATTGGAGCTAGTTCTGTGTCACCCTAGTGTGTAACTGTTATATGATCAATGTCATCTAAATTATTATCCATCACCGATCCACGTGCCTACGCGTTACATATACTGAATCTTGCCAAGTTACTATTGCTATTGTTACTGTCACACTTGCTACAAAACTGCTACTGTCACTATTACTGTTACTTTTGCTACTACTATTTTTCGTGCTACTAAATCTTTGCTGCAGAGAGATATCCTCGGTGCGGTTGAATTGACAACTCAAATGTCAAGGCCAATAAATATTCTTTGGCTCCCCTTGTGTCGAATAAATAAATTAGGGTGAAATACTGCCCTTGAAGACTGTTGCGATCCCCTACACTTGTGGGTTATCAATTACTATTCTATAGGAGCTTGCTATCAACTTGATCCTCTTGATAAGTGATTTCGCAAGATCATTATGGGTATGTACATAAGGTACAAAATGATGCACGGAAAATGCCCAAAGCTAGGCAGTAAACATTAAATGATCGTAAACTAAATTTCACAACATTATCCATTCTGATGGATTTTATCATGTGCTTAGGGTGATTTTCTCTTAGTTTAATGATCTGAGTAATTAGCATTGCAAAAAGCATGGTTCCTTGTCAAAAATAGACACACGTTTGCCATCTCATTGATGCATCAGTTAGATCATGAAATATCTTAATGGTCCAAATAAGGGTGTATTGGACCGCAGATATCTCCTTAAATGCATTGGAAATCAAGTGGCTTGTCATTTAATTTCACATAAGATGGGCTTGTGATCAATTTCCCAGTTGCACATGTTGTGCATACGGAATCCGATGATTTTGAGAGCTTTCTATATGTTATGTTGTGTCCAACATAACCATCAATAAAAAAATTCATAATCCCAATATGAAGACAACCCAAGCGACCATGTCAAATCATGAACTTATCAAGATTCTAAAAAATTCTCTTGTACGCTCTATGTGTCTCGCATTTAACGTATGTATAATAGAACCCAACATATAGAGAAGGCAAATTCTCAAGTTTATTTTTAAATCCCTTTTGCTGAGTTATGACTGAGCATTCAACCTCACTCTTTCACTAGTTTCCACATGGAAACCATTTTTGCGGATATCCTTAAAACTTGGCAAGGTACGAGTAGAATCTGGATACAATAGAGTATCCTGGATTACTAATTTAGCAACCATAGGAAGTGTGACCGTGGCTTGACCAGAACCAACAATTACTGGGTCTCAACTAGTAATTGTCATGACACTTCCATTACCATTCTTGAGTGTCTCAAAATACTTAATCTCCCTAAGTATCATGTTAGTAGATTCACTTTCCACTAAACACATTGAAAGGACGTGGATGTCGCCTAGAGGGGGGGTGAATAGGCGCTTTAAAATAATTACGGTTTAGGCTTGAACAAATGCGGAATAAAACTAACATTTAATATGTCAAGCACAAAACCTAAAACAACTAGGCTCACCTATGTGCACCAGCAACTTATGCTACGCAAGATAAACAACTAAGTGATAGCAAGATATATAGCATGAAACAATATGGCTATCACAAAGTAAAGTGCATAAGTAAAGGGCTCGTGTAAGAGATAACCGAGGCACGCGGAGACGAAGATGTATCCCGAAGTTCACACCCTTGCGGATGCTAATCTCCGTTCGGAGCGGTGTGGAGGCACAATGCTCCCCAAGATGCCACTAAGGCCACTGTAATCTCCTCACGCCCTCGCACAATGCAAGATGCCGTGATTCCACTAAGGGACCCTTGAGGGCGGTCACCGAACCCGTACAAATGGCAACCCTTGGGGGCGGTCACCGGTACCCGTACACTTTGGCAACCCTTGGGGGCGGTCATCGGTACCCGTACAAATTGCTCGGGGCAATCTCCACAACCTAATTGGAGACCCCGACGCTTGCCCGGAGCTTTACACCACAATGATTGAGCTCCGAGGCACCACCAACCGTCTAGGGCGCCAAGGCACCCAAGAGTAACAAGCTCTAGGGTGCACAAACACCCAAGAGTAATAAGCTTCTCAAACTTCACTTCCACGTATCACCGTGGAGAACTCAAACCTATGCACCAAATGCAATGGCAAGGGCACACGGAGTGCCCAAGTCCTTCTCTCCCAAATCCCACCAAAGCAACTAATGCTAGGGAGGAAAATGAGAGGAAGAACAAAGAAGAACATGAAGAACTCCAAGATCTAGATCCAAGGTGTCAGGGATATTACCCCGCAGTATAACCCGACCTGAAGTATGACCCGGCCAGGACTTGGCGACTCACTGGTGACCCGGCTGAGCTTGGCGGCTCATTGGTGACCCGGCAGGCGGGTCAGATGAGCGACAAGGCCCAACGGCCCGGAGGGCGGCTCATGGGAGGGCCGACTCATGTTATGGCGGAAGGCGGCTCGCAGAGAAGGCCCAAGATGAGGAAGGATTCCCTCACAAAGGAAACAAGACCCGGATTACGATTCAAGAGAGACTAGTCCTAATCCTAGTCCTAGTGGGACTCTACATGTAAACCTACCCCTTCAACCTATATAAGGAGGGGTAAGGCGCCCCAAGAGGGACAAGTACACAATTTCAAGTCATTAGAGATAGACAGATTAGAGGCTCTCGAGATTAGAGGTAGCGATTCCGCACCCTTGTAATCGAGATCGTCATCATCATCAATATAGATACAAAGCAGGACGTAGGCTTTTACCTCCATCGGAGGGGCCGAACCTGGGTAAACTCGCATCTCTCGATTCCAACCAACCCCTCTCAAGCCGCCACATAGTTGCGATGACCTCACACCCAAGTTCTCTCATGAGGACATCTTGCCGTGACAAAACCACGACAGTTGGCACCCACCGTGGGGCAGACCGGTGGTATTGTTCTTGGAGGGAACTCTCCAGGGACCGACAAGCTCGCGATTGTTCGGACGAAGAAGAGTCGCCACGGGAGGATCTACATCAAACTCCCAGTTCGTCGGACGGGATTCAAAAGGAAAGAAAATATCCAACGACGGCAAAAAGTTGCTTTTCCAAGTTCATTGCTCAAGATGAAAAATATTACGCGGCGAGTCAAATCAGATCAACGAAAGGAAATTTCATAGTCGTGGTGCTATGGCCGAGTTCGACAAAAATCCTACTACAGCCGTCGTACACCACATCGTACAACAGCGAGGGAAGGACCGCGTTGAAAAGGACCACTACTTCAAAAAAAAGCGAGAGGTTGACCCGCCGCGACCCGGATACGGAAGTGACCCGGCTGTTTCTACCAATTTACAAAAAATAGATGAAGAAGCGGACTATGGGTAGTAAAGAAATCAAGTCTGATTACTACACTGGAGGAAATCAATAACAGAAATCAGCATGCAGGCGAGGCACGCAGCAGCACAAGCGGGGCTGAAACAAATAGATGGAGGTCCAGCCAACCATTGCATGCGGCTTCGCCTCGAGCCGCCTCATCGCGCCTGCCTTCCGTCGTGGCTGCGCCTCCTCACATCGCCCCGGCCAGACTCGTCCGTCGCCTCCACCGGCGCCTTTCCGAATCGTGCTCGGGGACGGCCTCATCTCCAAGTCGCCTCGCCGCGCGCGCCTCACATCGCCCTGCTGCGCCGGAACCGCCGCAGCCGCCATGGTGATATGGGGTGGCCCGATCTTCTCAGTAAGCTGGCAGTGGTATGATGATGATGATAGATAACTGGGTGTCGCCGATGATCTCTCCTCGCTAGATCCCTGATGCCAGTGCAACAGCTCTCTACCCTTCGGATATTCACGACTTCACACACTTGCGCAACGTAGCCATCGACCACGAAACGGTATAATTGCAATTCAATAATTCCCAATGGAACAGCAGATTACACTCAACTTGTAGTTCAAATCTCCAGATCGATACAAATTGGAGATGCAATTTCAGATGAATGCTTGATAGCAAGTTCAACGAAACTAGGGTTTAATTTTAACGTGGTCTAACCCTAATTGTGGGCGCCCCAAGAGTATTTATAGAGGTGGGGGCGTCCACCACACAAACCAGACCCGAACCCAACTTGGGTTCAGCCAAAACGACTCAGTTCGACTCAAACTGATACAAAACTGACCAAATGGTTGGGTGCGGCCAACTAGGCGCGCAGGCCTTATGTGTATGGCGCACAAGAAGTTGGTGGTGTTGGGGAACGTTGCATGGGAAACAAAAATTTTCCTACGCACACACAAGATCTATCCATGGTGATGAGCATCTACGAGAGGGAGAGTGAATCTACATACCCTTGTAGATCGCTAAGCGGAAGCGTTAAGAAACGCGGTTGATGTAGTCGAACGTCTCCGCGATCCAAATCGCAAGTCGTCCCTCGATCCGATCACGAACTAGTGCCGAACGGACGGCACCTCCGCGTTCAACACACGTACGGCTTGATGACGCCTTCACCTCCTCGATCCAACGAGCGATGATGAAGTAGTAGATGAGTTCCGGCAGCACGACGGCGTGGTGATGGTGGTGAGGAACAATCTCTGCAGGGCTTCGCCAAGCACTACGGAGATTATGACGGGAGAACTAGAGGGTTAGGGTTGCCGACACACGGCTTGGGAAATCTTGATGTATCCCGTGTGCTAGCCCTGCCCCTCTATTTATATGTTGAGCCTTGGGGTCTAAACTTGGAGTAAAAGCCTCCTCCAGGTCGGTTTTGCCCACACAAGGTCGGTTTGGCCCGCAGGGAAAGAGTCCAACTCGGATCCCTGCACTATCGCGTACAAGCGGTAGTACCGCTTACGATAAGCGGTAGTACCGCCCGTAGCGGTAGTACCGCTTACGATAAGAGGTAGTACCGCCCGTAGCGGTAGTACCGCTTACGATAAGCGGTAGTACCGCCCCAGACGCCAGCAAAACTTCCTTTCGCACCTTGCCTAAGCCTCGTGGGCTTTACCCCTTGGCCCAAATAAAGTGTTCTCGTATCCGAACATTTCGGGAAACATCCGGAACCTCTTCCGGTGAATTCCGGAACCCTTCCGGAAACCAAAACACTATTATCACATATATCAATCTTTACCTCCGGACTATTCCGGAGATCCTCGTCATATCCGGGATCTTATCCGGGATTCCGAACAACCTTCGGTCACCAACAAAATAACTCAACTATACTAATCGTCACCAAACGTTAAGTGTGTAGACCCTGCGGGTTCGAGAACTATGTAGACATGACCGAGACACCTCTACGATCAATAACCAATAGCGGGACCTGGACGCCCATATTGGCTCCTACATATTCTACGAAGATCTTTATCGGTCGAACCTCTATGTCAAGGATTCAGTTAATCCCGTATACTGTTCCCTTTGTTCTTCGGTATGTTACTTGCCCGAGATTCGATCGTCGGTATCTCTATACCTAGTTCAATCTCGTTACCGGCAAGTCTCTTTACTCGTTCCGTAATACAAGATCTCGTGGCTAACACTTTAGTCACATTGCTTGCAAGGCTCATTGTGATGTTGTATTACCGAGTGGGCCCTGAGATACCTCTCCGTCACACGGAGTAACAAATCCCAGTCTTGATCCATGCCAACCCAACAGACACCCTCGGAGATACCTGTAGAGCACCTTTATAGTCACCCAGTTACGTTGCGACGTTTGATACACACAAGGTATTCCTCCGATGTCAGGGAGTTGCATGATCTCATGGTCAAAGGAAAAGATACTTGACATGCAGAAAACAATAGCAATAAACTGACATGATCATATGCTACGTTCGTAGTTTGGGTCTTGTCCATCACATCATTCTCCTAATGATGTGATCCCGTTATCAAATGACATCTCATGTCAATGGCTAGGAAACCTTAACCATCTTTGATCAACGAGCTAGTCAACTAGAGGCTTACTAGGGACACGGTGTTGTCTATGTACCCACACATGTATTTGAGTTTCCAATCAATACAATTATAGCATGGATAATAAACGATTATCATGAACAAGGAAATATAATAATAACCAATTTATTATTGCCTCTAGGGCATATTTCCAACAGTCACCCACTTGCACTAGAGTCAATAATCTAGTTCACATCACTATGTGATTTACATTGTAATGAATCGAACACCCATGCAGTTCTGGTGTTGTTCATGTTTAGCCCTTGGAAGAGGTTTAGTCATCGGATCTGCAACATTCAGATCCGTGTGTACTTTGCAAATATTTATGTCGTCCTCCTTGATGTAATCGCGGATGGAATTGAAGCGTCGCTTTATGTGTCTGGTCCTCTTGTGAAATCTTCGTTCCTTGGCTAGAGCAATGGCACCAGTATTATCACAAAACAGAGTCATTGGGTTAAGTGCACTAGGCACTACTCCAAGATCTGTCATGAACTCCTTCATCCAGACACCTTCCTTCGCCGCCTCCGAGGCAGCGATGTACTCCGCTTCGCATGTAGAATCAGCTACCACGCTCTGCTTGGAACTGCACCAGCTAACCGCACCCCCATTAAGAATAAATACGTATCCGGTTTGTGACTTAGAGTCATCCGGATCAGTGTCAAAGCTTGCATCGACGTAACCCTTTACGACGAGCTCTTGATCACCTCCATAAACGAGAAACATGTCCTTAGTCCTTTTCAGGTACTTCAGGATATTCTTGACCGCCGTCCAGTGTTCCATTCCTGGATCACTTTGAAACCTTCCGAGCATACTTATGGCAAGGCTGACATCGGGTCTTGTGCACAGCATTGCATACATGATAGAGCCTATGGCTGAAGCATAGGGGATGAGACTCATCTTTTCTCTATCTCCTGCAGTCACTGGGCATTGAGTCTTACTCAACTTCATACCTTGCAAAACAGGCAAGAACCCCTTCTTGGACTGATCCATTTTGAACTTCTTCAAAACTTTGTCAAGGTATGTGCTTTGTGAAAGTCCTATTAAGCGTCTTGATCTATCTCTATAGATCTTGATGCCTAATATGAAAGCAGCTTCTCCTAGGTCCTTCATTGAAAAACTCTTGTTCAAATATTCCTTCATGCTTTCCAACATTTCTATATTGTTTCCAATTAGTAATATGTCATCCACATATAATATTAGAAACGCTATAGAGCTCCCACTCACTTTCTTGTAAATACAAGCTTCTCCGTAAACTTGTATAAACTCGAACGCTTTGATCACCTCATCAAAGCGAAGATTCCAACTCCGAGATGCTTGCACCAGCCCATAAATGGATCGCTGGAGTTTGCAAACGTTGTCAGCATTCTCTGGATCGACAAAACCTTCTGGTTGCATCATATACAACTCTTCCTTAAGGAAACCGTTAAGGAACGCTGTTTTGACATCCATCTGCCAAATTTCATAATCGAAAAAGGCAGCTATTGCTAACATGATTCTGACGGACTTAAGCATCGCTACGGGTGAGAAGGTCTCATCGTAGTCAACTCCTTGAACTTGTGAAAAACCCTTTGCCACAAGTCGAGCTTTATAGACGGTGACATTACCGTCCGCGTCCGTCTTCCTCTTAAAGATCCATTTGTTCTGAATGGCCTTACGCCCTTCAGGTAATACTTCCAAAGTCCACACTTTGTTTTCATACATGGATCCCATCTCGGATTTCATGGCCTCTAACCACTTCTTGGAATCCGGGCCCATCATCGCTTCTCCACAGCTCGTAGGTTCATCGTTGTCCAACAACATGACTTCTAAGACAGGGTTGACGTACCACTCAGGAGCAGTACGCGTCCTTGTCGACCTACGAGGTTCGATAGCAACTTGATCCAAAGCTTCATGATCATCATCATTAACTTCCTCTTCAGCTGATGTAAGCTCTACAGAAACATCTTTCTGCGCTGCGCTACTTTCAGGTTGAAGTAAAGGTTCAACAACCTCATCAAGTTCTATCTTCCTCCCACTCAATTCTTTCGAGAGAAATTCTTTCTCAAGAAACGTTCCGTTTTTAGCGACAAACACTTTGCCTTCGGATCTGAGGTAGAAGGTATACCCAGCTGTCTCTTTTGGGTATCCTATGAAGACGCATTTCTCCGCTTTGGGTTCCAGCTTTTCAGGCTGAAGCTTTTTGACATAAGCATCACATCCCCAAACTTTAAGAAACGACAGCTTTGGCTTCTTGCCAAACCAAAGTTCATATGGCGTCGTCTCAACGGATTTCGATGGTGCCCTATTTAAAGTGAATGCAGCTGTCTCTAATGCATAGCCCCAAAACGATAGTGGCAAATCGGCAAGAGACATGATAGATCGTACCATATCCAATAAGGTTCGATTACGACGTTCGGACACACCATTACGCTGTGGTGTTCCAGGCGGTGTCAATTGTGAAACAATTCCACACTGTCTTAAGTGACTGCCAAACTCATAACTCAGATATTCTCCTCCTCGATCAGATCGTAGGAATTTAATCTTCTTGTTACGATGATTCTCAACTTCACTCTGAAATTGTTTGAACTTTTCAAATGTTTCAGACTTGTGTTTCATTAAGTAAATATACCCATATCTACTTAAGTCATCAGTGAAGGTGAGAAAGTAACGATAACCACCGCGCGCCTCAATACTCATCGGACCGCACACATCAGTATGTATGATTTCCAATAAGTCACTTGCCCGTTCCATTGTTCCAGAGAACGGCGTTTTAGTCATCTTGCCCATAAGGCATGGCTCACATGTGTCAAGTGATTCAAAATCAAGTGACTCTAAAAGTCCATCAGCATGGAGCTTCCTCATGCGTTTTACGCCAATATGACCTAAACGGCAGTGCCACAAGAAAGTGGTATTATCATTATCAATTCTACATCTTTTGGCATCAATGTTATGAACATGTGTATCATTACTATCGAGATTCAATAAGAATAAACCCCTCACATTGGGTGCATGACCATAAAAGATATTACTCATATAAATAGAACAACCATTATTCTCTGATTTAAATGAGTAACCGTCTCGCAATAAACAAGATCCAGATATAATGTTCATGCTTAACGCAGGCACTAAATAACAATTATTCAGGTTCATCACTAATCCCGATGGTAATCGAAGAGCGAGCGTGCCGACGGCGATCACATCAACCTTGGAACCATTTCCCACGCGCATCGTCACTTCGTCCTTTGCCAGCCTCCGTCTATTCCGCAGTTCCTGTTTTGAGTTGCAAATATGAGCAACCGCACCGGTATCAAATACCCAGGCACTACAACGAGAGTTGGTAAGGTACACATCAATAACATGTATATCATATATACCTTGTTTGTTGTTGGCCGCCTTCTTGTCAGCCAAATACTTGGGGCAGTTCCGCTTCCAGTGTCCAGTTCCCTTGCAATGAAAGCACACAGTTTCTGGTTTGGGTCCAGCCTTGGGTTTCTTCACGAGAGGAGCAACTGCTTTGCCACTCTTCTTGGAGTTACCCTTCTTACCCTTGCCATTTTTCTTGAAACTAGTGGTTTTATTGACCATCAACACTTGATGCTCCTTCTGAATTTCAGACTCAGCGGCTTTCAGCATCGCAAACAGCTCGGCGACTGACTTGTTCATCCCGTGCATGTTATAGTTCAACACAAAGCTCTTGTAGCTAGGTGGCAATGATTGAAGAACTCTGTCAGTGATAGCCTCTGGCGGAAGGGGCATCCCCAATTCAGCCAGACGGGTGGAGTACCCAGGCATTCTGAGTACGTGATCACTGATAGACCCGTTCTCCTCCATCTTGCAAGCATAAAACTTATCGGAGATCTCATATCTCTCGATCCGGGCATTCTTCTGAAAGATAAACTTCAACTCCTGGAACATCTCATATGCTCCATGACGTTCAAAACGTCTTTGAAGTCCCGGTTCTAAGCCATACAATATTGCACATTGAACTATTGAGTAATCTTCAGAACGAGCCTGCCAGGCGTTCACAACGTCTAGAGACTCAACTGGAGCGGGTGGATCACCAAGCGGTGCATCAAGGACATAAGCCTTCTGGGAAGCCGTAAGGATAATCCTTAGATTACGGGCCCAGTCCACAAAGTTACTTCCATCATCTTTCAACTTAGCTTTCTCTAGGAACGCATTAAAATGCAGGGGTGCTACTGCGCGAGCCATGATCTACAACATAAATATAGCAAAGACAACTTAGACTATTGTTCAAGATAATGAGTTTAGTTAATCATATTACTTAAAAACTCCCACTCAAATTGACATCCCTCCGATCATTCGAGTGTAACATGATCCAAATCCACCAACTCAAGTCCGATCATCACGTGAGTTGAGGTGGTTTCAATGGTGAACATCTTCATGTTGATCATATCTACTATATGACTCATGTTCGACCTTTCGGTCTCTTGTGTTCCGAGGCCATGTCTGTACATGCTAGGCTCGTCAAGTTTAACCCGAGTGTTCCGCACGTGCAACATGGCTTACACCCGTTGTATGTGAATGTAGAGTCTATCACACCCGATCATCACGGCGTGTCTCGAAACGATGAACTTTCGCAACGGTGCACACTCGGGGAGAACACAATTTATCTTGAAATTTATGTGAGGGATCACCTTATAATGCTACCGTTGTCCTAAGCAAAATAAGATGCATAAAAGGATTAACATCACATGCAATTCATAAGTGACATGATATGGCCATGAACTTGTGCTTTTGATCTCCATCTCCAAAGCACCGGCATGATCTCCATCGTCACCGGCATGACACCATGATCTCCATCATCTTGATCTCCATCAACGTGTCGCCATGAGGTTGTCGCGCCGACTGTTGCTTCCACGACTATTGCTAACTCATAGCGATAAAGTAAAGCAAAAACGGCGAAAATAATTAAAGACAACTCTATGGCTCCTGCCAGTTGCCGTACTCATCTACATGCAAGTCGTGATATTCTATACAACACATGATCATCTCATACATCACATATATCTCATCATGTAATTGGCCATATCACATCACAACATACCCTGCAAAAACAAGTTAGACGTCCTCTAATTGTTGTTGCAAATTTTACGTGGCTGCTACGGGTTTGCAAGAACCGTTCTTACCTACGCAAAACCACAACGTGGTGTAGTGATTGCTTTTTGATCTTCTAAAAGAACCCTCTTCATTGAAATCGATTCAACTAAAGTGAGAGAGACAGACACCCGCTAGCCATCTTTATGCAACGAAGTTACATGTCAGTTGAAGGAACCTGTCTCGTGTAAGCCTACGCGTAATGTCGGTCCGGGCCGCTTCATCTCACAATGCCGCCGAATCAAGTATCAACTAGTAACGGCAAGCAATATGTATACACCCACGCCCACAACTCGTTTGTGTTCTACTCGAGATCTCATCAACGCATAGACCTGGCTCAGATGCCACTGTTGGGGAACGTTGCATGGGAAACAAAAAATTTCCTACGCACACACAAGATCTATCCATGGTGATGAGCATCTACGAGAGGGAGAGTGAATCTACATACCCTTGTAGATCGCTAAGCGGAAGCGTTAAGAAACGCGGTTGATGTACTCGAACGTCTCCGCGATCCAAATCGCAAGTCGTCCCTCGATCCGATCACGAACTAGTGCCGAACGGACGGCACCTCCGCGTTCAACACACGTACGGCTTGATGACGCCTTCACCTCCTCGATCCAGCGAGCGATGATGAAGTAGTAGATGAGTTCCGGCAGCACGACGGCGTGGTGATGGTGGTGAGGAACAATCTCTGCAGGGCTTCGCCAAGCACTACGGAGATTATGACGGGAGAACTAGAGGGTTAGGGTTGCCGACACACGGCTTGGGAAATCTTGATGTATCCCGTGTGCTAGCCCTGCCCCTCTATTTATATGTTGAGCCTTGGGGTCTAAACTTGGAGTAAAAGCCTCCTCCAGGTCGGTTTTGCCCACACAAGGTCGGTTTGGCCCGCAGGGAAAGAGTCCAACTCGGATCCCTGCACTATCGCGTACAAGCGGTAGTACCGCTTACGATAAGCGGTAGTACCGCCCGTAGCGGTAGTACCGCTTACGATAAGCGGTAGTACCGCCCGTAGCGGTAGTACCGCTTACGATAAGCGGTAGTACCGCCCCAGACGCCAGCAAAACTTCCTTTCGCACCTTGCCTAAGCCTCGTGGGCTTTACCCCTTGGCCCAAATAAAGTGTTCTCGTATCCGAACATTTCGGGAAACATCCGGAACCTCTTCCGGTGAATTCCGGAACCCTTCCGGAAACCAAAACACTATTATCACATATATCAATCTTTACCTCCGGACTATTCCGGAGATCCTCGTCATATCCGGGATCTTATCCGGGATTCCGAACAACCTTCGGTCACCAACAAAATAACTCAACTATACTAATCGTCACCAAACGTTAAGTGTGTAGACCCTGCGGGTTCGAGAACTATGTAGACATGACCGAGACACCTCTACGATCAATAACCAATAGCGGGACCTGGACGCCCATATTGGCTCCTACATATTCTACGAAGATCTTTATCGGTCGAACCTCTATGTCAAGGATTCAGTTAATCCCGTATACTGTTCCCTTTGTTCTTCGGTATGTTACTTGCCCGAGATTCGATCGTCGGTATCTCTATACCTAGTTCAATCTCGTTACCGGCAAGTCTCTTTACTCGTTCCGTAATACAAGATCTCGTGGCTAACACTTTAGTCACATTGCTTGCAAGGCTCATTGTGATGTTGTATTACCGAGTGGGCCCTGAGATACCTCTCCGTCACACGGAGTAACAAATCCCAGTCTTGATCCATGCCAACCCAACAGACACCCTCGGAGATACCTGTAGAGCACCTTTATAGTCACCCAGTTACGTTGCGACGTTTGATACACACAAGGTATTCCTCCGATGTCAGGGAGTTGCATGATCTCATGGTCAAAGGAAAAGATACTTGACATGCAGAAAACAATAGCAATAAACTGACACGATCATATGCTACGTTCGTAGTTTCGGTCTTGTCCATCACATCATTCTCCTAATGATGTGATCCCGTTATCAAATGACATCTCATGTCAATGGCTAGGAAACCTTAACCATCTTTGATCAACGAGCTAGTCAACTAGAGGCTTACTAGGGACACAGTGTTGTCTATGTACCCACACATGTATTTGAGTTTCCAATCAATACAATTATAGCATGGATAATAAACGATTATCATGAACAAGGAAATATAATAATAACCAATTTATTATTGCCTCTAGGGCATATTTCCAACAGGTGGTGCGCCATATGTGGCCTCCTGCGTGGTGCCCTCCTCCTCATGCTGGTCGCCGGCCTCCCTCTCCTCCCTCGCGTCCATATGCATGATCACCGCGTCTTGCTCGAGCTGCTTCAACTCCTCGCTCCCTCGTGCTATGCCTTCTTCTCCCATGAACATGAGTATGCAAACACACAAAGACTTAGGCAGTAACCAATTCTCATTAATGAAATAATCAGAATTTATTAGGAGCAAATTCACCTATTGTTCTATTAGCTTTGCACGGGCTCTTGTAATAGGTCCAATTCTAATTTCATCATTGGACTTCTTCTTTGCAGCAATTGGTTGTTCGACATCATGAGGTGGAGATGGAACAATAGTAGGGATGTCCTCATCATCTCCCCCCGCCCTTCAAAAGGCGTCGACCTCGACGCTCCAAGGTCTTGTCCATCATATGGTGACAAATCAGCAACGTTGAAGCTGTTGCTAAAGCCACCAAACTCAGCAATAGGAATATCAATCGAGTAGGCATTGTCATTTATCTCGGCTAACACCTTGTAAGGACCAGCATCACGCGGCCGCAACTTGGAACACCGCAGCTATGGGAACCTATCCTTGCGCAGATGCACCCAAACCATATCTCCAGGCTGAAACAAAACTTGCTTTCTTGATTGGTTTCTTGCAGCAGCAACGTTCTTGCCTTTCTTCTCAATAGCTGCTCGTGTCCTCTCATGAATTTTCTTCACATAATCTGCTCTTTTTGATGCCTCCATATTTACTCTCTCATGCAATGGAAGAGGCAGCAAATCTAGCGGAGTGATTGGTTTGAAGCCGTACACCACCTCAAAAGGACAAAGCTGGGTAGTAGTGTGCACCGCTCTGTTATATGCAAACTCAACATGTGGCAAACACTCCTCCCACTCACACAGATTTTTCTTGATCATAGCTCGCAGCAATTGTGACAATGTTCGATTCACCACCTCCGTTTGACCATCCATTTGGGGATGACATGTAGTACTGAACAACAGCTTCATTCCTAGCTTTCCCCACAGGGTCTTCCAGAAGTAGCTCATAAACTTCACATCCCTGTCAGAAACAATTGTCTTTGGCACTCCATGCAAGCGTACGATGTCCCTGAAAAACAGGTTAGCAATATGCGACGCATCGTCGCTTTTGTGGCATGCAATAAAATGTGCCATCTTAGAAAATCTATCCACTACCACAAATATAGAATCATGACCTCTTTTAGTGCGTGGCAAACCTAACACAAAATCCATACTTATATCTTCCCATGGTGTGGTAGGTGCAGGTAATGGTGTATACAAACCGTGAGGCTTCAGTTTGGACTTGGACGTGTTACATGTAATGCAGCGCCTAACAAACCTGTCCACGTCACGCCTCATCTTGGGCCTATAAAAATGATCAGCTAGCATGAGCAATGTCTTCTCACGCCCAAAATGACCCATCAATCCTCCTGCATGTGATTCCTGCAACAACAGCAAACGCACCGACGATTCTGGAACACATAGTTTGTTAGCACGAAACAAAACTCTATCATGTATGTGGTACTTGTGCCATGCAGTTCGTAGCATACACAAACGATATGGTTCAGCAAAATCATGATCAGTTGCATACAAATCACACAAGCTCTCTAAACCAGGAATTTTAACATCGAGATGTGTCAATAACATGTTCTTCCTAGATAGAGCATCAGCAACAACATTATCTTTCCCTTTCTTATGCTTAATTATGTAGGGAAACGACTCAATGAACTCAACCCACTTAGCTAGGCGCCTATGCAAGTTAGATTGAGCTTTCAGATATTTCAAAGCTTCATGATCAGAATGTATGATAAATTCTTTTGGCCACAAATAATGTTGCCAAACCTCAAGAACTCTAACAAGCGCATACAATTCTTTATCATAAACAGGATAATAGTCTAGCACCAGAAAGTTTCTTGCTGAAATAAGCAATAGGTCTACCTTCTTGCATCAACACACCACCAATTCCTATACCACTAGCATCACATTCAATTTCAAATTGCTTAGAAAAATCTGGTAGTGCAAGTAATGGTGCAGAAGTAAGCAAACGCGTCAGCTCATCAAATGCATGATCTTGTGCAGCGCCCCAAACAAAAGGCACTCCTTTCTTAGTTAATTCATTCAATGGCGCAGCAATAGTACTAAAGTCTTTCATAAAACACCGATAGAAGCCAGCAAGACCGTGAAAACTTCGTACTTGACTAACATTCATGGGAGTAGGCCAATTTTGAATTGCTTCAATTTTAGATGAATCTACTTCTACTCCATGCTTAGATACAACGTATCCCAGAAATATGAGCTTATCTTTTGCAAATGTGCACTTCTCAAGATTAGCATACAATTTAGCATCATGCAACACTTGCAAAACTTGTCTAATATGATCACAATGTTCAGATTCATTGCGGCTGTAAATAAGTATGTCATCAAAATATACAACCACAAAACGACCAATAAACTCTCTCAAAACATGATTCATTAATATCATGAATGTACTAGGTGCATTAGTAAGACCAAAAGGCATAACTAGCCACTCATATAAACCAAATTTAGTTTTGAAAGCAGTTTTCCATTCATCCCCTTCTTTCATCCTAATTTGATGATAACCACTACGCAAATCAATTTTAGAGAAAACAGCAGCACCACTCAATTCATCTAGCATATCCTCTAAGCGTGGAATAGGATGACGATATCGAATAGTGATGTTGTTAATAGCTCTACAATCTACGCACATGCGCCATGTACCATCTTTCTTAGGCACCAAAATAAGAGGAACAGCACAAGGACTAAGAGAAACACGAATATACCCTTTGTCTAGTAGTGCTTGCACTTGCTTCTGTATTTCCTTCGTTTCTTCGGGGTAGGTCCTGTATGGCGCTCGGTTAGGGAGGCTAGTGCCTGGTATGAGATCAATTTGGTGCTCAATTCCACGCAATGGTGGCAGCCCCGCAGGTACCTCCGCCGGAAACACATCGCCATACTCCTGCAAAACAGTAGACACACCAAGAGAAACAGGTTGCATATCATTAGAAACTAAAACCTCGCTTTTGTACATAAGCACAAGAGGCATGGCTATAGGATCCTCTCTAAATTCTCTCATGTCTTCTTTGGTGGCTAATATAAGCAAACTAGGCGCTCTCGCACTTTTCGTTATATTGTCACTCACAGCTATTACATTGTTCGCTCGTGCAGGTGGTTGTTCGATATTCACTTCTGTTTTCTAATGAGACTCGTTCACAATTTGCTGCGGTGACATAGGCTGTAGATTTATTTTCTTACCCTTGAACTCCAAGTGATAAGTGTTGGTGCGGCCATTGTGTTGCACATGGCGATCATACAGCCATGGCCGACCCAACAATAAATGGCAAACAGTCATAGGAACCACATCAAATTCAATGGAATCCTTGTATGGTCCTATCTCAAAATTCACACGCACCATATGATTCACCTTCATCTCTCCATTGTCACTCAACCATTGTATGTAGTATGGGTTTGGATGAGGCAAATACTTCAAATTCAGCTTGGCACATAATTCTTTGCTTGCAAGATTGCGGCAGCTACCTCCATCAATAATTACCTTGCAAGCTTTGTTTGGACCAACTAGTGCTTTTGTTTGGAACAAATTACAGCGCTGGGAATCAGCATGTTGCTGCACACTAAGAGCACGCTGTGATACAACAAGAGTAGGTGTTGTATAAGCAAAAGCATCCATGCCAACCTCACTAGTATAATCATCTTCATCAGAAGCATAAGGATCAGCATCATCTCCAGTCTCATACTCGTTGTCATCATTAACAATCATCACTTTTCTGTTCGGGCACTCTCTCTCTTGAAGTGTCCCTTGCCTCCACATGTATGACATAGCATATCTCTATTACGGACTGTAGACATGTCGGAACCTGAGTTAGCAGCAGGAGCAGCAAGTTTCTTTGATTGGGAAACAGTGGAGGCTGGTTTTGGTGCAGAAGAAAAGGGGCGGCTGGCAGCGCCCTCACTAGGCGTGTAAGGGGGCGGCTGTGTTTTGTTGGAGAACCGCCCAGCTGTAGTATAACGGGCTTTAATTTGAGCTTCTTCGGCCAACTGGGACTCGGCTTCTCTTGCATGATGTAGCAGCTCGTTCATGGTATTGTATTGGTGATTCCTAACAATACCCTTGATGTTATATTTCAGCCCATGGAGAAAACGTTGCATAGTCATCTCAACAGATTCTCTAACTCGTGCACGCTGCAGCAACATCTCCATCTCCATGTAATATGCATCAACCGTCATGGAACCTTGCTTCAATTGTGTCAATTTATCATAAACCGTCCGCAAGTAATTAGTGGGAACAAAACGAGCTCGCATGATCTCCTTCATATTGCGCCATGTAAGAATAGGTAACTCATTGTCTTCTCGTCGATCGCGCACAATGCTATCCCACCAACGCAAAGCATAACCATCAAATTCTGAGGAAGCAAGCTTGATCTTCTTATCTTCAGTGTAGTCATGCAAACGCCATAATTTCTCCATCTTGAGCTCCCATGTGAGGTACTCTTCTACATCAGTGGAGCCTTCAAATCTGGGAATTGTGAACTTAGGCTTGCCCAAGCCATCATCCTCCTGAAATGGTACATGCCGAGCACCCAGTGGTGGTGGACGACCAGGCCCTTGAAAGCCACGCCCACGGCCATTATTGCCCATCATGTTTTCATTGTCTCCATGGATACTATCATCATCTCCATGGCCCTCATGTTGGCGTTGCTCAATAACTACACGCAGCCCATTGACTGAAGTTGTCAATTGATGTATGCTTGTGTGGAGATCATTGACTTGTGTTTGCATAGCATTGACTGTAGTTTCAGTTGCATCCACTTTCATTTGTATAGCTTGAATATCAGCATCAATATTGTCAGTGGATCTAGTGATAAGCCCTGTCAAATGATCGCGAAGAGCTTCATATTCCTTCCATGTAACACGGTCGTCACCATCCTTTTTCTGCATCACATCAACACCATTCTCAGACATGATTAGCAGGTTAGTGTACTAAATCAAAAATCGGTTTGGTGGAACACTCACAACTCATTGAAAACTGACAAGAAAAGGAAATCTTACCGTTCCAAAGTGAATAGCAATGCACACTTACTAGGTCGGATAGAAGACTAGTGCACGGATGTGATGAAGTGAATACCAGGGTATAAGAGCTACCACACGACAGAGCAGGATTATATTTGGTGGAGCTGTAGGTATGGTACCCTATCTACACCAATTCACAAATCCTAGTGCTGATCGTATGACAAAAAGACCCACGGAAACACACACGGTGGAGATAAATGGGGCAAATGCAACTCTGAAAATGAGCTCCAAAAATTGAGGTATGTCGGAGTAATGCTCGTGTTGCAATTGCACAGGAGAGACGCTAGCAAAAAGCTCAAGTGATACGGGCACAAGATTGCTCAATCTACTAGTGCAAACAGCAAGATAATACAATTCCAACACTGCAATAGATAGCAGCAACTTCTGGCCAATGTCTCTCTCTTTTCTTTCTTTCTCTCCCTTTTCTTTCTTTCTCTCTTTTTTTTTGATTCGCTCTTTTTTTTTACTTTTGTATGGTTGCTACAGTAAAACTCAAGGACAAAGGCATTATTCCAGGATATTCAACAAAATACAGGGTTACAACCACGGTCAAGGAGTCATTTAACAAATTATGATGAGTTATATTATTCTCACACAGTCCCAAGTCGCTGTAGGCATACGACCCGGCACTTGGGGGCTACATCATATGATGTTTTTCTTTTCAGAGGAGAAGTGCATGTAAGTCCCGAGTCGCTGCAGGCATACAACCCGGCACTTGGGGGCTACACCACTCAGATCAAATTTTCTAAAGTCCCAAGTCACTGCAGGCATGCAACTCGGCACTTGGTGAATACATGAACTCCTCAAACTATGGTAATCACCGGAAAGAATCCCAATTATTGTCACCTTGGGGTATGCGGATCGTAACACATAATAGGTGTCTACAACTTGCAAGATAGGATCAAGAACACATATATATTCATGGAAACATAACAGGTTCAGATCTGAAATCATGGCACTCGGGCCCTAGTGACAAGCATTAAGCATAGCAAAGTCATAGCAACATCAATCTCAGAACATAGTGGATACTAGGGATCAAACCCTAACAAAAACTAACTCGATTACATGGTAAATCTCATCCAACCCATCACCGTCCAGCAAGCCTACGATGGACTTACTCACGCACGGCGGTGAGCATCATGAAATTGGTGATGGAGGATGGTTGGTGATGACGACGGCATCGATTTCCCCTCTCCGGAGCCCAAAACGGACTCCAGATCTGCCCTCCCGAGGAAGAACAGGAGGTGGCGGCGGCTCCCTATCGTGAAACGCGATGAACTCTTCTCCCCTATTTTTTTCTCCACGGATGTGAATATATAGAGTTGGAATTAGGGTCGGAGGAGGTCTGTGGGACCCACAAGCCACCAGGGCGCGCCCTAGGGGGGCACGCCCCCCCTGGCTTGTGGCCAATGTGGGGCACCGCGGATTTTTTTTCAACAAGGCAGAAACAATTTGCACAAGAAAAATCCTAATCAGAGCAGCCCAATGAGCACAAGGAAAAGCTAGTCTCAATAGGTAAGTTCCTACGCAAAGCAAAGATTGGCTTGTCTATGGCGCACAAAAGGAAAAACTCGATTTAATTCGGACTGGAAAAAGGACACAGAAAACGAAACCGACTCAAAACCCTAACTGAAATTAGACGGCAGAAACTCACGCGCGGAGGCAGACAATTGATGCTGGGTGTCTGGTGGCGGGCGTAAGCTCGCGCGCGGGGTCAGACAACTGTTGTTGGGTGTCTGGTGGCGGGCGTAAGCAGCGGTAGGAGCTTGACTCGGAAAGAAAAACAAAGCCGGCTAGAACAAGGACTTTGCAGCCAACTCAGATCAGGCCAAGATCACGACTAAAACTAGGACTCCGACGACAACCCTAGACGCCTACTTAGATGACTCGGATCAAAGAGAAAAGCTACGCAAAAACGACCAGCAACTAGAACTGACGAACAGATGTTATCTAGGCTATGGCAAAGCTAAACCCTAATATTTTTGTGAGGCTTTTTCTGGATAGGACGAAAGCAAAACTAGACTATGGATGGATTTGGTGGATGGTTTCCGAGGCAACACTGGAAACCTGATACCAAGATGATATGGGGTGGCCCGATCTTCTCAGTAAGCTGGCAGTGGTATGATGATGATGATAGATAACTGGGTGTCGCCGATGATCTCTCCTCGCTAGATCCCTGATGCCAGTGCAACAGCTCTCTACCCTTCATCATGGTTTATCATAACCAGTATTAAATGATTGGGGTTTTTCAAGCCAACTCGGAAGAATTGACTATTCCCGAAGAGCCGCCCTATCAAGTATAATGCCGTGTCATCTAATTGACCGGCTCTTGGATTCTATCAAATTGTGCTATGTAGTAAACTACAACACTTATGGATTTCTCATACATGTATTTGCCGGGTTGCACCGCAACCACGAGCAGGGATTTTCATTTCAAGGACAAAGGCATTATTCCAGGATATTCAACAAAATACTGGGTTACAACCACGGTCAAGGAGTCATTCAACAAATTATGATGAGTTATATTATTCTCACACAGTCCCAAGTCGCTGTAGGCGTACGACCTGGCACTTGGGGGCTACTTGATATGATGTTTTTCTTTTCAGAGGAGAAGTGCATGTAAGTCCCGAGTCGCTGCAAGCATACAACCCGGCACTTGGGGGCTACACCACTCAGATCAAATTTTCTAAAGTCCCAAGTCGTTGCAGGCATGCGACTCGGCACTTGGGGGCTACAGTATTCAGCTGCACAAACAAATTATAAAGGTCCAAAGTGAAGACCCGGCCCATCACACGCTGATGAGCCGGTCCTTGGGGGCTAATGTACTATCATTTTCAAGTTGAGGAATCATATGAAGACCCGGCCCATCATATAAAGATGAGCCGGCCCTTGAGGGCTACACTAGCTGAAGTATTATGAGCATAATGCAATTACAAGTCCCAGGTTGCTGCAGGCAAGACAACCCGGTACTTGGGGGCTACATATGTGGAACATTCAACATATGACTGGTGACTCAGATGAACAATCCATATTTCTCTAGGGTTGCAATGTTTATATTGAAGCAAGTCTTAAAGCTATCACTACGTTCCCTGATAACCCACAAGTATAGGGGATCGCAACAGTTTTCGAGGGTAGAGTATTCAGCCCAAATTTATTCATTCGACACAAGGGGAGCCAAAGAATATTCTCAAGTATTAGCAGCTGAGTTGTCAATTCAACCACAAGTGAAAGACTTAATATCTGCAGCAAAATATTTAGTAGCAAAGTAGTATGGAAGTAACGGTAACGATGGCAAAAGTGACAGTAGCAGTTTTGTAGTGATTGTAACAGCAGCAACGGAAAAGTAACTTAGCAAAGATCAATATGTGAAAAGCTCGTAGGCAATGGATCAGTGATGGATAATTATGTCGGATGGCATTCATCATGCAATAGTTATAACCTAGGGTGACACAGAACTAGCTCCAATTCATCAATGTAATGTAGGCATGTATTCCGTATATAGTCATACGTGCTTATGGAAAAGAACTTGCATGACATCTTCTGTCCTACCCTCCCGTGGCAGCGGGGTCCTAATGGAAACTAAGGGATATTAAGGCCTCCTTTTAATAGAGAACCGGACCAAAGCATTAGCACTTAGTGAATACATGAACTCCTCAAACTATGGTAATCACCGGAAAGAATCCCAATTATTGTCACCTTGGGGTATGCGGATCGTAACACATAATAGGTGTCTACAACTTGCAAGATAGGATCAAGAACAGATATATATTCATGGAAACATAACAGGTTCAGATCTGAAATCATGGCACTCGGGCCCTAGTGACAAGCATTAAGCATAGCAAAGTCATAGCAACATCAATCTCAGAACATAGTGGATACTAGGGATCAAACCCTAACAAAAACTAACTCGATTACATGGTAAATCTCATCCAACCCATCACTGTCCAGCAAGCCTACGATGGAATTACTCACGTATGGCGGTGAGCATCATGAAATTGGTGATGGAGGATGGTTGGTGATGACGACGGCGTCGATTTCCCCTCTCCGGAGCCCAAAACGGACTCCAGATCTGCCCTCCCGAGGAAGAACAGGAGGTGGCGGCGGCTCCGTATCGTGAAACGCGATTAACTCTTCTCCCCTATTTTTTCTCCACGGATGTGAATATATAGAGTTGGAATTAGGGTCGGAGGAGGTCTGTGGGACCCACTAGCCGCCATGGCACGCCCTAGGGGGGGGCACCGCGGATTTTTTTCAACAAGGCAGAAACAATTTGCACAAGAAAAATCCTAATCAGAGCAGCCCAATGAGCACAAGGAAAAGCTAGTCTCAATAGGTAAGTTCCTACGCAAAGCAAAGATTGGCTTGTCTATGGCGCACAAAAGGAAAAACTCGATTTAATTCGGACTGGAAAAAGGACACAGAAAGCGAAACCGACTCAAAACCCTAACTGAAATTAGACTGCAGAAACTCACGCGCGGAGGCAGACAATTGATGCTGGGTGTCTGGTGGTGGGCGTAAGCTCGCGCGCGGGGTCAGACAACTGCTGTTGGGTGTCTTGTGGCGGGCGTAAGCAGTGGCAGGAGCTTGACTCGGAAAGAAAAACAAAGCCGGCTAGAACAAGGACTTTGCAGCCGACTCGGATCAGGCCAAGATCACGACAAAAACTAGGACTCCGACGACAACCCTAGACGCCTACTTAGATGACTCGGATCAAAGAGAAAAGCTACGCAAAAACAACCAGCAACTAGAACTGACGAACAGATGTTATCTAGGCTATGGCAAAGCTAAACCCTAATATTTTTGTGAGGCTTTTTCTGGATAGGACGAAAACAAAACTAGACTATGGATGGATTTGGTGGATGCTTACCGAGGCAACACTGGAAACCTGATACCAAGATGATATGGGGTGGCCCGATCTTCTCAGTAAGCTGGCAGTGGTATGATGATGATGATAGATAACTGGGTGTCGCTGATGATCTCTCCTCGCTAGATCCCTGATGCCAGTGCAACAGCTCTCTACCCTTCATCATGGTTTATCATAACCAGTATTAAATGATTGGGGTTTTTCAAGCCAGCTCGGAAGAATTGACTATTCCCGAAGAGTCGCCCTATCACGTATAATGCCGTGTCATCTAATTGACCGGCTCTTGGATTCTATCAAATTGTGCTCTGTAGTAAACTACAACACTTATGGATTTCTCATACATGTATTTGCTGGGTTGCACCGCAACCACGAGCAGGGATTTTCATTTCAAGGACAAAGGCATTATTCCAGGATATTCAACAAAATACTGGGTTACAACCACGGTCAAGGAGTCATTCAACAAATTATGATGAGTTATATTATTCTCACACAGTCCCAAGTCGTTGTAGGCATATGACCCGGCACTTGGGGGCTACATCATATGATGTTTTTCTTTTCAGAGGAGAAGTGCATGTAAGTCCCGACTCGCTGGAGCCATACAACCCGGCACTTGGGGGCTACACCACTCAGATCAAATTTTCTAAAGTCCCAAGTCGCTGCAGGCATGCGACTCGGCACTTGGGGGCTACAGTATTCAGCTGCACATACAAATTATAAAGGTCCAAAGTGAAGACCCGGCCCATCACACGCTTATGAGCCGGCCCTTGGGGGCTAATGTACTATCATTGTCAAGTTGAGGAATCATATGAAGACCCGGCCCATCATATAAAGATGAGCCGGCCCTTGAGGGCTACACTAGCTGAAGTATTATGAGCATAATGCAATTACAAGTCCTAGGTTGTTGCAGGCAAGACAACCCGGTACTTGGGGGCTACATATGTGGAACATTCAACATATGACTGGTGACTCAGATGAACAATCCAGATTTCTCTAGGGTTGCAATGTTTATATTGAAGCAAGTCTTAAAGCTATCACTACGTTCCCTGATAACCCACAAGTATAGGGGATCGCAACAGTTTTAGAGGGTAGAGTATTCAGCCCAAATTTATTGATTCGACACAAGGGGGGCCAAAGAATATTCTCAAGTATTAGCAGCTGAGTTGTCAATTCAACCACACCTGAAAGACTTAATATCTGCAGCAAAATATTTAGTAGCAAAGTAGTATGGAAGTAACCTAACGATGGCAAAAGTGACAGTAGCAGTTTTGTAGTGATTGTAACAGTAGCAACAGAAAAGTAACTTAGCAAAGATCAATATGTGAAACGCTCGTAGGCACTGGATCAGTGATGGATAATTATGTCGGATGGCATTCATCATGCAACAGTTATAACCTAGGGTGACACAGAACTAGCTCCAATTCATCAATGTAATGTAGGCATGTATTCCGTATATAGTCATACGTGCTTATGGAAAAGAACTTGCATGACATCTTCTGTCCTACCCTCCCGTGGCAGCGGGGTCCTAATGGAAACTAAGGGATTTCAAGGCCTCCTTTTAATAGAGAACCGGACCAAAGCATTAGCACTTAGTGAATACATGAACTCCTCAAACTATGGTAATCACCGGAAAGAATCCCAATTATTGTCACCTTGGGGTATGCGGATCGTAACACATAATAGATGTCTACAACTTGCAAGATAGGATCAAGAACACATATATATTCCTGGAAACATAACAGTTTCAGATCTGAAATCATGGCACTCGGGCCCTAGTGACAAGCATTAAGCATAGCAAAGTCATAGCAACATCAATCTCAGAACATAGTGGATACTAGGGATCAAACCCTAACAAAAACTAACTCGATTACATGGTAAATCTCATCCAACCCATCACTGTCCAGCAAGCCTACGATGGAATTACTCACGTACGGCGGTGAGCATCATGAAATTGGTGATGGAGGATGGTTGGTGATGACGACGGCGTCGATTTCCCCTCTCCGGAGCCCAAAACGGACTCCAGATCTGCCCTCCCGAGGAAGAACAGGAGGTGGCGGCGGCTTCGTATCGTGAAACGCGATGAACTCTTCTCCCCTATTTTTTTCTCCACGGATGTGAATATATAGAGTTGGAATTAGGGTCGGAGGAGGTCTGTGGGTCCCACAAGCCGCCAGGGCGTGCCCTAGGGGGGGCACCGCGGATTTTTTTTCAACAAGGCAGAAACAATTTGCACAAGAAAAATCCTAATCAGAGCAGCCCAATGAGCACAAGGAAAAGCTAGTCTCAACAGGTAAGTTCCTACCCAAAGCAAAGATTGGCTTGTCTATGGCGCACAAAAGGAAAAACTCGATTTAATTCAGACTGGAAAAAGGACACAGAAAACGAAACCGACTCAAAACCCTAACTGAAATTAGACGGCAGAAACTCACACGTGGAGGCAGACAATTGATGCTGGTTGTCTGGTGGCGGGCGTAAGCTCGCGCGCGGGGTCAGACAACTGTTGTTGGGTGTCTGGTGGCGGGCGTAAGCATCGGCAGGAGCTTGACTTGGAAAGAAAAACAAAGCCGGCTAGAACAAGGACTTTGCAGCCGACTCGGATCAAGCCAAGATCACGACGAAAACTAGGACTCCGACGACAACCCTAGACGCCTACTTAGATGACTCGGATCAAAGAGAAAAGCTACGCAAAAACGACCAGCAACTAGAACTGACGAACATATGTTATCTAGGCTATTGCAAAGCTAAACCCTAATATTTTTGTGAGGCTTTTTCTGGATAGGACGAAAACAAACCTAGACTATGGATGGATTTGGTGGATGCTTACCGAGGCAACACTGGAAACCTGATACCAAGATGATATGGGGTGGCCCGATCTTCTCAGTAAGCTGGCAGTGGTATGATGATGATGATAGATAACTGGATGTCGCCGATGATCTCTCCTCGCTAAATCCCTGATGCCAGTGCAATAGCTCTCTACCCTTCATCATGGTTTATCATAACCAGTATTAAATGATTGGGGTTTTTCAAGCCAGCTCGGAAGAATTGACTATTCCCGAAGAGCCGCCCTATCAAGTATAATGCCGTGTCATCTAATTGACCGGCTCTTGGATTCTTTCAAATTGTGCTCTGTAGTAAACTACAACACTTATGGATTTCTCATACATGTATTTGCCGGGTCGCACCGGAACCACGAGCAGGGATTTTCATTTCAAGGACAAAGGCATTATTCCAGGATATTCAACAAAATACTGGGTTACAACCATGGTCAAGGAGTCATTCAACAAATTATGATGAGTTATATTATTCTCACACAGTCCCAAGTCACTGTAGGCATATGACCCGGCACTTGGGGGGCTACATCATATGATGTTTTTCTTTTCAGAGGAGAAGTGCATGTAAGTCCCGAGTCGCTGCAGGCATACAACCCGGCACTTGGGGGCTACACCACTCAGATCAAATTTTCTAAAGTCCCAAGTCGCTGCAGGCATGCGACTCGGCACTTGGGGGGCTACATTATTCAGCTGCACAAACAAATTATAAAGGTCCAAAGTGAAGACCCGGCCCATCACACGCTGATGAGCCGGCCCTTGGGGGCTAATGTACTATCATTTTCAAGTTGAGGAATCATATGAAGACCCGGCCCATCATATAAAGATGAGCCGGCCCTTGAGGGCTACACTAGCTGAAGTATTATGAGCATAATGCAATTACATGTCCCAGGTTGCTGCAGGCAAGACAACCCGGTTCTTGGGGGCTACATATGTGGAACATTCAACATATGACTGGTGACTCAGATGAACAATCCAGATTTCTCTAGGGTTGCAATGTTTATATTAAAGCAAGTCTTAAAGCTATCACTACGTTCCCTGATAACCCACAAGTATAGGGGATCGCAACAGTTTTCGAGGGTAGAGTATTCAGCCCAAATTTATTCATTCGACACAAGGGGAGCCAAAGAATATTCTCAACTATTAGCAGCTGAGTTGTCAATTCAACCACACCTGAAAGACTTAATATCTGCAGCAAAATATTTAGTAGTAAAGTAGTATGGAAGTAACGGTAACGATGGCAAAAGTGACAGTAGCAGTTTTGTAGTGATTGTAACAGTAGCAACAGAAAAGTAACTTAGCAAAGATCAATATGTGAAACGCTCGTAGGCAATGGATTAGTGATGGATAAGTATGTCGGATGGCATTCATCATGCAACAGTTATAACCTAGGGTGACACAGAACTAGCTCCAATTCATCAATGTAATATAGGCATGTATTCCGTATATAGTCATACGTGCTTACGGAAAAGAACTTGCATGACATCTTCTGTCCTACCCTCCCGTGGCAGCTGGGTCCTAATGGAAACTAAGGGATATTAAGGCCTCCTTTTAATAGAGAACCGGACCAAAACATTAGCACTTAGTGAATACATGAACTCCTCAAACTATGGTAATCACCGGAAAGAATCCCAATTATTGTCACCTTGGGATATGCGGATCGTAACACATAATAGGTGTCTACAACTTGCAAGATAGGATCAAGAAAACATATATATTCATGGAAACATAACAGGTTCAGATCTGAAATCATGGCACTCGGGCCCTAGTGACAAGCATTAAGCATAGCAAAGTCATAGCAACATTAATCTCAGAACATAGTAGATACTAGGGATCAAACCCTAACAAACACTAACTCGATTACATGGTAAATCTCATCCAACCCATCACCGTCCAGCAAGCCTACGATGGAATTACTCACGCACGGCGGTATGCATCATGAAATTGGTGATGGAGGATGGTTGGTGATGACGATGACGTCGATTTCCCCTCTCTGGAGCCCAAAACGGACTCCAGATCTGCCCTCCCGAGGAAGAACAGGAGGTGGCGGCGGCTCCGTATCGTGAAACACGATGAACTCTTCTCCCCTATTTTTTTCTCCACGGATGTGAATATATAGAGTTGGAATTCGGGTCGGAGGAGGTCTAGGGGACCCACAAGCCAGCAGGGCGCGCCCTAGGGGGGGGCACGCCCCCCTGGCTTGTGGCCAATGGGGGGCACCGCGGATTTTTTTTTCAACATGGCAGAAACAATCTGCACAAGAAAAATCCTAATCAGAGCAGCCCAATGAGCACAAGGAAAAGCTAGTCTCAATAGGTAAGTTCCTACGCAAAGCAAAGATTGGCTTGTCTATGGCGCACAAAAGGAAAAACTCGATTTAATTCAGACTGGAAAAAGGACACAGAAAACGAAACCGACTCAAAACCCTAACTGAAATTAGACGGCAGAAACTCACGCGCGGAGGCAGACAATTGATGCTGGGTGTCTGGTGGCTGGCGTAAGCTCGCACGCGGGGTCAGACAACTGCTGTTGGGTGTCTGGTGGCGGGCGTAAGCAGCGGCAGGAGCTTGACTCGGAAAGAAAAACAAAGCCGGCTAGAACAAGAACTTTGCAGCCGACTCGGATCAGGCCAAGATCACGACTAAAACTAGGACTCCGACGACAACCCTAGACGCCTACCTAGATGACTCAGATCAAAGAGAAAAGCTACGCAAAAACGACCAGCAACTAGAACTGACGAACAGATGTTATCTAGGCTATGGCAAAGCTAAACCCTAATATTTTTGTGAGGCTTTTTCTAGATAGGACGAAAACAAAACTAGACTATGGATGGATTTGGTGGATGCTTACCGAGGGAACACTGGAAACCTGATACCAAGATGATATGGGGTGGCCCGATCTTCTCAGTAAGCTAGCAGTGGTATGAAGATGATGATAGATAACTGGGTGTCGCCGATGATCTCTCCTCGCTAGATCCCTGATGCCAGTGCAACAGCTCTCTACCCTTCATCATGGTTTATCATAACAAGTATTAAATGATTGGGGGTTTTCTAGCCAGCTCGGAAGAATTGACTATTCCTGTTGGGGATATAACCCGTGGTGAGACCCGCCCAGGCGGGGCCGGGTTACACCGGGCGGCTCGTAAGCCCAAGACTTGTAAGGTGGGCTTAAGGATGCAGGCAAGGCCGCCAGGGCGGCTTACCAGATGGGCCGTTGACAGGGGCCCAGAGACGGAAGATGGCGTGAAGACCCGGGTGGCTAAGCCGCCCGGTGGCGGCTTACCCAAGATGGTATGGCGGCTTAGAGACAGAATAGGACACGCTGTGTGAGTCGGTTTGAGACTCGTGTAACCCGGGGCCTTGACCTCTTATATAAAGGCTAGACCCCGGGGCGGCTTAGACAAGAAACCAAGTAATCGAGAGCTAGGTCAAGCAATCCGCTCCCTTGTAATCGATACTCCAGCTAATACAACACAAGCAGGACGTAGGCTTTTACCTCTACTTGAGGGGCCGAACCTGGGTAAACTCGTGTCCTTCGCCCCGATCAACCCCTTTGAGTCCACTGCTATGGCGATGGCCTCGAACCTAAGTCTTCGGACATCTGCCGTGACAAAACCACGACAGTTGGCGCCCACCGTGGGGCCAGCGCTCGGTGGTGTTGAGTTCTCAAAGGGCTCTCTACCAGGGATCGAGGGGTACGCGGTTGGCAGGATGACCAAGAGTCGCCGTGGCCGGCTCTACATCGACGACGCCGGCTGGGGCCCCGAGGCTGACTCCGTTGAGTATGATTTCCGGGTCCCCTTCGGCGGGATTCACGTCTTCATCGGCAAGATCGGCGGATCTGAACCCGGGCCGGACGTCTACACCGACATCGTCGAGCCGGCTCGGCGCAAGCAACCCGCCCAACGCGGTCAACCCGCCCGTGCCAAACCGGGTCGGAAACACGTCTTCGTCGGCTTCACTCAGGGCATGGATCTAGAAGGATCTATGTCACAGGAGGAAACTCTCATCTGCTCTGAAAACGGATCTTCGAGCGGAGAGACGGAATCAATCTACCAGCTCCATAATGGCGGACTCGGGGGCTACGTTGAGCCTTACCCCGAGTCGGATTTTCATAAGCCGGAGGAATATGAGCCGCCGAACCGCGCCGCCGTCTTCATGGCGGGTTCCGCGGCGGCTCATAACAGCACAGCTGCTGAGGCAACCGGATCGGGGGCTGGCAGGCAGCCGGCTCAGGTCCTTCTGGATTTAATGGGTGAGCTTTCAACCCTGATGGCAACTGAGGTCACAGCTGAAAATCAAGCCGCCCGTAACACGGAGATTGCGAGGTTGAAGAATCAGATGACTGAAGTCCAGCAGGAGATCAATGAACTGAAGACTCAGATGGACGCTGAGGCAGAGCGCCTTAGGGCGGATGCTTTCCGTCTTGGGCTGGAGCAGCAATCAGCAGCGGCGGTTCAGCGGATGAGGCACCAATCCCGCTTGCCGGATCAGTATGAAGCGAGGAATCTTTTCAACACGCCAGGAACGGGACAGAACGTGCCTTTGGTCGTAACCCGGACGGCGGAAGTACCTGGAAGCCGGGCGGCGGCTCAGCATCAGCAGGTTAACCCGCCCCGACGAAACCAGATTGCACCGACCTCTTTTCCTACGCCGCCGGGTCATTACTCTAACCCGGCGGAGAACTTGGTAGCGGCAGCAACTCGGCTGACTGCTATCCCAATTCCCGATGAGTCACCCTTCGCAGAAGAAGTGCGGAACGCGGTTGGATACCTGCGAACGGCAATGGCCCAGCAGGAGAAGTATGCTTACAGCCGGAGTCGTGTGCATTCAACCCCCATCCCCAGTCGCAGTTACAGCCGGCGTTATGAGTCGCCGGCGGTATCTAGCAGTGAACGACATCGGAACCCGCTGCGGGCTGACCGGCCGGCTCTGGATGCGCAGGCGCTGGTGGATCGAGCAAGAGCACAACGAGAAGCGGCGGCTCTGGCGGCAGCGGCGGCTCATCCGGAACCCACGGCTGCACCTTCCGTCTCAGCCGGAGCCGGGTTGACCTCCCGGGCTGTGGGAGTGCCGTGCTTAGCGCCGGCTTTACGGAACGAGCGCCTGCCAAAAGATTTCAAGGGCCCTCGTAAGGTGCCCAATTACACAGCTGACCTACCTCCGGAGGCTTGGATCGAAAGCTATGAGCTCGCCATGGAGATGTTGGATGTTAGTGATGCAGTGTGTGCCAAGTACTTTATCATGATGCTAGAAGGGCCGGCTCGCACGTGGTTGAAGGGTTTGCCACCCAACACCATTACTTCCTGGGCCGAGTTGAAGGCGAAATTTATCAAAAATTTCAAAGGGATGTGCAAGCAGCCCATGACGATCGTGGATTTGGATCATTGTATGCAACAGACGGATGAGTCGGCTCATCATTGGGTCCGGCGGGTTTCGACTATCATCCACTCTTCAGAACAGATCACGGCGGCTCAAGCAGTTTTGATTCTGGAGAAAAATTGCCACTTTACGCCTTTGAAGCAGAAGCTTGGCCGGCTTAAACGTTCGTGTCAAGACATGGGGGAGCTTATGGCGGCTCTAACCAAGTATGCGGACTCTGACAACACGAAAGACCCAGGCTCTGATGATGAAAAATCAGGTCAAGGGAAGAAAGGTAACAATGGAAAGGGTCAGCGGCAGAACGCGGCTGGAAACGGCAACTCTGGCAAGCGGAAACACCCGGACGGCGGGTCAGAATTGGTGGCGAATACCAGCGCTGGGAATAACCATGCCAAGGGCAATGGGAACTTCAAGCAGAATTTTAACAAGGGAAAGGTTCCATTTAATTTGGAAGCAATGCTTAATAAGCCTTGTCCAGAGTATAGTCGACCTGATAAGCCGGCAGGGCATACGTGGAGGAATTGCCACATTATGCGGCAGTTTCGAGATTACAGCCTTCAGCAGCATCATAACAACGGTAATGGACCGTCCGGCGGCTCAGGGCCAGGCGGGTCAGGAGCCGGCTTGGGTCCTGGCGGTTCAGGGTCGGGTTACCAGAATCAGGGTAATCAAGGAGGTCATAATCAACAGTCTGGAGGCGGTGGCCAACAGCAACATAACCAGTCCGGTTTTCAGAGTAACCCAAAACAACTTAGCGGGGGTCAGTATCACGTCTTCACAACCAGCTTCGACAAGCGAGACCAGAAGGTACGCAAGCGGGCGGTTAATGCGGTCATGCCGGCTCTCCCGCAATATCTGAAGTGGTCTGAGTATGACATCACTTGGAGCAGGGCGGATCACCCGCCGCGGGTTGACAACCCGGGGCAATTAGCTTTGGTGGTTGCCCCCCAAGTTGGTGGATACATGTTCACGAAGGTTCTTATGGATGGTGGTAGCAGCATCAACATCCTGTATTATGATACTTTCAGCCGGATGGGTCTGCTTGACAAAGATCTTAAGCCGTCTTCCACAGTCTTTCATGGTGTGGTGCCTGGCAAGTCGGCTTACCCAGTGGGCAGGATTTCGCTGGAAGTCGCCTTTGGTGATGAGTACAATTACAGGGTGGAGTCCCTGTGGTTTGAGGTGGTCAAAATTAAAAGTCCGTACCATGCTTTATTCGGACGGCCGGCTTATGCCAAGTTCATGGCTAGGCCTTGTTATGTCTACTTACAGCTCAAGATGCCCGGGTTAAGAGGAACGATTACTGTGCACGGTGATCGGAAGACGGCTCTTGAATGTGAGGAAGGCGATGCGGCTTATGCAGAGTCAAGTTGTGCAGAGGCAGAGCTCAAGTTTTATAAAGAGAATGTTGACCCGGAGGATATGACTCCCTTGAAGAAGCCTACTACGGAATCAGAGCCGCCCCTCAAGTTTTCGGCGGATGATACCAAACAGGTGGATTTTACGGAGGGCGACTCATCTCAGCAGTTCACTATAGGGGCTAACATGGACCCCGCATAGGAAAGCGCGCTCATCAAATTCATCCGTGAGAATCGGGACATCTTTGCATGGAAGCCGTCTGACATGCCGGGTGTACCGAGAGAGTTTGCTGAGCACCACCTTAATGTGGATCCTAAGTTCAAGCCGATCAAGCAATTCCTTCGTCGTTTCAATGAGGAGCGGCGCAAAGCTATTGGAGAAGAAGTAGCCCGGCTCTTAGCAGCAGGGTTCATCATGGAGGTCTTTCACCCGGAGTGGTTAGCTAACCCGGTGCTGGTGCTTAAAAAGAACGGCACTTGGCGAATGTGTGTGGATTACACGGATCTCAACAAAGCCTGTCCAGCTGACCCGTTTGCTCTCCCTCGGATTGATCAGATCATTGATGCAACGGCGGGTTGTGAGAGTTTATGCTTCCTGGACGCCTATTCAGGTTATCACCAGATCAAGATGGCAGTCAAAGACCAAGAGAAGACGGCTTTCATCACGCCTTTTGGTGCTTTCTGCTATGTGTCTATGCCTTTCGGGCTCAAGAGTGCCCAGGCGACTTATCAACGTTGTGTGCAGAACTGTCTTCACAGTCAAATTGGGTGCAATGTTCATGCTTATGTGGATGATATAGTGGTCAAGTCAAGGAAGAAGGAAACTTTGCTGGACGACCTGAAGGAGACTTTCGACAACTTGAGGGTTTACAAGATGATGCTTAACCCGGCCAAGTGTGTTTTTGGAGTTCCCGCAGGCAAGCTTTTGGGGTTTCTGGTTTCTGAGCGTGGGATTGAAGCTAACCCGGACAAGATCAAAGCAATTACATCTTTGTCTGAGCCGGCGTGCATAAACGACGTTCAGCGCCTGGCGGGTCGAATCGCCGCGTTAAGCCGGTTCATAAGCCGCCTGGGCGAGAAGGCAATCCCCTTGTATCAAATGATAAAGAAGACGGATGATTTCGTCTGGAGCAAGGCGGCGGGTGAGGCGTTTGATGCGCTTAAGAAGCAACTGACTGAGCCGCCCGTCTTGGCTGCTCCGGCTGAGAAGGAACCGTTACTCCTCTATGTGGCGGCTAACAACAGGGCAGTCAGCGCTGCGGTTGTTGTGGAGCGCAAGGAGGCAGGGAAGGAATATCCGGTTCAATGGCCGGTTTACTACGTCAGTGAAGTTTTGATCGAGTCCAAGCAGCGATACCCACATTGGCAGAAGCTGATCTATGGAGTATTCATGGCAAACCGGAAGCTGAAACACTATTTTTTGGGACACCCGATCACAGTGGTTAGCTCTGCCCCGTTGGGAGACATAATTCAAAACAGAGAAGCCACTGGCCGGATTGCTAAGTGGGCATTGGAGCTTGGACCTCTTAATCTAAAATATGTGCCTCGCACAGCGGTTAAGTCTCAAGCTTTGGTGGACTTTATAAACGACTGGACTGAGTGTCAGTCGCCAGAGGAGAAGCCGGACAACACTTACTGGACGATTCACTTCGACGGGTCTAGACAGCTGGAAGGTTCGGGGGCTGGAGTTGTCTTAACTTCCCCCAAAGGTGATAAGTTCTGTTACGTATTAAGGCTGATGTTTCCTTGTACTAACAATGCAGCTGAGTATGAAGCTTTGCTTCATGGCCTCCGGGTTGCTAAGGAGATGAATCTGAGCCGGGTTAGATGCCTCGGCGACTCAGACCTTGTGGCTCAGCAAGTTTCAGGCACGTGGGATTCCAAAGACCCACGCATGGCGGCTTATCGTCAGGCGGTAGACGTCGTTGCAGGTCACTTCAAGGGTTATCAGGTGGATCACATTGATCGTCGTAAGAACGAGGCGGCTGACGCATTGTCAAGAATTGGCTCCCAGCGTAAGCCGGTGCCGCCTAACGTTTTCTTGGACGTGTTATATCACCCTTCAGTTAAGTTACCTTCGGAGGAAGATCTGGCTATTCCTGACCCGGAGGGGCAATTGGTGGCGGCTCTGCGTGCTATTCCTGACTGGACATTGCCTTACATAGCGTATCTAACTCGTGGCGAGTTACCTGACGAGGAGACCTTGGCAAGACAAATCGTCAGACGATCTAAGTCCATGACAATCATCAATGGCGAGTTACATAAACGCAGTGTTACGGGCGTTTTTCAGCGTTGTGTTTCACCTGAGGAAGGCAAGGAGATCCTTAATGAAATCCACGCCGGAGATTGTGGTCATCATGCCGGCTCAAAATCTCTGGTGGCCAAGGCTTTTAGACATGGTTTCTTCTGGTTGACGGCTCATAAGGATGCAGAAAACTTAGTGCTCAAGTGTGATGGCTGTCAAAAGTTTGGACGGCGTGTTCATGTGCCGGCTCAGGAGTTGCGCATGGTCCCGATTACTTGGCCGTTTGCGGTCTGGGGGCTTGATATGGTCGGGCCCTTCAAGAGATCCAAAGATAAGAAGACCCACCTTTTGGTGGCGGTTGATAAATTCACGAAGTGGGTAGAGGCTGAGCCGGTCAGCAAGTGTGACGCAGCTACGGCGGTTCAGTTTGTCAAAAAATTGATCTACCGTTTTGGTTACCCTCACAGTATAATCACAGATAATGGCACAAACCTATCCAAGGGGGCTATGCAAACCTTCTGTGAAGAAGAGCACATCCGGCTTGACGTCTCTGCTGTTGCTCATCCACAGTCCAATGGTCAGGCGGAGCGTGCTAACCAGGAAATCTTGAGAGGTATCAAGCCCCGACTTATGGTTCCTTTGCAGAGAACGCCGGGTTGTTGGGTTGAGGAGTTACCATCAGTCTTGTGGAGCATCAATACAACTCCCAACAGATCCACTGGCTATACGCCTTTCTTCATGGTTTACGGCGCAGAAGCCGTCTTACCAAGTGACATACATCATGACTCGCCACGGGTGGCGGCTTACGTTGAGACAGACAATGAAACAGCGCGTCAAGACGCGTTGGATGCTTTGGATGAAGAGCGTGACCTGGCGGCGGCTCGATCGGCGATTTATCAGCAAGACCTGCGCCGCTATCACAGCCGCCGAGTCAAGACCCGGACGTTTCAAGAAGGCGACTTAGTGTTGCGCCTGATTCAAGATCAGACGGATGCGCACAAGTTGTCTCCTCCATGGGAAGGGCCTTTTGTGGTTAGCAGAAACCTCAACAATGGGTCATACTATCTCATTGACGTACGAGACGAGTCACGAACTTCTGGGCAGGAGACCCTCCGGCCGTGGAATATCGCTCATCTGCGGCCTTACTACACCTAAGTCATCGACTTCCCTCGTTGTATAATATCATTGTATATATTATATATATATATATATATAATAAAGTTGGTATCCCTGCAAGCCGGGGCATCTGCCGTTTTTACATCACATTGTCCAAGATGGCTACAATCATATGATCATTTGGAGGCTTTCAACCTGCCGGGTTAGGCTTCAAGCCTCTTGGTCTGGCTCTTCAAGCCGGAGTTACAAGGTCATTTGGGGGTTTCTAACCCGCCGGGTTAAGCTTCAACCTTCTTGATCGGCTCCTTATCTACAATATCACCACACACTGGCGGCTTACAAGACGGCGGCTTATAAGTTGGTGTGCAAAGTTGATAATATCAACAAAGATTACTGGGAGTGCAGCGAGTCATGAACTCACCTCCTCTAATCTGTGAAAACGGGTTATGCCTGCCTGTATGCAGATGCATTTTGTCAGGGGTGCAGCGAGTTCTAAAACTTACCCCCTGCAAAGGCCTCTTACAGCGGCGAGGCTAACTCTGTAAGGCCGGGTTATACCTGCCTGTATGTAGATGCGCTTTGTCAGGGGTGCAGCGAGTTCTATAACTTACCCCCTACAAAGGCCTCATACAGCGGCGAGGTTAACTCTTACATTTGTAACTACGGGTTATACCTGCCTGTAAGTAGATGCGTTTTGTCAGGGGTGCAGCGAGTTCTATAACTTACCCTCTGCAAGTGCCTCTTACAGCGGCGAGGTTAACTCTTCTATTTGCTGCGTCTCTTTCTGGGTTGCTACGCTCTTATTAAGAGTTCAAAGTAGCTAAGACCACAGAAGAACCGGCTTATATATTCGGAAAAGCAGGCAAAGAAAATGAGGTTTCATGCCTCCGGGTTAGACTTTTTAAGTCACCCTTCGCAGTGATGCAGAACATGTTTCTGTCTTCTTATATTGCCGGGTTTGTCTACAAGGTAAGACGCCGTGCAGATTGATATCATAAGCCGCTTGAAGAAAAGCAAGGAATATATTATGATTGACTAAAGACTCATACGTGCACTATGGCACGGGTCAGACAGTGAAAGAGTTTTTCTACAAGCCTATTACAAAGCTCTCTTTGAGAGCTCACCAGGCAAGCAGCCAAAAGTTTTATACACATCGGCGGCTCAAGAAGCCGGGTTATCAAATATCAAGTTCAGCTCGACGGCGGGTCATCCTGCTCCGGGTCTTCGACTTCTTCGATCTGAAGATTGTCCACGTCCCAGTTGCAGTGTGTTAGTGCTTCAAACTGGGCGTCCTCAAACAGAGGAGACGGATCAATCTCAGGGGCGAAGAAATGCTTACGGCGCACGGGGGTCAAGTCTCTGCATTCAAATGTGGGACCACGTATCTTCTTGGATGTCTTGCTATAAGCCGCCTGGTAAGTTGACATGTCAAGATCCTCCACCAGCTTGGAGGCAAGAACCCTGGAAGATTTTCTGCATTGAGCATAGTCTTCTGTAGTGAACTCCGAGCCGTCATCTTTCTTGGACGGGAACCCGTCCATCATCTCGTCAGCAGTTAACTCAGGAGCGAAAGCCAAGCACCGGCTTAGCGCGGATAGAGCCCCCTGCCTGGCGGCTGATCTTTTGAGCTCATCAATCTGCTTAGGCAGCGTGGACAGCAGCTCTAAGATATCTTTCATGTGCTTGGGGATGCTCCTTTCAGTCAGCATAGCTTTAATGGTCAGGAGAGTCCCGCAGTAGAGTTGTTCAGCTAAGGAGTACACTGCCTTCAGCTTCATCACACTGTCAGAGGATAACTGGCGGCTCCTTTCACCTGCAAAAAAAAAAAAAAAGGTTTGGTGGTATAAGCCGCCAGATATATTATTTATCATGGACAAGACGGTCATTAAGTACCATATGCTTACCAAAGATAGCAGAGGTCATCCTGGATATATGTTGTTTCAGGGTCTGCAGCTCTGTCGACACAGTGGCAAGCCGCCCTTCAGCATCTTCTGCACGCTTGGTCAGGGCGGCTTGATGAGTTTCAGTATTCTTCTTGAAAAGAGCAAAGTCCACTTGCGTCTTTTCAAGATCTTCGACGGTAACCCGCCACTTGGTTTCCGCCTCTGACCGGGCGATCTGTTGCACATCGAGATTTCTCTTCAGGCTGGCCATTTCAGACTCAGCCGCCTCTAGAGCATCCTGTAACAATTCAAAAGCAGGAAAAGGGGGGTTCAATGTTCATGGTAAGTTACCACTGAGGAAATTATGCTACAAGTCTCAAGCAGATTGCAAGCAATATACTCGACACTTGGGGGCTAATGTCTATTTGTTCTCTAGGGCTTGTCCCGGCTAATCTTTAAAAAAAAAAAAAAGGTAAGCCGGCCCTTGGGGGCTACAGATCACGCTCAAGTCTTTCAATTAAAGTCCCGACTCATCTTTAAAAAAAAAAAAAGATAAGCCGGCCCTTGGGGGCTACAATCAGCATTTATACAGTATCCAATGAGAATCCGGGTCATCATTTCATGATAACCCGGACTTGGGGGCTACAACTGTTCAAACTCTATACATCGAGTATCGGCCTACTACTTATACTAAACCCGATACTTGGGGGCTACAGCTCAAGTTATGAAAAGTATTGCTAAGGAAAGCCCCGGTTTATTATTTGACATATTAATCCGGCTCTTGGCGGCTAGGAAAGGGTATAAAGGACAGGCTGGTAAAAGTACTACCTCATATTTTTTCTTCATAAGGCTGACAAACTTCAGCTCTATCTTCCGGCTTGACTCCAGGCGGTTTAGAAATCCAGCATGAAGTTCATCAGCGGTAAACTTCTCCAGTACAGTAGGTTCCAAATTAAATTCCTCCAGCGAAGAAGTTTCAGCTTTGCCAGAGTGCCTTGTTAATACACGGGGTTCAGGGGTGTGGTGACCCGTCTCAGTAATAGCAACGTCTGGAAGGGCTGTTTCTTCATCAGCCATTGAAGGGCTGGGCAGTTTAGGATCATCCCTCGCAGGGCTTTCAGCGGTCGTATCATGACCCGCCGGCTCAGGTGGCTGGTGAATGTTTTTTTCAGTATCTGCGGCTGGTGGAGAGGCCGGCTTAGCAAACACTGGCTCTTTAGCAATTGGGGCGGCAGTAGACCCGCCAGTTTTTCTTCGTTTGGCTTGGGCCCTGGAAGGCGCAGTTGATGGTTATATATATGTCAAGGACATTGAAAACATTCAAGTGCAAAATAATATACATACTCCGGGTTGATCTTCATTGGGGGCAGCTTTGATGCGGTTGAGTCGCCAGATGAAGGCGGAGAATCCTGAAGGCATCCAAAGTAATACAAGACAGTAAGATTACAATGCAAAGTTGATGAGAATTATGTTTCCGTAAAAGGATACCTCAGCTGGCCGTTTTCGAGGAGTCGGGGAATGAGGTAACCCGGCCACGAGGTCGTCAGAGCCAGCGCTCCGGGTCTGGCGTCGGGAGTTGTGCTGTTGCTTTTTCAAAAGGAAATTGGGATCTAAGTGAGCAAGAGGATGAGAGAAGGGGACTTTCCGGACGACCCGCCGTACTCTGTCTTGTGAATAGATCTCTGAGTCAGAAATATCAATTACCTCAGGAGCGTTGGCGTGGCTTGCTTCCGTCTCATCCTGTGAGTAATTATTGTCAATAAGCTGTATAAAGAGACGGCCAAGAGAATCAAGTTCTACCTCCGAGTCGTCACTTTCGGCCGGCTCTGGAGTGGCAGCTTTCTTCTTCTTCTTGGCTGGGGTTTTCGTCTTAGGCTTTCTCACCGGCGGGTTAAATTTCTTCTTCCAGAACGGGGAGTTGGCCTATATATAAGCCGCCGGTTAAGGTTACAAGGTGCAAGATAAGTATAATCAATTGAAGGAAAAGAGACTTACGTCTGGAGCCGGATTCTTGGCATAGAAGGGCTTTAGCCCAACCTTGTCGCAGGCTTCCTGACTTTCGCCAAGGAGTCCCTTGACGCCACTGTTGATGTCTTCGTCAGTCAAGGGAGTTGTCTTGAAGCAAAGGGGGTCATTGGGTTCACCCGTATATTCGCACATAAGCCGGTCACGCCGGCTCAACGGCATGATTTTCCAGCTTACCCAGCAACGGGTTAGGTCAACACCTATCAAGCCGTTAGCCAGCAGAGCCTTGACCTTGGTGTAAGCCGAGGCATACTTTGCTCGCTCGGCGGCTGTCATTCGTGCTGGGAGGGGGTTGTCATTGGTAAAGCAGAGCCGGGTTGGACGGTAACCCGGCAGGGGATTCTCGCCTTCAGGAGAGGTGTCCTGGCAATAAAACCAGGTTTTGTTCCAGTCCTTGGGGTGACTCGGCAAGGTGGCTGAAGGGTATGGCAGGTCTCTTCGTCTTTGGATGGTAATACCACCAAGTTCCAAGCTGGGACCGGCCGCCATTTCAGTCTGGCGGTTTGCATAGTGATATTCATAGAAGAGGTCAACAGACGGTTCTTCTTGCATATAGACTTCAGTTAAAACTTGGAATTGGCATATATTGGTAACTGAGTTGGGGCCTATGTCTTGAGGATGGATCTGGAAGAAGTGAAGAACATCCCGAAAAAACTTTGACCCGGGAGGGCGAAACCCGCGAAGGATGTGGTCAGTAAATATGATGATCTCTCCCTCCTTGGGCTCAGGCCTCTTCTCCGGTCCTGGAACCCGCCAGTGTATTTCCTCTTTACTTGGTAACATGCCAGATTCAACAAAGTTAGCTAGGAGTTCTTCAGTGACTCCGGAGCTGACCCAATCACAGGAGGATGGAGTCCTTGTCATGACGGCGGGTTACGCTACAAAAATAGAAGGAATGGCGGGTTAAGAAGAGCAGTCGCTGTGTAATGCAGTTATAATCAGTGTAAGTGGAAGAGCTAAGCCGCCAGAAAAATTGGCGGAGAGCCGGCAATACAATGGCGACTTACGAAGCTAAGATGGTATGGATGGGAAAATGACTAAGTGCAGAAAACAGATTTTGCATATTGTCTATTCATTGCAAGATCTACGGGCGAAGAAAAAATGAAAATGAATACGACCTAGAAATAACAGTGGATGAACGAGATCAATCTACCCGCAACAATGAGTGTCATATGGACACAAAAATGAGTGGGGGATGGACTTCGGAGGAGTGCCCGCAGCCAAAGGGTAGTGATACGAGGTCTTGGGCAGTGCTCGATGCCTCGGTGGTTATCGATGGTGATGAACTCGCAAGAACAAGGAAGAACTCGGAACCCTAACGGGAGTGTACACAGATTCAATGAGGATCGGAGGAGCTTACCTCTGAGATGCGGAGGCGCCGATGAGGCTCTGGTCCGTTTCGGGCTGAGGCAGTGGCCGGCGAGGAGAGCGACGGCGCGTCTTCGGTTGCGGGCGGCGGAGCTCTAGAGAGGGAGGCTTCACGCGAGGAAGGAGACGACAGCGACAGGCGGAGAAAGGGAGGAGGCGCACGTGGCGCTATTTATAAGGAAAGGGGCAACCGTACGCGCGAAAGTGGGGAGCTACAGTAAATTGGCGCCTTGATTTTCGGGATGACCTTTCGGTGACAAAGATCCGTTGCAAAACGTCATGGAATCTTTTCCGAATATTCCGTGTGACGTCATGGCGGGTTACAAGTTGACTTTCCAGATGACAGCGCAATGAAGACTCGCCGTTAAGTAAAGTTAAAGATTGACATGAGCTGGCTCAAATCAACCTGGGGCCTAATGTTGGGGATATAACCCATGGTGAGACCCGCCCAGGCGGGGCCGGGTTACACCGGGCGGCTCGTAAGCCCAAGACTTGTAAGGTGGGCTTAAGGATGCAGGCAAGGCCGCCAGGGCGGCTTACCAGATGGGCCGTTGACAGGGGCCCAGAGACGGAAGATGGCGTGAAGACCCGGGTGGCTAAGCCGCCCGGTGGCGGCTTACCCAAGATGGTATGGCGGCTTAGAGACAGAATAGGACACGCTGTGTGAGTCGGTTTGAGACTCGTGTAACCCGGGGCCTTGACCTCTTATATAAAGGCTAGACCCCGGGGCGGCTTAGACAAGAAACCAAGTAATCGAGAGCTAGGTCAAGCAATCCGCTCCCTTGTAATCGATACTCCAGCTAATACAACACAAGCAGGACGTAGGCTTTTACCTCTACTTGAGGGGCCGAACCTGGGTAAACTCGTGTCCTTCGCCCCGATCAACCCCTTTGAGTCCACTGCTATGGCGATGGCCTCGAACCTAAGTCTTCGGACATCTGCCGTGACAAAACCACGACAATTCCCGAAGAGCCGCCCTATCAAGTATAATGCCGTGTCATCTAATTGACCGGCTCTTGGATTCTTTCAAATTGTGCTCTGTGGTAAACTACAACACTTATGGATTTCTCATACATGTATTTGCTGGGTTGCACCGCAACCACGAGCAGGGATTTTCATTTCAAGGACAAAGGCATTATTCCAGGATATTCAACAAAATACTGGGTTACAACCACGGTCAAGGAGTCATTCAACAAATTATGATGAGTTATATTATTCTCACACAGTCCCAAGTCGTTGTAGGCATACGACCCGGCACTTGGGGGCTACATCATATGATGTTTTTCTTTTCAGAGGAGAAGTGCATGTAAGTCCCGAGTCGCTGCAGGCATACAACCCGACACTTGGGGGCTACACCACTCAGATCAAAGTTTCTAAAGTCCCAAGTCGCTGCAGGCATGCCACTCGGCACTTGGGGGCTACAGTATTCCGCTGCACAAACAAATTATAAAGGTCCAAAGTGAAGACCCGGCCCATCACACGCTGTTGAGCTGGCCCTTGGGGGCTAATGTACTATCATTTTCAAGTTGAGGAATCATATGAAGACCCGGCCCATCATATAAAGATGAGCCGGCCCTTGAGGGCTACACTAGCTGAAGTATTATGAGCATAATGCAATTACAAGTCCCAGGTTGCTGCAGGCAAGACAACCCGGTACTTGGGGGCTACATATGTGGAACATTCAACATATGACTGGTGACTCAGATGAACAATCCAGATTTCTCTAGGGTTGCAATGTTTATATTGAAGGAAGTCTTAAAGCAGCCCAATGAGCACAAGGCAGAAACAATTTGCACAAGAAAAATCCTAATCAGAGCAGCCCAATGAGCACAAGGAAAAGCTAGTCTCAATAGGTAAATTCCTACGCAAAGCAAAGATTGGCTTGTCTATGGCGCACAAAAGGAAAAACTCGATTTAATTCAGACTGGAAAAAGGACACAGAAAACGAAACCGACTCAAAAACCTAACTGAAATTAGACGGCAGAAACTCATGCGCGGAGGTAGACAATTGATGATGGGTGTCTGGTGGCGGGCATAAGCTCACGCGCGGGGTCAGACAACTGCTGTTGGGTGTCTGGTGGCGGGCGTAAGCAGCGGCAGGAGCTTGACTTGGAAAGAAAAACAAAGCCGGCTAGAACAAGGACTTTGCAGCCGACTCGGATCAGGCCAAGATCATGACTAAAACTAGGACTCCGACGACAACCCTAGACGCCTACTTAGATGACTCGGATCAAAGAGAAAAGCTACGCAAAAACGACCAGCAACTAGAACTGACGAACAGATGTTATCTAGGCTATGGCAAAGCTAAACCCTAATATTTTTGTGAGGCTTTTTCTGGATAGGACGAAAACAAAACTAGACTATGGATGGATTTGGTGGATGCTTACCGAGGCAACACTGGAAACCTGATACCAAGATGATATGGGGTGGCCCAATCTTCTCAGTAAGCTGGCAGTGGTATGATGATGATGATAGATAACTGGGTGTCGCCGATGATCTCTCCTCGCTAGATCCCTGATGCCAGTGCAACAGCTCTCTACCCTTCGGATATTCACGACTTCACACACTTGCGTAACGTAGCCGTCGACCACGAAACGGTATAATTGCAATTCACTAATTCCCAATGGAACAGCAGATTACACTCAACTTGTAGTTCAAATCTCCAGATCGATACGAATTGGAGATGCAATTTCTGATGAATGCTTGATAGCAAGTTCAACGAAACTAGGGTTTAATTTTAACGTGGTCTAACCCTAATTGTGGGCGCCCCAAGAGTACTTATAGAGGTGGGGGCGTCCACCACACAAACCAGACCCGAACCCAACTTGGTTTCAGCCAAAACGACTCAGTTCGACTCAAACTGATACAAAACTGACCCAATGGTTGGGTGCAGCCAACTAGGCGCGCAGGCCTTATGTGTATGGCGCACAAGCACTTGGTGGTGCGCCATATGTGGCCTCCTGCGTGGTGCCCTCCCCCTCATGCTGGTCGCCGGCCTCCCTCTCCTCCCTCGTGTCCATGTGCATGATCACCACGTATTGCTCCAGCTGCTTCAACTCCTCGTTCCCTCGTGCTATGCCTTCTTCTCCCATCAACCTGAGTATGCAAACACACAAAGACTTAGGCAGTAAACAATTCTCATTAATGAAATAATCAGAATTTATTAGGAGCAAATTCACCTGTTGTTCTATTAGCTTTGCACGGGCTCTTGTAATAGGTCCAATTCTGATTTCATCATTGGACTTCTTCTTTGCAGCAATTGGTTGTTCGACATCATGAGGTGGAGATGGAACAATAGTAGGGATGTCCTCATCACATGGCCTTGCCTTGCCGCGCTCGCCTCGCTTCGCCGCACCCGCACTCCGCCGCGCCAGCTCCACCTCTCCTCCGCGCGGCCTCGCCTTCACCACCTCACCGCGTGCCTAAGCCACCACAGCGGCTCGCCCTCAAGATGGCCCTGATCCCGCATGCCCCGCCATGGCCTCGCCGGCTCGCCTCCACGGCCGCTTGGCCGCGCTCCGGCAGCTCGCTGCTACGCGCCCCGCCCCCCCTCCGCGCCTGTGCCGTTCGAGCCGCCCACCTGCGCTCGAGCTGGCCCTGCTCCCGCGTGTCCGGCCGGTTGCGTGTGCTGTTGCTCCAAGCACCGTCGCTTACTTGCGGCGCGCGCAGTGGTGGCCGAGTCCTCGTCCGCGTCCCGCCACATCGGCCGCCGGTGCCGCACGCTGCTCTGCCTTGCCCTACTGCGCCGGCCCCACCATCGCGGCCTCACCTCGCCGCGCTCGCCTCGGCTCCGCCCCGAGCCGCCCATCCGCCGAGGCTAGGCCTCGCCTACAGGTAAACGCGGCTACCCCGCATCTCCCCGTGTAGTACGGTCGATGGAAGGATAAGGAAAAGGAGAGAGGTGGGGGCTGGTTGGACCCCCCCCCCCAAAAAAAAGGGGGTGTGTGGTCAGCTCAAAATTTATCAGAGCGCGCACGCATTTATTGCAAGTATCTTATGCTTTCCCGCGGTTGACTTCACCTCCACTGTCATCAACCCCGCGACGGATAAATTTCGATAAAAACATAGCAGGTGAAGTTCATCCGGTATATTTTTATTGATACAATATATTTCCAAGAACAATTACTTTGCCCTGTAATATTTTTACGCAGGACAATTACTCATTACAAAAGTGGCATTATACCACGGATCTGGAGTGCGCGCCATCATCATTCTGCACTGGTGTTTCGTTCGTGTCGCGCTGCTCAATGGATTCATGCGTCAGCGCCAGCTTACAAATGTTGTGGCCGACTCACCGTCCGCGCCGGTCTACAAGCGTCGCGGCCAACTCTCACGTCCGCGCGACCAAGACGGCTTACGACGCCGCGGCCAACTCTCACGTCCGCGCGACCAAGACGGCTTACAACGCCACGACTGACTCTCGCGTCTGTGCCAAGTCACCGGACAGCTCTCGCATTCAACTCAACACGCCAGGGGCTGCATACACCAGTACGAGTCGCCCAACGGACGTTCATGAGCCGCCGCCCTGCAGTCCGGTCTACATCGACATGCCGGTGCCACGCCTGCTCACTTAAGCCGCCCAACGGACGCTCGTGAGTCACTGTCTCTGCAGTCTAGTCTACATTGACACGCCGGTGTCGTGCTTGCTCGCTCAAGCCACCCAACGAATACGCGCGAGCTGCCGCCCCTGCGGACAGTCTACTACAACAACTCTGGAGCAAATAATAATATATTATCAGCCTCCGCCTGCACCGGATGACTAATGGACAGGCACACAAGTCGCCGCCACTGCGGTTCGGGTTAACTTCAACAACTAGCCAGGACGAACCATCGACCGAATTATTGAAACAACTCATACGTGATCATCATAACCCGCCACGGTTGACCTCAACCTTCCGTGGATTCACATCGCGTTGTCAACGCCAAGGACATACGATGAGCATCACGAATATCATCAACTCGCCACATGGTCTCCAGTTTGGATAAATTCCATCGTTCGTGAAATATATGCCAGCTTATGCCACAGTCAACTATGAAGACTCTCAAGCCGCCTCTTCGAGTCGACTTAAGACTCGGGGGCTACACATACATAGTTCGACACATTTGGTCGGTTCAACAAGAACCCCGGGTCATTTCAAAGGAGGTTAAACCGGTCCCGGAGGTTGCTGCCTTATTGGCGGAAGATTTAAAGTCGCCCAAGAGGACGAGCCGCCATGATGCGACCGTTCAAACATGGGTGCCCTACCTTATTGGCGGTAGATTTAAAGTCACCCAAGAGGACGAGCTGCCATGTTGCGACCGTTCAAACATGGGTGCCCTGATTTATTGGATCATCATAAGGTCACTTGGGGGCTTCCAACCCACTGGGTTTAGCTTTTATACCCTCTTGGCCAGGCTTTATATGCCATGTTCGAGTTAAACCTGCCTGTTTGCAACTTGCTACTCCACCATGTGACCCGCCGAACTCTTGACAGTCAATCTTGCTCAGAGACCCTGAACTTTCATAGTCAATCTCGCACAAAGACCCTGAACTTGTCAAGGTTTAAACGGCGGCTCTTGTCACGAGAGAGCCGGCTTACAGTGAGCTAGGATAAACTCACATGTCCGTTGTAGTCTCTCCGCTATGTGGCCTGTTCGTACTCTTAACAGTCAATCTTTTTTAAGACCCTGAACTTGTTAAGGTTTAAACGAGGGATTTATGTCACGTGAGAGCCAGCCTACAGGATTAAAAGGCTATTCATACCAACGCTTCTTTGATGCAAAACCTTGAGTTTTAAAAAAACGGAACAGAGCTAGTCTCTTTTTGTCGAGCCTTGAAAGCCGACATTTTTATATTCTGTTATCATACACATACATCATCATACATTGCATCATACATTACATCATCATTGCATCGTCATACCATACATCATATATGCATGAATATCCTGGTATATATCACAGGTGCCGGTTTTCAAACCGGGATACATATTCCAATCCTTAATAGCCAACATGGCTGGATTTCCATTATGGTTGTTATAACCAATATTGAATAATTGAGGTTTTCAAACCAAGTTATATTATTATCTTAAGTAGCCAGCATGGCTGGATCTTCATCATGGTTTATCATAACTAGTATTAAATGATTGGGGTTTTTCAAGCCAGCTCGGAAGAATTGACTATTCCCGAAGAGCCGCCCTATCAAGCATAATGCCGTGTCATCTAATTGACCGGCTCTTGGATTCTTTCAAATTGTGCTCTGTAGTAAACTACAACACTTATGGATTTATCGTACATGTATTTGCCGGGTTGCACCGCAACCACGAGCAGGGATTTTCATTTCAAGGACAAAGGCATTATTCCAGGATATTCAACAAAATACTGGGTTACAACCACGATCAAGGAGTCATTCAACAAATTATGATGAGTTATATTATTCTCACACAGTCCCAAGTCGCTGTAGGCATACGACCCGGCACTTGGGGGCTACATCATATCATGTTTTTCTTTTCAGAGGAGAAGTGCATGTAAGTCCCGAGTCGCTGCAGGCATACAACCCGGCACTTGGGGGCTACACCACTCAGATCAAATTTTCTAAAGTCCCAAGTCGCTGCAGGCATGCGACTCGGCACTTGGGGGCTACAGTATTCAGCTGCACAAACAAATTATAAAGGTCCAAAGTGAAGACCCGGCCCATCACACGCTGATGAGCCGGCCCTTGGGGGCTAATGTACTATCATTTTCAAGTTGAGGAATCATATGAAGACCCGGCCCATCATATAAAGATGAGCCGGCCCTTGAAGGCTACACTAGCTGAAGTATTATGAGCATAATGCAATTACAAGTCCCAGGTTGCTGCAGGCAAGACAACCCGGTACTTGGGGGCTACATATGTGGAACATTCAACATATGACTGGTGACTCGGATGAACAATCCAGATTTCTCTAGGGTTGCAATGTTTATATTGAATCAAGTCTTAAAGCTATCACTATGTTCCCTGATAACCCACAAGTATAGGGGATCGCAGCAGTTTTCGAGGGTAGAGTATTCAGCCCAAATTTATTGATTCGACACAAGGGGAGCCAAAGAATATTCTCAAGTATTAGCAGCTGAGTTGTCAATTCAACCACACCTGAAAGACTTAATATCTGCAGCAAAATATTTAGTAGCAAAATAGTATGGAAGTAATGGTAACGATGGCAAAAGTGACAGTAGCAGTTTTGTAGTGATTGTAACAGTAGCAACGGAAAAGTAACTTAGCAAAGATCAATATGTCAAAAGCTCGTAGGCAATGGATCAGTGATGGATAATTATGTCGGATGGCATTCATCATGCAACAGTTATAACCTAGGGTGACACAGAACTAGCTCCAATTCATCAATGTAATGTAGGCATGTATTCCGTATATAGTCATACGTGCTTATGGAAAAGAACTTGCATGACATCTTCTGTCCTACCCTCCCGTGGCAGCGGGGTCCTAATGGAAACTAAGGGATATTAAGGCCTCCTTTTAATAGAGAACCGGACCAATGCATTAGCACTTAGTGAATACATGAACTCCTCAAACTATGGTAATCACCGGAAAGAATCCCAATTATTGTCACCTTGGGGTATGCGGATCGTAACACATAATAGGTATCTACAACCTGCAAGATAGGATCAAGAATACATATATATTCATGGAAACATAACAAGTTCAGATCTGAAATCATGGCACTCGGGCCCTAGTGACAAGCATTAAGCATAGCAAAGTCATAGCAACATCAATCTCAGAACATAGTGGATACTAGGGATCAAACCCTAACAAAAACTAACTCGATTACATGGTAAATCTCATCCAACCCATCACCGTCCAGCAAGCCTACGATGGAATTACTCACGCACGGCGGTGAGCATCATGAAATAGGCGATGGAGGATGGTTGGTGATGACGACGGCGTCGATTTCCCCTCTCCGGAGCCCAAAACGGACTCCATATCTGCCCTCCCGAGGAAGAACAGGAGGTGGCGGTGGCTCCGTATCGTGAAACGCGATGAACTCTTCTCCCCTATTTTTTTCTCCACGGATGTAAATATATAGAGTTGGAATTAGGGTCAGAGGAGGTCTGTGGGACCCACAGGCCGCCAGGGCACGCCCTAGGGGGGCACGCCCCCCTGGCTTGTGGCCAATGGGTGGACCCCCTCTGATTGATTCTTTCGCAAATATTTTTAATTAATTCCAAAAATATTCTCTGTAAATTTTCAGGTCAATCCGAGAACCTTTATTTCTGCAAAAAAATAACACCAAGGCAATTCTGCTGAAAACAGCGTCAGTCTGGGTTAGTTCCATTCAAATCATGCAAATTAGAGTCCAAAACAAGGGCAAAGGAGTTTGGAAAAGTAGATACGATGGAGACGTATTAACTCCCCCAAGCTTAACCCATTGCTTGTCCTCAAGCAATTCAGTTGACAAACTGAAAGTGACAAAGAAAAACTTTTACAAACTCTGTTTGATCTTGTTGTTGCAAATATGTATAGCCAGCATTCAGGCTTTCTGCAAAGATTATGAACTAACCATATTCACAATAACATTTAGGTCTCACATTTACTCATATCAATGGCATAATCAACTAGCGAGCAATAATAGTAAGTCTCGGATGACAACACTATTTCAAAACAATCATGATATGATATAACAAAATGGTATCTCGCTAGCCCTTTCTGAGACCGCAAAACATAAATGCAGAGCACCCCTGAAGATCAAGGACTGACTAGACATTGTAATTCATGGTAAAAGAGATCCAGTCACAGTCATACTCAATATCAATTAATAACAATGTATACAAATGACAGTGGTGCTCTCTAACTGGTGCTTTGTATAAGAGGATGATGACTCAGCAATAAAGTAAATAGATAGGCCCTTCGCAGAGGGAAGCAGGGATTTGCAGAGGTGCCAGAGCTCGAGCTTTTAAAACAGAGATGAATAAAAATTTGAGCGGTATGCTTTCATTGTCAACATAACAACCAAGAGATCTCGGTATCTTCCATGCTAGATACATTATAGGCGGTTCCCAAACAGAATGATAAAGTTTTTACTCCCCCTCCACCAATCAAACACACCCCACGGCTAGCCGAATCCACGGGTACCGTCCATACAAACAACAATCCTGGGGGAGTTTTGTTTCATTATATTTTGATTTGATTTTTGAGCATGGAACTGGGCATCCCAAATACCAGCCACTTTCTCGTGAATGACAAGTGAATAAACACTCATCGTGAGAATAACCCACCTAGCATGGAAGATACTGACAGCCCCTAGTCACTATATGAGCAATTCGGGCAAACAAAACAGAATATTATTTGAAGGTTTAGAGTTTGGCACATGCAAATTTACTTGGAACGGCAGGTAAATACCGCATATAGGTAGGTATGGTGGACTCATATGGAACAACTTTGGGTTTAAGGAAGTGGATGCACAAATAGTATTCCCGCTTAGTACAAGTGAAGGCTAGCAAGAGATTGGGAAGCGACCAACTAGAGAGCGACAACAGTCATAAACATGCATTGAGATTAACCAACATTGAATGCAAGCATGAGTAGGATATAAATCATCATGAACATAAATATCGTGGAGGCTATGTTGATTTTGTTTCAACTACATGCGTGAACATGTGCCAAGTCAAGCCACTTGAATCATTCAAAGGAGGATACCATCCTATCATACTACATCACAACCATTTTAAAATGCATGTTGGCACTCAAGACAAACCATTATACACTCTTAGCTAATTAAGCATGGCATGAGTAACTATAATCTCTAATTGTTATTGCAAACATGTTTCATCCATAATGAGCTGAATCCAGAACGATGAGCTAATCATATTTACAAAAACAAAATAGGTCGAGTTCGTACCAGCTTTTCTCCATCTCAATCACTTCATCATATATCATCATTATTGCCTTTCACTTGCATGACCGAATGGTGTGAATAATAGTAAGAGTGCACGTGCATTGGACTAAGCTGGAATCTGCAAACAATTATTTAAAGAAGAAGACAAGGTAATATGGGCTCTCTGTAAGATAAACAACAATGCATATGAGAGCCACTCGACATTTTCATCGTGGTCTTCTCCTCTCGACCCAAAGAAAAGAATTTCAAAACAAGAACGAGAAAAACTATTTACACGGGAAAGCTCCCAACAAGCAAAAGAAGAACGAGAAATCTTTTTGGGTTTTCTTTTAATACTACAACTAAACATACTAGAAAGTAAAACTAGAGCTAATTTTTTTTGTTTTCTTAAGGTTTTTCTGACACACAAGAAGAAAGCGAGAAAAAGAAATAAACTAACATGGATAATACAATGAAAAAGTATGAACACCGACAACTGGAATGAGTGTGTGAACATGAATGTAATGTCGGTGAGACATACGTACTCCCCCAAGCTTAGGCTTTTGGCCTAAGTTGGTCTATGCCCATGGATCAAAGTAGCCCTCTCCTGGGTACTGAGGAGGATCCTGAGGGTTCCACTGGTTAGCGAGCTCTTGTGGCTCCCACTGATAAACAGACTCCTCGTACGGGTCAAGTGATGGTTCTGGCTCAGGAACTGGGGATCGAGTCCGCTCCCAGTATGCATAAATATCGTCAGGCATAATAATGTACTTGCCTGAATAAATATCGAACAAAGAAGGTGCAGGCAAAGTAATAATCTGACAGGAACCCTGGATGAATACTAGGTTATAGATGAGCCGCTTGTCATTGTCTTTGGAAATGAAATCATGTGCTACCATACTATCATAGTCTAAATACTTAGTGGGTAACAACCTTTCTTCCTTTTCATCTAGTCTAAAGGGTATCTCAAAATGTCTAGCAAGGCGAGAAGAATAAATACCTCCAAAGATAGGACCCTTCAAACGATTTAAACTCAACCGTCGAGCAACAATAGCGCCCAAACTAAAAGTTCTATCACGATGTAAAGCATGGTGCAAAACAGCTAGGTCAGGAGCGCTTAGGCCTCCACTCTCCCCACGACCAATCAAACATCTCCCCACAAATAATGAGTAATAGTGCAAAACAGGAAAATGTAAACTAGCCACTCTGGCTCCCGACACCCCTCTCCCTTCCCCTATAGTGGTTTCAGCAATAAAATCTTCCACATCTCTAGGACAGGGTTCACTGACGCTGCCCTCATAAGGTAATTTGCAAACATTGCAAAAATCGTAAAGAGTCATCTTCTTAGGCACATCATATAAGTGAAATTCTACCATAGGAGGATCTTCCCTATAATGAAAGTGAAAGTTTTGCACGAAGGTGTTAGTGAGTAAGAGGTATTGGTCACACTTATCGTGGAGGAAGTCGGTGATGCCTGCATTCTCCGCCAAATAGTAAAAATCATTATAAATTCCGGTCGCCTTCAAGAATGCATCACTTGGCCATTCACATGGCCGAACCTCCGCGGTGCGGGGAAGATTGTATTTGGGCTTCTCTTTCTTCTCATTTTCATTTTCTTTAGAACCCCGGCTTGAAGAGCCTCTTAACAATCTCCTCATCATTTTCTTCCTCTGAAAAATTTCTGAAATTTTAGTAACTCGAAATAAAAGTGAACAAAACTCAACAAAATTCAAAGCAACCACTCCCATAAGTGCCTAGAGGCTAAATCATGCATCAAAACTACTTGGGACCATACAAATTTAACATGCAAGCTCAAGAACAAGGTCACCACAGTAGCAAAAATTTGCAATATATAAAGCACTAGAACAAAAACTAATTGGACCATTGGAGGAGTCACATACCGAAGAACAATCCCCCAAAACAGTTTTGCAAATGGAGCTTTGCACAAGGAGATCGAAAATGGCAGCAAGATGAGCTAGGACACGGGTTTGAGCAATGGTGGGATTTTTTATGGAGGAGTACGGAGTGGATGGGTGCTGGAATAAGTGAGGGGGGCCACGTGGGACCCACAAGCCACCAGGGCGCGCCCTGGGGGGGTGGGCGAGCCCCCTGGGCTTGTGGCCCACTGGTGCAGCCCCCTGGTGTGTTCTCAGTGCCAAATATTCTTAAATATTCTATAAAAAATCATACTAAATTTTCAGGGCATTTGGAGAACTTTTATTTCCAGGTCATTTTTTGTTGTACGGATAATTTAGAAAACAGAAGTATAATAGTATTTTTGCTTTATTTATTCTAAACAACAGAAAGTAAAAGTTGGGTACAGAAGGTTGTGCTTTCTAAATTCATCCATGGCATGCCCGTCAAAAGGAATTCATTAACAAGGTTAATCAAGTCTTATTAACAAACTTCTTTCGAGTAACATGAAACTGGAGAATTTTCGAATAACACTAAGTTACCTCAACGGGGACAGGCATGTCCCCTACCATGATTATTTCATATTTCTTCTTGACAGTAGGGAGAGGGAATTTAAAACCTCCAATAGCAATTGTTGGAATTTCTCCAATAGAGTTGATACTATGAACTTGAGGTTGTTTCTTCGGAAAGTGCACCGTATGCTCATTACCATTAACATGAAAAGTGACATTGCCTTTGTTGCAATCAATAACAGCCCCTGCAGTGTTCAAAAAGGGTCTACCAAGGATGATCGACATGCTGTCGTCCTCGGGAATATCAAGAATAACAAAGTCTGTTAAGATAGTAACGTTTGCAACCACAACAGGCACATCCTCGCAAATACCGATGGGTAAAGCGGTTGATTTATCAGCCATTTGCAAAGAGATTTCAGTAGGTGTCAACTTATTCAAATCAAGTCTACGATATAAAGAGAAAGGCATAACACTAACACCGGCTCCCAAATCACATAAAGCGGTTTTAACATAGTTTCTTTTAATGGAGCATGGTATAGTTGGTATTCCTGGATCTCCTAATTTCTTTGGTACTCCACCCTTAAAAGTATAATTAGCAAGCATGGTGGAAATTTCAGCTTCTGGTATTGTTGGGGATATAACCCCGTGTTAAGACTCACCCAGGAGGGGCCGGGTCATACCTGGCGGCTCGTAGCCAAGACCCATAAGGTGGGCCGGAAGATGAAGGCCAGGCCGCATGGCGGCTTACCAGACGGGCCAAGACGAAGGCCCAGAGACAGAAGATGGTGTGAGACCCGGGCGGTTAAGCCGCCCGGAGACGGCTTGCCCAAGGTGGCAAGGCGGCTTAGAGGCAGGGTTGACTACGTTGTATGAGTCGGTTTGGGACTCGTGTAACCCAGGGCCTCGACCTCCTATATAAAGGTGAGACCCTGGGGCGGCTTAGAAGAAACCAATCAATCGAGAACTAGGTCAAGCAAATCCGCTCCCTTGTAATCGATACACCAATCAATACAACACAAGCAGGACGTAGGCTTTTACCTCTTCTTAAGGGGCTGAACCTGGGTAAACTCGTGTCCCTCGTCTCGACCAACCCCTTTGAGTCCACCGCCTCAGTGATGGCCTGGAACCTAAGTCTTCGGACATCTGCCGTGACAAAACCATGACAGTTGGAGCCCACCGTGGGGCCAGCGCTCGGTGGTGTGGAGTTCTCGAAGGGCTCTCTCCCAGGGATCGAGGGGTACGCCATTGGCAGGATGACCAAGAGTCGCCGCAGCAAGCTCTACATCGACGACGTCGGCTAGGGCCCTGAGGCCGACTCAATCGAGTACGGATACCGGGTTCCCTTCGGCGGAATTCACGTCTTCATCGGCAAGATCGGCGGATCTAAACCCAGGCCGGACATCTGCACCGACCTCGTCGAGCCGGCCCGGTGCGCGCAACCCGCCCGTGTTAACCCGGGCAGGAAGCATGTCTTCGTCGGCTTCACCCAGGGCATGGAGCTTGAAGGTTCTATGTCGCCAGAAGAAACCCTCATCTGCTCAGAGGATGGATCCTCGAGCGGAGAGATGGAGTCAATCTATCAGCTTCACAATGGCGGGCTTGGGGGCTACGTCGAGCATTACCCCGAGTCAGAATACCATGAGCCGGAGAACTATGAGCCGCCGAACCGCGCTGCTATTTTCATGGCGGATTCAGCGCCCGCCCCCAGTAGCACAGCCGCCGGTGCAACCGGGTCTGGAGCTGGCAGGCCGCCGGCTCAAGTTCTTCTGGATCTGATGAACGAGCTCACAACCCTGATGGAAACTGAGGTCACTGCTGAAAACCAAGCGTCCCGTAATACGGAGATCACGAGGTTGAAGAACCAGATGGCTGGAGTCCAACAGGAAATCAATGCGTTGAAGGCTCAGATGGATGCTGAGGCGGAGCACCTTAGGGCGGATGCTTTTTGCCTTGAGCTAGAACAGCAATCTGCAGCGGCGGTTCATCGGATGAGGCATCAATCCCGTTTGTCAGATCAGTATGAAGCCAGAAATCTTTTTAACACGCCAGGGACGGGACGGAATGTGCCTTTGACCGTAACCCGGACGGCGGAAGTACCTGGAAGCCGGGCGGCGGTTCAGCATCAGCAGCCAGACCCGCCCCGCTGGAACAAGACCCCACCACAGTCTTTTCCGATGCCACCGGGTCATTATTCTAACCCGGCAGAGAACATGGTGGCAGCGGCAACCAGGCTTGGTACAATCCCCATCCCTGATGAGGTGCCTTTTGCAGAGGAGGTGCGGAACGCTATTGGATACCTGCAGACGGCGGTGGCCCAACAGGAGAAATATACTTACAGCCGGAGCCACGTGCATTCAACCCCCATCCCCAGCCACAGCAACAGCCGGCGTTATGAGTCGCCGGCGGTTTCCAGTAGTGACCGACATCGGAACCCGCCGCGAGTTGATCGGGCGGCTTTGGATGCTCAGGCGCTGCTGGATCGGGCAAGAGCACAGCGAGCGGCGGCGGCTCTGGCGGCTGCGGCGGCTTATCAGGAACCCACAATTGCACCTTCCATTTCAGTAGGAGCCGTAGTAACCTCCAGGGCTGTTGGAGTGCCGTGCTTGTGCCGGCTTTGCGGAATGAGCGTCTGCCGAAAGATTTTAAAGGTCCCCGCAAGGTGCCCAATTATACAGCTGACCTGCCTCCGGAGGCTTGGATTGAAAGCTATGAGCTGGCCATGGAGATGTTAGACGTCAGCGATGCGGTATGTGCCAAGTACTTCATCATGATGCTGGAAGGGCCGGCTCGCACATGATTGAAGGGCCTGCCACCCAACATCATCAATTCCTGGGCCGAGTTAAAGGCGAAGTTCATGAAAAACTTCCAAGGAACGTGCAAGCAGCCCATGACGATTGTGGATTTGGACCATTGTGTGTAGCGTGAGGATGAGTCGGCTCATCACTGGGTCCGGCGGGTCTCAACAATTATCCACTCTTCCGAACACATTACGGCGGCTCAAGCGGTCTTGATTCTAGAGAAGAATGGCCACTTTATGCCCTTGAAGCAGAAGCTCGGCCGGCTCAAGCGCTCGTGCCAAGATATGGGGGAACTCATGGCGGCTCTCACCAAGTATGCAGACTCCGATAATACGAAGGACCCCTGGCTCCGATGATGAGAGATCGGTTCAGGGTAAGAAAAATAACAATGGCAAGGGTCAACAGCAAAACGCGGCTGGAAGCAGCAACCCGGGCAAGCGGAAGAACATAGACGGCGGGTCGGAATTGGTGGCGAACACCAGCGCTGGGAACAATCGTCCTAAGGGTAACGGAAATTTCAGGCCGCCCTTTAATAAGGGTAAAACTCCTTTCAACCTGGAAGAGATGCTCAACAAACCTTGTCCAGAGCACAGTCGGCCCGATAAGCCGGCAGGCCACACATGGAGAGACTGCAGTATTATGCGGCAGTTTCGGGATTACAGCCTTCAACGGCATCATAATAACGGTAATGGTCCGTCAGGCGGCTCAGGGCTGGGTGGTTCAGGAGCCGGCTTTGGCACCGGCGGCTCAGGATCCGGTTACCAGGGTCAAGGCAATCAAGGGGGTCATCATCAACCTGGCAATGGTGGTCAGCAGCAGAATAACCTGTCGGGGTACCAGAGTAACCCGAAGCAGCTCAGCGGGGGTCAGTATCATGTTTTCACTACAAGCCTAGACAAACGATATCAAAAGCTACACAAGAGGGCGGTCAACGCGGCCACGCCGGCTCTCCCGCGATATTTGAAGTGGTCTGAATATCCGATCTCATGGAGTAGGGAGGATCACCCGCCGCGGGTGGAGAATCCGGGGCACTTGGCTCTTGTGGTAGCACCTCAGGTTGGAGGTTATAAGTTTACAAAGGTGCTAATGGATGGTGGCAGCAGCATCAACATCTTATATTACGACACTTTCCAGCGGATGGAGTTAACTGACAAAGCTCTTAAGCCATCGTCGACAGTTTTTCATGGCGTGGTGCCAGGTAAGTCGGCCTACCCAGTGGGCAAAATCTCCCTCGAGGTGGCGTTTGGAGATGAGTATAACTACAGGGTGGAGACCTTGTGGTTTGAAGTGGTGAAGATTAAGAGCCCATATCACGCCTTGTTTGGCCGGCCGGCTTTCACAAAGTTTATGGCCAGGCCTTGTTATGTTTACTTGCAGCTCAAGATGCCGGCTCTCAAAGGAACGATTATAGTACATGGTGATCGGAAGGTGGCCCTTGAGTGTGAGGAGGGTGATGCGGCTTATGTAGAATCAAGTTGCGCAGAGGCAGAGCTCAAGTTTTACAAGGATAATGTTGACCCGGCGGATATGACTCCATTGAAGAAACCCAGTACGGAGTCTGAGCCGCCCTTGAAGTTTGCGGCAGATGACACCAAGCTGGTGGATTTCACTCCGGGCGACTCATCAAAGCAGTTCACTATCGGGGCTAACATGGACCCCTCATAGGAAAGCGCGCTCATCGAATTCATCCGTGAGAATCGGGACATCTTTGCATGGAAGCCATCTGACATGCCGGGTGTACCGAGAGAATTCGCTGAGCACCACCTTAATGTGGATCCTAAGTTTAAGCCGATTAAGCAGTTCCTCCGCCGTTTCAATGAGGAGCGGCATAAAGCAATTGGGGAAGAGGTGGCCCGGCTCTTAGCAGCTGGGTTCATCGTGGAGGTTTTTCACCCAGAGTGGTTAGCTAACCCCGTGCTAGTGCTTAAGAAGAACGGCACGTGGCGTATGTGTGTGGATTACACGGATCTTAACAAGGCCTGTCTAGTTGACCCGTTTGCTCTCCCCCGTATCGACCAGATTATTGATGCAACGGCGGGTTGTGAGAGTTTATGCTTCCTGGACGCTTATTCAGGTTATCATCAGATCAAGATGGCAGTTAAAGACCAAGAGAAGACGTCGTTTATAACACCTTTTGGGGCTTTCTGCTATGTGTCTATGCCCTTCGGGCTCAAGAGTGCGCAGGCGACTTATCAACGCTGTGTGCAGAATTGCCTTCACGGCCAGATTGGGCGCAATGTTCATGCGTACGTGGATGATATTGTGGTTAAGTCAAGGAAAAAGGAGACTCTACTTGACGACCTGAAGGAAACGTTCGATAACTTACGGGTCTACAAGATGATGCTTAACCCGGACAAGTGCGTCTTTGGAGTTCCTACAGGCAAGCTACTGGGATTTCTAGTCTCTGGGCGTGGCATTGAAGCTAATCCGGACAAGATAAAGGCTATTACTTCCCTATCTGAGCCGGCATGCATCAATGACGTTCAGCGCCTGGCGGGTCGAATCGCTGCGTTAAGCCGGTTCATAAGCCGCCTGGGTGAGAAGGCTATTCCTCTGTATCAGATCATGAAGAAAACAGAAAACTTTGTCTGGAGTAAGGCGGCGGATGAGGCGCTTGAGGCGCTCAAAAAGTAGCTGGTTGAGCTACCGGTCTTGGCCGCTCCGGCTGAGAAGGAACCTTTGCTTCTCTACATGGCGGCTAACAACAGGGCAGTCACCGCCGCGATTGTTGTGGAGCGTAAGGAGGCAGGGAAAGAATACCCGGTTCAGAGGCCGGTTTACTATGTCAGTGAAGTCCTGATAGAATTCAAACAAAGGTACCCACATTGGTAGAAACTAATATATGGGGTGTTCATGGCAAATCGTAAGTTGAAGCATTACTTCCTGGGACACCAGATCACCGTAGTCAGCTCTGCCCCGTTGGGAGACATAATTCAAAACAGAGAAGCCACTGGCAGGATTGCTAAGTGGGCATTGGAGCTTGGACCTCTTAATCTGAAATATGTGCCTCGCACGGCTGTCAAGTCTCAGGCCCTGGTGGACTTTATAAACGACTGGACAGAGTGTCAGTCGCCCGAGGAGAAGCCGGATAACACGTATTGGACAATTCACTTTGATGGATCCAGACAATTGGAAGGGTCAGGGGCTGGAGTTGTCTTAACTTCCCCTAGAGGTGACAAGTTCTGTTATGTGCTAAGGCTGATGTTTCCTTGTACTAACAATGCAGCTGAGTATAAGGCTTTACTTCATGGCCTCTGTGTGGCTAAGGAAATGAACCTGAGCCGGGTTAGATGCCTCGGCGACTCAGACCTCGTGGCTCAGCAAGTTTCAGGCACGTGGGATTCCAAAGACCCACGGATGGCGGCTTATCGTCAGGCGGTGGACATCATGGCTGGTCACTTCAAGGGGTATCAGGTGGATCATATTGACCGTCGCAAGAACGAGGCGGCTGATGCATTGTCAAGGCTGGGCTCTCAACGTAAGCCGGTACCGCCTAACGTTTTCTTGGATGTGTTATATCACCCGTCTGTTAAGCTACCTTTAGAGGAGGATCTAGCTATACCTGACCCGGAGGGGCAGCTGGTGGCGGCTCTGCATGCTACCCCTGATTGGACGTTGCCTTACCTAGTGTACCTGACTCGTGGCGAGTTGCCCGAAGAAGAGAACTTGGCAAGACAAATCGTACGGCGATCTAAATCCATGACTATCATCAACGGCGAGTTACATAAGCGCAGCGTCACTGGCGTTTTTCAGTGTTGTGTTTCTCCTGAAGAGGGTAAAGAGATCTTAAATGAAATTCACGCCGGCGATTGTGGTCATCACGTCGGCTCAAAATCTTTGGTGGCCAAAGCTTTCCGGCATGGTTTCTTCTGGCTGACGGCTCATAAGGATGCAGAGGACTTGGTCACCAAGTGTGATGGATGTCAGAAGTTCCGGCGACGTGCTCACATACCGGCTCAGGAATTGCGGATGATTCCAATTACCTGGCCGTTTGCGGTCTGGGGGCTTGATATGGTCGGGGCCTTCAAGAGATCTAAAGACAAGAAGACCCACCTTTTGGTGGCGGTGGATAAGTTTACCAAGTGGGTTGAGGCTGAGCCGGTCAGCAAATGTGACGCAGCTACGGCGGTTCAGTTTGTCAAAAAAATGATCTACCGTTTTGGTTACCCTCATAGTATCATCACGGACAATGGCACAAACCTATCCAAGGGGGCTATGAAGGCATTCTGTGAAAGTGAGCACATCCGGCTTGCCGTCTGTGCTGTTGCCCATCCACAATCCAATGGTCAGGCAGAGCGTGCTAACCAGGAGATCTTGAGAGGCATCAAGCCCCGGCTTATGGTTCCTCTACAGCGAACGCCGGGTTGTTGGGTAGAGGAATTACCGTCAGTTCTCTGGAGCAACAGAACTACCCCCAACAGGTCAACAGGCTATACGCCTTTCTTTATGGTTTATGGTGCGGAAGCCGTGGTACCAAGTGATATACGTCATGACTCGCCGCGGGTGGCGGCTTACGTTGAAACAGATAATGAGACAGCGCGTCAGAACGCATTAGATGCTTTGGATGAAGAGCGTGATCTTGCAGCAGCTCGATCGGCGATTTATCAACAAGACCTGCGTCGCTATCATAGCCGCAGAGTTAAGACCCGGACGTTTCAGGAAGGCGACTTGGTGTTGCATTTGATTCAAGATCAGACGGATGCGCACAAGCTATCTCCCCCATGGGAAGGGCCTTTTGTGGTCAGTAGAAATCTTAACAATGGGTCATATTATCTCATTGACGTACGAGACGAATCACGTACTTCTGGGCAGGAGACCCACCAGCCATGGAATATCGCTCATCTGCGGCCTTACTATACTTGAGTCATCGACTCCTATCATTGTACATCCATCATTGTTTATATCTTTTTCATATATATATATATATAATAAAGTTGGCATCCCTGCAAGCCGGGGCCTCTGCCGTTTATGCATTTCAGATTGTGAAAAGGTGGACACAACTACAAGGTCATTTGGGGGCTTCTAACCCGCCAGGGTTTAAGCTTACGCACCCTCTTGATCGGCTCTTCAGCCAACGTAAGGCCGGGTTATATACCCAAAAAAGTTGACTCCGTCAACAAGGTCATTTGGGGGCTTCCAACCCACCGGGTTTAGCTTACACACCCTCTTGATTGGCTCTTCAGCCACCGCAAGTTCGAGTTAAACCTGCCTGTATGCTGCTGCTGCTCCGCTAGGTGACCCGCCTAACTCTTGCCAGTTAATCTCGATTAGAGACCCTGAGCTGTTCAAAATATTTGACAGTCACTCTCGCTAGAGACCCTGTACTGGTCAAGGTTAAACCGGCGGCTCTTGTCACGTGAGGGCCGGCTTACGGAAAGTGAGGATAAACTCACCCATCTGCTGCATACTCTCCGCTATGTGGCCCGATCGTACTCTTAAACAGTTACTCTTTTAAAAGACCCTGCACTGTTTAAGGTTCAAACGACGGATTTATGTCACGTGAGAAGTAGCTTATGGGCCCTGGGGGTACTCATGCCCTGCTGCGCCTCTTTATGGTTTGTTGTTGCTCTTACCAGTTAATCTCGCCTAGAGACCCTGAGCCGCTCAAAGGAGTTGACGGTCACTCTCACTAGAGACCCTGTACTGTTAAGAGTTCAAACAACGAGTTCATGCCATAAGAGCCGGCGTATGAGTTTTCGAAATAGAAAGCAAGGTCATAAAAGATTTAACATCTCCGGGTTGTGCTTTTCAAGCCGCCCTCACAATGATACAGAACATACTCTGTCTTGTTTATTTTTGCAGGTTTTGTCTCCTAAGACGAGCCGCCGTTAAGGTGGGATGAAAGGTATCTCAGGCAGAATATAAGGCAAATAAAAGTGCATCAAGTGGCACGACTGAGGCAATCAAGTTTTTCTACACCTATTACAAAGCTCTCCAGGGAGCCCAAAATAAAACGGACTTAAAGTTTTTTACACACTTCCAGTTTCGGCGGCTCAGAAAGTCGGGTTATCTTTAATCAGGAGCAACGTGTTCAGCTCGACGGCGGGTCATCCTGCGTCGGGTCTTCGACCTCTTCGATCTGAAGATTGTCCACATCCCAATTGCAGTTTGTTAAAGCTTCAAACTGGGCCTCGTCAAAGAGGGGAGACGGGTCAATTTCAGGAGCAAAGAGTGGCTTACGGCGTGCAGGAATTAAGTCCTTGGCTTCAAAAGTTGGGCAGCGCACTCGTTTGTTGTCTTCGTCGTAAGCCGCCTGGTATGAAGTCAGGTCAATTGCATTAACAAGTGTTGATGCGAATACTCGGGAGGCCTTCATACATTTGGCATAATCAGCTTCGGTAAAGTCTGAGCCGTCATCTTTCTTGGATGGAAAGCCATCCATCGTTTCTTCTGCGGTCAGTTCAGGGGCAAAGGCCAGAGACCGGCTTAGCGCAGCCATTGCTCCCTTTTTGGCGGCTGATCGTTTGAGTTCATCAATTTGCTTGGGTAGGGTGGACAAGACCTCTATTACTCCCTTCATGAGTTTGGGGATGCCTTTTTCAGTCAACATCGCTTTGATGGTGCAAAGGGTCCCACAGTATAGCTGTTCTGTCAGGGTATATATTGCTTTCAACTTCAACAAACTGTCAGAACATAGTTGGTGGCTTCTTTGACCTGCAAGGAAAGTTAGGCGTTATAAGCCGCCCGCACAGTTTTTCAACAAGGCAAGGGAATTTTCTTAGTCTTCAGTACTTACCAAAGATAGCAGAAGTCATCCTGGATATATGACGCTTGAGGGTTTGCAATTCTTCTAACACAAGCTTGAGCCGCTTGTCAGTATCGTCTGCGCATTTGGTCAGGGCGGCTTGTTTAGACTCGGCAGTCTCTTTGAAGGCAGCAAAGTCAGCTTTAACCTTCTCAAGCTCTTTAACGGCAATCCGCCATTTTTCTTCCGCCTCAGACCGGGTGGCTTGTTGCGAAGCAATATTGTCCTTTAGGCCGATCAGATCAGACTCGGCCGCATCCAAAGCTTCCTGTATCGTACAAAAACAAAAAGTTCAGGAGGTTTAAGTTGCCAGGATGAGATATTAGTAGACAAGAGTGATGAAGCTGTTATGATACAAGTCTCAAGCAGATTGCAAGCAATATACTTGACACTTGGGGGCTAATGTCTGTGTTTTCTCTCACAATCTACAAACAAGTTCCGGCTCATCTTTGTAAAGTTAAGCCGGCACTTGGGGGCTACACACGGCGCTTCTAAACAATGGAGTCTTCTCCGGTTCATGATTATAAAAGTTAAGCCGGAGCTTGGGGGTTAGGATTCGTGACTTTTTTAGCAGTGAAGCTCCGGCTCATCATTATTATAATGACCCGGACTTGGGGGCTACAAGCTAAGTTATTTGGAGTATGACAAAGATTGGAAGACCCGGTCTACTATTTGCAATATTAAACCAGCTCTTGGGGGCTACATAAGGGTATAAGGAAAAAGCAAGAGAAGAGGAGTACCTCATATTTTTTCTTCATTAGTCCAACAAGCTTGGACTCCATATTACGGCTTGTAGAGAGGCGGTTCAGATAACCAGCATGTAATTCATCCACAGTCAGTTTTTCTAACACGGGGAATTCAAAATCAAGTTTTCCTAGTGAGAATGTTTCAGTCTTGCTGGTGTGTTTTGTTAACACATGAGGATCAGGGAGTTGATAACCCGTCCCAGTGACAACAACTTCTGGATGAGCTGTGTCTTCGGTGGCTGTTGAAGGGCTGGGCGGTTTAGGATCAGCCTTTGGAGGACTCTCGGGAGTAGCCATGTTATCATCAGTCGGCTCAGAGGGCTGAGGAGCGTCTTCAGGCGCGTCTTTTCTAGCTTCAGTAGGCTCAACGTAAGTTGCAGGGGAGTCCGGCTTAGCAGTCTCCGGCGCTTGGGCAGCAGGAGAGGCGGTAGACCCGCCTGTCTTCCTTTGTTTTGCTTGAGCCCTGGAAGCAAAAAAGATTGTTACATAGGGACAAGGGTGGTAAATGGTATGGTGCGAGTACAAAGGTACGCACTCTGGGTTGATTTTCAGAGGAGGCAGCTTGGATGCAGTGGAATCACCAGACGAAGGGGGCGTCTCCTAAAAATGTTAAGACGATAAAAAAACAGAGTAAGGTTACAATGCAAGACTGTTAAAAATTGGACTTGGTTAAAAGAGTACCTCAGCAGGCCGTTTCCGAGGAGCCGGAGAGTTTGGTAAGCCGGCCAAAAGCTCTTCAGAGCCGGTGCTCCGGGTCTGACGTCTGGAGTTGTGCTGTTGCTTTTTCAAAAGAAAGTTGGGGTCTAAATAAGCAAGAGGATGAGAAAATGGAACTTTCCGGATGACCCGCCGTATTTTCTCTTGTGGAAAGTTTTCTGAGTCAGAGGAAATATAAGTTACCTCAGGGGCGTCCGCATGGCTTGTCTCCGTTTCCTCCTGTGAATAATTGTTGTCAATAAGTTGCATAAAGAGACAGCCAAGGGAGTCAAGTTCTACCTCCGAGTCGTCAAGCTCAGGCAGTTCCTGAGCAGGAGTTTTCTTCTTACGGCCGCGGGTTTTACCCACCTTAGGCTTCCTCATAGGAGGAGTATATTTCTTCTTCCAGAAGGTAGAGCCGGCCTGTGCATAAGCCGCTAAAAAGGTTAAAACAAGCAAGGCAGAAGGTCAAGACAAAGAATGAGCAGTTTGCTAAAAAAGGTTTCTTACAGCTGGAGCCGGGTTCTTGACGCAAAAAGGTTTCAGCCCAATTTTGTTGCAAGTCTCTTGGTTTTCGCCAAGAAGTGGTTTGACGGAAGAGTTGATGTCTTGTTCTGTCAGGGGGGTGGCGTTGAAACGGAGAGGGTCATTTGGTTCACCCGTAAATTCGTACATGAGTCAGTCACGCCGGCTCAGTGGCAAGATTTTCCAGGTAACCCAGCAACGGGTTAAGTCGACGCCAGTCAAGCCGTTCGCCATTAAGGCCCTGATCTTTGCGAAGGCTGGAGCATATTTCGCTCGCTCTGCGGCGGACATCCGGTCTGGGAGTTCTCCGGAGGTGCAAAGCAGGGTAGGACGGTAACCCGGCAGCGGATTCTCTTCTTTGGGAGAAGTGTCCTTGAAATAAAACCAGGTCTTGTTCCAATCTTTCGGGTGACTTGGTAAGACGGCTGCTGGGTAGGGAAAATCTCTCCGTCTCTGGATAGAAACGTCGCCAAGCTCCAAACTTGGTCCAGCCGCCACTTCAGTTTGGCGGTTGACATAAAAGTAATCACGGAAGAGGTCAACAGACGGCTCTTCTTGCAGGTAAACTTCGCACAGGACTTGAAACTGACACATATTGGTGACAGAGTTTGGACCTATATCTTGAGGGTGAAGCTTGAAGGAGTGAAGAACGTCCCGGAAAAATTTCGACCCGGGCGGGCTAAAACCACGGAGGAGGTGATCAGTGAATACGACAACCTCTCCTTCCTGAGGAGTAGGTCTTATTTCTGGCCCTGGCACCCGCCAATGTATAACGTCCTGAGCCGGCAAGACGCTCGTTTCTACGAAGTCAAGCAGAAGCTGCTCGGTGACTCCAGAGCCAACCCAATCGCAAGACGCGGGCGCTCTTGACATGGTGGCGGGTTAAACTGTGAGAAGGTGCAGAATATGGCGGGTTAGAAAAACGTCAAATAATTAAGGCAGCTATGGTCAGCATGATGATGAGGCGTTAAGTCGCCGACGTATTTTATCAGAGAGACGGCAATGCAATGGCGGGTTAAGTGGACAAGGCGATACTAGAAATATTGTTAAGTATGGATAAACAGGTTTCACATATTGCAACCATGGCTGTGAGATGTACAGGCGAGGATAAAATGAAATATATTCATGACCTAAAATGGCAGTGGAAGAACAGGTGGTCAGTGCGCAGAGAAGAGTGAGGTACAGATCTATGGTAAGCGGATATTGACATTGAGCGGACGACCGCGATGGATAAACAGCAATATGAGATTCAAGGGGATACTTGGCATTCTACATTACGAAGAACAGTCTGACGAACAGCGAAGAACACTAAAGGAAACCCGATGAACTCGGGGAGATCCTAATCGAGATGACTACAGATTCAACAAGGGTTGAGAATGGTACCTCGCGGATGCTGACGGGCTGGCGAAACTCTGGACCAAATCAGGTTGATGCAGCGGCCGGCGTTGGAGATGACGGCGAGGTCCGGTCGGTGCAGCGGAGCTCTGGAGGTGCGGGCGTCTGAAGGAGGAAGAAGAAGACGATGGCGGCAGAGAAAGGAAAGGGGGGCCTCGTGTCCCTATTTATGAGATGGGATGGCAACAGTGCGCGTGAAAATCGAAGAGGTGCAGTGATGACTGACCGGAGGGGACGCCTCGATTTTCGGGCCGACCGTTTAATGAGAAGATCTGTTGCGAACATCACGGAATCTTTTTAGCATATTCGACGTGACGTCACGGCGGGTTATGAGTTTTCTTTTTCAGGTGATAAAAATATGAGACTCGCCGCCAAGTGAATTTGAAGATTGACATGAACAGGCTCAAATCAATCTGGGGCCTAATGTTGGGGATATAACCCCGTGGTAAGACTCGCCCAGGAGGGGCCGGGTCATACCTGGCGGCTCGTAGCCAAGACCCATAAGGTGGGCAGGAAGATGAAGGCCAGGCCGCATAGCGGCTTACCAGACGGGCCAAGACGAAGGCCCAGAGACAGAATATGGTGTGAGACCCGGGCGGTTAAGCCGCCCGGAGACGGCTTGCCCAAGGTGGCAAGGCGGCTTAGAGGCAGGGTTGACTATGTTGTATGAGTCGGTTTGGGACTCGTGTAACCTAGGGCCTCGACCTCCTATATAAAGGTGAGACCCTGGGGCGGCTTAGAAGAAACCAATCAATCGAGAACTAGGTCAAGTGAATCCGCTCCCTTGTAATCGATACACCAATCAATACAACACAAGCAGGACATAGGCTTTTACCTCTTCTTGAGGGGCTGAACCTGGGTAAACTCGTGTCCCTCGTCTCGACCAACCCCTTTGAGTCCACCGCCTCAGCGATGGCCTCGAACCTAAGTCTTCGGACATCTGCCGTGACAAAACCACGACAGGTATCTTTCTTTTATTAGTCACAATATCCTTCATATACTTAGCATAAGGAGACATTTTTAGAATATCAGTCAAGCGCATACGCAAAAAGACAGGTCTAAGCATTTCAACAAAGCGCTCAAAATCCTCATCATCCTTTTTCTTGGATGGCTTAGGAGGAAAGGGCATGGGTTTCTGAACCCAAGGTTCTCTTTCTTTACCATGCTTCCTAGCAACGAAGTCTCTTTTATCATATCTTTTATTCTTAGATTGTGGGTTATCAAGATCAACAGCAGGTTCAATCTCCACATCATTATCATTACTAGGTTGAGCATCAACATGAACATCATCATTAACATTATCACCCAGTTCATGTTCATCACCAGGTTGTGTTTCAGCATCAGAAATAGAAATATCATTTGGGTTTTCATGTGTATCTATAACAGGTTCACTAGCAGCATGCAAAGTCCTATCATCATTCTTTTTCCGTGTATTACTGGGACGACTAGGTGCATCAATATTAATTATCTGAGAATCTTGCTCAATTCTCTTAGGATGGCCCTCACGATACAAAGGTTCCTGAGTCATTTTACCACCTCTAGTCACAACTCTAACAGAATGATCATTGTTCTTACCATTCATCTCATTAAGCAAATTATTTTGTGCCTTAAGTACTTGTTCTACTTGAGTAGTTACCATGGAAGCATGTTTACTAATAAGCTTAAGATCATTAACAGTTCTACTCATATAATCACCTAAGCGATCAAGCATGTAAGCATTATGTTTCAATTGTCTACTAACATAAGCATTGAAATTTTCTTGTTTAACAATAAAGTTATCAAATTCATCCAAGCATTGACTAGCAGACTTATTATAAGGAATATCACCTTCGTCAAATCTATAGAGAGAATTTACCTCCACTACCTGTGTCGAGTTATCAAGACCATGTATTTCTTCAATAGGTGGTAAATTCTTAACATCTTCAGCTTTAATACATTTTTCTTTCATAGATTTCTTTGCCTCTTGCATATCTTCAGGACTGAGAAATAGAATACCTCTTTTCTTCGAAGTTGGCTTTGGAGGTGGTTCGGGGATGGTCCAATCATTATCATTGCTCGATATATTATTCAATAGTAGTTCAGCTTGTTCAACCGTTCGTTCCCTGAAAACACAACCAGCACAACTATCTAGGTGGTCCCTAGAAGCATCGGTTAGTCCATTATAAAAGATATCAAGTATTTGTTTTTCTTGAGAGGATGATCAGGCAAAGCATTAAGTAATTGGAGAAGCCTACCCCAAGCTTGTGGTAGACTCTCTTCTTCAATTTGCACAAAGTTAAATATTTCCTGTAAGGCAGCTTGTTTCTTATGAGCAGGAAAATATTTTTCAGAGAAGTAATATATCATATCCTGGGGACTACGCACACAACCAGGAGCAAGAGATTTAAACCATAGCTTAGCATCACCCTTTAATGAGAAAGGAAACAACTTAAGAATAAAGTAATAGCAAATTTTTCCCTCATGAGCAAATAGGGTGGCTATGTCATTCAATTTAGTAAGATGTGCCACAACAGTTTCAAATTCATAACCATGGAAAGGATCAGATTCAACAAAAGTAATTAACTCAGGATCGACAGAGAATTCATAATCCTTATCAGTAACAAAGATAGGTGAAGTAGCAAACTTAGGATCATATTGCATTCTAGCATTCAAAGATTTTTCTTTCCACTTGCATAGTAATTTCTTAAGATCATCTCTATCTTTACAAGCAAGAAAGTCCCTAGCTACCTCTCCATCCATAACATAACCCTCAGGTATAACATGCAATTCATATCTAGGAGAGCTAGGTCTAACAGGTGTCTGAAAGTGTTCAGTTTCAATAATTTCATCAGTTTCAGAAATATCATCAGTTTCAGTGATCTCATTCTCTCTAACCCTAGCAAGTTGTTCATCAAGAAATTCACCCAAAGGCATAGTATTATCAAGCATAGCAGAAGTGGCATCATCAATTACTTGCGACATATCAGAATTACTAGCAGGTGGTGGTGTCGCAAATTTACTCATAACAGAAGGTGAATCAAGTGCAGAGCTAGATGGCAGTTCCTTACCTGTCCTCGTAGTAGAGGGGAAGATCTTGGTTTTAGCATCTTTCAAATTCTTCATAGTGATCAACAGATATAAATCCCAAGTGACTCAGAGAATAAAGCTATGCTCCCCGGCAACGGCGCCAGAAAAAGGTCTTGATAACCCACAAGTATAGGGGATCGCAACAGTTTTCGAGGGTAGAGTATTCAGCCCAAATTTATTGATTCGACACAAGGGGAGCCAAAGAATATTCTCAAGTATTAGCAGCTGAGTTGTCAATTCAACCACACCTGAAAGACTTAATATCTGCAGCAAAATATTTAGTAGCAAAGTAGCATGGAAGTAACGGTAACGATGGCAAAAGTGACAGTAGCAGTTTTGTAGTGATTGTAACAGTAGCAACGGAAAAGTAACTTAGCAAAGATCAATATGTCAAAAGCTCGTAGGCAATGGATCAGTGATGGATAATTGTGTCGGATGGCATTCATCATGCAACAGTTATAACCTAGGGTGACACAGAACTAGCTCCAATTCATCAATGTAATGTAGGCATGTATTCCGTATATAGTCATACGTGCTTATGGAAAAGAACTTGCATGACATCTTCTGTCCTACCCTCCCGTGGCAGCGGGGTCCTAATGGAAACTAAGGGATATTAAGGCCTCCTTTTAATAGAGAACCGGACCAAAGCATTAGCACTTAGTGAATACATGAACTCCTCAAACTATTGTAATCACCGAAAAGAATCCCAATTATTGTCACCTTGGGGTATGCGGATCATAACACATAATAGGTGTCTACAACTTACAAGATAGGATCAAGAACACATATATATTCATGGAAACATAACAGGTTCAGATCTGAAATCATGGCACTCGGGCCCTAGTGACAAGCATTAAGCATAGCAAAGTCATAGCAACATCAATCTCAAAGCATAGTGGATACTAGGGATCAAACCCTAACAAAAACTAACTCGATTACATGGTAAATCTCATCCAACCCATCACCGTCCACCAAGCCTACGAAGGAATTACTCACGCACGGTGGTGAGCATCATGAAATTGGTGATGGAGGATGGTTGGTGATGACGACGGCGTCGATTTCCCCTCTCCGGAGCCCAAAACGGACTCCAGATCTGCCCTCCCGAGGAAGAACAGGAGGTGGCGGCGGCTCCGTATGGTGAAACGCGATGAACTCTTCTCCCCTATTTTTTTCTCCATGGATGTGAATATATAGAGTTGGAATTAGGGTCGGAGAAGGTCTGTGGGACCCACAAGCTGCCAGGGCGCGCCCTAGGGGGGGCCTGACTTGTGGCCAATGGGTGGACCCCCTCTGATTGATTCTTTCGCCAATATTTTTTATTAATTCCAAAAATATTCTCCGTAAATTTTCAGGTCAATCCGAGAACCTTTATTTCTGCACAAAAATAATACCAAGGCAATTCAGCTGAAAACAGCGTCAGTCCGGGTTAGTTCCATTGAAATCATGCAAATTAGAGTCCAAAACAAGGGCAAAAGAGTTTGGAAAAGTAGATACGATGGAGACGTATCATTCCCCTCTTAAGACTTGGGGGCTACAGGTAATATGGATATAAAAAAGTAGAAGAACACTTTCAAGACGTCAATTGAGAGCGAGACGGGTCTCATTTCTTCATGCAGCTGAAGCGTTGAAGGACCAGCTCAACATCACACGGATTTCTTTATTCCCAATAATTTTATCAAGTCAGCTGGAGCCCAGTTGTTTGACCCGGTGTCACTAGCAATCATGACCCAGCATTATCAAAAAATCATAACTCGGCAGATTCTATATAAACAACCCGGCTTCACAGGTTGAAGTGGTTTAACAATGGACGAATTTCTATTCCCAGTATTTTTATCAAGCGGAAGCAATGGAAGCCGGCTCAACTTCATATGGTTTTCTTATCTCCAATAATTTCATCAAGCCAAAGCATTGGCGGCCGACTCAACGGCATATGGGTGTTTTATTCCCAATATTTTGCAAAGGACATGGACTTGCAATATGATTGTGAAGACGGCTCATTAATATGAAGAAGAAACCCGGATTTTCAAGGAGCTACTTCATTAAGTCAGCCAGTGGAGCAAGCCGGTCCTTTAACGTATTTGTTATTCTTATTTCAGGAGCTTATCATGAATAAATTCAAGCTAACCTGGGGGCTAATATCGGGGATATTACCCCGCGGTATAACCCGGCCTGAAGTATGACCCGGCCAGGACTTGGCGACTCACTGGTGACCCGGCCGAGCTTGGCGGCTCATTGGTGACCCGGCAGGCGGGTCAGACGAGCGACAAGGCCCAACGGCCCAGAGGGCGGCTCATGGGAGGGCCGACTCATGTTATGGCGGAAGGCGGCTCACAGAGAAGGCCCAAGATGAGGAAGGATTCCCTCACAAAGGAAACAAGACCCGGATTAGGATTCAAGAGAGGCTAGTCCTAATCCTACTCCTAGTAGGACTCTACATGTAAACCTACCCCTTCAACCTATATAAGGAGGGGTAAGGCGCCCCAAGAGGGACCAGTACACAAGTTCAAGTCATTAGAGATAGACAGATTAGAGGCGCTCGAGATTAGAGGTAGCGATTCCGCACCCTTGTAATCGAGATCGTCATCATCATCAATATAGATACAAAGTAGGACGTAGGCTTTTACCTCCATCGGAGGGGCCGAACCTGGGTAAACACGCGTCTCTCGATTCCGACCAACCCCTCTCAAGACGCCACATAGTTGCGATGGCCTCACACCCAAGTTCTCTCACGAGGACATCTTGCCGTGACAAAACCACGACACAAGGGGTTCCCCTCACATAGAGGAGAAAGTGATTGGTGGAAATGTGGATCTAGATCTCCTCTCCCTTTTCCCTCAAGAACTAACAAGAATCATTGGAGGGATTGAGAGATAGCAAGCTCAAAGAAGGTCAACAATGGGGGGCAAAAACGAGCTCAAGAGTTGGGGAACCATTGGGGAAGAAGACCCCCTTAAATAGGTCCCCACGAATATGCCCATTATGTGCAGAATAACATAGGAGCGGTACAACCGCTATGAGCACCGGTACAACCGGTAACAAGCAATAAGCGGTACAACCGACCCACAACCGCCCAAGAACCGCACCACAACAGAAACTAGTCCGGTGGTAGAGCGGTACATGGATGGTACAACCTTCGGACCAATTCTGGAGCGGTACAACCGCTCCAAACACCGGTTGTACCGGTCAACCGGTACAACCTCTCTATGGGGCGGTACAACCTCTCTATGTAAAACAGATAAGACTAGAACAGCCATAACTTTCGCATACGAGCTCCGATTTGAGCAAACTCAAGCTTGTTGGATAAAGGACAACAAGAGCTATCCAACAATGACTAGTTGAATTAAGAACAAGCAATGGAGAAGAAATGCCACTAGGATAAGGAAGATGACCTTCCCAATAAATATCCGGCAAAATCTCCAACACCGAAAACACAATATGATGCATACGAAATCTGTTTTCGATGAGCTTGAACATATCACGATGAAGACCATAAGCTCAAAAACTCACATAGAGAAAACCAAATAAGGACCAAGAAAGATGATGATGCAAGGATGCAAATGGTTTGAGCTCTCAACGACCGATACGATCAAGCTACTCACTTGAGAGCCCCCATTGATAGTACGACAATCGATCCTATAACTCGGTCTCCCAACTACCACCATGAGACCGGTAAAATAGAAAACCTATCAAGGGCAAACCTATACCTTGCACATAGTCCACTTGAGCTAGATGATGATGATCTTGACTTCCTCAAGATGGACCACCTTTCTTGATTGTGTTGGCTCGAAGAAGACTAGTTGATGCCCCCCCCCCATACTCCACTATGGGTGAGCCACTCTTCATCACATCTTCACAAGTACATTGTCACCACAATGGATGGCAAGCTTCAAGCATGATCTCTTCGTGATGCTCCACTTGAACTTGCACACCGCAATCTTGATGACGATCACCACTTGATGTCATCCTCCATGGGTTGTATGAGATCTTCCACTTGACGCAAGCCCATGGAAACATACCTAACCCCACATAGAACTCTCACGTAGACCATGGGTTAGTACACAAAGCGTAATGGACAATACTTACCATACCATGAGATCACCTGATCCCTCTTGGTACATCTTGTACACTTTGTGTGTTGATTCACTCTTTGACTTAGTCTTGATCAACCTTGCATCATATCTTCTCTATGACCAATCTTTGGATAAAACCTTGAATACCACCTTGGTCAACATATAAACACCTTGAAACCAATAGATGGACTTCAAGAAGTGCCTATGGACAAATCCTTCGAATATAACTCAAGGCAACCATTAGTCCATAGGGATTGTCATCAATTACCAAAACCACACATGGAGAAATGTGCTCTTACAATCTCCCCCATTTTGGTAATTGATGACAACCACCTTCAAGAGAGTTTATATAAGGAAATAAGCACAACCAAGCACACACATGCAAAGTAATAATGCATGGGTATGAGATGCAGATGCTTAAGCAATCAAAAGCAAAACTCTCTAAACTTTCCAACCTAAACTCTCTAAACTTCTCCCCCATTGGCATCGATTGCCAAAATGGATGAAAAGCTTAGAAATCCAATATAATAGGTGTTCCTCCATAAAGTGTGTATTTCTCAAAATATGAGTGCAATGAAATACACATATAAAATGATAAGTAGTTGGAGGAAAACAAACTATATTGAGTATCCAAAGATTGCAAAAGGATCGTATGGCACAAAGACATACAAAAGAGTGAGACAAGCAATCAGAAGATACCAATTGGAACAACCAATCACATGATCCTATGACTCGCATGAATAAAAGATATTATGATATGGGCAAAAGAGTGTTTTAAAGAAACTAGAGAAGCTCCCCATGATTTGTGCACTATTAAGAATTTTTGTATTTAGATACAAGAGCACAAAATAGGATCATCACTCCCCCAAAATCAAAAGAAACACACAATAAGTGCAAGCACATAGATAAGACAATAAAAATATCACTTGCACCAAACATATGGTTGAGCAACATGTAAAAGAGGCAACTAGAATACGCTCAACCAAAATGATGTGTGTGAGTCATGGCAAAGCACTTGAGAAGACTATTATAAGGATGAGCATTAAGCATCAATATAGTCTTGATGAAATGAGACACAAAGTGCAAGACATATCCTTCCCACACACACAAAGCACTTTAGCAAATGGGTTCACAAGCTTACTCATAAGAAAATTAAAATACCAAAGCTTGTGACAACCCATGGTGAAGATAGGAAATAATAGCCTTGTCAAGAGGAGGGATACCAAACGAAGTGGAAAACCCCTCGTCAAGACAAGCATGAGGAAAAATAATCTTTACCACCAAAGAGTGCATCAAGATGCATGGATATAAGATCCGCACTCAAGACAAATTCATTCACAAAACCACCAAGGAAATAAAAGGGAATGCAACGGTGGACGTGAAGGAAAAGAGGATATCAGCTAGAGATGTAACTTCTCTGATGTGTACATGATTCTAGGTAGAAGACAATCATGATGATATATATATCCACAAAGAAGGATGTACACACGAAATAGTTATAATAAGGAACGAACAAGATATCCAAAAAGGAAGTCATAAATATACCAATAAGATCTTTGCTTGAAAGCATAGCACATGGCCTAATATTTTCTTATTGTACATAAATGAACTCCCAGTCACACGAACATCAAAGACATCACAACTAGCAATAATAGATCATTGTTGGATGCTTTGAGAAAGGAAACAAGTATCACAAGAACGAATAATTAGAATCATGCCATGATGCAACCTAACAGGGTTGAATGCAAGAAATGTATGCATGAAATAGATACTTGTTACCGACATAGCATTGGAAGATGTAGTAGATAATGGTTCTTTGATCATCCTAGCTTGGCTCCGATAGGCATATGTGTCAACACCTTCCTTGTAAGTGAGTCAAGCATCCAATGCATCTCCAATTGTTCCTAGAACAACACCACAAACAAAGTGGTACCCAAACTCATTGGGACCAAAGAGTTAGTGGACCAACAATACATAGGACAAACTCCACATAAATATGAGCATATAGATATGAAATTGAATTTCATGCACACTTTAGCCAATTAATGTCATAGTGGAGTTTCCCCTATATATTGGGTCAAGGAAAGAAAATATGCCAATTAAAGTACATATAGTAAATATGCATGCTTATGGCTTTCAAGAATCAAATCAACACATAGTTGGTAAGATACCAAAAAAAGATACCAAGTGAAAATAAGATACCAAATGAAGAAACTATCACTTGAAGGATACCAATAAAAAGATACACCAAGGAATGAGATATCCATTGACACATGCCAAATAAAAGGAAACAAGATACCAATCGAAAGAAGCCAAACAAGAGGTATCAAGTTCCCAAAAGAGAGCTAGGTTCCAAACAAACCAAACCCTTGACAAATTTTCATGATGGCACAAAGCACCAAAAAGAAAAGGATTGACTTCCACCAACACACACTTGATAAGGATCAAAACGTTTTATGATAAACGCATAAAGAGAGTGTTCTAAAGAAAATAGAATAGCTCCCCCCAATAGATGTGATTTATATAGAATTTGCATTTGAATACAAGATGCACAAGATGGGATCATCACTTTCACTATATCTATAGAAACACTAGACATGTTCAAAAAGATCCACAAGAGGCAAGGAAGACAAACGGATAAACAAAATCCAATGTAAAGATGAGAAGCAATTTCTACCACATAAAAGGATACCAATTTTCAAAGGACAAGAAGTAATTCAAAATAATTCCTATTGGTAGATTGCAAAGATATCCAACATCATCTTCACACCTAAATCATAAGCAAATGACACTTGTAGAGCTAACATGCCACCTAGGAATAAGATAATTTACAATATCAATTCTAAGTGGCAATACCTCAAATGTACACATTTTCTAGGCTTGTAATATGCACATAGCATATTACTCCCCCATAATGTGATAACCCAAAATGATTAACAAGTGGTAAATGAAATCCAAAAAGAGATAATTAATGGACCGTTTAGAATTTGAATTTCTCATGAGAAGACATACCACATAGAAGCTAGATAATCTTGTAATATCAATACTAAGTGGTATTCCTCATGTACACACATTTTTAGGATTGTGAAGTGCACAAAGCACATCACTCCCCCAAAATGGGATAATCCATTAATCTCTCAAAAGAGCCAACTAAGATAAGACAAGATGCAAAAAGGCTCTACACAAGACTCACACATACATGATGTGCAACCCATCATACATACTTGATTACTCAAGATAAAAAAATAGGAAGCACAACATATACAAACACATGCAAGGTACAAAACCACAACATGCAAAGGGGCAAGTAACTATCAGTGTAAACAATTTAATTACAAGTTACCGTAAGGAGGCACATTGGATATAAGATAGAAACTCGATAATCCAAATGACTTGGCTTGAGATAATATGAATGATGAAGATCCCTTAATTCTTCATGATGTAGCCAAGTCACCAATGCCCTCCAACAACACCTATTGATCAAGTTTGAGCTTGTTGGTCCCCAACCAATTGGGTCCTAAGAGGTTAGTCACAATAGGCTTGGCTACCCAAATGGTTCTTTTCTTGACACCACTTTGAGTGCCAACAAACTTGGCAAACACATTGCCAACCTTATCCTTCCCAAGAGAATAGACATCATCAATGATAATTGGGTTGTGTCGTGGTTTTGTCACGACATGATGTCCTCGTGAGAGAACTTAGGTGTGAGGCCATCGCAACTATGTGGCGGCTTGAGAGGGGTTGGTCGGAATCGAGAGACGCGAGTTTACCCAGGTTCGGCCCCTCCGATGGAGGTAAAAGCCTACGTCCTGCTTTGTGTCTATATTGATGATGATGACGATCTCGATTACAAGGGTGCGGAGTCGCTACCTCTAATCTCGAGAGCCTCTAATCTGTCTATCTCTAATGACTTGAACTTGTCTTAGCCTGTCCCTCTTGGGGCGCCTTACCCCTCCTTATATAAGTGGAAAGGGTAGGTTTACATGTAGAGTCCTACTAGGAGTAGGATTAGGATTAGTCTCTCTTGAATCCTAATCCGGGACTTGTTTCCTTTGTGAGGGAATCCTTTCTCTCCTTTGGGCCTTCTCTTGTGAGCCGCCCCTCCAGGCCCATCCACGAGCCACCTTGCGCCGGCTTGCTCGCTGGGCCTTGGGCCTTGTCGCTCGTCTGACCCGCCTGCCGGGTTACCAATGAACCGCCAAGTCTCGACCGGGTCACCAGTGAGTCGCCAAGTCCTGGCCGGGTCATACTTCCGGCCGGGTTATACTGCGGGGTAATATCCCCGACATTAGCCCCCAGGTTAGCTTGAATTTATTCATGCTAAGCTCCTGAAATAAGAATAAATATGTTAAGTGACCGGCTCGCTCCACTGGCCGGCTTAATGAAGTAGCTCCTTAAAAATCCGGGTTTCTTCTTCATATGAATGAGCCGTCTTCTCAATCGTCTTGCTTATCAGTGTCCTTTGAAGTAAAATATTGGGAATACAACACCCATATGCCATTGAGTTGGCCTCCAATACTCTTCAACTTGTGAAGCCGGGTTGCTCATATAAATTCTGCCGGGTTATGATCTTTTGATAATGTTGGGTCATGATTGTTGGTAACGCCGGGTCAAACAACTAGAGTCCAGCTGACTTGATAAAAATATTGGGATGAAAATCCATCTGATGTAGAGCCGGTCTTTCAATGCTTCAGCTCCGTGAAGAAATGAGATCCGTCTTACTAACAATTGATATCTTGAAAGTGTTCTTCTATTTTTTATATCCATATTACCTGTAGCCCCCAAGTCTTAAGAAGGGAACGTAGTGATAGCTTAAGACTTGCTTCAATATAAACGTTGCAACTTTGGAGAAATCTGGGTTGTCTGTCTGAATCTTCAGTCATGAACTGAAAGCTTTGCACTTCACATGTGTAGCCCCCAAGGGCCGGCTCATCAGTATATGATGGGCCGGGTCTTCAAATTGGACCTCATAATATGTTTAGACAGCTGAATACTGTAGCCCCCAAGTGTCGGGTCAGTAAGAAGTACTGGGCTGGGACTTAGAAAAATACAGAAAGGCTGGCTCATCTCCTTGAGACAACAGGATATGTTGACCATGTAATGATTTGAAAAGCAACTTGTATTAGCCCCCAAGTGTCGGGTCGTCTGCCTGCAGCGATTCGGGACTGTGTGAGAATAATATGACTCATCATAATTTGTTGAATGAATCCTTGACCGTGGTTGTAACCCGGTATTTTGTCGAATATCCTAGAATAATGCCTTTACCCTTGAAAATGAAAATCCCTGCTCGTGGTTGCGGTGCAACCCGGCAAATATATGTCTGAGAAATCCATGAGTGTTGTAGTATACTACAGAGCACGGGTTGAAGAAATCCAAGAGTTGGTCAATTAAATGACACGGCATTATATCTGATAGGGCGACTCTTCAAGAATAATCAATTTTCCAAGCTGGCTTGAAAAACCCCAATCATTTAATACTGGTTATGATAAACCATGATGAAGATCCAGCCATGTTGGCTATGAAAGATCTATTTGTTCCTTGCAGAGGGTACGATGTAACCCCGTTTGGTGACTGGCTTTCCGCAGCATAAACAAATATGGATATGCATGTATGATGATGCATGATACGATGATGCAATGCAGGATGATGTAATGCAAGATGCAATGTATGGCCATAACCATCTTTCTTCACACTTAATGGCGGCTTATCTTAGGAGACAAGACCTGTAAAAACAAACAAGACAGAGTATATCCTGTATCGTTTTGAAGGCGGCTTGAGAAGCACAACCCAAAGATGTTAAATCCTTTATGACCTTGCTTTTTCTTTTTTGTTTTGGAAAACTCATATGCCGGCTCTCCTGGCATGAACTCATTGTTTGAACTCTTACCAGTACAGGGTCTCTAGTGAGAGTGACCGTCAACTCCTTTGAGCGGCTCAGGGTCTCTAGGCGAGATTAACTGGTAAGAGCACAACGAACCAGCGAGAGGCACAGCAGGGCATGAGTACCCTCAGGGCCCATAAGCTACCTCTCACGTGACATAAATCCGTCGTTTGAACCTTAAACAGTGCAGGGTCTTTAAAAGAGTAATTGTTTAAGAGTACGAACGGGCCACATAGCGGAGAGTCGGCAGCAGATGGGTGAGTTTATCCTCGCTTTCCGTAAGCCGGCCCTCACGTGACAAGATCCGCCGGTTGAACCTTGACCAGTACAGGGTATCTAGTGAGAGTGACTGCCAAATACTTTGAACAACTCAGGGTCTCTAATCGAGATTAACTGGCAAGAGTTCGGCGGGTCACCTAGCGGAGCAGCAGCAGCATACAGGCAGGTTTAACTCGAACTTGCGGTGGCTGAAGAGCCGATCAAGAGGGTGTGTAAGCTAAACCCGGTGGGTTGGAAGCCCCCAAATGACCTTGTTGACGGAGTCAACTTTTGGGTATACAACCCGGCCTTACGGTGGCTGAAGAGCCGATCAAGAGGGTGTGTAAGCTAAACCCGGTGGGTTGGAAGCCCCCAAATGACCTTGTTGAAGTATCAACATTGTTGCACCATCTTGTAAGCCGCCATCTTGAAGAAACAACAGAAGCCCCCAAGCTGAACGGTGCATCATGGCGGCTCGTCTTCTTGGGTAACTTTTAATCCTTCCGCCAATAATGTAGTAGCCCCCGAGATCGGGTTAGCTTCCTTGTAATGACCCGGGGTTCTCGTTAAAAACGACCAAATGTGTCGAGCCATGTCTGTAGCCCCTGAGTCTTAAGTTGACTCGAAGAGGCGACTTGAGAGTCTCCACTGAAGGTTGAGGTTGACCGTGGCGGGTTATAGACGATCCCGTATGAATTGTTTCAATAATCCGGTCGATGGTTCGTCCCGGCTGGTTGTTGAAGTTAACCAAACTGTAGCGGCGGCGACTTGTGCGCCTGTCCGTCGGGCGGCTCGTACAGGCGAACACCGCACCGATATGTCAATGTAGATTGGTCCACAGGGCGGCGATTCAGAACCGTCCACTGGGCGGCTCGTACTGGTGTATGCGGCCCCTGACATGTTGATGTAGACGTAGAAGTCAGCCGCGGCGTTTGAAGACGGCGCGGTCGCGAGAGACGGCCGCGGCGTTGTAAGCTGGTGCGGTCGAGAGAGACGGCCGCGGCGTTGTAGGCCGGCGCAAATGGTGAGTCGCCCGTGGCGTTGGAAACCAACACGGACGGCGAGTCGCCGTGGCGTTGTTAAGCCGGCGTGGTCGGTGAGTCGCCCGTGGTATTTATAAACCGGTGCGGACGCGCGGGTCATTTGTGGCATGTTGATGTAGCCTGGACCGCGGGGCGGCAGCTCACGAATGTCCATTGGGCGGCTCAAGCGAGCAGCCACAACGCCGGCGTGTTATTGTAAACCGGACCGTGGTGGCGGCGGCTCACGCGCTTCCGTTGGACAGGTGGCGGGACGGAGCAACACGCGGGGTGGCGCAGACTGATGATATTGGCACGAGCTCCGTGCTCGCAATATGTCGCCGCCTTTGTACTGAGTAATTGTCCTGCGTACAAAAAATACCATAGGACAAAGTAATTGTTTCCAAGACAATTTAAAGTGTACTGACGAAATAAATAGGGTAGATAGCACCTGATAATTTTTGCTGGAGGAATCGCATACGCTGGTGTGGGATAATGTTGGTGAGGCTATAAACCACCCAGTAGTGCTAATATTCTCTTAATGAAGACTCTTTCTTGCGATCTTAATTTCTCCCAGGCCAGTGCTATCCGTGAGGTAGAGTGTCATGAGCGGCATAAGGCTGCTCCCGGGAGGCAGTGCCTTCAGGATCTCATCTCTGGCGGCGGCCGGCTCGACGAGCGGGCGAGGCGGGAGGCGGCCACGGCAGCTGCCGGCTCGGCAAGCGGGCGAGACGGGAGCGGCGGCCATGGCTGCGGCCGGCTCGGCGAGCGGGCGGGAACGGCCACAGTAGCGCAACACGGAGGCACCCACGGGCGAGTGAGGCGAGGCGACGGCCGCAGAGGTGCGGCAGCGGCGGCGGCTCACAGCGCGCGCAGGTGGAGGCGATGTGAGGCGGGCGAGGCCGGCTCAGAGGCGCAGAGGGCCGGCTGGGCGCGAGGAGCGGCGAGCACGGCGACTCGAGACCAGGCCGCGGCGGCTGAGGCGGGTCAGACGAGGATGGAGGCCGAGGGCGAGGTGGATGTGAGCAGCTGGGGTCCGTCCAGCGCGAGACGGCGAGGCGGCTCAGCGCGAGGCGGCGAGGCGGCTCAGCGCGAGGTGGCGGCTCATGGCGCGAGCAGGCGGCTGCCGAGGCCGGGCGGGGCACAGCGGGCGCACGGTTGATGCGCGACGCGGCGCGGGGGCGGCCTGCAGACGGGGAGGAGCAGCCGGTCAGGTGGAGGAGGGCGGCTCGCAGCAGCGGCTCGCGGGGCGGCGACTCAAAGCAGAGCATGACCATGGCGGCTCGGGCGCAAGGCCAGCAGGCGAGGCGTGCCACAGCGGGGTCGATAGGTGCAGCGGACGCGGCGAGGTGAGCGTGGAGGCGGAGCCGTCAGCCGGGGTGGAACGAGCCGGCCGGCCCTCCCACCTGGTGCAGACGTGGAGGTTGGGCGAGCAGAGCCAGCCAAGACGTCGAAACCGTCCGAGCCACTGGCGGCCAAGTTGTAGAAGGTGAAACCCGCAGCGGGATGGCAAGGTCGCAGGTTAAGGCGGAGCCATCGGGCGAGGGAACGAAGGCGGAGCGCGGTCAGGGCGGCTCGCAAGCGCAGCGGGGAGTCGGCTCGAGGTAATTCCACGACGTCGAGGCGAGGCAATGGAAGCGGAGGTGAGGCCGCAGCAGAGGCGCTGACGGGGTGGCTCAGCGCGGCGGCGGAGCGAGTCCGGCTCGGAGTGAGGCGGCGCTGTGAAGGGCGAGGCGGAGCCAGCGGCAGGGTGCAGCTGAGCAAGGGCGAAGCTGGCTCGTAGGCGGATTGACCGGCGAAGGCGAGGCTGGCGGGTGTCGAGTTCGTGGTTGACCCGTTTCGGATCGTGGCTTCTTTCTCTCCCTTGGGTTTGTAGTGTTTGCAGCGGAGGCGAGCAGGCAAGGCCAGGCCGCGACGGAAACGGAGCCAGCGCGTGCGCGAAGGCGTGGTCATGGCAGCAGAGGCAGACGATGCGGGGCGAGGCAGGATCGAGGCGAGCCTCGGCGGCGGCGGTAGGTGCCAGCGGAGCGAGCCGGCTCAAGGCGAGGCCATAATGGCGGCAAGCGCGGCGGGGCGAGCCGGCCCAAGGCGAGCCACGGCAACGGTAGGCGCGGCGGGGACTGAATCCATGATCGTGTCCTTTCCAGATCGTGGCCGGCTGGGCGAGTCCACCTCCGTGTCCAGCTTCAGATCGTGGATGTATTGAACTAAAACGTCTTCTCTTCTAATTTGTGTATGTGAATAAACTTGACGAATTGCCATGCATTGATTTCTTAGCTTCCCATGAAAAAGTTTGCAGCTTGAACGTAGCTATTCTTGGGATTTAATGCATGGCGACTTGCTTCTTATGAACTTGTGGCTGCTCACATAATTTCTGGATCGATTGCTTCCTTTGACTAACTCATCCGGTTGTACATACACAGCGCAAATTGATGGACCACCATGCCTACTGTAGGAGACACCGATCCGATCTTTGCCTCGGTTAACCATGCAGAAGAGACGCCGCCGGCTGCCTTGACTAATGAGACATTAGAGACAATACCCAGCAGGTATATGCCCTGATTGATTTGATGCATGGCGCCACCAAAACTCTTTCTAATCCCAATCGATGAAGATGTAAATCCTTCCGCGCAAGCTCTTCCTTATCCAGTTAATCGTGAACTTTTCGATCTCTGTTGAAGCTCCCTCCAAGAATTCAACATCACCGTGCGTGGCCCCACAGTGGGCGCCAACTGTCGTGGTTTTGTCACGGCATGATGTCCTCGTGAGAGAACTTACGTGTGAGGCCATCGCAACTATGTGGCGGCTTGAGAGGGGTTGGTCGGAATCGAGAGACACGAGTTTACCCAGGTTCGGCCCCTCCGATGGAGGTAAAAGCCTACGTTCTGCTTTGTGTCTATATTGATGCTGATGATGATCTCGATTACAAGGGTGCGGAGTCGCTACCTCTAATCTCGAGAGCCTCTAATCTGTCTATCTCTAATGACTTGAACTTGTCTTAGCCTGCCCCTCTTGGGGCGCCTTACCCCTCCTTATATAAGTGGAAAGGGTAGGTTTACATGTAGAGTCCTACTAGGAGTAGGATTAGGATTAGTCTCTCTTGAATCCTAATCCGGGTCTTGTTTCCTTTGTGAGGGAATCCTTTCTCTCCTTTGGGCCTTCTCTTGTGAGCCGCCCCTCCAGGCCCGTCCACGAGCCGCCTTGCACCGGCTTGCTCGCTGGGCCTTGGGCCTTGTCGCTCGTCTGACCCGCCTGCCGGATTACCAATGAACCGCCAAGTCTCGACCGGGTCACCAGTGAGTCGCCAAGTCCTGGCCGGGTCATACTTCCGGCCGGGTTATACTGCGGGGTAATATCCCCGACGGGTTGGATACTTTACCATTAGTGCATGAAGCAGCAAAGTGACCCTTCTCACGACATAAGTAGCAACATCTACCCTTTACTTTCTTCTCAATTGATTTCTCAACTTGAGGAGCATTGACTTGGGTCTTCTTGGGAAGCGGCCTTTCTTCAACTTGACATTGAGCATGAGATTGTGGCCGCTTCCCTTGTTGATTGTCACTATGGGGCTTCTTCTTCAATGGGCAAGATCTAACATGGTGCCTTTCTATTTTGCACTTGAAGCAAATAATCTTGGCCGAATTCTTGACTTGTTTTTTACCCTTCTTTTTGTTGCTCTTGGACTTCTTCTTATTGGAGTTGAATCCAAGTCCACCTTTGTCATTTGGGGATTTTTGCACACTCAAGATATTGTTGAGTGTGGACTTCCCTTCATGACTCTTTTCCATGTCTTTCTTCAAAGAAGTGACTTGGGCCTTGAGCTCATTGATTTCCTCTACATGGTTAGTATGAACACAAGTACTAGAGGAAGTATAAGCTTCATCATTAGAGCAACAAGGCAAGGAAAGTAATTCATCACAAGATGCAGCAACATTATGAGTAGATGAACTACGAGGACTAGCACATGGCAATAAAGCATTTCTACTAGATGTAGTGCTAATGTCCACATGAGGCTCACTAGATGTTACCTTAGTATTACTAGCCTCATGAGCTATTTTTAGCACATTATGGGATACTAGAAGATCACCATGAGAGCTCGAGAGCTTTTCATGACTTTCTTCCAATTTCCCATAATTTCTAGATAGCAACTCAAGTTGAGCCCTTAGCTCAACATTCTCCTTCAAAATGGATGGTTCACAAGGAATAGAGTTAGTAGCACAAGCATCATCATTAAAAACAAGAGGAGAAGGCAACTTGGCAAGCTCTTTAGCATATGAAGCTTCAAGTTGAGCATGAGACTCGGTGAGTTCGATGAGCGAACTCTTAATGACCCTTGAGCCATTTTTTAGGTGCTCAAAGTCCTCAAGGAGTTTAGCATGAGCAACTTCAAGCTTTTCATTTTTAGTACTAAAATCATTAACCACCTCGAGAGCTCTATCATGGGATTCCTTTAATCTAGATAATTCTATAGCAAAGGTCTCCTCAAGAGATTCCTTGGTGGTTTGTTCATTTTCAAGAGCTTGAGATAGCTCTGCGATCTCATTAGCGTAATCACGCTCATGACCTTCCATTTTCTCAATGGTGGACTCATGCTCCTCGAGGTGAGCTTCCAACCCCTCAATATATTTCTTGCCCTCAATGGCAATAGACATGATTTCCATGAAGTTGGAGCAAGCAAGTTTATTCTTATGAAGAGCTTTAAAAATCATTTCACCCTTAATTTTTAAGGAAGCAATATTATCGCTCTCTTCATCATTATCCTCATCCTCATTATCTTCAACATCACCATCAAGAGATATATTAGGATTCAAAGTAGGAGATACCTTTGAAGCCTTAGCCATAAAGAAAAAGTGAGAAACAATAGATGATGATGTAGGATCCCTTGAAGCATCATTCAAGACCATATCTTGTTCCATGGAGTGTTGGGTTTCCTCTACATTGTTAGCACAACAACTCGAGGAAATAGATACATTTTTATCATGGCAACAAGATATAGCAAGCATATCATCATGAGATTTAGTCAAGCAATTTCTACATGATATGCAAGGACTATCAACACAAGCATGTGAAACTTGTAAGGTGCTCAAAGTGTTAAAGTCCAAAGATGGAGCATTGCAATGTGATAGTGATGAGGGATCATCAACAGTAAGCACACTATCAACATTGCAATGACCAACACTACTCACCATATCATTACCTTGTGGCAATCCACATGTAGGTGAACTAGAAGAAGTTGAGAATACAATACGACCGGAGGTGGAGGGAGAACAATCATCCTCACAAATCTTGGACACACCATATTTATCTTGAAGCTTTGTCCACAACTCATGAGCATCCCGGAACGGCATGAGTTGAAATATAACTACATTGCTCAAAGCATCAAAAAGCACATTAGAAGCTTGAGCATTGAGATAAGAGTTTTTCTCATCCTCTAAAGATATTTTTTGAGGATCCTTCGGAGGAGAAAAACCCATATCTACAATCCGCTCTAAATTTGGGTCCATGACCCTAAAGAGATTAAGCATGCGAATTACCCAAAAATCAAAACGTGTGCCATCAAAACTAAGAGTGCCAGAGAATCCTAAACCCCTAGTCGACATCCTTACTCTCTAGGTGGTAAAACCTAATAATGAGAGACCTAGCTCTAATACCAATTGAAAGGACGTGGATGTCGCCTAGAGGGGAGTGAATAGGTGCTTTAAAATAATTACGGTTTAGGCTTGAACAAATGCAGAATAAAACTAACATTTAATATGTCAAGCACAAAACCTAAAACAACTAGGCTCACCTATGTGCACCAACAACTTATGCTACGCAAGATAAACAACTAAGTGATAGCAAGATATATAGCATGAAACAATATGGCTATCACAAAGTAAAGTGCATAAGTAAAGGGCTCGTGTAAGAGATAACCGAGGCACGCGGAGACGACGATGTATCCCGAAGTTCACACCCTTGCGGATGCTAATCTCCATTCGGAGTGGTGTGGAGGCACAATGCTCCCCAAGATGCCACTAAGGCCACCGTAATCTCCTCACGCCCTCGCGCAATGCAAGATGCCGTGATTCCACTAAGGGACCCTTGAGGGCGGTCACCGAACCCGTACAAATGGCAACCCTTGGGGGCGGTCACCGGCACCCGTACACTTTGGCAACCCTTGGGGGTGGTCACCGGTACCCGTACAAATTGCTCGGGGCAATTTCCACAACCTAATTGGAGACCCCGACACTTGCCCGGAGCTTTACACCACAATGATTGAGCTCCGAGGCACCACCAACCGTCTAGGGCGCCAAGGCACCCAAGACGAACAAGCTCTAGGGTGCACAAACACCCAAGAGTAATAAGCTTCTCAAACTTCACTTTCACGTATCACCGTGGAGAACTCAAACCTATGCACCAAATGCAATGGCAAGGGCACATGGAGTGCCCAAGTCCTTCTCTCCCAAATCCCACCAAAGCAACTAATGCTAGGGAGGAAAATGAGAGGAAGAACAAAGAAGAACACGAAGAACTCCAAGATCTAGATCCAAGGGGTTCCCCTCACATAGAGGAGAAAGTGATTGGTGGAAATGTGGATCTAGATCTCCTCTCCCCTTTCCCTCAAGAACTAGCAAGAATCATTGGAGGGATTGAGAGATAGCAAGCTCAAAGAAGGTCAACAATGGGGGGCAAAAACGAGCTCAAGAGTTGGGGAACCATTGGGGAAGAAGACACCCTTAAATAGGTCCCCACGAATCTGCCCGTTATGTGCAGAATAACATAGGAGCGGTACAACCGCTATGAGCACCGGTACAACCGGTAACAAGCAATAAGCGGTACAACCGGCCCACAACCGCCCAAGAACCGCACCACAACAGAAACTAGTCCGGTGGTAGAGCGGTACATGGCCGGTACAACCTTCGGACCAATTCTGGAGCAGTACAACCGCTCCAAGCACCGGTTGTACCGGTCAACCGGTACAACCTCTCTATGGGGCGGTACAACCTCTCTATGTAAAACAGGTAAGACTAGAACAGCCATAAGTTTCGCATACGAGCTCCGATTTGAGCAAACTCAAGCTTGTTGGATAAAGGACAACAAGAGCTATCCAACAATGACTAGTTAAATTAAGAACAAGCAATGGAGAATAAATGCCACTAGGATAAGGAAGATGACCTTCCCAATAAATATCCGGCAAAATCTCCAACACCGAAAACACAATATGATGCATACGAAATCTGTTTTCGATGAGCTTGAACTTATCACGATGAAGACCATAAGCTCAAAAACTCACATAAAGAAAAACCAAATAAGGACCAAGAAATATGATGATGCAAGGATGCAAATGGTTTGAACTCTCAACGAACGATACGATCAAGCTACTCACTTGAGAGCCCCCCTTGATAGTACGGCAATCGATCCTATAACTCGGTCTCCCAACTACCACCATGAGACCGGTAAAATAGAAAACCTATCAAGGGCAAACCTATACCTTGCACATAGTCCACTTGAGCTAGATGATGATGATCTTGACTTCCTCAAGATGGACCACCTTTCTTGATTGTGTTGGCTCGATGAAGACTAGTTGATTGCTCCCCCATACTCCACTATGGGTGAGCCACTCTTCATCACATCTTCACAAGTACATTGTCACCACAATGAACGGCAAGCTTCAAGCATGATCTCTTCGTGATGCTCCACTTGAACTTGCACACCGCAATCTTGATGACGATCACCACTTGATGTCATCCTCCATGGGTTGTATGAGATCTTCCACTTGACGCAAGCCCATGGAAACATACCTAACCCCATATAGAACTCTCACGTAGACCATGGGTTAGTACACAAAGCGTAATGGACAATACTTACCATACCATGAGATCACCTGATCCCTCTTGGTACATCTTGTACACTTTGTGTGTTGATTCACTCTTTGACTTAGTCTTGATCAACCTTGCATCATATCTTCTCTATGACCAATCTTTGGATAAAACCTTGAATACCACCTTGGTCACCATATAAACTCCTTGAAACCAACAGATGGACTTCAAGAAGTGCCTATGGACAAATCCTTCGAATATAACTCAAGGCAACCATTAGTCCATAGGGATTGTCATCAATTACCAAAACCACACATGGAGAAATGTGCTCTTACACACATTTTCTCCTCCATGGTATTATTTCTTAAAGTTCGGTTGGATTCCTTCCCCAATGAGTTCTTGTGTGGCAGCCTAGTTGCTCTCGCAAAGAGACTACCCGTGCTGATAACGTGTAAAAAACAGTGTGAATGAACAACAACAATCGTTGTTCATTGATAATGATTACGTACATATTTATATCCTGGAGGGACGCATCGCACATACGCAATGTTTACGAATAACACGATTAAAGGAAACACCGTTTAGGATTGGGAGAGAAGGAACGGGCGCGTCTCTTCATTGAAGAAACCCCACATGCACATTTGGTTTGGAAAAGCAAGGAATTTCTTTAATTAAACTAATTAATTAAATTCTAACAGAAATCTTGTGAGGCCTGTTTGAATTAGAGGGGATGTTATGTTGAGAGTGAGGACTTGGTTATAGATGAGGTGCGTGGGAAACTGCTAAGTCCGAAAGTCCTCTTCCAGCTCATAGTAAAAATCAAAAAATATGAAAAATAAAAAAAAATCCGGTCCAATGCTTGTAAAGGTTCATCATAAAATGATTTACACTATGTTTTTACGTTCGTAATTTTACATAACATGAAATATTTTTTACGCCAATTATATATTTTCTTACAGTCTCGTTTTACATATGAAATAAGACAAAATTTAAGAACGTAAAAATAAGGTGCACTGATGTTAAAATAGAGGGGGATGAAGAATAAATATTCCTCATCCAGGGTGACGAATAGCGCTATACTAGAAGGGTTGGGCGCGCTTTGCTGTGCCGTCGGTGTTGATGGGTTTCATAAAAAAATTACTCCCTTTGTTTCAAAATATAAGGTGTAATTTTTTGATTTTTTTTAAATGTGACGAAATTGTAGATAAATATATCACTATACATAAATATCAAGTCGGTATCATTAGATTTATCATGAATTTTTTTATTTTTATTGATTTAGTATTGTGGATGTCAATATTTTTGGCTCTGAACTTGATCAAAGTTAAAGATATTATACTTTTAGAAAACTTAATACACCTTCTGTCTTAAAACTGAGTGAGTATTTGGTTTCACAAGAGGGGGAGACGGTGAAGTGTGTTTTTTATTTATAATGCAGCGTGTTTGGTGGGCCTTCAGTGGTGTGATTCAGTGTTATTTGCTAATCAATCCATACTTTTGTGTAAAAAATTCACCGGTGACTGCATGTTCTATATTTATGCTACAATATTACATATTGGCACTTTTTAGGGTGGTGAGAGGGCTGTCGGTTGATAGATATGTTTTTATAGGTCGATTGCTGCCCGTTGATTTAAAAAATCGTTGGACTGTCAAAATCGTAAACCAAATTCAAAATTAAATACCTCGATGAAATGAGAGAGCTTCAAAATTAAAGAGCACAAGGAATAAAAGAACATAACAAGAGAGATGAATTAAAAGACTTTACTAAGAGAGATTAATTAAAAGAAATAAATAAGAGAGCTCCTTGAGAAATTATTGAGCCGGTCAAAATCAGGTGACCCAATTATAAATTGAAGACATCAATAAATTGTGAGGCTTAAAATTAAGGAGCATAGTGTATTTATATATATAGCATAGAAAAATTGAATAAGCGGTCAAAATCGGGTGACCCAATGTCAATTGGAGACCTCAATTGAATGTGTGCTCTCCAATTCTATGAGGATTAGTGTTATAGTATATATAGTAATACTATTCATATACTCCCTTCGTTCCTAAATATAAGACCTTTTAGATATTTCGCTATAGACTACGTACGGAACAAAGTGAGTGAATGTACACTCTAAAATATGACTACATTAGTCCTTAGTGGAATCCCTAAAAGATCTTATATTTAGGAACGAAGGGAGTAGAAGTCATGAAAAAATAAATCAGCACTCCAAAATGCTTTTAACAATAACATTTCTGAAGCATCGATTCTGGGTTTCTTTTCTTAAATGCCATTACATGGTGGAACTTTGAAAGCATTCGAAACGTTTGTCAATGTCTGTTTTTTTCGACTTTGTTGTTCACCCGAGCTCATTAGGAAACTCTGCTTCAATCTTGCATTTTCGCTACAAATAGCTACCGTATTTCTTACAAAAAAAAACATGTTCCCACGACGTCATCTCTCCGAGCGGCCGGCCACCAACTGACGACCAACCGCGGACCAAGACGAGCAGCAAGCTCTCTTGGTGTGCTCAGCTCTGCTTCGTCCGAGATCCCCTCCTCCCATCTCAGCCCAGCGTTCTTCCATCCCGTCGATATCTCCCCCCGCTCCGCTCCCCATCACGAGCACCTGGTCGAAGCGAGCGCCTGGTCTATCAATGGCGGAGGAGACCGAGAAGCCGCTCTTCTCTCCGGCAGATGTCTCGCTCCACGCATCCACGAAGGACTGCTGGGTCGTCATCCATGGCAAGGTTGTCAGGGACGAGAGAGGAATCCTCATTCGTCGTCTTTAGGTTCCGTTGGTTGGCAGATCTGGTTTGGCATTGTTGATTTGTCCGTTTCTCTGATCCTCTCCCCTGTTCGTCTGATTTTGTGCCTTTCAGGTGTACGATGTGACCAAGTTCCTGGAGGACCACCCCGGCGGAGAGGATGTCCTGCTCCATGCATCCGGTACAAAATCCATCCATTGCCTGCTTCTTCTGCTTTAATTCGGGATTTCATCCAGTTCATCCAGTCTGCTCCATTGTCATGTTACTACTGGTTTCTGGTTCCCTGAAAAAAAAAGGTACTCCAGTACTACTGTTTTTTTTTGTTAAAAAGCATCAATATAGGTTAACTTCAGTAGTTGAAACTTGGAAAAGGTCAACCAGAATAGTTGGAAATATAGGCGACCAACTTATCGATAATGCTCATTGGGACATGGTGCTAGTCACGCGAGGATGGAATCCCAACCACACCCCGCCTAAATTTTTTTTTAGGGGAACCCCGCCTAATGGGTTTTCCCTGTAATACTGGGCCGTGGAGGCATTGCTGCCGTGGTGTTCTTACCGGGCCTGATGATGCCCAAACGAACGAGAGGCGCATAGGCTGGTTGCCCGAGAGAAGCACGGACTCTCTCCGTTCTTTCGTTTAGTACCACCTCGCTGGAGGGGAGCAGGGAGGTGGACGAGGGAGATATAAAAGGAGGGGCAGGGCATCGTTGCAACTCATACCTTTCTCGGCCTTTTGGCCAAGATCAAGTGTAGTATCTGTTCTTATCAGTTTAATATCTGATACGTGGGCCATGTGCCCACAATGATATTAAATTTATTTTTTATGGGGAGGGTCCACCACAATGGCTTGCCTTATTGCCTGGGCAGGCGCACCCCAACCGAAACTAATTTAAAACTTCAATATTCCCTGAAAAAATGTTATATTCTTTTGCTGTACACAGTCAAATTCGCCTGTTGGACACAACTTGTTGCAACTAAATTGCCATTCGGGCAGTCGTTGTGTTTTTGAACTTGTTGTAGATGCAGCAAAGGTAAAATTAGAAACGCTGGTATGTTTTTCAAAGTGCGCCTAGAGCCCTGAATGCTGCTAGCATACCCATTATTGTTTCGCCGTCTCTATTTTCTTACTATGTATGCCTACAGCCTACACTATTACATCATTTCTTTCCCTCAGTTTAGTAAACGGGCCAACATCATGAATAAAGTTTAGCGAATCACAGGACAGAAAATAAAAACAGTTGGGGAATGGCCCCCTAGGTCCCAAAATCCGCGTCCACCAACTTATGGAAATTAGCACGTTTACTTTTCTTGCAAATGTTATGTTTTGCTACGTAAAATCATCAAAGCCTATCGCCAAAAAAATCGTCAAGCCTCATTAATCACACTGGCCTTTTATTCTTGCAAGAGCTGCATTAGTTCCATGATAACTTACTGCCTTAAAATTCCACATGTTATAATAAGTCAACTAATGGACAGTAGCTGTAATATTTACACACCTGGCATGGCTTTCAAAGTTGATCCATCTGAAATGGGCATACCAAATTACTGATGAGTTGTTCAATTTTGTTTCATCCATGTTTGATCAATTCTTGAAGCCTCTGGGGATGCCACCGAGGCTTTTGAAGACGTGGGCCACAGCACATCAGCCATCAGCATGATGAGCAGCTACCTGATTGGAAGCATCGCGGACTATGTGCCTCCCAGTGCGTCGAAGGACGCCACAGTTGGTGGCAGTGATGTGCTGCCAGATTCCAGAACAATGCAGAGGAACAAAGGCTCTCCAGCTCCAAACACATTTCTAGACTTCGTGCTCCCTTTATGTATGCTTGTCCTGGCCTTTGCAGCTTGGTACTACCTGACCTTCGTGGCCGAGAGCTAGTGAATTCAGAGAAGATTCGTATCATTGCACATTTTTACGTTACTAGCGTTGCTGCAGCGATACATTTAAGGAGCGTAAACTTGGTCATAGAGTCATTTGCTCTTGATGGAGGTTTCTTGATGTAGCTAGAACAAGGCATATTTCGCCCTACATATTGCAAATTTGCTGGCCTACCTGTAACACAAACCATGACAGTAACACTGAGATGTATGGATGGGACATTTGCCTTTACTTCCGCTTCCAATCGATTGTTCAAGAACTTATCTTAGTTACGTGATGGTTGTTCCAAGTGATCTGTATTACTTATTCACTTGACATATAAGGAGATCACATGGATCCACTGGGCAAAAGAACTCTAGGAAAACATGCGACACGGTTAATACTCTAAGCTACGATAATAATATGCCACCCCTGCTCGCTTGGACATACTATCAGAACAAATCAGATATTTGCTTCTGAGTGAACCATGTTACGAGTGTCGCTTTATCAGCCATATCTAGGATAGAATCAGGCTCGAGGGTAAAAAATTCTAGTACACATACTTCATGTACCGTCCATAAATCATAATGAAGTTTTTGGTTCTTGATCATACAACAGTTATCTTTCCATGCATCAGAGATGCTGAACACATCTTGAACAAGCCTGTGAGTCTCTTCTACTGAAGTAACTGAATTGGAACAAAGATTGACAGTGGTGTCATACGACCAAAAACTGTTGTTAAGAGTGAAATCTACAGCACATTAAAAACGTTTGTGCATGTTCAAGCCGATGGCGATGACATATCTCATTGTCTAATTGTGGTGGACATGGACGGGGAAGCATGGATGCACTTCAGGATTTTTTGTCCAAAAGGACCACATGCCCAACGAAATTGCCAGAAAAGACCCCCTCCGGATAAAATTGACAAAAAAGACCCCCCGGACCGTGGCGGCAGGCGCGCCAGCCGACATGTGGCACCTGCCGCCATGTCCGGAGACGGCAAACACTGTTCGTGTACTGTTCACGCGGGAGACGAGAAAAACGAGTGAACAATACCTGCCGCCTCATGTAGTGGCGGCAGCACTGTTCATGAATGGGGCGAACAGTAATTTCGAAAAAAAATCAAAAAAATAGCAGAAAAATTCAAAAAAAAACTGAAATTTTGCACCCCACTTAGAACACTCGATTCTCTTTGATGCCAAAAAATTCCATATTTTTTTGAATTTTTCTGATATTTTTTTGATTTTTTTTTTAAAATTACTGTTCACTCACGCGTGAACAGTGCTGCCGCCATTGCATGAGGCGAGAGGTACTGTTTACTCGCCTCGTTGCCATTTTCCGCGTTGCTCGCGCGAACAGTACAATGAACAGTACTGCCGCCTCCGGGCGTGGCGGCAGGTGCCACGTGTCGACTGGCGCACCTGCCGCCACGGCCCGGGGGGTCTTTTTTGACAATTTCATCCGGAGGGGGTCTTTTCTGGCAATTCCGTTGGACAGGTGGTCCTTTTGGACAAAAACTCGCACTTCAGTGTCTCTGGCGGTCTGGTTGATGGCTTCATTCAGCAGTCACAGGGCCGCTTGCATTATGCCAATTTTCAGAGAGATGGAGATGGTGGTGTCATTCGACTGGTGGTTTATATTCTCGAGGACTACCAAAGCAAAGAATGGATATTGAAGCATAGCATTGAAACGTCATGCATATTGGGAAGGACGGATTTTTGCCTTGATGGGTTTGATTGGATTGACATTCATCTGGAATGCAACTTGATATTCTTCAGTGTTGGGCTTGAAGCATCCACGACGAAACTGAAAGTGTCCTTGTGTTGATTGTTGGGTTGCAGCTGCACCGTGAAAGTAGCCTTTTTTTTAGGGAGAAAGTACCCTTGTGTTCCTAGTTTTTTTTTTTTTTTTTGGAGCTTTGTGTTCCTAGTGGCCAGGAATGATTTTTTTCTAATTATCTTATGGAAACGAATTAGAATGAAAATGCCCTCTTCCCTCCGGCAGTGCCATTCTTATGTGGAAGCTCGATCCAGTCTATGTTGATAATTGATCTTTGATCTACTTAAATAAGTCAAAAACGTCATACAGTAGAATTTCCCAAACAATTCACCTTCACTATTTCCTTTAGAAAACAAATTTTAAAAGAAGAGAAAAAATCCAATTTTAAATGTCTTATGTTTGTATCTTTTTTATTTTGAGAAATGTATCTTTTTTTAGGCATCTTATGTTTGTATCTGCAGGCCCTATTCTTCCTCTCTGTTTTTTACAAAGGCCCTATTCTTCCCATCAGTCTAGTTGTGACACGGCTGAGCCCGTGTACTTACGCTGGACGGCCCAATCTGTTAAGCCTCGGCCTCACAGAGGTTTCATTCTCCTTCCCTCTAGCTCGACGGCGTCGCCGCCGCTTTCTGCCGCCGCCATGCCCGTCCCCGCGGAGAGCTCTCACCCGGGGGGGGAAGGTCGCGCGTCTCCTTATGCCCGGTATACGAAGCAGAGCGGAGCGGCGACCGACAGGCTCACCGATGATCTCCTCGTCGAGATCCTCTCGCGCGTCCCCGCCAAGTCGCTCCTCCGCTTCAGGTGCGTCTCCAGCCACTGGCTGGCCCTCATCGACCACCCCCACCACCGCAAAAGGCTCCCCCAAACCCCGGTCGGCTTCTTCTACGGCAGCAACTTCCAGTGGTTTGTGAAACCACCTTTCCACTTCACCAGTTTCCCGGGGAGACGCTGCCCTCCGATCGACGCGTCTTGCGCCTTCCTGCCCAACCACCGGCGCTTCCATCTATTGGACTCCTGCAACGGCCTCTTCCTTTGCCGCTGGTGCGACGCCTCCACCCAGGGTGACGAGTTCCGTTATGTCGTGTGCAATCCCGCCACGGAGAAGTGGGTCGCGTTGCCGAGCTCCGGCAAGGCCACCAGCGAGGTGGCCACCGCACGTTTGGGCTTCGACCCAGCCCAGTCGTCGCATTTCCATGTGTTTGAGTTGGTAGAAGAGCAGGAGTCAACCTTTCCTTGGGACCCTGACACCGCTGGAGTGACAGTGTATTCTTCTGAAACCGGAAGATGGGTTTATAAGGAAGAGAGATGGAACGAACAAATCAGGCCCACTGATCATCGGTCAGCATTTGTTTTTCTTAATGGCTATCTGCATTTTCAAGCCAATGCTCGTTGGTTGTCCCATCATCATCTAGCTGTGGTAGACACCCAGGGGGAAACATGGATGAGCTTCAGTGTCCCTGGTGGTTTGGTTGATGGTTTTATTCAGCGGTCGCAGGGCCGATTGCATTATGCCAATTTTCAGAGAGGTGGAGGTGATGTCACTAGATTAGTAGTTTATGTTCTGGACAACTATCAGAGCAGAGAATGGATATTGAAGCACAGCGTCGAAGCTTCATACATATTTGGAGGGATAGATGCCTACATTGAAGGTGGTTTTGGTTGGATTGCGATGGATTTTGATTGGATTGCGATTCATCCGGAATGCAACATGATATTCTTCACTGCTGGGTGGGATACCACATTCATGTGCTATAATATGGATCTTCAGCAAGTCAAAGTGATCTCCAATCTTGAAGATGGCAAGCCGCCATACCTGCCGTATGTGCCGTTGTATGCAGAGTTACAGTCATTGCACATTTGAGATCAGTCTCAGTTTGTGGCTTTATAAGAAGTGGATCTTCGACAAGTACTAGTTTTGTGCTATGGAACAGTTGGCTTGGTATGTTTGCTTGAACTGGGCAATTGTTTTCTCTCACTGATGTTATGCATGCTTTTATGTTTAGAGTGTGGTGGTTCACTGTATATGGAGTGAACTTGGGTGATTAGTTATCCAAATTTGTACTGAACTTTCTGTTGTCTGTATTGATTTATGCTGCATACCAATGGTTTTGGACAACTCCTACCTCCATGTATTCGTTTAACTTGGCTTGGTGTTTGAGCGAAGGTGATGATGCAGTAGAAGTACATGACCAATGATCATCATGCAGCATAAATTTCTAAACTTATATTTGCATCTTATGGCCAGTGAGTGACTTAGTAACAATGATATAATATGTCAAACTGTGCTAATGGTATAACTTTTGAAACCAATTTTCTGTACTGCTAATGGTTTGAAAAGAAATAACTCTTTGCTTGTACCATGTTTCAAATAGAAAATGTTGTTATCAGAACATTTGCAATTTCTGCTTGGATCGTAATATTCATGTTTTGTTAGGGCTTTATTTTCCCTGAACAAACAGTGCTCCAGAAGGCTAGCAATATGCCATCTTTGTTTGTGCTTTTTATTTTAGTAGGCAGCTTAAAATAGTGTTAAATACATAAGCAACGTTGTTCGCTTTCCATGGTAGTCTTGCTTCTAGCTCTGCTAAGATGCCTGTAATGTTGCGCATAAGCTCCAGTCTAGTGCAAATTTGCAGCATCATTTCTGAATTTTCTGAATTTCGAGTTTTGACATCCTATGACACTGAAGCAACAGCGTGGGTGTGGCTGACACAACTCTGCAGCAGCATCTCTCTAGTTTTAGCCGCAAGCCTCCACACAGATTTGGCTCGGGACCTCGCACCAAAATCCCTTTCTAACTTCCCGGGAACCCACTCCCTTGATTTCTCGACGCGTTCCTCTCTCACCCAGATCGCCTGTTTCCAACCCACCTCAGAGGTTTATTTGTTGTTGCAACCATGGGGACTTGGGAAATATAAGCATCTTATTGGCAGTGATCCTTCTGAATAATGCCTCCGTCCGGGTTTATTGGGCCCCTTTGTATTTTTGTGCCAGACTTTGACCATCGATAAGCTACTAAAATACAAAGTATATGCTATGAAACATTATATTGTTTGATTTGTATTTGAAAGAGCTTTCCAACAATATACTTTTAGTGACTTGTAGTTTATATTTTGTTAGTTAAGTTTATAGATCAAACTTTAACCCAAAATAAGAGGGGGCCTAACAAACCCGGACGGAGGGAGTAGTAAATTCAGTACTCTACAGTACTGCGTCCTCCGCTCAAATTCAAACTTTTGCAGGCTTCGATTCATGACTCTGATCACAACTTACCACCATATGTCATAGAAATTGAAAAAAGGTCCATGGTATGAAAGGCTTCCCAATATGGATCTAATGATATACTTTTTCCATAGGGTGATCAAAATATTTCCAACATTTTAGTGGTTAAAATTTCAGAAGGTGACTGCATGCATTCTGAGTATTTCAGAATCGGGGTAACCTTTTTTTTCGAGAAAGGAGGTAACCATATTTCAGATCGTTTATAATCTAGGAAAGAAACACCAGAGTCGTCAATTGTAAAAAAAAAAAAACTTGGCAAGTGCATATAAAAAACAAGAAAAGTTATAGATATTTTCTCGTTTCCAAGAAATAATCATTTGTGAAAAAAAATGCAGGAGCCAAGAAACATGGGTATCACTCTTTCTTAGGCTAGAAAGTAAGGGGGAACAGAAAATAACTTGCTTATTTGATAGTTTGTGGAGGTGGCTGCGTCTTGTTTTCAACTTGAGATCAAACTCTATTATTTATGAATACGATTTCGCATCGAGGCGGCTACACCATCATCGATCATTACACAAGCTCACGGTTGGCTCTAGATGACTATGTCCGCTGCTCTTGTTAAATAATTCTGCATGGGGAACACGATGGAGATCTCGATGGATTTTGTTTTACTTCTGTTTCTCTCATTCTAGGTCTTGAATTCACGCAGATGTTTTTAGATAAAACATCTTTGTTACTACGCCCTTCATAGTTTTCAAGATACAATTTCGAATGCTACTTTTTGCATGTATATGTAACTATAAAATGCAATAAAAAAAGTCTAGACTAAAATTTTCCTGGACAAATGTAAAGGTACAATTTCTACCAGGTGAATCTAAACATTTTTTTGTTAATTAGTTGTTAAATAAAAATGATTTATAATCATGCCTTTGGAATGAGGGTACTGCAAGTTATAGCAATGTTATAGTTATATCAAACAAACGGTAACGCAACGTTTTCACTGAACAGTGGTCTTGCTGCTCCCGAAGTGATTGCAAGAACGCACTTTGACTTTGGGGAGGTTATGTTTGCAGTTGAGTCAAGTTTTGAACAATTGCTTTGATTCTGAAAATGCAGAAGTATGTGCCCTGAAGTTTGATGTGCAACCTGCCATTTTTTTAATTTGGTTGTGTCGTGGCAATTGCCAAAAATCAACGTGCTCATAAAACGGACTGCAAAAACTACCTTGTCTAGTTGTCTTATAGTAATTCAAGATTTATTATTATGGGATTCTGAAATACAATTTGAGTGCAAAGATGCAGTGAGGAAAACAGACATTGCATCAAAGCAAAGACTACTATTAATGCTAAGAGCTCCTTTACGCAAAAATGCGACACCAAATTTGCTTCATGGCATGTAAATAGAATCTGAGAGTTCTTGAACAAGATACCTTATTTTAACTCATTTAGAATGTAAATATATACGTCCTCGTCAACACCATCGGCACAATTAGTTTGATAAATGATTTTCTAAATATTGCAAAACCTTTTTCAGGCATTCTCTACATGCCAAAAATCACTCTGAATGGGTCAACGAATATCAATAAGATTTATCAAAAATATTAAATCATCTATAGACTAAATAAATCAAATAGTACAACTCAAAGGACATATTGCTACATAGCCAGAACATGACTTGTAAAATTACTATCTAATAAATTTCGTTTCTTATCAACAATATATATTTAAAATCATCACAATCATGGATGGGTTGAATAATATTCCCTCTGTCCGGAATTAGTTGACGCTCAAATGGACGTATCTATAGATGTTTGAGTGTCAACTAATTCCAGACGGAGTAAGTATATGGTAGATTTCTCTAATTGACCGCATTTGTGTGATAGGAACATGTCTCAACGATAAACTAGGAGATTATTATTTTCAATTCTTAGTATGAGCTTCATGTTTGCGCTCTAATCGTGTAGAGAAAGGCACCAACTCATACAAATTGGTCAAATTAGGCAACAAAGTTACTAATGTTGAGCCATAACTTGAGAAGCACTAAGCACTGCAGAAGCATGCGGCCTAAAAAACAACTATTTACACAAAGAGTGATAATTCAACTCTTTCGAACACAACTGTAATCCTGATACAACAACGAACCATTAGTGGCTACCTATCTTTACCCAAGGCCAAGCAATTATTCTCTTGAAAGCATATCGAGCTTATTTTATATCCATGCATAGTGTAGGGTAACGCAGCAGAAAACAAAAAATTTCCGACCTACGCACCAGCCCAGGACCACTATGGAGACTGCATACAAGGTTTGATCTTTTCGTTACCGACTCGTAGCGCAGCGGAAGTAGAGTCGATGACGATCGGTGGTGCAGATCCCCGCAGCTAGGATTTACAACCTCCCAACCGCGAGGATGTATACCATCATCTGCCCCTCGGACAGCCCTCCGGGAGGCGGTCGGACAGTCCCCCGGACGGTGTCGCGGACAGCCCTTCGGGAGGACCTTCGAAACTCGGACGGTCACACGGACAACCCTTCGGGAGGCACTCTCGAACTAAGACCGAAACTACGATCTCTCTACAGAGTTGCACACATACGGTGTCATCTATCCGGCAGGGCTTCTGATATGGGGTGTCCCGATCTTCTCAGTAAGCGGCGGTGGTGATGATGATGGTGTAGGATAACTTGTATGTCGCCGATGAACTCTCCCTCGCTTGATCCCTGATGCCAATGCAAAAGGTCTCAACCCTTTGGATATTCACAACGTCACACACTTGCGCACGCAGCCGTCGACCACGAACGGTATAATTGCAATATACTAATTCCCAATGGAACAGCAGATCACACTTGACTTGCAGTATATAATCACCAGATCGATACGAATTGGTGATGAGGATTCAAGATGAATGCTTACAAGCAATCTCATGAACTAGGGTTTATCTTAAACGTTGTCTCCCTCTAACTAACCCTAAGGAAGAGTATTTATATCCTAAGATAGATCGAAGGGGTACACGGGCCGTCAGCCCCAAAGTCTGCGCGCAGGCAGCACGGTAGTACCGCTCACAGCAAGCGGTATTACCGCTCTGAGAATTCTAACTGCCGCTTTAGTACCGCTTGGGTCGCTTTGATTCCAGAAGAAAATTGCTAAGCGGTACTTGGGCGGTAGTGCTGGGCCGGTAGTACCGCCTAAGCGGTACTACCGCCTGGGAGCTGCAGGATCTTCTTGCTCCCTTGTGCCACGCCTTCCTCCTTGCTCCCTCGTGCCATGCCTCCCTCTCCAATATACCTAATAATACATTCACACAAGGATTTAGGCAGTATAAAATTCTTCCGAATCGAAATAACAAATTCAACTAGGATTGAGTTCACCTGTTGTTCCTCTTCATGAGGTAAGGATGGAACCATAGCAGGGATGTCCTCATCAGCTTCGCCGTCCAGAACTAGTTCCTACCGGAACCCAGACAGCCTTTCGGCTCTACGAAACTATTTCGCTGGGAGGGAGAGAGAAAGCCAGATCATGCATGGCACTTGTATGTGAGAAAGAGTAAGTCTTTAGGCAGCCCACTCCACCCCTATTTATAGGCCAAGCCCAAGGGTGGCTTCTCCAAGAAGCCAAGGGGGAAAATACCAAAGGGCCCTCAAGGTGGCTTCTCCAAGAAGCCACCCAAAAAGCACTTTCACTATTCACGACGACATTTTTCAGCGTCCGTTCGAACCAAAAATATTTATGTGGGCTTAGAACATTTCCAGTACCCACTAAAATAATTTTCGACGCGTTCTGAAACAATTCCGGATTAGTGGATTTCATCTGCGAAAAGCAAACAAAGCGGTTCCGGCAGCTCCGGACCATTTCCGGTTTTTCTTCCGGAAAATTCCCAGAAGTTTCCAGAATGATTCTGGCACCCTCCAAGAATTATCAGGCGTGTGCCGAAACCAATTTGACTTAATGGTGTACTCCGAAATAACTTTTCGGTTTAGTGATTTTCATCTGTGAAAAGCAACTAAAGCGGTTCCGGCAGTCCGGAACATTTCCGGTTTTTGTCTCTGAAAAATCTCAGAAGTTACCGGAACAATTCTGGTACCCTCCAATAATTTCCAGGCATGTGCCAAAACCAATTTGACTTAATGGTACACTCCGAAACAACTTTTCAGTTTTACCGAAACTGTTCCGGTGACCTCTCTCTTCGGAACTTTTCCGCTGTCTCCGAAAACTTTTTCCGAAAACTTTCTCTCAGACTCCCTGTCTAGTATTCAGCAGATAGATAACCCTTAAGCGTGTGACCCTATAGGTTCGGTGAAGTATAGACATGACCCGGAACCCCTTCCGATCAATGATCAACATCGGAGCCGTGGACACCCATATTGACCCCTATACCCACACGAATGAATATTCGAGTGAACCTCCAGTTGCCGTGTGCTATTCCTGTTGCTTCGCGATATGTTACAAATACTCGAGGTGAGACATGTTGGCATCCCCGTGGATCAACAACTTGTCCACTATGCCAGTTACCTCGTTACCGGTATTGTTCTCTTTTCTCGTTCCCGTGTTCCGGCATCCCCGTGATCAAATCACAAAGTGTCTGGCCAGACGATGATGGATACCGTAACACCGAGAGGGCCCAGAGATATCTCTCCATCGTCGGAGGAGCAAATCCCAATCTTGAGCTATCAAGTTACTTGACATACTTTCCCATGAACCCGTAAGCCGCCGTAATAGCCATCCAGTAACGGATGACGTTTAACAAACCCCAAAGTTCATGAATCAAGCATGAAGAAACTCGATACTCTCATGGTCTGAGGAATCATGCAAACGTAAACCATCTCTGTGTTATAAACCATTTAACTAGTGACGAATGTATCTCATAGCATAACATCAATTCGAGTCGATTCAACACAAATGTTCTTCTAACATTGTGCCCTCAAAATTGCCGGCATAGCCATGCCCATGATCAGGAAAACAGGATCATCATGCAATACTTGAGCCAGTCTTAGAGGCCAGACTAGGAATACATTTTACCGTTTATTATTCCACACGTGCATATGAGTCTTCCTCCGAGCCTCGTGGTTATTGCAGACTCGAGAACCATAGCAGTTATAGCATGGAACATAAACCTAATTATGAACAGGGAGATAATAAATAACATTTATTATTGCCTCTAGGGCATATCTCCTACAGACTCCCACTTGCACTAGAGTCAATAATCTAGTCAATGCTAATGCACTTTACACCTGTGTAAAATATGCTTCGCATGTGGTATAGCCTGATGTCCAACGGATCTGACGACTTCAGCTCCGTGTGTAACTTTGCATATCCTTGCGTTTTTACGCTTTCACAAAATTCATATTATGTGTGGACTTGGCTTTGCATATGTGTGAATCATTGGTCGAAACCTGATTCCTCAGACTGAGCTATGGAGCAACTATCTGCAATAGTGTCCCATAGGCCAAAGCCATCTTGGAACCATACTAAGTTCATGAATGAACTATATGATTCAACAACTTCTTTGTCGCTTCTAAAGCGTCAACATACTTAGCCTTTGTTATAGAATTCGCCACAGTATCTTGTTTGGAACAATTTCCAACTACCGTGCCACCATGTTGTGTATCACACAAAACCCTTAACTTAAATCGAAAATCGCATGGAGCATTGATGAAGACTGTATCGATGTAATTACTTACAACGAGCACTTCATAATCTCTGCTTGCGAGAAAACATGTCATCAGTACTGCTCTAGTACTCAATGACATCTTTCACTGTTGTCCTATGATCAATACTTTGATCACTTTGGTATCTATACTCGCAACAACTTTGGAGTATTGGACATATCTGGTTGTTTTTACATACCATGGAATACATGATTAATCCAAACACAAGAGTGTGTGGAATCACCATCATGTATTTTGCTCATCAGTGTTTTGGGACACCGAGTCTTGCAAAAACTCTTTCCATGTGACTTCGGCAAGAATCACTCCTTGATGTTTTTCAATGCTAAAAGGTTTTAGCATTTTGTCAATATGTATCTTTGCTCATCCCCATTAGGTAAATCTATCTCAATAGATCATCATGTCTAATATCAAGGCTATTTAGCCCAAGCACTTCATCGAAAAAACTATTTTCAAATGAAGTCCTAATTCGTGTCAAGAAATTTATTTCCAATTAACAATGTGTCAAGCACACAAGGTTTTTAGAAATATTATTATGCTCCCACTTACTTTCTTGAATCACAAGTATCTTTGTTACCCATTGATGAAGTCAAAACCCTTTTGACCAGTTCATCAAAACACGAAGATTCCAACTTCATTTTGCTCTCTTCTGTCCATCGCTGGAACTCTGAAGTTTGCATACTTACTAGCATCCTCTGGACTGACAAAATACCTTGGACTGTAACACATGCAAGTCCTTGGTTACATTTCCATCAGATGGAAATCCTTTCGTCATCCATGTTTCATATCTCATGATTGAAATATGTATTAATTGCTAGTTCAACCCGAACCGACTTTAAGCATCGCTACGGTGAAACAACCTCATCGTAGTCAACTCCTTGAACTTGTTATTTCAACAAGTCGAGCTTTATGGATAAAACATTTTTATCCGTATCAGGTTTTAGTTCCATAAATATTGTTTAGACTCTAAGCCTTCCGAAAGGTGTATCAAGATTTTAATCTTGAAACATTTATATGGAAACTATCTCGGATTGTATTGGCATTTAGACAATCCCGGATTCAGGGCCCATCATCGCTTCCTTGTGTATCGTAGGTGAAAGAACATGTGCTGCCCCCATGTTTGGTTTTGGCAATTGATGACAATCTCCATGGACTAATGGTTGCCTTGAGTTATATTTAAAGGGTTTGTCCATAGGCATTGCTTGAAGACCATTTGTTGGTTTCAAGGTTATTAGAAGAAGAATATGTGTTGACCAAGGTACTATTCAAGGATTTATCCAAAGATTGGTCATGTGAGTGTTGAGCCTATTGCAAGCATGTCTTGAAGAAGAAGTTTGTGTGAACATTCATGTTTACCTTCAAGACATCATCCTAATGAAGAGAGTTGGAAAGATTCAAGGTTGATCAAGACTAAATATGAAGAGTGATTCAAGTTGATCAACACACAAAGCGTAGAAGATGTACCGAGTGGGATCAAGTGATCTCACGGTATGGTAAGCATTGTCCATTACGCTTTGTGTACTAACCCATGTTCTATGCGAGAGTTCTATGTGGGGTTAGGTATGTTTCCATGGGCTTGCGTCAAGAGGAAGATCTCATTCAACCCATGGAGGATGACATCAAGTGGTGATCGTCATCAAGATTGCGGTGTGCAAGTTCAAGTGGAGCATCATGAAGAGATCACATGCTTGAAGCTTGCCGTCCATTGTGGTGACAATGGACTTGTGAAGATGTGCCGAAGAGTGGCTCACCCATAGTGGAGTATGGGGGAGCAATCTACTAGTCTTCATCGAGCCGGCGCAATCAAGAAAGGTGGTCCAACTTGAGGAGGTCAAGATCGTCATCATCTAGCTCAAGTGGACTATGTGCAAGGCAAAGGTTTGCCCTTGATAGGTTTTCTATTTTACCGGTCTCATGGTAGTAGTTGGGAGACCGGGTTATAGGATCGATAGCCGTACTATCAAGGGGGGCTCTCAAGTGAGTAGCTTTATCGTATCTTCGTAGAGAGCTCAAACCATTGCATCCTTGCATCATCTTTCTTGGTTCGTGTTTGGTGTTTCTCTTTGTGAGTTTTTGAGCTTATGGTCATCTTTATGACAAGCTCGAGTTCATCGAAAACGGAGTTCATATATGCATCTTCTATGATGTTTTCGATGTTGGAGTTTATGCCGGTTCTTCATTCATAGAGGTTTCTCATCTCTATATGTTAGGCATATCTCCCCTGCCACTTCTTATTATAACCAGTCGCTGTTGGATAGTGCTTGTCATTATCTATCCAACAAGCTTGAGTTTGCTCAATTCGGAGCTCATTTGCAGAAGTTATGGCAGTTTCAGTCTCTGGGCAGTTTTCTTGTCACCCAAGCGGTAGTACCGCTCGGTACCACGGTAGTACCGCTTATGCGGTAGTACCGCTGTGGTCTACCGCAGCGAGTACCGCTTGTGGGATTTTCTTCTGGTATCCTGTTTTTGGTAAGCGGTAGTAGCACGGTAGTACCGCTATGCGGTACTTCCGCTTTCTACTACCGCTTCCAGTACCGCTTGTTGAAATTCTACTGGTATCCTGTTTTTCCTTAGCGGTAGTTGAGCGGCTGTTGGGCGGTAGTACCGCTTGCGGCGGTAGTACCGCTCCACTACCTCGTTTCTGAGCTGTTCTGCGAACCTTTGCGGTAGTACCGCTTGTGGGTGCGGTAGTACCGCTTCGTGCGGCACTACCGCGCTCCTGTGCTTGCTGTACTCACTGGCTTCGGCTGGTAGTACCGCTCTAAGCGGTAGTACCGCTCCTTGGAGCGGTAGTACCGCTTGAGTGCGTCCAGCACAGGTAACGGTTCGATTTGGTGGGGGCTATAAAAGGGGTCTTCTTCCCCAACGGTTTTCTTATCCCCTTGCAGCTCTCTCTCCTCCATTGTTGACCTTCTAGAGCTTTGCTATCTCTCCATCCCTCCAATGATTCTTGCTCCTTCTTGAGGGAATAGAGAGAGGAGATCTAGATCCATCTTTCCACCAATCACTTTCTCCTCTATGTGAGGGAAACCTTGTGGATCTAGATCTTGGAGTTCTTGGTGTTCTCCTTGTTCTTCCTCTCACTTTCCTCCATAGCTTTTGTTGCTTTGGTGGGATTTGAGAGAGAGGGACTTGAGCACTTCGTGTGTTCTTGCCATTGCATTAGTTGCATCGGTTTGAGTTCTCCACGGTGATACGTGGAAGTTAGTAGTTGAGAAGCTTATTACTCTTGGGTGTTTGAGCACCCTAGAGCTTGTTCCTCTTGGGTGCCTTGGCGCCCTAGACGGCTTGGTGGTGCCTCGGAGCTCAATCATTGTGGTGTAAAGCTTCGAGCAAGCGTCGGGGTCTCCAATTAGGTTGTGGAGATCGCCTCGAGCAATTTGTCGGGTACCGGTGACCGCCCCCAAGGGTTGCCAAAGTGTACGGGTTCGGTGACCGCCCTCAAGGGTTGCCATTTGTACGGGTTCGGTGACCGCCCTCAAGGGTCCCTTAGTGGAATCACGGCACCTTGCATTGTGCGAGGGCATGAGGAGAATACGGTGGCCCTAGTGGCATTGTTGGGGAGCATTGTGCCTCCACACCGCTCTAACGGAGATTAGCATCCGCAAGGGTGTGAACTTCGGGATACATCGTCGTCTCCGCGTGCCTCGGTTATCTCTTACCCGAGCCCTTTACTTATGCACTTTACTTTGTGATAGCCATATTGTTTCTAGTTATATATCTTGCTATCACTTAGTTGTTTATCTTGCTTAGCATAAGTTGTTGGTGCACATAGGTGAGCCTAGTCGATTTAGGTTTTGTGCTTGACAAATTAAACGCTAGTTTTATTCCGCATTTGTTCAAGCCTAAACCGTAATTATTTTAAAGCGCCTATTCACCCCCCCCCTCTAGGCGACATCCACAATCTTTCAGTAGGTATACTGTTGTCCAACAACAATATCTCGTTTGCGCACCTGAGAGGTTTGCACGAGCCTTGCCTACGTGGTTCAGCTGCAAGTTCGACCGAAGTCCATACATTTTATTGTAGAGACTTCCGTATCAGTTGCAGTAGGAAACTCCGGAATCACTTCCAAGGTTCCTTTCCTTTGATCTGATGACGAAGATACTGGTTATCTCGTCGAGTTGCACTCTCCTCCCACTCACCTTTTGTAAGAACTATTCTCTTTAAAAGCATACCGTTTTGTGGCAAAATCCTTTGCCTCGGTATAGTGGTGGGGGAATACCCAATGACTTGGGATAACCTACAAAGTAGCACTTGTCTGATTTGGAATAGGTTTGTAACCTTTTACACAAGCCCCATATTCCAAATGTTAAGAAAAGATATAACATGGTTGGGCGTACCATACCATGGCGTCATTTCAACAGACCCGATGGAGCTCTTTTCAGTGTAAAAGCCGCAGTCTCTAAAGCATCACCTTAAAAGGGATAATGGCAAATTTATTTATGTCATCTTTGATCTTACCATGTCATAAATGGTTCGATTACATCTTCACGGACTTTCCACTTGCAGTGGTGTTCCGGGAGGTGCAAGTTATGAAACTCTTTTCACAACTCATCAGACATTCGCTAAACTTGTAACTCAAATATTCCTTTCCGCAATCAAATTGCAGAAACATAATTTTCTTGTTACAATAACTTCTACTTCATTTTTGAAAACCTTTCGAATGATTTCAAAAGATCCAGACTTACGTCTCATCAAGTAAATATCCATATATCTACTTGAGTCATTTTTGAAGGTAGATAAATCCACTACTAACAACATTTATCGGACTACACACATCAAATGTATGATCACCAACAAGTTTGTTGTTCGTTCCTTATGGCCTGTGAACGGTATTTCAGTCACTTCACTTTTCGGAGGAAAATTGCAAGTGTCAGATGATTCAAAATCAAACGACTTCAAAATCCATCATAATGGAATTTTCCATGCGGGTTTCTCCAATGTGACCAAATGCAGTGCCACACTTGTGTGGTATTCTTTTAGTCTTGTGACATTTAGTGTCAGTGTTATGGATGTATCATATTACCATCAATATTCACAACATACATCCCATCTTGGATGGAAGCATGGCCCTTCATGTTATTCATAATACTGAACACCAATTGTTGCTTTTATGAACAACTCTTTTGCAACAAACATTGTGTAATGGGCTAGAGTGTATGAGACTCTAAAATGAATTATGAAAGTAAACACAGAGGTAATGTATTATTATCAATATTCATAGCATACATCTCATTCATAATGAAAGTATGGCCCTTGTGTTATTCATAACACCGAACATCAAAAGTTCTCTTATGAACAACCTTCTTGCAAGATACCTTATGCAAAGGGCTAGAGTGTGTAAAGCTCTAAAATGAATTATGAAAGAAAACACATAGGTAATACACCGATGGAAGGTATAGTAACTTTTACTATGTTCCCAGCGTGTATCAAGACCTCATTCCTGGCTAGTCTTTCAGGCCATAGTAGCTCTTACATTGAGTTGCAACAGAATGCAATCGAGCGGGTATCTTTGTGATCAACTCACAATACTCAAGAATTAGTGATTAACATGTTTAACCATAATTCCCAAGAACTATATATTTGACTAGCCTTCTATACATCAAAAACTTGTATGACATTCATACATGAGCTGGATATTCCAGTCTTCTTTCTTTTTGCCTTTATACTTCTAACAGTTTAACTTTCAGTATTTGTCCTACTCTCAGAAGAAGCACCCAACTTAAGAGTGGCGTTAGCCCCGGACTTCCTATGTGTGAAAGTTTTACTAACACCCTTCGGACACTTCCTTTCTCTTTAAGTGGTGGTTTTATTCACTATCATCATATGACAGGCGTTCTTCTGGATCCCTTTCCTAACAGTCAAATGCCCAGTGAACACTTCACTAATACTTTGCAAACAAACATTGCTTTGTTTGTATCTGAAAAAGATTTTCAGTTCCATGAATATCACATAACTATCCAAACTTTCGAAGTTCGTGTCTCATGGAAGCAAACATATTGCATTTGACCGTAACAGAATTCTAGCTTTTGGATCGAGGGACGAGAGGCATGTCATCCATAGCATTAGCGGGAGGATACCGAAAACATGCGATAGGACAAAATCCTTCTCGGCACTCTTGAGGACGATCCTCACATTACGTTACCAACCGTAAAGTTTTAACCATATATTTAACAGCTATTTAATTTTAATAGGGAAGGTGGAAACGCGAGCCATTATTCTACAACTCTTATGCAAACCACACTTAGACAGTGTTCAAAATTAATTGCACTAAGAATCAAACAAGTTAATTCTGCAGTGCGCTCCCACTCAAATCAATATCTCTCATAATTGATTGTGAGTGATACAAGATACAGACTTCAATTCATCGCCATAGAATCATCATCTCATGACGGGAATTTTAATCGGTAGGCCAACTTGCCGATCACATCTCTATGTGACTCTTGTTCATCTTTCGATGCGTGTGTTCCGAGCTCAGGACAATCCTGCCATGAACGTCAAGACAACCAAGTGATCTTGCTGCGAGGTCTGACCTCACCCGCCTCACACATCCCTAATCGTTCGTACCCATGCATACATGGCGCACCCCGAAAAGTTAGGTGCCGTGACGGTGCTACACTTGGGAGAACACTAACTACTTGATATTTTTTGTGAGAGATCACCCAAATAAAAAGCGACTACCGCGCAATCAAGAAGGGTGCATCATAAGGGATAAACATCTCAGGCAATTCATAATAGCATGATATGGTATAGCCCTTTCTGACGGAGAAGTCTTTCATTTCTTCGTCTTCGGCATTCGCGTTGGTGTTCACCTTCGCGAAGATTGCCACCACCTTGTCGATGCACCAGATAATATTGCTATCTCTATAGCTAATAAAATAAGTGCATTACTTAAGGTTGACACGCAGGTCATTAAAGTGACAATCATATGGCTCCAGCCATCATGCCGAATCATGACACGCAGGTCATGTTAATATTACATCATATAGTCATCTCATACATAATCAAATTAATATGAGCACTGCTATACCACATCATATGCACATGCAAACCATCCTGCAAAACCAAGTTAGACGCCTCTAATCGGTTCATGCAAAAACTTGTTTTACGTGGCTTCTAAGGTTTCGAAACAAACCGAAGCTACCAACGTCCATCATCAAGCATGATAATCCAAATCGCTAGATTAACATTGCGGGGTGTATGAAACACGAGATAATAAAATCTCGAGCCCCATACTAAACTTCGTCATACGCATGACCCCCGTGCAGATCATATCTGCATTGCCCTTTCGTTTGCGAAATTTAATCTTTATTTTTAACTACGGTGGAATTCAATGAACTGTTAGCACTTCGTTGATCAATCAGGATCGCGGATTGCCAGAACATTGAAACTCCACCATGCTGTTATCAAGATCAGAAATATGCAAATTCCAGGGAAGCAACAAGAACATCGGGTAACAGATTTCATCTGCTACCCGCACAAATAATTTTCAGTAATAGAACTCATCAACTACCTGATTATATTATGCAACACCCATACATCTCTATGTATTCTAGATCGCAATCTGCATCTACGCATAGCACGGCTCATGATGCCACTGTAGGGTAACGCAGCAGAAAACAAAAAAATTTCGACCTACGCACCAGCCCAGGACCACTATGGAGACTGCATACAAGGTTTGATCTTTTCGTTACCGACTCGTAGCGCAGCGGAAGTAGAGTCGATGACGATCGGTGGTGCAGATCCCCGCAGCTAGGATTTACAACCTCCCAACCGCGAGGATGTATACCATCATCTGCCCCTCGGACAGCCCTCCGGGAGGCGGTCGGACAGTCCCCCGGACGGTGTCGCGGACAGCCCTTCGGGAGGACCTTCGAAACTCGTACGGTCACACGGACAGCCCTTCGGGAGGCACTCTCGAACTAAGACCGAAACTACGATCTCTCTACAGAGTTGCACACATACGGTGTCATCTATCCGGCAGGGCTTCGCCGTCCAGAACTAGTTCCTACCGGAACCCAGACAGCCTTTCGGCTCTACGAAACTATTTCGCTGGGAGGGAGAGAGAAAGCCAGATCATGCATGGCACTTGTATGTGAGAAAGAGTAAGTCTTTAGGCAGCCCACTCCACCCCTATTTATAGGCCAAGCCCAAGGGTGGCTTCTCCAAGAAGCCAAGGGGGAAAATACCAAAGGGCCCTCAAGGTGGCTTCTCCAAGAAGCCACCCAAAAAGCACTTTCACTTTTCACGACGACATTTTTCAGCGTCCGTTCGAACCGAAAATATTTATGTGGGCTTAGAACATTTCCAGTACCCACTAAAATAATTTTCGACGCGTTCCGAAACAATTCCGGATTAGTGATTTTCATCTGTGAAAAGCAAACAAAGCGGTTCCGACAGCTCCGGAGCATTTCCGGTTTTTCTTCCGGAAAATTCCCAGAAGTTTCCAGAATGATTCTGGCACCCTCCAAGAATTATCAGGCGTGTGCCGAAACCAATTTGACTTAATGGTGTACTCCGAAACAACTTTTCGGTTTAGTGATTTTCATGTGTGAAAAGCAACTAAAGCGGCTCCGGCAGTCCGGAACATTTCTGGTTTTTGTCTCTGAAAAATCTCAGAAGTTACCGGAACAATTCTGGTACCCTCCAATAATTTCCAGGCATGTGCCGAAACCAATTTGACTTAATGGTACACTCCGAAACAACTTTTCAGTTTTACCAAAACTGTTCCGGTGACCTCTCTCTTTGGAACTTTTCCGCTGTCTCCGAAAACTTTTTCCGGAAACTTTCTCTCAGACTCCCTGTCTAGTATTCAGCAGATAGATGACCCTTAAGCGTGTGACCCTATAGGTTCGGTGAAGTATAGACATGACCCAGAACCCCTTCCGATCAATGATCAACATCGGAGCCGTGGACACCCATATTGACCCCTATACCCACACGAATGAATATTCGAGTGAACCTCCAGTTGCCGTGTGCTATTCCTGTTGCTTCGCGATATGTTACAAATACCCGAGGTGAGACATGTTGGCATCCCCGTGGATCAACAACTTGTCCACTATGCCAGTTACCTCGTTACCGGTATTGTTCTCTTTTCTCGTTCCCGTGTTCCGGCATCCCCGTGATCAAATCACAAAGTGTCTGGCCAGACGATGATGGATACCGTAACACCGAGAGGGCCCGGAGATATCTCTCCATCGTCGGAGGAGCAAATCCCAATCTTGAGCTATCAAGTTACTTGACATACTTTCCCATGAACCCGTAAGCCGCCGTAATAGCCATCCAGTAACGGATGACGTTTAACAAACCCCAAAGTTCATGAATCAAGCATGAAGAAACTCGATACTCTCATGGTCTGAGGAATCATGCAAACGTAAACCATCTCTGTGCTATAAACCATTTAACTAGTGACGAATGTATCTCATAGCATGACATCAATTCGGGTCGATTCAACACAAATGTTCTTCTAACATTGTGCCCTCAAAATTGCCGGCATAGCCATGCCCATGATCAGGAAAACAGGATCATCATGCAATACTTGAGCCAGTCTTAAGGGCCAGACTAGGAATACATTTTACCGTTTATTATTCCACACGTGCATATGAGTCTTCCTCCGAGCCTCGTGGTTATTGCAGACTCGAGAACCATAGCAGTTATAGCATGGAACATAAACCTAATTATGAACAGGGAGATAATCAATAACATTTATTATTGCCTCTAGGGCATATCTCCTACACATAGCTCATAGTACATGTGCGAGAAGTTGTCACCGCTATTTACTATAGTTGTACAAGATTAGTGGATTGATGCCAAATAAAAACAAAAAAAATCTATGGCTACAACATCTTTTCTCTAGAATTTATCTCGTCAAATATCTAGATAATTTCCATTGAACTAGGTATTCTTCGGTAGGCTAGCACTAGAGTGTTCTAGGGAACTAGTTGTTACAATTGTTAAACACTTAAATTGTTGCACCTGTTTCAAAATCTAAAGTGTATTTTTTTCAAAAGTCAAACATGTGCAAGTTTGACCATGTTTCGAGAAAAATATGCGAATACAATACTAACTTTGTATCACTTGATCTACGATGAAAATTATTTTTGAATTAGGTATGGCAAGGGTTGGTATTCCATAAAAATTGATGCACCTTATATTCTGGAACGAAGGGAGTAAAATTTGAAGCATCTATTTACCCCTCTAGACATGGTTCTTGATATTTGAGCGTCACCATCTCACAAAAATCAAATAAGAAGTTGGAAAGTCTTGTTGTTTCATCTTGGTCCTCATGTGTGAAGAATTATATTGGCAGCAGCGGGGGCAACGAAAGTGGGTGGCCGAGGGAAATGTTAGCTCAGACTTCTTTTATGAAGTGGCAAATGGGCGGAGGCGCCGCTGCACGATCTGACAACTTAGGAATGAAACGAGAGTTATATCCGACGAGGGCAAACTACGCCTCCATATATATGGTTTCTATCGGGAGTTATTAGGATCGACCCAGCAAGTTACGGCCGCCCTTCTTCCATCTGTGTGGGATCCGGACTGGAAATTTTTGGACGAGGACAACTTAGCTTTGATATCCCCCTTCTCTTTGCGAGAAGTTTTCGACAACCTGGTGCTATGCGGTCTAAAACGGCATGACCGGACGGGTTCCCAGTCACGTTCTATAAAACCTTTTGGGAGTTGGTGGGACTTCAATTCCTCTCATTGGTGCTTGACTTCACCGATGGCCATGTCGACGTGAAGCACTATGGGACACTTCTACCTAAAGTTGAGGGAGCGGACCATGTTTGGAAATTTAGGCCTATCACCCTCATCAACGTGACTTCGGCTATTATTGTGATGCATATGCCTGAGTAACTTGGGGAGGCTAGAAATCAAGATCCATATGGTTGGAGTGGAAGATCTTGACCTCAACACAAGACTAGGTGGTTCTCTCTCAGAAAACTGGATGGGGCAAGTATGGAATAGTTCTGAGTGCTTCTCTTTCGAGCAGGTGGTGGTGAAGGGGTATATATAGGCATCCCCAAAAATCCAACCGTTACACACAAAATGACCAACTCGGTGACACCGATGTGTTAATCTCGGTGGTACCGAAGTGACTAAAAGGTGACAACTTTTGAATCTCGGTGAGACCGATATAGGAAATTCGGTTGCACCGATAAGGTGACCAACGGTCAGATTGACAATCTCGGTGACGCCGATTCAACAATCTCGGTTGCACCGATTTTGTGAATTTGCATAACAGAGAGTTGGCAACCCAAACTCGGTGGCACCGGTATGGAATCGGTTGCACCGAAGTGGCTAGGGTTTGGTTGAGTCTGTCTGAGGTGAGAATCGGTGGCACCGAAATGGAAAAGTTGGTTGCACCGATTTTGAGTGTTTGGCTATGACAGACTTTGGTGGGAGAGCTTGTGGGTGTTTTTGGTGACTGTCACTTGTGCACGTATGAGCATTTTGTTCACCAACAAAACCTTACCCCCTTTTAATAGTATTGGCTTTCCTATGGACTCAAAGTGATTTCTCACAAATATAAAATGTAGAGTCCTCTTCCTTGAAGCTTTGCCAACCTATTTCCTTGCATCTTGGGGTATTCCACAATCTCCTCAATCCTTTTGCCATCCCTATCATTGAACATTTTCTGAAATATACTTGGTAGAAACATTAGTTCAATGACTTATATGTTGTTATGAATTACCAAAACCACCAAGGGAGCAAATGTGCTTTCAATCTCCCCCTTTTTGGTAATTGATGACAACATATAGATCAAAGCTTCGACATATGATATACTCAATGAATATAACCGTCGCTTTGAGAGGTATGTGATAAGCAAGAGCTCCCCCTAAATTTGTGCATTATTTTGAATTTGCGTTTGAATGCAAATGCACAATCGATTAGGTACATGGGGCACTTCTTCCATGTCACATACAACTTGGTGGTGTGCGATAATAATAAGAGTGAACATCATAGCACAACACAATCAAGCAAAGGTGAATGATCATCTCACAAGCATTAAGATGATAGGAAATAGTAGCATCACACATAAAGCGTATGATCAAACACCACAAACATGTGTCACAAGCAACCAAAAGATCAAATGTTTTGCCAAAAGATCAAATGTTTTGAAACAGCGAATAACAACCAAAACGCTCTCTCACTCGAAGCCTAAAGATCTATATATACACTTCTCCCCCTTTGGCAACAAGTTACCAAAAAGTTCAAAGGCATATAACTAAGCGTTCTTGGGCTGATCTCCTCCGGTTGTTGATGAAGGAGTCGAGAGAACGGCGTCGGCAAAGATCTATGCAGATGTCGTGGATGGAGTTGGTGTGGCAACTGGAGGAACTGGAGCTGATGGAGCAGGAGCTGAGGTGACAGTAGCTGGAGCTGATGAAGATGGCCTCAAGTCCGGAGCTGGCACAGTGGCTGATCTGGCCTGAGTGGTGAACTGTGTGCCTGGCCTGAGAGGTGATCCATCCTCATCATCATCATCATCATCTGAAGAAGTCTGAGGAAGAGGCACTGAGTCAACTTCCTTCTTGAGCTCATTAACTGTCTTAGTCAGCCCATCCACCTTATCATTAAGGGTCTTGATCCTATTCTCAAAGATCCTGACAAGACTGTTCTGGTTGTCCAGAATCCCCTTAATGTCCTTCTTCATGTCCTAAACTGATGAGATCAAGAGATCCATTTGTTCGTTCCTGGATCTGGGGACTTGAGCACTAGTGGCTCTAGCTGCCTCTGCTTCTGCCTGAGCTGCAGCTGATGTGGGATGTTCTGGGTCCATCACCACAACGTTGTCCTCGAGATCTGGCTGTAGGGGCAAGTGGGGACGATCTAGAGCAAATATGTGCTTCTCCAACTTTGAATTTATGAGCATCTGGATGTAGGGTGCATAACAGCAAGAGCGCTTCTGATCAGCGGCAACCCTCTTGACTATCTCAACAATCAAGTCCATGACTCTGATCCTGGTGTGTCTGTCAAGGTGGATCAACATGTTAATGGAGTAGCCTCGGATCATCTTGTCATCTCCTGACTTGGGCATCAAGGTATGCCTCAGAATGGTGTTCATGGTGCGGAGGCCAGCCTGAAGAAAGTAGATAGATCCTAGCCTGTGAGACTTCACGTTAGCAGCAGGGATCTCCTTATACATATTGGCCATAGCATTGTGGCTCTCCTTGGATTCTGAGTAGACATCCAAATCACCATCCTGTGCTTCTGGGACTCCTAAGATGGTAGCCCACTCCTCAACAGTAGATTCATACCTAGCACCTTCAGTCATCCATACAATTCAGTGGAGTAGAATTGCATGATCATCTCATCATTCCAAGCGGTGAACTCTCTGCCAACGAACTCATCTAATTCAATGCAGTGGAAATTGTCTTGGACACTTGGAAAGTATTCCTCATTCTCCTTGATGAATTTCCAATCAACGTACCGCATATCACTCACAGCTGGACTCTTGTCAAAGAGCACAGTCTCGTAGAAATCCTGTTGCTCTTTGGTGTAGAATCTGTAGTCCACAGCTGTCTTCTTTCTCTGGGCATATGGATCAGCAGCTCTCCATGCCCACAAACCAGAGTCCTTCCTCTTCTTCATATCCTCAGCAAGTGGATAACTGGCATTATGTACTGGAAGGTGTGGCCTAAGCTTCATTAAAGCAGACATAGCATCCTCATCCTCAACTCTGGAGGTGGTTCCTTTGTTCTTCTCAGAAGCTGGAATTTGCCTAGACAATCTCTTGGGCTTCTCAGCAGCAGGCTTCTTTGCAGCAGACTTAGTGCTCTTGGAAGTACCAGTCTTTGGCATAGCATCAGACATAAGCTTCTTTTGCTTCTTCTTGGGAGGAGCTTTCTCAACATGTTCTTCCTCCTCCTCAGCAGCAGCAGCAGCCTCCTCAGGGTCCTCAAACATGGAGGTCTGCCTGCTAACAGCATAAACAATCCTCTTCCTGGTACCCTTCTTTTCACCTGCCTTCTTAGGCAATGACTTCTTTGGAGGTGACTCAAGGTGAAGAGCCATCCTAGTCCTAGCACTTTCAGGAGCTCTTCCAGCTACAGAACTAGCATAGACTTTGCCAACAACTCTCCTGGAAGAAGTGGCTTCACTTGCAGACTTCTTGGCAGCCTTCTCTTGCTTCTTAGCAAGAACCTTTTCTGGAACGAAGTCTGAATCCACCTCATCTGAATTCAGCTTCTTCCTAGCCCTTGTGGCAGCCTTGGGCAATCCATGGGAACTGGGAGTGCCTGGATCTGAAGATGAACTAGACTCAGGACTAGTGCCTGAATCCATCTCAACACTTTGCTCTCTGAATCTATTCTCACTGTCCTCAGCTCTTGACATATCTGACCCTGTGAATAGAGTATAGAGGAGCAGAATAGGATGAGTCATCACAAAATGTGGCTAGATTTTTGAAAGATTTGAACAAAAGATTTTCAAAGTTTTGCATTCTGTCACATGAATATCGGTACAACTGAAGCAAAATTGTCGGTGTCACCGAGACTGACTATCTCATTAACAGAAACTTGGCATTCATTTCGGTGGGACCGAAAATGAGCACTCGGTTTCACCGAGACAGTTCTCAGCGGCACAGACAGGAAAAATCGGTGGTACCGATTTTCTCACTTCGGTTCTACCGAGATTCATCGGGCGAAAGGCAAACCCTAGAAAATCTATCATTCGCCAGACTATAGAAATTTCTTGTGGATAGAACGCTGTGCAAACTATGGCTTATGGAGAAAACAAATCCAGTGCGCGAGAATCAGATGGGGAGCGCAAAGGAGGTCGAATCCGTACCCTAACTCGGCGATGGATCCGCTACGGCGGCGACGATGGAGAAGATTTCGTCGACGGCGGCGATTCCCAGCGGCGGAGGAGCGCAGGGAGACAAGGGCGATGACCAAGGGTCTCGAAGCGACAGCTTAGGGTTCTGAGGCGCGACGGTTTGAGGATGAATTTCAAAACGTCGGGGTCCACAGCATATATACCCACCACTGTCGGTGACGCCGATTCTAGATTTTTGGTGTCACCGAGTTTCTCAACTGTCAGTTGACTGGGAAACTCGGTGTAACCGAGAATATGGAATCGGTAGTACCGAGATAGAAAACCAGATCAACCCTAGTCATTCGGTGAGACCGAGAATGTGGGGTTGGTTCCACCGAAATGCACTTGGGAGGTTTTAATGGTCAGTCCTTGTCGATACGGAACTCCGAGTGCTCCACACACAGAGGGATTGAAAAGTACTTGTTCAAATTTTGTGATGCAGCATGAAAGGAATATGAGGTGAGAAAGCATAGATAGCTAAAGAGTGGTCCTAGGCATTCTTGTCCATCCAATTGGCAAAAGATAAAATGAAAGCCAAATAGCAACAATTGGATGTCCTCGAATGAGAAAATAAATGCAGACCAACATGCTCACACAATAAAGATGTCAAATGAAATCATGACAAACATGCACATACACACTAGCATCTAACAAGTACTTGGGCGATGACAAAGTCATCTATATATGAGTATTTGACTTAGGAGCCAAGTAAGAATACTTGATCATAGGTCATACTCATCGTTTAAGCACAAGTGGGGTTACCACTTTTACATAAAGCATTTAGTGTTGTCACATTCTAAGAGATGCTTTAGCTCAAGTCTTGGAGTAAAGCTCCCCCTAGATGTGACATCCCCCCATAAGAGGGACAAACTAACCTTGGGTTTTGTCGATGAAGACTTCATGTTGGTGATGTAGTTGTGGATGCTCAAGGTTGATGAAGATCACCAAGAGTTGGGAGCATCCTCGTTGTTTTCTTACTCTTCTCACCTACATGGGTTAGTCCCAACACACAAGAGACGAATACAAGGATATCTATGGACATGGAGTGCAAAACATGTGTTATGATGTCCATTGATTTGTTGATTACCTTGTCCCTTGCTTACCTTTGAGGGAATGTGTGACTCCTCGAACTATTGTATAGAGTTGATGTTGATTGCAAATAGTTCTTGCCAATAATGAATATGAGTGAATTTCATTGGCGGAGTCACCCCTCAAGAACTTTCTAGTTCTTCTTCTTGGGGACCCACATCAAGTTGATGGGGATCCTTGGTGTTGTAGTAGCCTTTGTAGAAGTTGAGCTTGACGTAGTCTTGGGAACCCACTCCACCATAGCTAGGGATCCATCTTCATATGGGTCAATGTCCTCTTGAAGCTTGTTCTTGCCCTTGAGCTTGTGGTCTTGTGGTGGAAGGTCATCTTGAGTGTTTGTCCCCTTGGAAAGAGTATTTTCATACTTCTCCCTTTGAGGAACAAACTTGGGCTCGAAATATTTACCTTCTTCCCATTCAACTCCATTAGCGTTGAAGTAGCCAACACCACGATTCTTCCGGTATCCTCCGTGCTTGCGTACAATTTCCTCAAATTGCTTACACCCGGCAAGACTCTTGTAGATACCTTTTTCTATAATTCCTTTCAATAAAGCATTTTCTTGCTCAAGTGTAACTTGGCTAAGAGAATCATCATTAGTGGAATCAATAGAACTACTAGAAGCAACATCATTGGGTTTTGCAATTTTATTGTTGCTACTAGATGAAGAACCTTTCTTGCCTTTATTACTAGATTGCTTAGTTTTAACTTGAGGCATGAATGTAGACAAGAGTAGTCGTTTGGCTAGATAAGATGAAGTCTTCTTTCGGAGATCGTCATTGATAGCTTTAAGAAACTCATGCTCTTGCTCCAAGTTGAGCTTCTCGAAGCGTAGCTTCTCATGAGTTCTCACAAGCTCTCTATGATCTTCAAGAGTAGATTCATGAGCTAACTTAAGAGTGTTTAGTTCTTTAGTTAGTTCTTCTATTTTCATCTTATCATCATCAATTGACTTATCTTGACTAGCATGAGAATTATCAAGTTCATTTTGATCAACATCACTAGTTTTTATCACAAAGCAAGTCATCATCACAAAGCAAATCATCTTCATCACTATCAAAATCAAGATACTCGGGGTGCGATACCTTGGGGCCTTTAGCCATGAAGCAACTTCCACTCCCTTCATTTGGTGAGTCAAATAGGTCATGGGATTCGGTAGTCACTAGAGCAATTCCGGCAACACCATCATCTTGACTATAGTCGGAGTCGGAGTGATAGCTTCTCTCGGAGTTGTTGTCAGAGTCGGAGCCGGAAACCCATTCACCAACATGAGCTTGATGTTTCCTTCTTGTGTAGCTCTTGGTGTACTTGTTCTTCTTCTCCGAATCTCTACTTCTCCTTGAGTGTCTTCGTTCATAACGATCATCTCTACTCCTTCTCTCTCTTTGAGGTGATTCATTCCTTGAGCTTCGTCTTCGAGGTGACTCTTCTCTTCATTTGTAGGGAGCCGTGCACTCATTGGAGTAGTGTCCGGGCTTCCCACAATTGTAGCAATTGCGGTCACAACTTGACGAGCGCTTCTCATCATATCTTGAGTTGGAGCTTCTTTCTTTGCCTCTATTCTTGTAGAATTTGTTGAGTTTCTTGACCATGAGGCTTATCTCTTCATTGGTGACAAGGTTGTTGCTTGAAGTCGCGGGAGCATCACTTGTGGCTTTGTAAGCACCGCTAGACTTGTGATGAAGCTCTTCCTTGTCTTTGAGTGTCATCTCATGAGCAACAATCCTTCCGATGACTTCCGTAGGCTTGAGATCTTTGTAGTTGGGCATCATTTGGATCAATGTGCACACGGTGTCATATCTCTCATCCAAAGCTCTAAGTATCTTCTTGATGATGAATTTGTCGGTCATTTCTTCGCTTCCTAAGCCGACAATCTCATTTGTGATGAGAGCTAGCCTAGAGTACATCTCTGCGACTCCTTCACCATCCTTCATCTTGAACTTGTCAAGCTGACCTTGAAGAACATCTAACTTGGACTCTCTCACGGACTCGGTTCCTTCGTGCATATCAACCAAAGTATCCCATATCTCTTTTGCATTCTCAAGACGGCTGATTTTGTTGAATTCTTCGGGGCATAAGCAGTTGAAGAGAATGTCACATGCTTGAGCATTGTATTGCAACATCTTTAACTCATCCGCGGTCGCTTCACGATCCGGTTCCTTTCCATCCGAAAAGAATTCACCTTGCAAGTCAACACGAACAACAGCCCAAACGGCAGGGTTATGACCAAGAATATGCATTTTCATTTTGTGCTTCCAACTAGCAAAATTAGTGCCATCAAAGTACGGACCTCTACGGTGATAACTTCCCTCACTAGAAGCCATACTCTCCTAGGTTGTGAGACCAATGCAATGGAGACCAAAGCTCTGATACCACTTGTAGGACCGAAAGTATGTCTAGAGGGGGGTGATTAGACTACTTGACCAAATAAAAGTTTTGCCTATACCAAGTTTTAGGGTTGACAGTTTTTAGCATTTCATGGCAAGTCAAGTACACCCTACACATGCATGTCTAAGAGTATAGCAGCGGAAAGTAACAACAAGCATGTATAGAAAGGATAGGGTAGGAGGATCAAACGCAGTTGTAGACACGATGATTTTTCCCGTGGTTCCGATAGGTGGTGCTATCGTACATCCACGTTTATGGAGTCTTCAACCCACGGAGGGTAACGGTCGCGAGAGTCCACGGGGGGCTCCACCCATAAGGGTCCACGAAGTAGCAACCTTGACTATTCCATAACGGCTTCCGTCCACGAAGGACTAGCCTCACTATGGGTAGATCTTCACGAAGTAGGCGATCTCCTTGCCCTTACAAACTTCTTGGTTCACTCCACAACACGAAGTAGGAGGCTTCCAAGCGACACCTAACCAATCTAGGAGGCACCACCCTCCAAAAGGTAATAGGCTCGGTAATGATGATGAACTCCTTGCTCTTGTGCTTCAAGATGATAGACTCCTCAACACACAATCACTCTCTCACAGATTTGGCTTGGTAGAAGAGATGGGATTGGTGGAAAGCAACTTGGGGAGGCTAGAAATCAAGATCCATATGGTTGGAGTGGAAGATCTTGACCTCAACACAAGACTAGGTGGTTCTCTCTAAGAAAACTGAATGGGGCAAGTATGGAATAGTTCTGAGTGCTTCTCTTTCGAGCAGGTGGTGGTGAAGGGGTATATATAGGCATCCCCAAAAATCCAACCGTTACACACAAAATGACCAACTCGGTGACACCGATGTGTTAATCTCGGTGGTACCGAAGTGACCAAAAGGTGGCAACTTTTGAATCTCGGTGAGACCGATATAGGAAATTCGGTTGCACCGATAAGGTGACCAACGGTCAGATTGACAATCTCGGTGACGTCGATTCAACAATCTCGGTTGCACCAATTTTGTGAATTTGCATAACAGAGAGTTGGCAACCCAAACTCGGTGGCACCGGTATGGAATCGGTTGCACCGAAGTGGCTAGGGTTTGGCTGAGTCTGTCTGAGGTGAGAATCGGTGGCACCGAAATGGAAAAGTTGGTTGCACCGATTTTGAGTGTTTGGCTATGACAGACTTTGGTGGGAGAGCTTGTGGGTGTTTTTGGTGACTGTCACTTATGCACGTATGAGCATTTTGTTCACCAACAAAACCTTACCCCCTTTTAATAGTATTGGCTTTCCTATGGACTCAAAGTGATTTCTCACAAATATAAAATGTAGATTCCTCTTCTTTGAAGCTTTGCCAACCTATTTCCTTGCATCTTGGGGTATTCCACAATCTCCTCAATCCTTTTGCCATCCCTATCATTGAACATTTTCTGAAATATACTTGGTAGAAACATTAGTTCAATGACTTATATGTTGTTATGAATTACCAAAACCACCAAGGGAGCAAATGTGCTTTCAGTAGGAAGCCCTCCATGCCCGCATAGCCGACAAGCGACAGAGGAGGGCGGTCAAGTCGATGACAAAAGAGCATGGCCGGGCAGCCCGCGTCATTGTCGGACTGCCCCCCCCCCCCCCAAGGAGGAGAAATACGAGGACAACGGCGGATCGGACAACTCCGATAGTGAGCAGCTCCGCATCGACCGGTTTTGCGTCTTTCGACCGCTACTGTCGCAAGGACGACGGGAAGCGCAAGGGCAAGACCGGTCGTGGATGAACTTCTCCGGTCACCTTTCTCGTTCGTAGTTAGTAGGGCATGTCAATTTTTGATAGACCGATGACATGTGTTTAGCTACATAGGACCTTGCATGAGCTAATACGGGTTTGTGTATTAAGTTTAGAAGCATCCCGTTGTGAAGGAGCAATTTTGAGTGTTATCTGGTCATTGCCTGCATCTGGGAGCATCTGCGGGCATTTGGGGGCCGGACTTTGGCAATTCCGAGTGTAGATGCTCCAAGACTATTGAAGTTACTCCTAAAACTATAAAACTGCATATTTGAGTCCTATTTTTTTTTAAGACGTTCTACGAAGGTCCTATACATCCCTTGTCAGCTTTGACCTGCACACATGATGGTGGTACCCCACCATGTAGGCAATATATTTACTAAAACCCCTTCAAACGTTCTCTCTTCTAATTGTAGTCCTTCTCTCTTGTAATTGGTCCAAGGCGATATTGTTAGGATTTGGGAAGATGCTCCCGATTATGTCTACCGGACATAAAACTAGAATATATAATATTTTTAGGCTGGTATTCGCAAAATATCGTTTATGTGGCGGTGGTCAACTCGCCACGCGTGCAGATCAAGGCTGATCAAGGATGCAAAGGACCTCCCATGAATGACTTAAATAGTTTTAGGACTTAAATATGCATTTTTATAATTTGAAACTAACTTGACACATTTTCGATAATTTTATGACATACGATACATTTTACTCTTTTTTTTTACGTGAGCCGCATCGCGCGCGATCATTGTTGTTAAAGTGGCACGAAAAAATTCTATCTATCGCTCGTTGTGAGCAATACTCACTCTCACTACCGTGAGATGTTTAATTGGCCGGCCCATTAGCTCGAGCGTACATAATGAGTGGTTTTAGGAACATTTGGGCTGTGCTAAAAAAAAGAACCTTTGGGCAGGTTTGAAAAGGTTTCAGAAGGTTTTATTTTCTGTTTTGTTCTTATTCGTTTTCCCTGTTTATATGCTTTTTTTATTTTAGGTTTTTCTTTTTAAATGTTCGAAAATTTTAGAAAATGGATTTTTACTATATTGTTTTCGTTTTTCCATTTTTTAGGATTTTTAAAAAATATTTATTTTTAAAAAATTTGGTAATGCAATCAAAAAATATTTTGGGAAACTTATTTTATTTCCAAATTTTAAAAAATTATTTGTAATTTTTAAAATGCGCATGTCTTCAGTTTTTTCGGCAAATTAAAAAATGTTTCCATTTTTAAAAAAGTTTGGACAATTCATAATTTTTTTCTCACATAACCTATTAAATAAACATTCTTTTAGATAGTATTCCCTCCGTCCTAAAATAACTGTCTCAACTTTGTACTAGAGCTTGAGACACTTATTTTGAGATGGAGGGAATACTGTACAACAATAAGATACCCCCTCCGTCCCAAAATAAGTGTCGCTGCTTTAGCACTAAATTTGTACCAACTTAGTACAAAATTTGCGACACTTATTTTGGGACGGAGGGAGTACATTGCACCGAAGGGGTTATGTCTAAATGAATGATACAATATAGTCTAAGACATAATGAATTGGGAGTGCCCATAATCTGTAGGACGATTCTTTTCTCTCTTCTTCAATCCAACAATTATATGATATTTAAACTTTTATAACCCATTTATGTCATTTTATTATACTTGCTTTTAGTCTTCTCAAAACGGGGTGCTGGCATAAAAATGACAGACGAGAAATAGGTGTCTTCAAAGAGGAGCAGCCCGTTGATGATTGCAGAGTTTTTACCCTGGTTGTTGGTTTCGGCAACATAAAAAGGACAAAATGAAAAGATAAATAACAGTATACGACTCTTGAGTCTTGCCGATGGCATGAATATTTTTGACAAATTAATCATGATCCAGTTACTCAGGCATATGCATCACAGTATCAGTACAAGCTTTGACAAATCAAGAACGACAAGGCGACGACACGTCGCTCAAACATCACAGATCAGATCACACCACCACACTTTGACTTTAGTCTTTGCACCCAGATGACCAAGTTGATCATGCATGCAAAACACTGCGAAGAAATTGACAGGAATTAATCAATTCAGGCCATGCCGATGGACGCCATGAACTAGTGCTTGTGCTGGAAGTCCTCGGTTGCGCGTGTGGGCTGGTAGCCGATGCCGTGGCGGTTGTTGGGGAACATCATGAAGGCGTAGCTGGCGACGCCGCCGACGACCGGAGGCAGCACGGCCATCATGGTCCTCTCGTTGGCCTCCATCGCCGGGTAGAGGCAGGAGACCGTGTCCCTGTCCAGCAGCGCGAGGGTGGCGAACACCATCAGGGACAGCGCCGCGTGCACGAAGTCGCCGACGCGGAGGCGGTACCCGGACAGGTCCCTGGCGGCGCCAGCGTCCGGGTCGGCGGAGAAGGTGCGCATCCCGCGGCGCGTGACGACGCCGTAGTAGACCCTGCCGTCGGAGCCGACGTAGCTGTCGGTGAAGGAGGAGAAGGCGCAGAAGGCGCCGCAGAGCGCCAGGAGCGCGCCGCTGAGGACCTTGTTGTAGGCGGCGCAGTGGCCGTTGTTGGTGACGAGCGGGCTGAGGAACTGGAACATGAACACCGTGCCGCTCGGCAGCAGCTTGATCAGGTCCGCCACCCCGCGCAGCGCCCGCTCCGCCACGCCCACGCTCCTCGGCGCCGGTGCCGCCATCAGTGGCCGCCTCGTCGCCTCCTCGTGGCTCCCTATCTTCGGTCGCACTGCGGACTCCTGCGCTCGCTCGCTGGCTAGCTAGATTGCGCTGCTGCTTGCCTGTCTTTGCTGCTGCTCGATCTTGGTGTGAGTGGAATGAGATGTGATCGATCAGTGACGATTTATAGGCGGACGTCTGTTGATTGCTTGCCGCATGGCAATCTTGTGGAAGGCCCCTCCCTCGATCAGCTCCGGGATGTTGGATGACGGGTGGACGCAACGGAGTAATTGAAGCGGTTGCTTGGAAGGATTTCTTTCGGCCGGGGCATTGGTTTGCTTGCACTCCTGGATGTTATGCTGCTGATATGGATGGATCGATCGATGGATGGACAGCGTTTTTGCGTTGCCCGGTGGACATGTTTGGCTGCCATGCGAAGCTCAATGGACGGGCAGGATCGGCGGGGTGGTGAAGATTTAGTTTTTTTTTTCCTTGCTTTGCTTTTTTTCTTTCTTTCTTATAACGGGAATTTCTTGCTTTGCTTGGAAGACATGCATGAGACGGACATGCACGGGCTGGACTTAATTTGATCCATTGGTCGGCAGTATCCGCAAAAAAATAAATAATCAATTGAGTGTTGAGTCCAATGGATAGTGATATGTGCATGGATGCGTATCTCCTATCTTTCCTTCGCTGGAGTACTCTGAGTTCCCCGCTTGTTACTGACCAACCTCTATTCTTAAAATCAATTACAGAAAGTTCTTTTCCAGCCTGTGAGGTTAGATTATAGGGAAACGTTTGGGTACGGAGCGCCTGCCGAAACTTTTGGCCGGTCGCCCGCACCACGCGACCTGTTTCTTCCCTGTCACCATGGCGGAGAGCAACACCGGCGAGCGAGCGGCCCCGACGAGCGGCGACGGCGCACGGCCCCGGCGAGTGATGAAGGCGCGCGGCCCCGGCGAATCCGCCGTCTACCCACGCATCGACGGCGAGCTGCCCCGACGAGCGCGCGACGGCGAGCGACCCCGATGAGGCCGCCGTCTCCCCCGTCCCTGCGTGCACTACGACTTTTTATCCGCAGCTCCGGCTATTTCCAGCACAACGTCTTGAGCTCCACCATTTTTTCGCAGCTCCGGCGAACGAGCTGCATAATTGCGACGGCGAGGCGCACACACGACACAGGGATGCTGAAACCAACATCGAAAATTGCTACATGCTTCAACCGGCATCATAATTTGCTACAACCAGCATCACATTTTGCTACAACCGGTGTCGCATTTTGCTACATCGCACATGGCTTCGCGATTTTTGCTTTAACCGGCAATGAAAAAAGCTACATCCGATGACGTGATTTGCTGCAACGGTCACGACGAAGTTTATGGCAGCGACGGCGGCGCTGCGATTTTTGCTGCAACCGACAGCAGAAAAAGCTACCACCGGCTGTCAATTTTGCTACAACCAGCAACGAAAAAAGCTACAACCAGACTCTGCAGAATCAGATAAGTTGCAACCGTCAGGGCGTTGTTTCCGGTGAACCGTTGCCACCGGAGCGTGGCCGTCGTGCACTGGTATTGCGAGCGGTGGCACCGGAGCTACAAGGGCTGCAACCATGAGCGCACGCTGCTACATCCACGGAGGTTAGAAACGCACGAAGGCGACATAGGTGAGGGCGGCGACCGGCGGCGACCGACGGTGAGGGCGACCGGCGGTGAGGAGGCGAGGCGAGGCGGTCGGCGCGTGCTGGGGCGTCGGCGCGTGCGAGGCGGGCCTCTCCCTTTTCCCGTGCGCGAGGTTGAAGATGGGAGGTTGGGGACGAAGGGATCTGACGGCTCGGGGGGCCAGATCTAACGGCTGGGGCTCGACCGGCCCAACAGTTGGGCCGGCGCGCCGGCGCAGAGTGCTGGCCTAGATTATAGGTGGCCATTGATAAACATAGGATAGAAAAAATGGTAGGACATTTGCCAAGGCCCGCACGTCACTCTCCCAATAGGAGTGATTTGGGTGGCAACTCCCCGTGCAACGCCCCCCTCTCCTCTCCTTCCCGCCCTCCCTCCTCAGTTTTGTCCGACGAGTAATGCTACATGTACAAAAGATTAATATATTTTTACAGACAAGTTAATGTGAAGGATTATGATGGGTAATAGGGGGATGAATGGACCCACCCAAGTTGAATTCCGAAGGGGGGGGGGGGGTAGTTTGGAAAGTTAAGTAAAACGTTTGTAGGTCTAGCATTATTGGTGTCCGACGATATGCATGCATGTGTGGTGCAGATCTACGTAACGACGGCCCTGTCGGGTGTTCCCCTTCTCTACTTCGTTTGAGATCTAGTGTTTTCGACTGTCCAAGAGGGTCTGGTCTTCCGCCATCCATGGCTCAACTCTTGCTAGATCTGCATGGCTTGTTTGGCTACTCGAAACAAAGGGTTGTTGTGGTGGGGTGGCCGGCCTCTTGTGCTAGCGCACTGAAGGAAACATTGTCAGCGAAGGCGGGGGCGGGGCACAACCATCCTCTTCTCCCCTCATCCCAATCCCTCCCATGACTATCCCTCCCCTGAAGCCAAGGTCCCGTCCCCGATCTGGTCGTCCCAACCCCTCAACTCCAGCGGGCTCCATTTGTGTCCTCTCTGGTTGTGGTGCATGCCCTCAGGTGTGCCTTGGCACTCCGCGGCGGCCACTCTGTGGACTGCTACGGCTATGGCAATTCGGGGTTGCTGTAGCTACTCTGCCCAAACCTAGCTGCGGGAATCAAAGCGATGCACCGACTCATCGATGCTTCCGCTACTCTGCTTGTCGGTGAGTTTGATTGTTACCAACATCTTCATTATGTTCCTGGGTGTGATCGCGTAGCATAATTTTTTTGTTGCATAGCATGTTCCCCTACACGAACTTCACTAACCCAACATCCATGCGGCGAGAGCACGACGGCTAGGAGTGAGGCGTACGATGAAGGGCAAAGGCGCGGAGGGCCAAGGAAAGGGACAACAAGAGAGGGGAGGTGGGGGTTCGATTTGGGAGGGTTTGGGAGGGGGCAGGCTTGTCGGGTCCAACGTGTCGAACAAATATGGACAGCCCCATATCCGCCCTACATACAAAATGAGATTGGCTCCGGACAGTTTGAGCAAACGGGGTCGGTTTGGGGAGACTTGTCTGCACAATGTTTGGATTGTCAGTCCAGTTGAAGAGTCCCCTTGAAGATGCTCCAAGTGTAGTTGTTTACCCTAAAGTTTATTTTGTATAAGCTAGGTTGGTTTGATGCTTTGGAGTTTGTTAGTAGCCTAGTAGTTTTGGGTTTAGGCAAATGTGCTCTTGGGCGTCAAACCATACAATCCAAAGCGACCCTACTACCCTAGAACCAAAATTGAGACCAACCTGGGCGCGGGAGCTATATCTCGCTCAACACGAGATGGGAAAAAGTCTCCCCTGGAAGATTTTCCATGATCTACAATATTGGGCTAGCCTCTATTCTTGTACACCTCGCTCGCTCACTGCTCGTTCGTTGTTGCTTCGGTTTCCTTTGTTTTTTTTGTTTTTCGTTTCATTTCGTTTTTTCTTCTCTTTTTTGTCTCTTCACCAGGGTCAGGTTATCCTTTTATTTTCACCTTGTTTTTTTGTTTCTTTTTTTGGTTTTTACTGGGGTTTTTTCTCCTTTTTCTTTGTTTTTTGTTTCTTTTTATGTTTTCAAAGTTTTTTCTTTTCTTTTGTTTCATGTTTCTTATTTTTCTTCTGTTATCTTTGTGTTCTTTCTGGCTGTTTATAAGTTTTCTTTTTTTTTCTTTGTTTCTTTCTCTGTTTTTCTGTTTTCATTCTTTCGCACCGATTTTAATTGGTTTTTTTTTTCCTCTGTTGTTTCTCTTGTCAATTTTCATTGGCTTTTTCTTTATCTTTCTGCATAAAATAAGACTATATTTTTATAAGCGTTTAACATATTTCCAGTTACATGAAATATTTTTCCTATAAATGTAGAATATTTCTCAAATACATGTTCAGCATTTTTGTAAAATTATATTCGTTTTTGTCTACCTTTTTCCATACACATTATACCTTTTTCATATAGACCTATAAAAAATTTCAAATACATGATTAACATATTCTAAACATATATTGTTTCATGTCTACTTTTTTCATACATTTATTTATACACCGGGAATATTTTGTATATACATGATTAACATTTTTAAAATGTATATGTTTTGATGTCTGTTTCGTCATACATGTTATACAATTTTCTTATACATTATAACATTTTTCTATACACGTTTAATTTCTAATGCAGGATTAACATTTTTCAACTTTCGTATATAATTTTATTTTTATAATATTTACATTCAGAATACTTCGAAATACAAGCAAAAGTAAAGCAAAAAAACAAAAAACGGAATGCTATTTTTTAAAGGAAAACGGAATTAAAAAAAGCGCTGAAGGCCTGTCCGCGATGGGCTGACCCAATCCGGCGTCTAAGTGGAGCGAGACGTCCTTCTGTCTCGCATCAGGCGAGACATAGGGGCGCCCCAACCTGAGTACCTGACGTTCAAAAAAAAACTAGACCTGAAACACGGACAAAATTCATAGCAGTTCCCCGTCGCATTCTCAGCAGCCCCGTCGCCGCCGAAGATGCTCCGCCGCCAACGCCACTTCCTCCCCGCCAGGCCCCGCCGCCGCCCGAAGCCCCAGCCCAAACCCGCCGCCGAGCCCTCCGCCCCGACGTACACCCGCGACGTCGTCCGGCGCGTGACCAACATACTCCGCGACCACCCCTGGTCGGCGGCGCGCCCGCTCCTGCTCTCCCTCCCGGGCCTCGTCTGGGACTCGCACGTCGTGGCGCGCGTCCTCAAGACCCACCCGCCCCTCCAGAAGGCCTTCCTCTTCTTCCGCCTCGCCGCCTCCCCGGCCGCCGACCCCAGGGCCGCCTTCCGCCACGACCGCTACACCTACACCTCCATGCTCCACCTCCTCGGCGAGGCCGGGAGGGTCCCCGCCATGCTCCGCCTCCTCGCCGAGATGCTCCGCGCCGGGGTGGACCCCGACGCCGCCACCTTCACCACCGTCATGCACTGGCTGGCGCGCGCCGGGGACGTGGACGCCGCCATGCGGGTGTGGGAGGAGATGCGCTCCCGCAGGGGCCGGTGCCGCCCCACGCTCGTCAGCTACACGGCGTGCCTCAAGATCCTGTTCGACGCCGGGAGGGCGGCCGAGGGCAGGAGGCTGTTCGAGGAGATGGTGGCCGAGGGGCTGCGGCCCAGCTGTACCACCTACACCGTGCTCATCGAGCATCTCGCTGACGCAGGTGAGGTGCTCGACGAAATGCCCGTTAGGCGTTTACTTGCTTACCTGTGCACCCACAGTCACGACGTGGCTTAGTGTTTGATGGAATGCTTGAACGGACGGCTCGTCCATTGATATGATTTTTCATGTTCATGTACACTGCATAAGTGATAGTTGTCTGCCTTGGACATTATTGTCCGGTTTCTTCAACTTCTGTAAATATGGTTTTCATGTTCATTTGTGCTGCAATACGTGATCCTCGGACCATCATATACTGACATGATTCTGGTTGTCATCAGGAAAATTCCAAGCTACTCTACAAATTATGAGTGACATGGAAGATGCAGGCGTAGAACCTGACAAACCACTCTGCAATATTCTAGTCAAGAAGTGTGCCAGGGCTGGTGAGACGTCAGTGATGACCTTCATTCTTCAGTACATGAAGGAGAAACGCATTGTTCTCCGTAGGCCTGTCTTTCTGGAAGCACTAGAAGCTCTAAAAGCTAGTGGTGAGAGTCCTAATCTTCTTTGGGAAGTGAATCCTCATCTGGCATCCGAAGGATTGGAATATGACCAAACATTTTCTCATCTAAGCTACATTACTGACAGAAGTACGATTATATACCTTTTGGCTTCTAGAAACTGGTCTGCTATCGAACAAATGGTAAACGAATTAACCACGAGGAATGTGAAGTTTGAATCGCATATACTATCTGATATTATTCAGGCTAGCTGTGTAAACTGCAGACCATCATGTGGACTCACAGTTCTGTACTATAGCCTAAGAGTAGGCAGTGAACTTGACAGATCTGCATATAGTTGCCTTCTTGGTCAATACATCAGAAATGGTTTGTTTGATTTGGTGTCTGAGATTGTTGAAAGATTGATTAAACATGGCTGCAATCTTGGAGCATATCTGTTGTCTGTCTTAATACTCAGATTGGGGTCTGCTGGGCATTCTTCATATGCGGCGCATATCTTTGGGTTATCACCTGCAGATCAGAATGTGATTACCTACACTGCCCTTATGAATGCCTATTTTCAAGCTGGCGAAGTTGATAAGGCTCTTGAACTATTCACACAAATGATAACTAATGAGATATCTGCTTCTGCCGGTACATATGAAGTTCTGATATATGGCTTACAAAAGGCTGGGCGGAAACAGGACTCTGACCGTTACCGAAGAGAAAGAATGGAGATGCAATGGCATCGTCAGTACCGTGACAAGCATTCCCCTGAAGATAGCTTATGTGACCATTTATTTTGTGGATTTCTTGGTTAGAAGATTGTGTGTTGGGTGATGTTCTATACTTGGGATTTCCTTAGCTCTACCCACCCAGCTTCATGTTTTGTCACAGATTGAAGGTTTATAAATGGATCTCCTGATATTTGCTTTGACACGATGTTACTAGACACTGAACATGTGATTACTTTTCCATGGCATGGTAAAATAAAATAAAACTGATTGATCTCTACGTGGTTACAAGAACCAAGGGATGGTGAAGCTAAATCGAAAGAGTCTCATGAAAGGATTGCTGAATTTGGAACCTGGAATGTATAAGCTGACTCTTTATGTCAGCGACGAGCCGACGACTACTGATGTAAAGGGAGAAAATCCATTAGAGCTGAACCGTGAAAGAGGAAAGCGCATCATTGGAGTACTATGGAGGTCACGAAGCAGCTGGAAGTCTGGAAGTGCAAAGGGGCAACTTAATTGTTGGATAGCTTGTTTAAATTTAAGGTAATACACCCATAGCTAGCTCAAAACACACACACTTTGTACTAAGTAATCTAGTTGGTAGGGAGGCCTTTCCCCATGTGTTGCTTGAATTTTCTATCTTGGTCTTCTGTTCAGATCAAATATGACTGTCGACATTTACTTTTTTTCTTCTTGTTTGTAACAATTATTTTTGGCTGATTCTCTGTCAAAATTTGAGAAGTGTAAATATGAGTTAGCGTGAAATTTTTGGACGATTTGGACGATGTCCTGTAACTTTTACATTTCCTTTTTGTGGTTGGCGCATTGTTCAAATATTTCTAAACTGATCGTGTTAAATCAAAGAGGGGCTGGTAGTGATCACCTGCTACCATTCAAACCAATCAAATACAGACGAATGCATAACAGGAGGACACAACCTACCCCAATTTGCTTGGGATAAAAAGGCTTTCTTGTTGTTGCATTTCCTCTCCCTTCAATTTTAAGTGGCGTTAAAGATCTGAGGTCTCAGCGTCGGCTCACCAATGGTAAAACAATCAGATAGAAAACCGCTGAACAGTCAGGCGACCTCTCCCTTGACCGTCCCGTCTCACCCAGCCATTCCTTCATGACTAGATGGGTAGACGCGCTTCACCATCAGCAGTAACATATATTTCAGAATTGAGATTGCAGTATACATAATTAGTTTATAATCTAGTAGGAAAGAAAGAGTCATAGAGTGAAAGTATATCCTTATGTGTATAAAAAACAGGAAAAGCTTTAGTGCATATTTTCTCGGTTCCAGGAAACAACCATGCGTGTCTATGTGCAGATGACCCTGCAACCACTTAACCTGGTAATTCATATTTACCTTTAACCTGGTAATTCATATTTACCATGTGCCATGTGCAAGTTTTTTTAACTCAGCATCCAAGAGAGTAACTTTAGATTGCTTCTCTTTTCAGCAAGAGCTCAACTACTGTTCAAGGATCCGTATCTACCTGATGAATTAGGTACTGCAAACAAACAGCGAATGAATTATTTTTGCAAAACATTAACTGCAAGTGACACAAGCACGCATGGTGATTCTCTGTTCCCCATCGAGCAGCTGAGAAAGTGTTTCCTCGGCTGGTCTGTGCTGCTTCTCTACACTTTCCAGCTTGAATTTTGAATTTACTTGGTTTCATGGAGTGAACCGAATCATCAACTCTTCTTCTAACCTGCCTGTAACTTTTTTTGTAGGATTTCACTATGCAACCTCCAGCACAGGAGTTGTTTGCAGAAGATCTTCATGGCAATGAGTAGAAATTCATTAGAGCTGACAATGGAGGGGATGTTGCATGCCAAGAGATGATCACCTGGAGCACCCCATCTCTTTCATTTCTTCATCCCCCTGTCATCCAAGTCGGCCATCATGGTTCTAGGGGCTTTGAGCCTATTTTAAGCATGCCTGCAGTTTGACTGGTGGTGATTAATTTAAACTTGGAGGTGTGAGATAATTAAGCTCGCTTTCGCTAACTGCTCTCTTCTGCTACCTCGCAAGGCCATTCGAAAGCAAGATGAACCGTACAAGCATTTGATTTTCCCCAATGGAAAAAAGGAAAGGTGACAGTTTAACCACCGCCTCAGCTCGAAGCTTAACCACGATATAAAATCAGCTGGTCAGTATTGCGCCGTGTGATTCATTCCAGTCAAGAAGGTAGCTGGTGCATGTGGCTGCAATTACAGACATGGTTGTCAAATACCTGAAGGTTTCCAACAAAGCACCTTTTCGCTCCAATAAAGGAAAGGCGTTCCCCATGGGAAACTACAAACAAGGAAAGAGTTGAATTATCTTGCCACCCTGACAACAACCACATTAACTACCGTGTATAAACATGTCATCAGTGAAGAAATTTTTGACGAAGTTATCTGCAGAAACTCACCTCTCACCTAGAAATAGCATCTGCGGCCTGCATATTCCAGGGTTTCTCTGAATTTGGAAGGTACCACTTAGCAGGTTTCCATGGGTGATAGAGAGATAGGCTGAAGAAAATTGAGACTATGCACCATGGCAATCCAATTTGAAGTGAAGCACCTGAACTCTGAAGAAAGTGATTTGTCTGCAAGTCTCGCTTCTTGGCTTCGACAAGTAATCTATTTCCAGATACCTCCAAGCGTCAGCTATCTAGATTTCTCGCACACTAAGTCATCTTGCAGAAGGAGGTAAACTCGGCAACAATCACCGTCAGAGAACGGTAGTTACCTGATTGCTCCACAAGGGCAGCTTCCAGATTGTTGGCTATGCTATGCTGATTCGCTATAAATTCAGCAAAGATGACCATGTACCTTCAGTCCAGCATCCTCGGATGCTTAAACCTTCAGTTAAGATGGCAATGGCATCATCTCCCACTCACACTCACACCTACGCTCCTCTCCTGCTCCTCTTCCTCCTAGCCTGTTCATGCAGGGCATCATCCGGCCATGCGGTCGACCCTACCTGCCCTCCGGCCAAGGCGTCGGCCGTGGCAGTGGAAACCTCGGACTGCAGCGGACCTCGGTGCCAGCCACCGGCTCCACACGTTCCGGTCCCGGTGTTCCCGTATGACGTCGACCCGATGCGGTTCGCTCTGAACCTGGAGTACACCGAGGCCGAGTTCTTCCTCCACGCAGCGTTCGGTAAAGGGCTCGACCAGATCGCGCCAAACCTGACGTTAGGGGGTCCGCCTCCGGTGGGCGCCATGAAAGCCAACCTCGACGAGGTGACATGGCGCATCGCCGCAGAGTTTGGCCTTCAAGAAGTCGGCCACGTGAGGTGTGTAAAAGATTGCATTTAACGATCGCTCGTCTTCACCATTTCGAATTGCAATTAATTCACTTGGATAGGAGCAAATTTGTACTGAAAATCCATGTCTTGCGGTTTGTTTTCGTTGCAGGGCTATCCAGAACACAGTGGGTGGGATTCCTAGGCCAAAGATAGACCTGAGTGCCAAGAACTTTGCAAGGGTGATGGACCAAGCGTTTGGGTACCAGTTGAACCCTCCTTTCGACCCCTACGTCGACAGCCGCAACTTCCTGCTCGCGTGCTACATGATCCCCTACCTGGGCATCAACGGCTACACCGGCACCAACCCCATCATCGACGGCTACGCGACTAAAAAGGTAATCAAAAATCCACCACCCAGCATCGTGCCCATGCACATGGGCATTGAAAGTTTGAAACCTGCAAGTTACACACAAGTTAAGTTGAGGCCATTGTGTTTGTTGCAGCTTCTTGCAGGGTTGCTCGGCGTGGAGGCAGGGCAGGACGCCGTCTTCCGGGCGCTGCTCTTCGAGCGGAGGAGTGAGACGGTGCCGCCCTACAAGGGGATCACGGTGGCAGAGTTCACCGACCGCATCTCCGCGGCGAGAAACCGGCTGGGCAAGTGCGGGGTGAAGGACGAGGGGCTCACCGTGCCGCCCGAGCTTGGCGCGGAGGGGAGGATCTGCACCAACGTGCTCTCCGCCGACAAGGACTCGCTCTCCTACGCCCGCACGCCGGCAGAGCTGCTCAGCATCCTGCACCTCACCGGCGACGAGCACGTGCCCGGTGGCTTCTTCCCGGAGGGCGCAAACGGGAAGATAGCACGGGAGTTTCTTCGCAAGCCGTTTGCCGCTGGGGGGTAACAAGGCGCCAGCAAACTAAGTAAGCCCGTGTGAATGATTGTGCTAGCATCAAACCAATCATCGGCCTGAATAATGTAAATAGCGCGTGGATGCTGGATGGAATAAGATGGACAGTGCTTGTGCGGCGTCTGAGGTCTTAGAAATTGAAACATTGCGCTGGCTGCACAATGTCTGTATGGAATTGAATGGCAAAACTGAACGAAATTGACTTAAACGTCTATGAATTTGCGGCAGAGAGTACATTTATATGCTAGTACGTATTTTACTTGGGTGCATGCTCTGCAAACTAAGAACAGCAAGATCTGGAAGTCTGGAGAGTTTAATCGACAGTTGATGCTCATGAAGAGCTTGTATGTTCTACCCATATTGTACTAGAGTAGTAAAATTAGGGCTCCATCATCAGTATAATGTTAAGTGACGAAACAAGTCTAGAGAATTTGTGGCGTGTATCAACCATCCAAAACAGAGTAAACTCAAATCATGTTCAGAAGAAATCAGGCCAAGTGACACCAAGTCTTGGCTTCCATAGTACCAACTGAAACCAGACTCCCAAGAGCTAAGGTAGACATGAGAGTGAAACAAGTTCAGGTAAAACTACTAGCAGAGATCTAGCTAGAGCTGCTTCATCTCTGCCTTCCTCTCCTGCAAAATCACTCTGCGTGGGGAACTCGCGTGGACCTGAACTGATTTTGGTTTACTCCATCTTGGGCATCGCTGAAACCTCCAAGGAGAACTCCACTCGGTACCACGAGAAAGAAATGTTGACAAATTCGAACAGATCTGAGTTTTTCCACCGCACCTATGCTAACATTTTGCAATACCAAGAACAGAATAAGAACAGACAATTTACTCAAATCAGAGAGATTTCTGACATTCGCAGCCCAGATCTACATCGACACCATTAGCAAAACAGCAATCCATGTTACTACAGAGCACTACAGCGGCTAAGGTTAATCCATGCGCGCCTCTCTCTCTAGGCCTTCTTGTCGGCCTTCTTGGGGGACTTGGCGGTCTTCTTGGGCGACTTGCCCTCCTTGGGCTCCTTCTCCGCCGTCCTCTTGGGGAGCAGCACGGGGTTGATGTTGGGCAGCACGCCGCCGTGCGCGATGGTGACGCCGGCCAGCAGCCTCCCGAGCTCCTGGTCGTTCCTCACGGCCAGCAGCAGGTGCCTGGGCACGATGCGCGACTTCTTGTTGTCCTTGGCCGCGTTCCCGGCGAGCTCCAGCAGCTCGGCGGCGAGGTACTCGAGGACGGCCGCGAGGTAGACGGGGGCGCCCGTGCCGACGCGCTTCGCGTACCGGCCCTTCTTGAGGTACCGCCCGATGCGGCCGACGGGGAACTGGAGCCCGGCCTTGACCGACCGCGTCACCGACTTCTTCCTGGGCCCGCCGGCCTTGCGCCCCGCCGCTCCCTTCTTCGCCTTCGCTCCGGCTCCGGTAGCTGAGGCGTCCATGGCTGGCCGCCGGTGCTCGTCGGGACGCGGGAGGGGAGGGATTTGGTTGGTGGTTTGGGATTTCGCGGTGGGCGTTCGTCTGAGGACTGCTTGGGAAAAGAGGAGAAGAGGCTGAGTACTTAAACGGAGCGGTGGGGGACGATGGTGGGCCCATCGATCCGCGTGCGCGGGCATTCGACGGTCGGATCGTGAGGGAAACGAACGGCTGCGATGTCTGGTGCTGTGTTTGTTGTGTTTGTTGGTGGTTTAGTCATACGGTGCTTGTTTTCCTTGCTAGGATAAATATAATGGAAAACTCTTACCTCCTACCAGCTGATTCGCGCGATTCCGCCAGCCGCTCGTTCGTTGATCTTGCCTCTATCTAACGGACGAGATTATGCCCGCACCCGTTGGAGCTGCGACCGTTTCCTGAAACTGGACCGTTGTTTCAGGAAAACGGTCCTGAAGCTGGGGCATTCTGTTTCCTCAGCTACGCGCTCGGTGGAAGGAGGCGACGGTGGATCTGGGAGGGCGGCGACGCGGCCGGGGCTAACCCAGCGTCGTGACGACGACGACGCCTTCGGGAGTGGCGGCGGCCGGTGCCAACCCAAGCAGGTACGGTTCTCCTCTTTTGCCCCATTTTTGCCGACGTTTTTGTTGCTCCGGTCGAGGTGTGCTCCGTGCCTTTCGGTGGCTTCTCCGGTGGCTCCTCGGCGAGCGGCTACGCGGCGCTTATGTTTGTGGTGGCGGTCGAAGAGTAGGAACTCGGGGGTGGAGAATCTCATTTTTGCAGAGGAACGGGTGCTCCAGGGTTGTGGTTGCAGAATTTCTAGTAGCCGCAGGAATCTTTAGAGCTGCAGGAATTTGTAGTAGTTGTAGGTGCTTCAGGGCTGTGGTTTGCAGGATTTTTTGTAGTACCTGCATGAATCGCTACAGCTGCAGCAGCAGTAGTAGCTGGAGGAATCACCAGAGCTGCAGAAATAGTAGTAGCTGCAGGAATCAAATAGAGCTCCAGGAATTTATTGGTGCTAATTTTTGTACACTGTATCCACTGCAACCACATCAAATCATACAGTCATACATCACTGGAATTGAAACCAATTGGAAATTCAGGAGTTTTCTGAATTTTTGTAGTTCATAGTTTTTGTAACTGGTAGCTTTTTATTGTTTCTGTAGCACCTATACTTTTATGCTACTGAATTTTTTATGAATGCTTGATACGTCTCCAGCGTATCTATAATTTATGAAGTATTCGTGCCATATTTACATCAATTTTATATGGTTTTGGTATGATTTGCATGGAAGTAACCCGGACTGACGCTGTTTTCAGCACAACTACCGTGGTGTTGTTTTTTGTGCAGAAATAAAAGTTCTCCAAATGCAACAAAACATTTTGACAATTTTTTTGGAACAAAAGAGGCATCAGACGCTTCGTGGGAGGGCCAGAAGAGCCACGAGGTGGCCACAACCCACCAGGGCGCGCCAGCCCCCTCTGGCACGCCCTGGTGTCTTGTGGGCCCCTCGTGGCCCATCTTCGCGTGAAATCGACACCCAAAAATCATATATATTCAGAAACCCCGAGAAATAACCCTAGATCAGAAGTTCCATCGCCGTAACTCTCTGTATCAACGAAAAACCAATCTGGAGGTGTTCCAGTACCCTGCCGGAGAGGGTAGATCATCTCCGGTGGCCATTTTCATCATCCTGGCGGATGCCATGACGAGGAGGGAGTAGTCCACCCTCGGGGCTGACGGTTTGTACTAGTAGCTATGTGTTTAATATCTCTCTCTCTCTCTCTCTCTCGTGTTCTTGAGATGTCAGGATCTTGATGTATAGCGGGCTTTGTTAATATAGTTGGATCATATGGTGTTTTCCCCTCTCTATCTTGTTGTGATGAATTCGGTTTTCCCTTTGAGATTTTGTTATTACCGGATTGAATACTTTTATGGATTCGAGAGCACTTGATCTATGTCTTGGCACTCAACTCGTGTATTCCCGAGGTGACATTGGGGTAATCTATGCATAGGGGTTGATGCACGTTTTCGTCCTACTTTCTCCGATAGAAATCTTGGGACACTCTTTGAGGTTCTTTGTGTTGGATTGAGTATTATGAATCTGAAAGTGTTTGATGTGTATCGTATAATTAACTCATGGATACTTGTGGTGACATCGGAGTATCTAGGTGACATTAGAGTTGGTTCATGCGTATCATATGGTGTTATTTTAGTACGAACTCTTAGATCGATCGATCGGAAAGGATAACTTGGTATTTTTTTAGTACGAACTCTTGGATAGATCGATCGGAAAGGATAACTTTAAGGTGGTTTCGTACCCTACAAACAATTTCTTCTTATGTACTCTGCTAGATAAGAACTTTGGAGTGATTCTTCGTTGCACGTTGAGGGATGGTTATGTGATCCAATTATATTAGCATTGTTGAGATATTGCACTAGCGAAAGTACGGACCCTAGGCCTTGTTTTCAAGCATTGCAATACCGTTTGTGCTCACTTTTGTTACTTGCTACCTTGCTGTTTTTTATTGTTACTATTACAAAAATCAATATCTACTATCATTACTACACTTGTATCACCATCTCTTTACCGAACTAGCACACCTATACAATTTACCATTGTATTTGGTGTGTTGGGGACACAAGAGACTTTTTATTATTTGGTTGCAAGGTTGTTTGAGAGAGACCATCTTCATCCTACGCCTCCCACAGATTGATAAACCTTAGGTCATCCACTTGAGGCAAATTTGCTACTGTCCTACAGAACTCTGCGGTTGGAGGCCCAACACGAGTCTACAAGAACAAGTTGTGTAGTAGACATCAAGCTCTTTTCTAGCGCCGTTGCCAGGGAGGTGAGTGCTTGAAGGTATATCTTTAGATCTTGCAATTAAATCTTTTAGTTACTTGTTTATCACTAGTTTGGTGTATAAAAAAATTACAAAAAATGGAGTTTAGGCTGCCTCAATTGCTTCATATTTTTAATGTCTTTCGTGAAAATGATGGTTTGGAAAATTGTGCTCAATTGGTAGAGGAAGAATTTATGAAAATTCATAATGAGAGTTCCTTGAATGATGAGCATGATAGCAATATTTTAAGTATGAATTCTCTGAATATCCATGATGATCATTTCCCTGGATACCATTACTATCATTGCCATGCTAGATGTCTCGTTTCTATCGCTGTCTCGCTACCTACCACTTGTATGCCAAGCCTCCCAAATTGCCATGAAAAGCCTCTAACCCCTCCACATCCCAGCAAAACATTGTTTGGCTATGTTACCGCTTGTTCAGCCCTTCTTATAGCGTTGCTAGTTGCAGGTGCATTTGCTTCCAGCTATCACAATATTATTGCTATTTAATTTAATGCACATATATACTTGGTAAAGGGTGGAAGGCTTGGCCTTTTGCTCGGTGTTTTGTTCCACTCTTGCCGCCCTAGTTACTTGTGTACCGGTGTTATGTTCCATATTTGAGCGCTCCTAACATGCTCGGGGTTGTTATGGGGACCCCCTTGATTTTCGTTTTAGGATAAAACTTGTCTGGCAAGGCCCAACTTTGGTACTACATTTGCCTAATAACTAATAAACCTGCATAGGGAGTAATTAACCCGAGGATCTTTAATCAACAACCCAGGCCAGTGCTCCTCATGAGTGCTGGTCCAACCTGTCAACCGCCGGTGGCCGCCAGGGGCAACTCTGTTATTGGCCTACCGGAAGTTTGGACAATCCGTCGTGTCCTGAGAACGAGATACGCAGCCCCTATCGGGATCGTCGACACGCCGGGCGGCCTTGCTAGATTTGTTTTACCTTTCTCGAACGTCTTGTGCGAGGAATTCCGAGAATACTTCGGGCTATCTCGAGGTTGCGGTTTTCCAGTGGAATTGCCTAGGAAGATCACGAGATTCGTGGTCGAGGTTATTCTCGCTGCGTGTGGTTAGTTTGTGATGGATGAGTTGGAGCACCCCTGCAGGGTTAAATCTTTCGGAAAGCCGTGCCCGCGGTTACGTGGCAACTTGGAAACTTTGTTTAACACCCGGTCATAGCAAACTTGAAGTAAACTCAAATAAAATACACCAACCGTGTGCGTAACCGTGACTGTCTCTTCTCGTGAATTTCTGATCCGAGAGAGAACACGGTGGGGTTATGTTTGACGTATGTAGGTGTTCAGGATCTCTTAGAGATCATCTCTAGATCACGTCCGTTTATTCGACAATCATCCCCCTTTATTCTTGTACTCGTAAGTTAGCCACTCTAATAAATGCTTAGTGCTTGCTGCAGCCTCACCACTTAACCATACCCCACCCATTAAGCTTTAATAGTCTTGATACCCTTGGAAATGAGATTGCTGAGTCCCCGTGGCTCACAGATTACTACAACAACAGTTGCAGGTACAGGTAATGCGATGATTTGATGTGAGCGCGATGCTTTGTTTGATTTGGAGTTCTTCTTCTTCTTCTTCATCGATCATAGGATGGGTTCCAGGCGGCGGCCTGGGATAGCAAGGATGGATGTCATTTTATCATTTGATTTCGTCCGTAGTCGGACCCTGCTCTTCTGTATGATGTTTGGATATGTTGTTGTATTGTTGTGATATTGATGTAGCTTGTGGCGAGTATAAGCCAATTCCATATACTCATCTCTTCTTTACATGTACTTGTAATGATATCCATTCTTGCGAAACGACGAGATGCGCTTCTATCCCTGTCGAGGCCCTCGTGTCAAAATAAGGATAGGATCGCATCTTGGGCGTGACAATGAGGGAGGAACATATGCTTGTAGGAATTGCAATAATACCAAGTTTCCTCCCTATATATTCAAAATTTTGAAGTTTCACTTGTTTTGCCTTCCTATGCTAGTTGATTCTTTCTTCCATAAGTTGTTTGCTCACAAAATCCCTATGCATAGGAAATGGGTTAGACTTAAACGTGCTTGTCATGTGATTCATGATGCTCTCTTTATGTTTCAATTCTTTACTTTTATGCGAGCATCATTGAAATCATCATGCCTAGCTAAAAAGGCATTAAAGAAAAGTGCTTGTTGGGAGAAAACCCAACACTTTTATTTTCTGTTTTTGAGTGTTCACATGATGAAGCTACTGTATTAATCATGTGTTGTGTCTTTTATTTCATTAAAGTGCCAAGTAAAGCCTTTGGGATGACTCACAAGATGAGTAGAATTGATGATGAACCAAAACAGAAACTTTTGACTCCAGTACAAGAATTTTCATTTTTTACTTGAGCATGATAATGATTTAAATTTTTACACAGTCTTGTTATACAAATTCTTCAGGTTTTCCTAATCTTTCTGAATTTTTAGAGACAGGGAAGTATGGCTATACTACGGATCTTCACAGACTGTTCTGTTTTTGACAGATTCTATTTTGCATGCATAGTTTATTTTTTTTAGTGTTATCATAGCTTATATTCAGTGATATAAATTATGTGAATAGTAGAATACAGTAGGTATTATGTGAGCACAATTATGAATCTTGTCTTGACAGTACCTAAGTGAATGATCTTTATTTATTATACTAACCCATCTCATGAAGTTCCGTTAAGTTTTGTGTGATTGAAGTTTTCAAGTTTTGGGTGAGACACCGATATGAGGAGAATAAGGGGTGACAAGAACCTAAGCTTGGGGATGCCCAAGGAACCCCCAAGGTAATATCCAAGGAAGACTCAACTGCCTAAGCTTGGGGATGCCCCGGAAGGCATCCCCTCTTCCGTCTTCAACATTATCGGCATATCTTACTTAGAGCTATATTTTTATTCGTCACATAATATGTGCTTTGCTTGGATCGTCACTATATATTTTTTATTTTCTGTTAGGTGTTATTTATAATCTTGTTTTTCAATAAAAATTTCCAAGAATTGCCTTAAGATGCCTCCATTGCATGTTTTGATGTGTGCTGTGTAAAAACAATTTTTTTTCTGTAGTGTTTGAATTTTCATATTTTACTGGAACGTGTAAAGTTTCTGAAATTTTTACACAGTATTGTCATATAAATTATTTAGCATTTCCTAAATTTTCATAATTGTTTGAGTTACAGAAGTACACTGGTTTAATAGATTGCTATAGACTGTTCTGTTTGGACAGATTGCTGTCATAGTTTTGTTATCTACTTATCCTATAGTTTCCATAGCCTATGTCGGTAGATATAAATTGTGGAAACGATAGTAAACAGTAGATGATGTTTGAAAATTATTGTGCAACTTGTCTTGGCAGTACATGAAGTGTTGATTTGTTCTTATGTGTACTAACCTATCTCACGAGTTCTTTTTGAGTTTTGTGTGGATGAAGTTTTTGAGACTTAGGTGAAACCGGGATATAAGAGGATTGAACGAGATACAGAAGCTCAAGCTTGGGGATGCCCAAAGCATCCCAAGATAATATTTCAAGAAGTCTCAAAGCATCTAAGCTTGGGGATGCCCCGGTAGGCATCCCACCTTTCTTCATCAACAATTATCGGTTAGTAGCGGTTGAGACTAAGTTTTTGCTTCTTCACATGACGTGTGCTATTCTTGGAATGTCATTTTATTTTGTTTTGCTTGCTATTTTAATAAAATACTTAGATCTTAAAGTTTTTAGATGAGAGAGAGTTCTCAAATGGCTACCCATTTACTTAACTACTCGCTTGATCTTCACTTATATCTTTTTGGAGTAGCTTGTCATTTACTCTTGTGCTTCACTTATATCCTATGAGTAAATTGTTGAATGAATTGAATACCATGAAGTTGAAATTATATTTTCATATCATTCCTAGTAGTAGCTTCACATTGGGTTTAGAAAGTGAAATCTTTTGAAGCTTGACAATCACAATATTGGTCATACAAGCAATTCGTGAATGATTAGTATAAGGAAGAGAATTTTCACATACAAATATATTATCTTGGACATCTTCTATGATTGTGAATACCCATTAATTATTTTCAAACTTGAGCAAATTAGTTGAAGTTGGACAAGGAAGACAACGTAATGAGTTATGGTTGTGTATATTTGCATAAAAGTTATATTGTTATGGATCCTCCAACATGTAGTGTTTGCTTAGGATCTTTTGCTAGCCAAAAATTCGTACTAAGTAGAGATACTACTTGTGCATCCAAAAACCCATAAACCCAATTTCTTGCCATGAGTGTCCACCATACCTACCTATGGATTGAATAATATCCTTCAAGTAAGTTGTCATCGGTGCAAAAAGGCAATAAAAATTGCTTCTAAATGTGTTTGATCATTTAGTGTAAGAGAAAATTGAGCGTTACAAACTTGTGATGACAAAGTAATAAAAGCGACGAACTGCATAATAAAGGTTGCTATCATAAGGGGCAATATAACGTGACGTTCTTTTGCATTAAGGGATTGTGCATACAAAACCAAAAAGCGCATGACAACCTCTGCTTCCCTCTGCGAAGGGCCTATATTTTACCTTTCAGTATTTACTTTTATGCAAGAGTCAATAGTATGCATTCTCATTTCAACCTCAATTATTCTCTAGTTGGCAAGCATCATGTGGTGGGGAAAGATCTAGGCACATATGGCCAGTCAAATATATTTGATCATGACTTATTATTGTTGACAATTATCTCTATGATAAATGAGTTGGGAGGCGAAACATTAAGCCCCTATCTTTCTCTGTGTTCGATGGATGCCATTTGTTCTAAAAATATGCTTTGAGTACTAGCAATCATAGAAGACTATATGATGATTGAGTATGTGGAGCTCTTACTTAGACTTTGTTGAGAATAAGTTGAATTGCAATTGTTTGGTGACTAAGAACATAGGTTGTTAAGTTTCAAGAGAATTCATTGTTTGAACCATAACATGTGAATTGGTTGCTACTTTATCATGATGAGTTTTATAAGAAAGAGTTGTTGTTATGATGCTAGGAAAAGTGGTTGAAATTATCATTGATCAAACTTATGCACTATGCTAGCATTCACACTTCATAAATTATTTTCTTTTATCTTTTACCTACTGGAGGACGAGTAGGAATTAAGCTTGGGGATGCTGATACGTCTCCAACGTATCTATAATTTATGAAGTATTAATGCCATATTTACAACAATTTTAATGGTTTTGGTATGATTTGCATGGAACTAGCCCGGACTAACGTTGTTTTCAGCAGAACTACCATGGTGTTGTTTTTTGTGCAGAAATAAAAATTCTCCAAATGAAACGAAACTTTTTGAGGATTTTTTTGGAACAAAAGAGGCTCTAGAAGCTTCGTGGGAGGGACAAAAGAGCCACAAGGTGGCCACAACCCACCAGGGCGTGCCAGCCCCCTGTGGCGCGCCCTCGTGTCTTGTGGGCCCCTCGTGGCCCATCTTCGCGTGAAACCGACGCCCAAAAATCCTATATATCCAGAAACCCCCCAGAAATAACCCTAGATCAGAAGTTCCACTGCCGCAACTCTCTGTATCAACGAAAAACCAATCTGGAGGCGTTCTAGTACCCTGCTGGAGAGGTAGATCATCTCCGGTGGCCATTTTCATCATCCCGGCGAAGGCCATGACGAGGAGGGAGTAGTCCAGCCTCGGGGCTGACGGTTTGTATCAGTAACTATGTGTTCAATCTCTCTCTATCTCGTGTTCTTGAGATGTCACAATCTTGATATATTGCGGGCTTTGTTAATATAGTTGGATCATATGGTGTTTTCCCCTCCCTATCTTGTTGTGATGAATTGAGTTTTCCCTTTGAGATTTTGTTATTACCGGATTGAATACTGATACGTCTCCAATGTATCTATAATTTTTGATTGTTCCATGCTATTATATTATATGTTTTGGATGTTTTATATGCATTAATATGCTATTTTATATTATTTTTGGGACTAACCTATTAATCTAGTGCCTAGTGCCAATTTCTGTTTTTTCCTTGTTTTTGAGTATTGCAGATAAGGAATATCAAACGGAGTCCAAACGGAATAAAATCTTCGCGATGTTTTTTCTTGGACCAGAAGAAACCTGCCAGACTTGGAGAGGGGGGCAGGAGACCTGCCGGGAGGCGACAAGCCTGCAGGGCGCGCCCTCCTGGCATGTGGCCCCCCTGCAGGCCTCCTAACCCTAATCTTCCTCCTATAAATTCCCAAATATTCCCCCAATACCGAAGAGAGCCACGATAATACTTTTTCGCCGCCGGAAGCCTCTGTTCCCGTGAGATCCCATCTTGGAGCCTTTTCCGGTAATCTGTCGGAGGGGGATTCGATCACGGAGGGCATCTACATCAACTCCATTGCCCCTCCGATGATGCGTGAGTAGTTCACCTCAGACCTTCGGGTCCATAGCTAGTAGCTAGATGGCTTCTTCTCTCTCTATGTTCTTCAATACCATGTTCTTCATGATCTTCATGGAGATCTATCCGATGTAATACTCTTTTGCGGTGTGTTTGTCAAGATCCGATGAATTGTGGGTTTATGATTAGCTTATCTATGAATATTATTTGAATCTTCTCTGAATTCTTATATGCATGATTTCATATCTTTGCAAGTCTCTTCGAGTTATTGGTTTGGTTTGGCCAACTAGATTGGTAATTCTTGCAATGGGAGAAGTGCTTAGTTTTGGGTTCAATCTTGCGGTGTCCTCACCCAGTGACAAAGTAGGGGTAGCGAGGCACGTATTTGTATTGTTGCCATCAAGGATAAAAAGATGGGGTTTTCATCATATTGCTTGAGTTTATCCCTCTACATCATGTCATCTTACCTAATGTGTTACTCTGTTCTTCATGAACTTAATACTCTAGATGCAGGCAGGAGTCGGTCGATGTGTGGAGTAATAGTAGTAGATGCAGAATCGTTTCGGTCTACTTGACATGGACGTGATGCCTATATGCATAATCATTGCCTTGGATATCGTCATAACTATGCGCTTTTCTATCAATTGCTCGACAGTAATTTGTTCACCCACCGTATTATTTTCCTTCAAGAAGAGAAGCCTCTAGTGAAACCTATGGCCCCCGGGTCTATTTTCCATATTATATTTTCAGATCTATAAACTAAAAATACCAAAAATACTTTGCTGCAATCTTTTCACTTTTGTTTTACTTTTTGTTTTAGTAATCTTTTATATCTATCTCTATCAGATCTCATCCTTGCAAGTAACCGTGAAGGGATTGACAACCCCTTTATAGCGTTGGGTGCAAGTGTTTGATTGTTTGTGTAGGTGCAAAGATTGGGGCCTTGCTTGTACCGACTACTGGATTGATACCTTGGTTCTCAACAACTGAGGGAAATACTTATCTACTTTACTGCATCACCCTTTCCTCTTCAAGGGAAAACCAACGCAAGCTCAAGAAGTAGCAAGAAGGATTTCTGGCGCCGTTGCCGGGGATATCTACATCAAGCCTACCAAGTACCCATCACAAACTCATCTCTTGCATTTACATTATTTACCATTTGCCTCTCGTTTTCCTCTCCCCCACTTCTAAAACGATTTTCAGAAAAAACCAAAAAGATTTGCCTTTTTATTCGCCCTTTTCCCGCTCGTCTTTTCGTTTGCTTTTTGTTTGCTTGTGTGTTAGATCGTTCGCTTGTCTTTATGGCTCAACCCAAAAGCTTTGATCCTTATCTTAGGAAGTTGTAAGATATTGAGAATAATGCTAAAGGTTTCATGTCGCTCCAATTTGACCATAATAGTTTCTTTAGAAACGAGCTTAAAGAACAAAAGGCTATGCTGGAATACATGAATAAAGAACTTGATGATATGACTAAGGAATTTTATGGTTTGAAATCTCAGTTTTCTCACCTTGAAAATTTAGTAGGCCAGATTTCTGATAAACAAGCTACCTTAGTCAATAAAATGGCCGCGAAGCCAGAATCTTTAAATAATAATGAAGATCTTAAAGTGATTGATGTGACTCCTATTGAATCTTTGTTTTCTAATATAAATCTTGATAAAGATGGGACTGGAGATAAGTCAACTTTAGTTAAAAGCTGTCCCAATGATTCGTAGTTTATAGATCTTAATGCTAAAATTGATAAATGTGGGATTGAAGAGGTCAAAACTTTAAATAGCAATGAACCCACTCTTTTGGATTTCAAGGACTTTAATTATGATAGTTGTTCTTTGATTGTTTGTATTTCCTTGTTGCAATCCATGTTGAATTCTCCGCATGCTTATAATCAAAATAAAGCTTTTACTAAACATATCGTTGATGCTATGATGAAATCTTTTGAAGAAAAACTTGAGTTGGAAGTTTCTATACCTAGAAAGCTTTATGATGAGTGGGAACCTACTATTAAGATTAAAATTAAAGATTATGAGTGCCATGCTTTGTGTGATTTGGGTGCTAGCGTTTCCACGATTCCGAAAATTCTATATGATGTGCTAGGTTTCCATGAACTTGATGATTGCTCTTTAAATTTGCATCTAGCGGATTCCACTATTAAGAAACCTATGGGAAGGATTAATGATGTTCTTATTGTTGCAAATAGGAATTATGTGGCCATAGATTTCATTGTTCTTGATATAGATTGCAATCCTACATGTCCTATTATTCTTGCTAGACCTTTCCTTAGAACGATCGGTGCAATTATTGACATGAAAGGAGGAAACATTAGATTCCAATTTCCGTTAAGGAAAGGCATGGAACACTTTCCTAGAAAAAGAATTAAATTACCTTATGAATATATCATGAGAGCAACTTATGGATTGCCTACCAAAGATGACAATACCTAGATCTATTGCGTTATGCCTAGCTAGGGGCATTAAACAATAGCGCTTGTTGGGAGGCAACCCAATTTTATTTTATGTTTGTTTTCGTTTCTGTTATTGAGTGTTTTACACACTATTACCTCTGTAGTAATTGTGTTTTATTGTTTTAATTAGTGTTTGAGCCAAGTAAGACCTTTGGGATGGTCTACGGTGATTGTTGATTTGATTTTGCTGAAAAACAGAAACTTTTGCACTCAGTCTAGGAATTTATAAATTCACCAGAGCTTTGAATGAGTCTGAAATTTTTACACAAGATTGATATACGAATTTCCCAGATTTTCCTAATTTTTCAGATTTTTTCGAGTTACAGAAGTATTCAAAGTTTACAGATTGCTACAGACTGTTCTGTTTTTGACAGATTCTGTTTTCTTTGTGTTGTTTGCTTATTTTGATGTATCTATGGGTTGTATCGGGGGGTATGAACCATGGAGAAGTTGGAATACAGTAGATATTACACCAATATGAATAAAGAATGAGTTCACAACAGTACCTAAAATGGTGATTTATTTTTCTTATACTAACGGATCTCACGAGTTTTCTGTTAAGTTTTGTGTTGTGAAGTTTTCAAGTTTTGGGTAAAGATTTGATGGACTATGGAATAAGGAGTGGCAAGAGCCTAAGCTTGGGGATGCCCAAGGCACCCAAATCCATATTCAAGGATACCAAAGAGCCTAAGCTTGGGGATGCCCCGGAAGGCATCCCCTCTTTCGTCTTCAATCCATCGGTAAATTTACTTGAGGCTATATTTTTATTCACCACATGATATGTGTTTTGCTTGGAGCATCTTGTATGATATGAGTCTTTGCTTTTTAGTTTGCCACAATCATCCTTGCTGCACACATCTTTTGAGAGGGACACGCATTAATCGTGAATTTATTAGAATACTCTATGTGCTTCACTTATATCTTTTGAGCTAGGCAATTTTGCTCTAGTGCTTCACTTATATCTTTTAGAGCACGGTGGCATTTTATTTTATAGAAATAGTTGAACTCTCGTACCTCACTTATATTATTTTGAGAGTCTTTAAACAGCATGGTAATTGGTTTAGGTTATGAATTTAGTCCTAATATAATGGGCATCCAAGAGGGATATAATAAAAACTTTCATATAAAGTGCATTGAATACTATGAGAAGTTTGATTCCTTGCATATAGTTTTGAGATATAAAGATGGTGATATTAGAGTCATGCTAGTAAGTAATTGTGGATTGATAGAAATACTTGTGTTAAAGTTTGTGATTCCCGTAGCATGCACGTATGGTGAACCGTTATGTAACGAAGTCGGAGCATGATTTGTTTAATGATTGTCATCCTTTGTGTGAGGGTCGGGAGCGCGCGATGGTTAACTCCTACCAACCTCTCCCCTAGGAGCATGCGTCTAATACTTTGCTTCGATAACTAATAGACTGTTGCAATAAGTATGTGAGTTCTTTATGACTAATGTGAGTTCATGGATTATACGCACTCTCATCCTTCCACCATTGCTAGCCTCTCTAGTACCGCGCAACTTTCGCCGGTACATTAAACCCACCATATACCCTTCCTCAAAACAGCCACCATACCTACCTATCATGGCATTTCCATAGCCATTCCGAGATATATTGCCATGCAACTTCCACCGTTCCGTTTATTATGACACGCACCATCATTTTCATATTGCTTTGCATGATCGTAAGATAGCTAGCATGGTGCTTTCATGGCTTGTCCGTTTTTTGATGTCATTTGCTATGCTAGATCGTTGCACATCCCGGTACACCACCGGAAGCATTCATATAGAGTCATATTTTGTAATTCTTGAGTTGTAAGTAAATAAAAGTGTGATGATTGATACGTCTCCAACATATCTATAATTTTTTATTGTTCCATGCTATTATATTATCTGTTTTGAATGTTTTATATGCATTATTACGCTATTTTATATTATTTTTGGGACTAACCTATTAATCTAGAGCCTAGTGCCAGTTTCTGTTTTTTCCTTGTTTTTGAGTATTGCAGATAAGGAATATTAAACGGAGTCCAAACGGAATAAAATCTTCGGAATAATTTTTCTTGGACCAGAAGAAACCCAGCAAACTTGGAGATGAAGGCAGGAGACCTGCCGTGGCGTCACAAGCCACCAGGGCGCGCCCTGGGGGGGGGGGGCGCCCCCTGGCTTGTGGTCCCACGACAGCCCTCCTAACCCTATTCTTTGGCCTATAAATTCCCAAATATTCCTTGGATACCAAAAAGAGCCACAAAAATACTTTTCCGCCGCCGGAAGCCTCTGTTCCTGTGAGATCCAATCTTGGAGCCTTTTCTGGTAATCTGTCGGAGGGGGATTCGATCACGGAGGGCATCTACATCAACTCCATTGCCCCTCCGATGATGCGTGAGTAGTTTACCACAGACCTTCGGGTCCATAGCTAGTAGCTAGATGGCTTCTTCTCTCTCTTTGTTCTTCAATACCATGTTCTTCATGATCTTCATGGAGATCTATCCGATGTAATACTCTTTTGCGGTGTGTTTGTCGAGATCCGATGAATTGTGGGTTTATGATTAGCTTATCTATGAATATTATTTGAATCTTCTCTGAATTCTTATATGCATGATTTCATATCTTTGCAAGTCTCTTCGAGTTATTGGTTTGGTTTGGCCAACTAGATTGGTAATTCTTGCAATGGGAGAAGTGCTTAGTTTTGGGTTCAATCTTGCGGTGTCCTCACCCAGTGACAAAGTAGGGGTAGCGAGGCACGTATTTGTATTGTTGCCATCAAGGATAAAAAGATGGGGTTTTCATCATATTTCTTGAGTTTATCCCTCTACATCATGTCATCTTACCTAATGCGTTACTCTGTTCTTCATGAACTTAATACTCTAGATGCAGGCAGGAGTCGGTCGATGTGTGGAGTAATAGTAGTAGATGCAGAATCGTTTCGGTCTACTTGACACGGACATGATGCCTATATGCATAATCATTGCCTTGGATATCGTCATAATTATTCGCTTTTCTATCAATTGCTCGACAGTAATTTGTTCACCCACCGTATTATTTTCCTTCATGAGAGAAGCCTCTAGTGAAACCTATGGCCCCCGGGTCTATTTTCCATATTATACTTTCAGATCTAAAACCAAAAATACCAAAAATATCTCGCTGCCTTATTTTTTACTTTTGTTTTATTTTCCGTTCTAGCAATCTATCATACCTATCTCTATCAGATCTCATCCTTGCAAATAACCGTGAAGGGATTGACAACCCCTTTATAGCGTTGGGTGCAAGTGTTTGATTATTTGTGTAGGTACATCTATTGGGGACTTGCTTGTATCTCCTACTGGATTGATACCTTGGTTCTCAGCAACTGAGGGAAATACTTATCTACTTTGCTGCATCACCCTTTCCTCTTCAAGGGAAAACCAACGCATGCTCAAGAAGTAGCAAGAAGGATTTCTGGCGCCGTTGCCGGGGAGATCTACATCAAGCGTACCAAGTACCCATCACAAACTCATCTCTTGCATTTACTTTATTTGCCATTTGCCTCTCGTTTTCCTCTCCCCCACTTCTAAAACGATTTTCAGAAAAACCAAAAAGATTTGCCTTTTTATTCGCCCTCCTTCCGTTCGTGTTTTCGTTTGCTTTTCCTTTGCTTGTGTGCTAGATTTCTTGCTTTGTCACGATGACTCAAGAGAATACCAAGTTGTGTGAATTTTCCAATACTAATAATAATGATTTTATTAGTACTCCGATAGCTCCCGCCACTAGTGCGGAATCTTATGAATTAATGCTGCTTTGCTTAATCTTGTTATGAAAGAACAATTTTCCGGCCTTCCTAGTGAAGATGCCGCATCCCATCTAAATACTTTCGTTGAGTTGTGTGATATGCAAAAGAAGAAAGATGTGGATAATGATATTGTTAAATTGAAGCTATTTCCGTTCTCACTACGAGATTGTGCTAAAACTTGGTTTTATTCTTTGCCTAAAAATAGTATTGATTCATGGAATAAGTGTAAAGATGCTTTTATTTCCAAGTACTTTCCGCCCGCTAAGATCATCTCCCTTAGGAACGATATAATGAATTTTAAGCAACTTGATCATGAGCATGTTGCACAATCATGGGAGAGGATGAAACTAATGATTAGAAATTACCCCGCGCATGGTTTGAGTTTATGGATGATTATACAAATTTTCTATGCGGGATTGAATTTTGCTTCTAGAAATCTTTTAGATTCTGCCGCGGGTGGTACTTTTATGGAAATCACAATAGGAGAAGCTACTAAACTCCTAGATAATATTATGGCCAATTACTCTCAATGGCATACCGAAAGATCTCCTACTAGTAAAAAAGTGCATGCTATTGAAGAAATAAATACTTTGAGTGAAAAGATGGATGAATTGATGAAATTGTTTGCTAGTAAGAGTGCTCCTATTGATCCTAATGATATGCCTTTGTCTTCTTTGATTGGAAATAATAATGAATCTATGGATGTGAACTTTGTTGGTAGGAACAATTTTGGTAATAACGCGTATAGAGGTAATTTAATTCTAGGCCGTTTCCTAGTAATTCCTCTAATAATTATGGTAATTCCTACAACAATTCTTATGGAAATTATAATAAGATGCCCTCTGATCTTGATAATAATATTAAAGAATTTATTAGCTCGCAAAAAGGTTTCAATGCTATGATTGAAGAAAAATTGCTCAAGATTGATGATTTGGCTAGGAACGTTGATAGAATTTCTCTTGAGATTGATTCTTTGAAAATTAGATATATTCCTCCCAAGCATGATATTAATGAGTCTTTAAAGGCTATGAGAATTTCTATTGATGAGTCTAAGGAAAGAACCGCTAGAATACGTGCTAAGCATGAATGGCTTGAAAAAGTGTGCTCTCGTGATAATAATGATGAAGATCTTAAAGTGATTGATGTGACTCCTATTGAATCTTTGTTTTCTAATGTAAATCTTGATAAATATGGGACTGGAGATGAGTCAACTTTAGTTAAAGGGCGTCCCAATGATTCGGAGTTTATAGATCTTAATGCTAAGATTGATAAAAGTGGGATTGAAGAGGTCAAAACTTTAAATAGCAATGAACCCACTCTTTTGGATTTCAAGGACTTTAATTATGATAGTTGTTATTTGATTGATTGTGTTTCCTTGTTGCAATCCATGTTGAATTCTTCGCATGCTTATAATCATAATAAAGCTTTTACTAAACATATCGTGGATGCTATGATGAAATCTTTTGAAGACAAACTTGAGTTGGAAGTTTCTATACCTAGAAAGCTTTATGATGAGTGGGAACCTACTATTAAGATTAAAATTAAAGATTATGAGTGCCATGCTTTGTGTGATTTGGGTGCTAGCGTTTCCACGATTCCAAAAACTTTATGTGATGTGCTAGGTTTCCGTGAATTTGATGATTGCTCTTTAAATTTGCATCTTGCGAATTCCACCATTAAGAAACCTATGGGAAGGATTAATGATGTTCTTATTGTTGAAAATAGGAATTATGTGCCCATAGATTTCATTGTTCTTGATATAGATTGCAATCCTACATGTCCTATTATTCTTGGTAGACCTTTCCTTAGAACGATTGGTGCAATTATTGATATGAAGGAAGGAAATATTAGATTCCAATTTCCATTAAGGAAAGGCATGGAGCACTTTACTAGAAAGAAACTAAAATTTCCTTATGAATCTATTATGAGAGCTACTTATGGATTACATACCAAAGATGACAATACCTAGATCTATTGCGTTATGCCTAGCTAGGGGCGTTAAACAATAGCGCTTGTTGGGAGGCAACCCAATTTTATTTTTATGCTTTTGTTTTTGCTTCTGTTTTTGAGTGTTTTTCACATTATTACCTCTGTAGTAATTGTGTTTTCTTGTTTAAATTAGTGTTTGAGCCAAGTAAGACCTTTGGGATGGTCTACGGTGTTTGTGATTTGATTTTGCTGAAAAACAGAAACTTTTGCTCTCAGTCCAAGAATTTTGTAAATTCACTGGAACGTGCTTTTGATCTGATATTTTTAAACAAGATTTATATAAAAATTTCCCTGATTGTCGTAATGTTTCAGAATTTTTGGAGTTACATAAGTATTCTAAGTTTATAGATTGCTACAGACTGTTCTGTTTTAGACAGATTCTGTTTTTTATGTGTTGTTTGCTTATTTTGATGTATCTATGGGTTGTATCGGGGGGTATGAACCACGGAGAAGTTGGAATACAGTAGATATTACACCAATATAAATAAATAAACAGTTCACAACAGTACCTAAAGTGGTGATTTATTTTTCTTATACTAATGGATCTCATGAGTTTTCTGTTGAGTTTTGTGTTGTGAAGTTTTCAAGTTTTGGGTAAAGATTTGATGGACTATGGAATAAGGACTGGCAAGAGCCTAAGCTTGGGGATGCCCAAGGCGCCCCAAGCCATATTCAAGGATACCAATAAGTCTAAGCTTGGGGATGCCCCGGAAGGCATCCCCTCTTTCGTCTTCAATCCATCGGTAAATTTACTTGAGGCTATATTTTTATTCACCACATGATATGTGTTTTGCTTGGAGCATCTTGTATGATATGAGTCTTTGCTTTTTAGTTTGCCACAATAATCCTTGCTGCACACATCTTTTTGAGAGAGACACGCTGAATCGTGAATTTATTAGAATACTCTATGTGCTTCACTTATATCTTTTGAGCTAGGCAATGTTGCTCTAGTACTTCACTTATATCTTTTTAGAGCACGGTGGTGTTTTATTTTATAGAAATTATTGAACTCTCGTACCTCACTTATATTATTTTGAGAGTCTTTAAACAACATGTTAATTGGTTTAGGTTATGAATTTAGTCCTAATATAATGGGCATCCAAGAGGGATATAATAAAAACTTTCATATTAAGTGCATTGGATACTATGAGAAGTTTGATTCTTTGCATATAGTTTTGAGATATGAAGATGGTAATATGATAGTCATGCTAGTGAGTAATTGTGAATTGGAAGAAATACTTGTGTTAAAGTTTGTGATTCCCGTAGCATGCACGTATGGTGAACCGTTATGTAACGAAGTCGGAGCATGATTTGTTTAATGATTGTCAACCTTTGTGTGAGGGTCGGGAGCGCGCGATGGTTAACTCCTACCAACCTCTCCCCTAGGAGCATGCGTCTAATGCTTTGTTTCGATAACTAATAGACTTTTGCAATAAGTATGCGAGTTCTTTATGACTAATGTTGAGTCCATGGATTATACGCACTCTCACCCTTCCACCTTTGCTAGCCTCTCTAGTACCACGCAACTTTCGCCGGTGCATCAAACCCACCTTCCTCAAAACAGCCACCATATACCTTCCTCAAAACAGCCACCATATACTTTCCTCAAAACAGCCACCATACCTACCTATTATGGCATTTCCATAGCCATTCCGAGATATATTGCCATGCAACTTCCACCGTTTAGTTTTTTTCATGACACACATCATCACTTTCATATTGCATATAGAGTCATATTTTGTTCTAGGTATCGAGTTGTAATTTATTTTTTGAGTTGTAAGTAAATAAAAGTGTGATGATTTTCATTATTAGAGCATTTGTCCCGTGAGTGAAAAGGATGATGGAAGCTACGACTCCCTCACAAGTTGGGATGAGTCTCCGGACTTTACAAATAATAAAAGAGGCCAGCGAAGCCCAAATAAAAAAAAGAGGCCAAAGAAGCCCACCAAAAAAAATGAGAGAAAGAGAGAAGGGACAATGCTACTATCTTTTTCCACACTTGTGCTTCAAAGTAGCACCATGATCTTCATGATAGAGAGTCTCCTATTTTGTCACTTTCATATAACTAGTGGAATTTTTCATCATATGCACAACCACTTAGTTTTCTTTTTGAGCTTTCATACACTTATAGCTCTAGTGCATCCGTTACATATCAATCCCTACTCACTCACATTGATATCTATTGATGGGCATCTCCATAGCCCGTTGATACACCTAGTTGATGTGAGACTATCTTCTCCTTTTTCCTTGCAACCTCCACCATATTCTATTCCACCTATAGTGCTATATCCATGGCTCACGCTCATGTATTGCGTGAGAGTTGAAAAGGTTTGAGAACATAAAAAGTGTGAAACAATTGCTTGGCTTGTCATCGGGGTTGTGCATGATTTAGATACTTTGTGTGGGGAAGATGGAGCATAGCCAGACCATATGATTTTGTAGGGATAACTTTCTAAGGCCATGTTATTTCGAAAGGACACGATTGCCTTGTTAGTATGCTTGAAGTATTACTGTTTTTGTGTCAAGATTAGACTTTTGTTTTGAATCTTATGGATCTGAATATTCATGCCACAATAAATAATATTACATTGATAAATATGTTAGGTAGCATTCCACATCAAAAATTCTGTTTTTATCATTTACCTACTCGAGGACGAGCAGGAATTAAGCTTGGGGATGCTTGATACGTCTCCAACGTATCTATAATTTTTGATTGTTCCATGCTATTATATTATTTGTTTTGGATGTTTTATATGCATTATTATGCTATTTTATATTATTTTTGGGACTAACCTATTAATCTAGAGCCTAGTGCCAGTGTCTGTTTTTTCCTTGTTTTTGAGTATTGCAGATAAGGAATATTAAATGGAGTCCAAACGGAATAAAATCTTTGGAATGATTTTTCTTGGGCCAGAGGAAACCCATCAAACTTGGAGATGAAGGCAGGAGACCTGCCGTGGCGTCACAAGCCACCAGGGCGCGCCCTAGGGGGGGGGGGCACGCCCCCTGGCTTGTGGCCCCACGGCAGCCCTCCTAACCCTATTCTTCGGCCTATAAATTCCCAAATATTCCCTGGATACCAAAAAGAGCCACGAAAATACTTTTCCGCCGCCGGAAGCCTCTGTTCCCGTGAGATCCAATCTTGGAGCCTTTTCTGGTAATCTGCCGAAGGGGGATTCGATCACGGAGGGCATCTACATCAACTCCATTGCCCCTCCGATGATGCATGAGTAGTTTACCACAGACCTTCGGGTCCATAGCTAGTAGCTAGATGGCTTCTTCTCTCTCTTTGTTCTTCAATACCATGTTCTTCATGATCTTCATGGAGATCTATCCGATGTAATACTCTTTTGCGGTGTGTTTGTCGAGATCCGATGAATTGTGGGTTTATGATCAGCTTATTTATGAATATTATTTGAATCTTCTCTGAATTCTTATATGCATGATTTCATATCTTTGCAAGTCTCTTCAAGTTATTGGTTTGGTTTGGCCAACTAGATTGGTAATTCTTGCAATGGGAGAAATGCTTAGTTTTGGGTTCAATCTTGCGGTGTCCTCACCCAGTGACAAAGTAGGGGTAGCGAGGCACGTATTTGTATTGTTGCCATCAAGGATAAAAAGATGGGGTTTTCATCATATTGCTTGAGTTTATCCCTCTACATCATGTCATCTTACCTAATGCGTTACTCTGTTCTTCATGAACTTAATACTCTAGATGCAGGCATGAGTCGGTCGATGTGTGTTGTAATAGTAGTAGATGGAGAATCGTTTCGGTCTACTTGACACGGACGTGATGCCTATATGCATAATCATTGCCTTAGATATCGTCATAATTATTCGCTTTTCTATCAATTGCTCGACAGTAATTTGTTCACCCACCGTATTATTTTCCTTCATGAGAGAAGCCTCTAGTGAAACCTATGCCCCCCGGGTCTATTTTCCATATTATACTTTCAGATCTAAAACCAAAAATATCAAAAATATCTCGCTGCCTTATTTTTACTTTTGTTTTACTTTCCGTTGTAGCAATCTATCATACCTATATCTATCAGATCTCATCCTTGCAAATAACCGTGAAGGGATTGACAACCCCTTTATAGCGTTGGGTGCAAGTGTTTGATTATTTGTGTAGGTACATCTATTAGGGACTTGCTTGTATCTCCTACTGGATTGATACCTTGGTTCTCAACAACTGAGGGAAATACTTATCTACTTTGCTGCATCACCCTTTCCTCTTCAAGGGAAAACTAACGCATGCTCAAGAAGTAGCAATGATTATCATTAGAGCATTGTCCCATGAGAGGAAAGGATGATGGAAGCTAAGATTCGCTCACAAGTTGGGATGAGTCTCCGGACTTTACAAATAATAAAAGAGGCCAATGAAGCCCAAATAAAAAAAAGAGGCCAAATATGCCCACCAAAAAAAAGAGAGAAAAGAGAGAAGGGACAATGTTACTATCCTTTTTCCACACTTGTGCTTCAAAGTAGCACCATGATCTTCATGATAGAGAGTCTCCTATATTGTCACTTTCATATGCTAGTGGGAATTTTTCATTATAGAACTTGGCTTGCATATTCCAATGATGGGCTTCCTCAAATTGCCCTAGGTCTTCGTGAGCAAGCAACTTGGATGCACACCCACTTAGTTTCTTTTTGAGCTTTCATACACTTATAGCTCTAGTGCATCCGTTGCATGGCAATCCCTACTCACTCACGTTGATATCTATTGATGGGCATCTCCATAGCCCGTTGATACGCCTAGTTGATGTGAGACTATCTTCTCCTTTTCCTCACAACCTCCACCATATTCTATTCCACCTATAGTGTTATATCCATGGCTCACGCTCATATATTGTGTGAAAGTTGAAAAGGTTTGAGAACATAAAAGGTGTGAAACAATTGCTTGACTTGTCATCGGGGTTGTGCATGATTTAAATACTTTGTGTGGGGAAGATGGAGCATAGCCAGACCATATGATTTTGTAGGGATACCTTTCTTTGCCCATGTTATTTTGAAAGGACACAATTGCTTTGTTAGTATGCTTGAAGTATTATTGTTTTATGTCAATATTAAGCTTTTGTTTCGAATCTTATGGATCTGAACATTCATGCCACAATAAAGAATATTACATGGATAAATATGTTAGGTAGCATTCCACATCAAAAATTCTGTTTTTATCATTTACCTACTCAAGGACGAGCAGGAATTAAGCTTGGGGATGCTTGATACGTCTCCAACGTATCTATAACTTTTGATTGTTCCATGCTATCATATTATCTGTTTTGGATGTTTTATATGCATTATTATGCTATTTTATATTATTTTTGGGACTAACCTATTAATCTAGTGCCTAGTGCCAGTTTCTGTTTTTTCCTTGTTTTTGAGTATTGCAGATAAGGAATATCAAACGGAGTCCAAACGGAATAAAATCTTCGCGATGATTTTTCTTGGACTAGAAGAAACCTGCTAGACTTGGAGAGGGGGGCAGGAGACCTGCCGAGAGGCGACAAGCCTGCAGGGCGCGCCCTAGGGGGGCGCCCTCCTAGCTTGTGCCCCCCCTGCAGGCCTCCTAACCCTAATCTTCCTCCTATAAATTCCCAAATATTCCCCCAATACTGAAGAGAGCCACGATAATACTTTTCCGCCGCCGGAAGCCTCTGTTCCCATGAGATCCCATCTTGGAGCCTTTTTCGGTAATCTGCCGGAGGGGGATTCGATCACGGAGGGCATCTACATCAACTCCATTGCCCCTCCGATGATGCGTGAGTAGTTCACCTCAGACCTTCGGGTCCATAGCTAGTAGCTAGATGGCTTCTTCTCTCTCTATGTTCTTCAATACCATGTTCTTCATGATCTTCATGGAGATCTATCCGATGTAATACTCTTTTGCGGTGTGTTTGTCGAGATCCGATGAATTGTGGATTTATGATCAGCTTATCTATGAATATTATTTGAATCTTCTCTGAATTCTTTTATGCATGATTTCATATCTTTGCAAGTCTCTTCGAGTTGTTGGTTTGGTTTGGCCAACTAGATTGGTAATTCTTGCAATGGGAGAAGTGCTTAGTTTTGGGTTCAATCTTGCGGTGTCCTCACCCAGTGACAAAGTAGGGGTAGCGAGGCACGTATTTGTATTGTTGCCATCAAGGATAAAAAGATGGGGTTTTCATCATATTGCTTGAGTTTATCCCTCTACATCATGTCATCTTACCTAATGCGTTACTCTGTTCTTCATGAACTTAATACTCTAGATGCAGGCAGGAGTCGGTCGATGTGTGGAGTAATAGTAGTAGATGCAAAATCGTTTTGGTCTACTTGACACGGACGTGATGCCTATATGCATAATCATTGCCTTGGATATCGTCATAACTATGCGCTTTTCTATCAATTGCTCGACAGTAATTTGTTCACCCACCGTATTATCTTCCTTCAAGAAGAGAAGCCTCTAGTGAAACCTATGGCCCCCGGGTCTATTTTCCATATTATATTTTCAGATCTATAAACCAAAAATACCAAAAATACTTTGCTGCAATCTTTTCACTTTTGTTTTACTTTTCGTTTTAGTAATCTTTTATATCTATCTCTATCAGATCTCATCCTTGCAAGTAATCGTGAAGGGATTGACAACCCCTTTATAGCGTTGGGTGCAAGTGTTTGATTGTTTGTGTAGGTGCAAAGATTGGGGCCTTGCTTGTACCTCCTATTGGATTGATACCTTGGTTCTCAACAACTGAGGGAAATACTTATCTACTTTGCTGCATCACCCTTTCCTCTTCAAGGGAAAACCAATGCAAGCTCAAGAAGTAGCAAATACTTTTATGGATTTGGGAGCACTTCATCTATGTATTGGCACTCAACTCGCGGATTCCCGAGGTGACATTGGGGTAATCTATGCATAGGGGTTGATGCACGTTTTCGTCCTACTTTCTCTGGTAGAAATCTTGGGGCACTCTTTGAGGTTCTTTGTGTTGGATTGAGTATTATGAATTTGAAATTGTTTGATGCGTATCTTATAATTAACTCATGGATACTTGTGGTGACATTGGAGTATCTAGGTGACATTAGAGTTGGTTGATGCGTATCATATGGTGTTATTTTAGTACGAACTCTTAGATAGATCGATCAGAAAGGATAACTTGGTATTATTTTAGTACGAACTCTTGGATAGATCGATCGGAAAGGATAACTTTAAGGTGGTTTTATACCCTACGAACAATTTCTTCTTATGTTCTCCGCTAGATAAGAACTTTGGAGTGATTATTCGTTGCACGTTGAGGGATGGTTATGTGATCCAATTATATTAGCATTGTTGAGAGATTGCACTAGCGAAAGTACGGACCCTAGGCCTTGTTTTCAAGCATTGTAATACGTTTGTGATCACTTTTGTTACTTGCTACCTTGCTGTTTTTTATTGTTACTATTAGAAAAATCAATATCTACTATCATTACTACACTTGTATCACCATCTCTTCGCCGAACTAGTGCACCTATACAATTTACCATTGTATTTGGTGTGTTGGGGACACAAGAGACTTTTTATTATTTGGTTGCAGGGTTGTTTGAGAGAGATCATCTTCATCCTACGCCTCCCACGGATTGATAAACCTTAGGTCATCCACTTGAGGCAAATTTGCTACTGTCCTACAAAACTCTGCGCTTGGAGGCCCAACACGAGTCTACAAGAACAAGTTGTGTAGTAGACATCAATGCTGATGAAATTATCAATTATCAATGCTACTCAATTTCATTGTATGCTACTGAATTTTACGAGTTAGTTTTTTACTGCATTTTCTTACAACTTATGCAAGCTTATGCTTCTGATTTTAGGCATGTGCTTGAACTTTGTTTCATGTTTTAATATTGCATTTTCCTGAAGCTTTTGAGGACATGGCAATTAGGCAATGTTTTTCTCTGAAATTCAGTTATGAATGCTTGAAGTAGCTAATGTTTTTCATTTTTGTTTGTTTTTGCAGCATGGGTATCTACCAAACCCGATGGTCGGCAAAGCGGCTACGCGAGATAGCCAACACCATCAAAGGGAAAAAGAGGGATGTCATAAGCAAGTCCTCTTTCGGGGATTTGCTTCATATCTCTCCTTTGCCTCCTCTTCCAGAAGCGCTTGTTGATTTCATAGTCATGAGGATTGATACCAAGAAGCGGCTGCTCAAGTATGTTTGCTCTTTTTCTTGCTTTTATTTCTGTGTTGCATAAAACCTTTTTTTGATTTATCTTTTCGAAACATGTACTGATTTTCATATGTCTCGTAGGTTAAATGACCGCAAGAAGATCCACTTCACAAGGGACATGGTTAAGAAGATATTCAATGTACCATGTGGTAGCAAGCCGCTAGAATTCGGCAAAAGGGTAAAAGTAGATTTCCGCAAAGTTTATTTGGATGGTGAAAGGGATCCAATACCCACCACAGTTGCTGTTTTATCAAACGCTGATGATGACGATGAGGAGACCATTGATAGGTCATGGATTTTACTTTGCCTTTCATTGGTCCTAGCTCCTGGGACAGGAAACATGGTGCCTCTGGATTATCTATACAGCTTACAAGACATGAGTGTTGTCCATGAGTTTGAGTGGGATGAGCATATTCTGTTTGATGTGATGAGGGAAGTTAAGAAATACCAAGATACGAGGAATGATGGTAAACTGAAACTCCTGATTGGTGGTTATCTACCAATGCTTCTGGTACTTCCCTTCATTCCCGTAACAACCTTCTTTTCTTGTTTTCCGGAGCATATTGCTTTTACAGTGGCTTATGTGGCTTCTTTCTTTGCAGGTAATTTACATGGACCACATTGACATCCCAAGAGGATGCATAGTTGATCATACCATCGACTATTCTCTGCCACAGGCTTGTTTTGTCTAGGATTTGGATTTCTCTGCCGTTGTCGCAGTTGACACCCTAGAAGATGGTTCGGGAAGCGCCCTGTAAGTATCCCTTTTTCAAATTTTTGAAACAACACCTTCCGGTTTCTTTGTTGCAATTGCAACTCTGGATTCTTGTCACATTTTTCATGTGTTTTCCACCTATTTTTGTTTTCTGGAATGCGGTTCAGCTCCATTACACCATACGCAACAACCAAGTTCATGTCATACGTAGACCAGCTTGCCCTGTTATCCAACCAAGCTAGTGTGACAGAGGAGCCACCAGAGATAAACGGCCAAGGTGGAGCTGGTGCGTCCGCAACACAGATTCCGAATGTGGATGGTGCTGATGGCACTCGAGAACCATCTAAGGGTCGTATGGATGGTGCTGATGGCCCAACGGGGAATGTGCATGAGCCACCTCCGGATAACACAGAGGGTGGTGATGATGTGTGTGGCTCTTTGGAGGAGTGGCTGCATCCGCTACCTACATTTGAGGAGTTAGAGGTGAGACATATAGCATTTCTTTTTTGCAACTCTCTTTTTCCCCGCATCGTATCTTTTTGCTTGACAGAAATAACAAAATATCAAAACTATGTAGCTAATGTCGTTTTTCCCGTTCTCTGTTTTTTGTTTCTATGCATTGCAGCTGCCCCCACATATGCGTGCCATATACAACAAGCATAAAGAGATCCATGCTACAGAGCTTAAAGGTGCATTGAACTCATTTGGGAGGTTGTTGGAGGGCATCTACTGCAAACGAATGGGCCTGATATTGTCTAAGGCATCCAAAGCTGGATCCAAGAGTGACGAAGCGAAATATGAAGGTCCAGATGTCACTTTCGATGTACCAGCAGATCCTGCTGCTGGCATGTGTGATGCAAGTGCTAGTGGCTCGTCTCCGCAGCAGCAGAAGCAACCGGATTGTGCTACATCAACTACCAATGCAACTATCACTGTTTCATCTCCGTAGCAGCCCAAGCAACCGGACGGCATGAAACATGTGACTACAGCAACCGCTGAAGCCATAGTCATTGTATCGTCTCTGCAGCTAGCTAAGCAACCGGATGTCACAAAGAGTGTTGATCTAGTAGTGGTAGTTGGTCAAACAAATGCTCCCCAACCACCCAACAAGAGTGAGAGTGAGTGATACATCCATTTTGCATCATGCTTTTATATCGATATTTATTGCATTATGGGCTGTTATTACACATTTTGGTACAATACTTATGCCTTTTCTCTCTTAATTTACAAGGTTTAGATGAAGAGGGAGAATGCCGGCAGCTGGAATTCTAGACTGGAAAAGGAGCAAATCTGAGATGCCTATTCTGCACAACTCCAAAAGTCCTGAAAATCTACGAAGAATTATTTTGGAATATAAAAAAAATATTGGGCGGAAGAAATACATCAGGGGATCCACCAGGAGGTCACAAGCCAGGGGGGCGCGCCCTACCACCTGGGCGCGCCCCTGTGGCTTGTGGGCCCCCTGGCAGGCCTCCGGTGCCCATCTTCTGCTATATGGAGGGTTTTGACCTGAAAAAAATCAGAAGGGAGCTTTCGGGACGAAGCGCCGCCGTCTCGAGACAGAACTTGGACAGAACCAATCTAGGGCTCCGGCGGAGCCGTTCTGCCGGGGAAACTTCCCTCCCGGAGGGGGAAATCGAAGCCATCGTCGTCACCAACGATCCTCTCATCAAGAGGGGGTCAATCTCCATCAACATCTTCACCAGCACCATCTCCTCTCAAACCCTAGTTCATCTCTTGTATCCGATCTTTGTCTCAAAACCTCAGATTGGTACCTGTGGGTTGCTAGTAGTGTTGATTACTCCTTGTAGTTGATGCTAGTTGGTTTACTTGGTGGAAGATCATATGTTCAGATCCTTAATGATAATTAATACTCCTCTGATTATGAACATGAATATGCTTTGTGAGTAGTTACGTTTGTTCCTGAGGACATGGGATAAGTCTTGTTATAAGTAATCATGTGAATCTGGTATTCGTTCGATATTTTGATGAGATGTATGTTGTCTGTCCTCTAATGGTGTTATGTGAACGTCGACTACATAACACTTCACCATTATTTGGGCCTAGAGGAAGGCATTGGGAAGTAATAAGTAGATGATGGGTTGCTAGAGTGACAGAAGCTTAAACCCTAGTTTATGCGTTGCTTCGTAAGGGGCTGATTTGGATCCATATGTTTAATGCTATGGTTAGATTTATCTTAATTCTTCTTTCGTAGTTGCGGATGCTTGCGAGAGAGGTTAATCATAAGTGGGAGGCTTGTCCAAGTAAGGGCAGCACCCAAGCACCGGTCCACCCACATATCAAATTATCAAAGTAACGAACGCGAATCATATGAGCATGATGAAAACTAGCTTGACATAAATTCCCATGTGTCCTCGGGAGCGCTTTGCTTTATATAAGAGTTTGTCCAGGCTTGTCCTTTGCTACAAAAAGGATTGGGCCACCTTTCTGCACCTTTGTTACATTTGTTACTTGCTTTCCGTTATGAATTACCTTATCACAAAACTATCTGTTACCGATAATTTTAGTGCTTGCAGAGAATACCTTACTGAAAACCGCTTGTCATTTCCTTCTGCTTCTCGTTGGGTTCGACACTCTTACTTATCGAAAGGACTACGATAGATCCCCTATACTCGTGGGTCATCAAGACTCTTTTCTGGCACCATTGCCGGTTAGTGAAGCGCCTTTGGTGAGTGGAACTTGGTAAGGAAAAATTTATATAGTGTGCTGAAATTTACTGTCACTTGTTACTATGGAAAATAATCCTTTGAGGGGCTTGTTCGGGGTATCTTCACCCCGACCGGAAGCACAAAGAGATGCTCCTAAACCTACTGCACCTACTGAAAATATTTATTATGAAATTCCTTTGGGTATGATAGACAAACTGCTAGCTAATCCTTATGCAGGAGATGGAACACTACATCCTGATTTGCATCTAATCTATGTGGATGAAGTTTGTGGATTATTTAAGCTTGCAGGTTTGCCCGAGGATGATGTCAAGAAGAAGGTCTTTCCTTTATCTTTGAAGGAGAAGGCATTGACATGGTATAGGCTATGCGATGATATTGGATCATGGAACTACAACCGATTGAAATTGGAATTTCATCAGAAGTTTTATCCTATGCATCTGGTTCATCGTGATCAGAATTATATTTATAATTTTTGGCCTCGTGAAGGAGAAAGAATCGCTCAAGCTTGGGGGAGGCTCAAGTCAATGTTATATTTATGCCCCAATCATGAGCTCCCGAGAGAAATTATTATTCAGAATTTTTATGCTCGGCTTTCTCGTAATGATCAATCCATGCTCGGTACTTCTTGTGCTGGTTCCTTCATGAAGAAAGATATTGAATTCAAATGGGACTTATTGGAAAGAATTAAATGCAACTCTGAAGATTGGAAACTCGACGAAGGTAAGGAGTCAGGTATAAACCTTAAGTTCGATTGTGTTAAATCCTTTATAGACACCGATGCTTTTCGTGATTTTAGCACTAAATATGGACTTGACTCTGAGATAGTAGCTTCTTTCTGTGAATCTTTTGCTGCTCATGTTGATCTCCCTAAGGAGAAGTGGTTTAAATATCTTCCTCCCATTGAATTGAAAGTAGTTTAACCTATTAAAGTTGATGAAGAGACTATTATTTATAATGCTGATCCTGTTATTCCTGCTGCTTATATTGAGAAACCACCCTTCCCTGTTAGAATAAAGGAACATGCAAAAGCTTCAACTGTGGTTCATAAGAGTTGTACTAGAACACCTACGCCTCCTGAACAAATTAAAGTTGCACCTAGTATTGCTATGGTTAAAGATCTCTTGGTTGATAATATTGATGGGCATGTTATTCATTTCTGTGATGAAGCTGCTAGAATTGCTAGACCTGATACTAAAGGTAAACATAGACCTATTGTTGGCGTGCCTGTTGTTTCTGTTAAAATAGGAGATCATTGTTAACATGGCTTATGTGATGTGGGTGCTAGTGTGAGTGCAATTCCCTTTACCTTATACCAAGAAATTGTGAATGATATTGCACCAGCCGAGTTAGAAGAAATTGATGTTACCATTAAGCTTGCTAATAGAGATACTATTGCACCAATTGGGATTGTTAGAGATGTTGAAGTCTTGTGTGGGAAAATAAAGTATCCAACTGATTTTCTTGTTCTTGGTTCCCCACAAGATGACTTTTGTCCCATTATATTTGGTAGACCTTTCTTGAACACTGTTAATGCTAGGATAGATTGTGAGAAAGAAATTGTTACTGTAAGTTTTGGGGATGTGTCTCATGAGTTCAATTTCTCTAAATTTCGTAGACAACCCCGTGACAAAGAATTGCCTAGTAAAGATGACATTATTGGTCTTGCCTCTATTGCTATGCCTCCTACTGATCCTTTAGAACAATATTTGCTAGACCATGAAAATGATATGCATATGAATGAAAGGAATGAAATAGATAAGATTTTCTTTGATCAGCAGCCTATCTTGAAACACAACCTGCCTGTTGAAATACTTTGGGTTCCTCCTCCACCCAAGGGTGATCCTATGTTTGAGCTTAAACAATTACCTGATACTCTGAAATATGCTTATCTTGATGAAAAGGAGATATATCCTGTTATTATTAGTGCTAACCTTTCAGAGCATGAAGAAAAGAGATTATTGAAAACTCTGAGGAAGCACCGTGCTGCTATTGGATATACTCTTGATGATCTTAAGGGCATTAGTCCCACTCTATGTCAGCATAAAATTAATATGGAGCCTGATGCTAAGCCAGTTGTTGATCACCAACGACGGTTAAATCCTAAAATGAAAGAAGTGGTAAGAAATGAAATACTAAAGCTTCTGGAGGCAGGTATAATTTATCCTATTGCTGATAGTAGATGGGTTAGTCCCGTTCATTGTGTCCCTAAAAAGGGAGGTATTACCGTTGTTCCTAATGATAAAAATGAATTGATCCCGCAAAGAATTGTTACAGGATATAGAATGGTAATTGATTTTAGGAAATTAAATAAAGCTACTAGGAAAGATCATTAGCCTCTACCTTTTATTGATCAAAAGCTAGAAAGACTATCCAAACATACACATTTTTGCTTTCTAGATGGTTACTCTGGTTTCTCTCAAATACCTGTGTCAAAAGAGGATCAAGAAAAAACCACTTTTACTTGTCCTTTCGGTACCTTTGCTTATAGACGTATGCCTTTTGGTTTATGCAATGCACCTGCTACCTTTCAAAGATGTATGATGGCTATATTCTCTGACTTTTGTGAAAAGATTGTTGACGTTTTCATGGATGATTTTTCCGTTTACGGAACTTCTTTTGATGATTGCTTGAGCAACCTTGATCGAGTTTTGCAGAGATGCGAAGAAACTAATCTTGTCTTGAATTGGGAAAAGTGCCACTTTATGGTTAATGAAGGTATTGTCTTGGGGCACAAGATCTCCGAAAGAGGTATTGAGGTTGATAAAGCTAAAGTTGATGCTATTGAAAAAATGCCGTGTCCCACGGATATCAGAGGTATAAAAAGTTTCCTTGGTCATGCTGGTTTCTATAGGAGGTTTATTAAGGACTTCTCTAAGATTTCTAGGCCTCTCACCAATCTCTTGCAAAAAGATGTTCCATTCGTTTTTGATGATGATTGTGTAGAAGCATTTGAAATTCTTAAGAATGCCTTGATTTCCGCACCTGTTGTTCAACACCTGATTGGAACCTACCCTTTGAAATTATGTGTGATGCTAGTGATTATGCCGTTGGTGCTGTTCTAGGACAAAGAGTTGATAAGAAATTAAATGTTATCCATTATGCTAGTAAAACTCTAGACAGTGCTCAAAGAAATTATGCTACCACTGAAAATGAATTTTTAGCTGTTGTGTTTGCTTGTGATAAGTTCAGACCTTATATTGTTGATTCCAAAGTAACTGTTCACACTGATCATGCTGCTATTAAATATCTTATGGAAAAGAAAGATGCTAAACCTAGACTTATTAGATGGGTTCTTCTGCTACAAGAATTTGATCTGCATATTATTGATAGAAAGGGTGCTGAGAACCCCGTAGCAGACAACTTGTCTAGGTTAGAAAATGTTCTTGATGACCCACTACCTATTGATGATAGCTTTCCTGATGAACAATTAGCTGTTATAAATGCTTCGCGTAATGCTCCATGGTATGCTAATTATGCTAATTACATTGTTGCTAAATTTATACCGCCTAGTTTCACATACCAACAAAAGAAAAAGTTCTTCTATGATTTAAGGCATTACTTTTGGGATGATCCACACCTTTATAAAGAAGGAGTAGATGGTGTTATTAGACATTGTGTGCCTGAGCATGAACAGGAACAAATCCTTCAGAAGTGTCATTCCAAGGCCTACGGAGGACACCACGCTGGAGATAGAATTGCACATAAGGTACTACAACATGGTTTTTATTGGCCTACTCTCTTCAAGGATGCTCGTAAGTTTGTCTTGTCTTGTGATGAATGTCAAAGAATTGGTAATATTAGTAGACGTCAGGAAATGCCTATGAATTACTCTCTTGTTATTGAACCATTTGATGTTTGGGGTTTTGATTATATGGGACCTTTTCCACAATCTAACGGGTATACTCATATTCTAGTTGCTGTTGATTATGTTACTAAGTGGGTAGAAGCTATTCCAACTAGTAGTGCTGATCATAACACTTCTATTAAAATGCTTAAAGAAGTTATTTTCCCTAGATTTGGAGTCCCTAGATATTTAATGACTGATGGTGGTTCACACTTTATTCATGGTGCTTTCCGTAAGTTGCTTGCTAAGTATGATGTTAATCATAGAATTGCATCTCCGTATCACCCTTAGTCTAGTGGTCAAGTAGAATTGAGCAATAGAGAAATTAAATTGATCTTGCAAAAGACTGTTAATAGATCCAGAAAGAATTGGTCTAAGAAACTTGATGATGCACTATGGACTGCTTATAAAAACCCTATGGGTATGTCTCCGTATAAAATGGTTTATGGTAAAGCATGTCACTTACCTCTAGAGCTAGATCATAAAGCTTATTGGGCAATTAAAGAGCTCAACTATGATTTCAAACTTGCTGGTGAGAAGAGGTTATTTGACATTAGTTCACTTGATGAATGGAGAACCCAGGCCTATGAGAATGCCAAGTTATTTAAATAAAAAGTTAAGAGATGGCATGATAAAAGGATACAAAAGCGTGAATTCAATGTAGGTGATCATGTCTTGTTATACAATTCTCGTTTAAGATTTTTTGCAGGAAAACTTCTCTCTAAATGGGAAGGGCCTTACATTATCGAGGAAGTATACCGTTCCGATGCCATCAAGATCAACAATGCTGAAGGCACAAATCCAAAGGTGGTAAATGGACAAAGAATCAAACATTACATCTCAGGTATTCCCATAAATGTTGAAACCAATATTATCAATACCATGACTCCAGAGGAGTACATTAGGGATACCTACCATAACGTGTCAGACTCCGAAAAGGAATAGGTATGTGTTACGGTAAGCAAACCGACTCCAAAACTTTTCCAATGGCAATTTTTATACGTTTTGGAATATTTGGAAAATTAGGAAAATTTAAAGCAGTCCGAAGAGTGCACGAGGAGGCGACAAGCCAGGGGGGCGTGCCCTACCCCCCTGGGCACGCCCCTGTGGCTTGTGGCCACTCCGTGTACCCTCTGAACTCCGTTTTCTTGTGGTATACTCCTTCGGGCCGGTAAAAATTCATTATATAATCTCCCGAAGGTTTTGACCTTCGTAACACGACAATACCTCCTGTTTTTGTTTTGAGTTGTTTCTGCAGCAGATTTAGAGCAAGATGTCCCCGCAAGAGTCGGTCGGGGAGAGCTGTGCCTCTCACCTAACACCGGGGTCCGGAGCATTCAGCGAGGCCAACCACTTCGGGCAGGCCAGGGAGGAAGAGATGGAGGCCGACTTGAAAAGGATAGATGCCATGGAGGAAGACCAAGAAGTTACCTCTCGTCTACAACCTGGAGCCATGTTGGAAGAACTTCAGAGCTCAGCAATTCCGAATTCGGTTATCCCTCGCAATGCTAAGTTTCTTACTTATGAAAATATGAAAAAGAGTGTTGCTTATTCCCCCGTAGCAATGAAACATCCATGGGTTATGGGAGCTCTAACCGTCACTGGAAAACTTCGCAAGGAAATAATGGATCTCAGACAGCAAAATAATAAGCTTGAGGAGGAGAATCGCATTCTGAGGGGCATCATCGCCAAGAATATAACATCACCACCTCCGAAGAAAGACAACTAAACACATGGGTATGGGCACTCCCCTTGGCTTGTGCCAAGCTTGGGGGAGGTGCCCCGGTATCGTATCACCATCACATCTTTTACTTTTATCGTTTTTCTTAGTTCGATCCTTTTGGTTATATCTTGATCTAGTAGAATAAAGTTTTTAGTGTGAGCTAGTTTTGAGTTTTGCTTTATGTTCCCCCTATGTAAGCAAGTCCGAGAGTTATATAATAAAGAGTAGTTTTGAGTTGAGGGCTTTGCTTGCTTGCTATGATCTTGAGATAAAGAAATAGAAATAAGTATAAAATAAAAGCAAAGAATATATATGATGATCTTATGGGGGGTGATGACTTCACATATAAGAAGTATGTCGATTGAAATTTGTTGTGAGTTGACAAACATAGCTATTGGTCATTGTTGCAATTAAAAGGAAGTAATAAAGAAAGAGAGGTTCACATATAAATATATTATCTTGGACATCTTTTATGATTGTGAGCACTCATTAAAATATTATATGCTAAGAAGTTGATGTTGGACAAGGAAGACAACATAATGGTTTATGTTTGCTTATTTCCGAATAGAAGTTATATGGTTTTAGATCCTTTAACATGTGACGCTTGCTTCCACCCCATATCAGCCAAAACTTCCACACCAAGTAGAGATACTACTTGTGCATCCAAACACCCTTAACCCAATTTTGCCATGAGAGTCCACCATACCTACTTATGGATTGAGTAAGATCCTTCAAGTAAGTTGTCATCTGTGCAAGCAATAAAAAATTGCTCTCTAAATATGTGTGATCTATTAGTGTGAGGAAAATAAACTTTATACGAACTTGTGATATGGAAGAAATAAAAGCGACAGACTGCATAATAAAGTTTTTTATCACAAGGGGCAATATAAAGCTAATTTTTTTTAAATAATACATTTTTTTAATAAATTTGAAAAATAATACGCACTTTCAAATATTTGCAAAAATAATACACCATCGGCTTACTATAGGCCGATTGGGACTAATCGGCTTACTATAGGCCGATTAGGTCCCAGTCGGCCTATAGTAAGCCGACTGGATTGCAGTCATCCTGGGGTTTGGCCGACAGGCCTTTCGGCCAACATCACATGCACCAGTCGGCTTATAGTAAGCCAATTAGACCTAATCGGCTTATAGTAAGCCGACTAGACCTAATCGGCTTACTATAAGCCAACTGGTGCATGGCTCCAATTTTTTTGGTATTTCCTTCGCCGAAGAGTGCATTTTCCCGCCATTTTCGTTCCCGCCCTTCTCTCTCCCGCCATCTTATTTTTCCGCCCTACTATCCCCCCATTTTATTTTTCCGCCCTATTATCGCGCCATTTTATTTTCCCGCCATACTCTCCCGCCACTTTTTCTCCCGCCATTCTTTCCCGCAGTTTCGTTCCCGCCCTTCTTTCCCGCCATTTTCTTTCCCACCACTTTTTCTCCCGCCATTCTTTCCCGCAGTTTCGTTCCCGCCCTTCTTTCCCGCCAGTTTCGTTCCCGCCCTTCTTTCCCGCCATTCTCTCCCGCCCTTCTTTCCCGCCATTCTCTCCCGCCCTTCTTTCCTGCCAGTTTCGTTCCTGCCCTTCTTTCCCGCCAGTTTCGTTCCCGCCCTTTTTTCCCGCCATTCTCTCCCGCCCTTCTTTCCCGCCATTCTCTCCCGCCCTTCTTTCCCGCCAGTTTCGTTCCCGCCCTTCTTTCCCGCCAGTTTCGTTCCCGCCATTCTTTCCCGCCAGTTTCGTTCCCGCCATCTTCTCTTCTGACCCTATAAAACCCCCTCAGCAAGGTGGGTGAGCAGGCAAGTGTAGTGTTTATTTTGGTCACCGTTTCTTTGCAGGTAATGGCTTGCCCCTTTTGCCGAGCTCCAGGTGGCCCTTGTTCTTCCTTTGATTCTTGTGCGTCTGTCTTCAGTGTGGTGCTGTATCGTCGCTGTTCAAGGCGTGTTGTAAGATTCCATATCTTGTTTATTTGATTGTGGCATATGGTTCATGTTGTTTAGGTTGGAATGTATTCTAATGCCTTTGTTTATATGATTATGATGTTTGCTTCCATTCTTTTTGTAGTATGTTCCGTGCAGTGTTAGATCACATCTTGCTCGGTACATTGAGGGGTGCAGAGCTTTAGCTATTCGGAGGGGTGACGCAGATATTGATCTTGCTCTTCACAACAGTGAGGGTAACTTATACCATGTTCTGTTTACACATGGTCGGGTGAGCAGTAAATTCCATGGTCCTTCCTGGGAGGAACTTGTGAATGATTATGGTCTCCGTCATCGTGACATGATGACTGTTAGGCTTGAGCACTATGGAACATGGTGTAGTGTTGATTTTCATCGGGATGGTGTTATGTTGTTCCCATTACCCTGTGTTGGTAAGTTTTTTTTTGAGTGATTTAAAGTTTTGTTTCAACTTATACGTTTTGCTGTTATGCTAAATTTGTGAAATTATTTTTTTGTAGCTCTTGAGGATCTGAGTGAAACTCAGAGGGAACTTGTTGACAGTTGTTTTTATAGTCATGGTATCTTCAGTCTGAATTATCACCAAATGTATGTCATGTCGCGACAGCTCTTTGATGAAAACTACATACTGTGTATTCCTTTTGTTCATAGGATTGATTCCATGAATGTTAATGGTCAAAAGATGGTGAGCTTTGTTTTTGGATACTGTATTTTTTTTTGTTCTTTGCTCTAGTATACTGTTTTAAATTTGTAAGCTCAACATCATATAACTTGATGTTTTTGGTCAGGTTATTCCGAGCATGGTTGTGAGGAGTTTGAAGGATTTTGTGTCAATTCCTAGGACTGGTTCTTTAACTCTTGAAATTACTTTGGATTCTGAAGATGATGATGTATCTGTGAGCATTCCTTGTTCCTACTTAGTTGGCTTGGGTAATAGAATGGTGCTCAAGAAGGAAGATTTCGCTAATTTTCTTCGGGCATCGTCTATTGAAGTAAACAATTTGGTGCTCATAACCTTCAAAGAGCGTGATCAGGAGCTAGTTGTTGTTTTCAGCCATCTGCCACAGTGATCGTACTATCTCACCCTACTATCCCCCCATTTTCTTTTCCCGCCATATTCTTTCCCGCCATAATCTCCCGCCACTTTCTTTCCCGCCATTCTCTCCCGCCATTCTCTCCCGCCATTTTCTTTCCCGCCTTTCTCTCCCACCATTTTCTTTCCCGCCTTTCTCTCCTGCCTTTCTCTCCCGCCATCTTCTCTTGTGAACCTATATAACCACATCCGCAGTAAGGTGGGTGAGCAGGCCCTTCTTTCCCCCCTTTCTCTCACGCCTTTCGCTCCCGCCATCCTTTCGTGGAGATGTCTCATCCTCATTATCCTTTTGATCGTAGTTTTCACTCTGGTATGTCCGATCGTCTTCTCAAACTAGCCGCCAATTTCAAGATGGATGATAGAGTAGTTCCATGGGAGGAACTCATCAGTAGTGACACCATAATGAATGAGTTGGCTCACTCATTAGCTAGGAGTGGGTGGCCTCCCAGGACATTTGAGGAGATACGAAAAGAACTTCTCAGGTTGCATGGCAGATGGCAGAAGGTCAAACTGCATAAGAGTGAATCTTACATCAGGCTTGGGAGGAAGAATTCAGATTTATGGTCAGCAGACAGTGAGGACGAAGACGACCTCTTCATGCCGAGCAGCAAGGTCAAGACTACCTCATCGTCGAAGGCCAAGAGTTCTACTTCGACAAAGGGCAAGAGATCTGCATCGACGGAGGAGGAGGATGATGCATTCATGTAGTACTGTTTTATGTAGTACTGTTGATTTAATGTTGTAGTGTTTAATTCAGTTGTACTGTTTAATTCAGTGGTAATGTTTAATTCAGTGGTAATGTTTAATTTCATCCATATCATTCCGAATGCGTTGAGACTGACGTCTACCTCTGCTTGTACGCATATTCCGTGGGTCCGGAATGTACCGCCTTTCAACAGGGTTAACAGTGGTGAAGTTACCCATTGATTGAAATCCCTGCAACTCACCTGTCCAGGTATTGACCACGGACTGTTTAAGGAAATATGGAGACACGAAAGAGATTGCATCAAGTCCTAGCTGCCCGCAAGCAGCAAGTACATGAGAGCAAGGTAGATGAAGCAACTTCGGTTTGTTGCATGTGCACTCGCACGTTGGCCTGACTTCATTGCCAATTTTCACCTCATGCGTCAACACCTGATTTCCACATCCGAATTTGTTGTTAGCTAATCGGACCTCAAACCTTCTTTCTTGATTTCCGATGGGGACTACAGTGTGAGTCCTAGCTTTCCGCATCTTAGCATTCATGTACTTCATAACCCTTTCACAATAACGTGTGTTTGGGTTGTTTGTGATATGCAACTCTGCTGCTTGACGTCTATCTCTGAAATACTTCACCGTGCCATAGAAAATACCCTCAACGATTGCTGTCAGTGGCAAAGCACGGTTTCCTCTGAGGACAAAGTTATAAGTTTCAGCTAGGTTGGTAGTCATGACACCATACCTTGCTCCATGTGTGTCATGCAGCAAAGACCACCTCTCCAGAGGCTCATGCTCTATCCACTGCTCGAATGTTTTAATCGTCCTGCCAAGCCTTCTCCTAGTACCAGGTGGGTCAAATCCTGGCAAATCACAAAGCCCTACAGGTTCTTCCTCCTCGGCCGCTGGTCCTGTTGCTAACTGTGCAGCTACTGCTTCTACATGTGCCCTCACAGCTACATCCCTTGCAGCTTTCCTGTCCCTAACATGTCTCAGAGTGCACACATTAAGTCTCTCACGTATCTTCATGTACTTCCATTCCTGGTTCTGCTTGCAGAGTTTTTTGAATAGATTCATAAGGTTCTTATTTCTGAACTGCGAGAAGAAATTGCCCCCCAGGTGACGCATGCACCAACGGCTCTGCATGTCCGGCCATGGAGTTGGCTCATCAGGCACAGGGTTTGTCAGTGTCCTTATCGCACTCAGTATACCTGCATGCCTGTCATGAAGGATGCACACATTCGGCTTATCCTTCACAACTGCTATTTTCAGTTGCTTGAAGAACCAAGTCCAACTTTCAATATTCTCGCTCTCCACAAAAGCAAATGCTAGTGGGACTACTTGATTTTGACCGTCCTGACCAATGGCGGTTAGGATCTGACCCTTGTACTTGCCAGTGAGAAATGTGCCATCTACACATATCACCGGTCTACAATGACTGAAAGCTTCGATGCATACACCGAAAGAGAAGAACAATCGATGCAGCACCATCACAGTTGGGAACTCCGGCATGACCAAGTCTTCGATGTCAACATAGGTGCCTGGATTCCGGTACTGCAGTGTGCGGAGGAGACGGACAACACAGTCATATGCATCGAAATACGAACCAAATCTCTTCTCAAGCGCCATGTGCTTAGCCCTCCAAGCCTTGCCATAAGAAATTCTGTAATTGAACCTGACGAAGACTTTTGTCTGGATAGCCTTCACTTCCATCGCTTTGCTCTCCACTATCTCGCTGTAAAACAATCGAGCAATAAGCGTGGACGAAAGGTTACCATGATCTTGAGGGATATACGGAATAACACATGTGTGCTGTACGAAGTCACTGATCACCCAACTTGTGCCATACTTTGGGAGATAGCCATGCACCCTCGCGGGACAACCATCGTTCTTGCATACCATTGTCAAAAATTGCTGACTAGACACGGCAGCTCTCAAAACCCTTTGCGTGGACATTGCCCACTGAGTGATTGCATCCTTCAGAGCTTCCTTGTTGGGGTACATACCACCCGTCGCAATGTTGTTCTGGTGATATTGCCAGGCAGAATCATGGCCATCATTGACGTTCATTGCAGACGAGAAGTCATGATTCCATGCTGCAGGATTAGGCACCACCTCTACGTTCTCATCTTCATCCGACTCGTCGGAATTATCAGCATGACCAATATCAACATCTGTATCTTCATCTTCCATCAGGTTTTGCATTTGGCCATCTACCTCGTCAGCATCAGCCTGGCCAACGTCATAAACATCAGCATTTCCTCCTTCTACCTGACTACTCTGCCCTGATTCGTGGCCATCATATCCAGCATTTGACGGAACATCTAACATAGATAGATGTATCCCTGCACTGCTCTGGCCAGGATCATAACCGCCCTCGCCTTCAGGGGCACTGACCTCCTTCAGGACAGGAAGCACTAAGGCGCAAGGATTTACGATCCTTTTTGCACATCCTTCCAACCAGCGCACCCACTGAGAGTCCCGCTCGATTGGCCTCAAATAAAAGAAAATGTTCGAACTTGACCGGCTCCACAATGCATGAACACCGACGGTATGAGTTTCAGTATTATACCCTAAACATCTTGTCAACCACTCTGTCAACTGACCAACAGACCATGTTTCAGGGGCACTAATTGGAACCACTATGTTCTCGAACTCACTAAGATCAACTCCCAACTGATTTGTTTGGACAGTACCATGACCGTAGAGAAAAGTGAACTTCACTACATCTGACATATCTGCTGACCTAAAATATTCAACATGGATAACTATTAAGCAGCAAGTCAAACATATAATATATTATGGGATATTATCTGTGCACTTAAAAATATTCATAAACTGAAATATCAGACATATAAAAATATTCCGGAATATTACCGGTCACCTAAATATTACCGGTCACCGAAATATTAACGGACAACTATATATTACCGGACGCCTAAATATTACCGGTCACCTAAGTATTACCGGACACCTAAATATTAACAGACAACTAAATATTACCGGTCACCTAAATATTACGGTCACCTAAATATTACGGTCACCTAAATATTAACGGACACCTAAATATTTGACATCTAAATATTACCGGATCAACTAAATATGTTACGATATATTACCGAACCAACTAAAAAATTGCACAACTAATATGACAGACAAAATGTAACTTGTATTATACCCTTGAAGCGTGCGAAGCAACGACGAACGGCGGCCCTTCTCCACGTGCAGCACCCCCTCCTCCACCACCTCCTCCTCCACGTGCAGCACACCCTCCTCCACCACCTCCTTCTCCACGTGCAGCACCCCCTCCTCCTCCACGAAAATGTTCACCACCACCACAGACTATCCCATGACGAGATCGAGGTTTCCCTTGACTCCTTCAACCATGTACAATGCAACTACGGTGGAAAATTGGCAAAAAGTGGTTGTATCTTGTGTATAAATTGGGACTAGTTTCGGAGTGGAGAGAAGAAGTGAAGAGGAGCAAAGGAGAGAAAGAAGAGAGGAAGAAGAAGGCTCGGGCGCGCTGTGTAACCCGTGGCCGCAACAGTCGGCTTATAGGAAGCCGACTGGCCAGCTGTCGGCTTATAGGAAGCCGACTGAACACAGTCGGCCGCGGTGACGTGCTCGCACCAACGATTGGCCGCCACGCGGCAGAATGGCGACCTATCGGCTTCCTATAAGCCGAGTGGTGGCTGTCGGCTTTCTACAGGCCGAATGAGCCCAGTCGGCCTCCTAAACACCGACGCTGTATTATTTTTTCAAATATTTCAAACCGCGTATTATTTTTCAAATTTATTAAAAAAAATGTATTATTTAAAAAAAATTAGCCAATATAAAGTGACATTCTTTTGCATTAAGGGATTGCGCATCCAACTATAAAAGTGCATGACAACCTCTGCTTCCCTCTGCGAAGGGCCTATCTGTTACTTTTATTTTCTAGTACTTACCTTTATGCAAGAGTCGTGGTGATCTTCACTGCTTCCTTTATTTTGCCTTTATCTCTTGGCAAGCGTCATGTGTTGGGGAATGATCTAGACACATATATCCACTCGGATGTGGGTGGGCATGAGTTATTTCTGTTGACATTACCCTTGAGGTAAATAGTTGGGAGGCAATACTATAAGCCCCTATCTTTCTATGTGTCCGATTGAAGCTTTGACCTCATAGATACCGCGTGAGTGTTAGCAATTATGAAAGACTAAGAGATGATTGAGTATGTGGATTTGCTTTACAAGCTCTTATATTAACTCTTTCCTACGTTATGATAAATTGGAATTGCTTCAATGACTGAGATCATAGTTTGTTGGTTCTCAATAGAGTTCTTGATTCATACTTTACCTTGTGAATGAATTGTTACTCTAGCATAAGAAATTATATATCAATATATGTTGCTGTTCTAAAGATAACCATGATGCCTTCATGTCCGTATTTTATTTTATCGACACCTCTATCTCTAAACATGTGGGCATATTTATCAATTTCGGCTTTCGCTTGAGGACAAGCGAGGTCTAAGCTTGGGGGAGTTGATACGTCCATTTTGCATCATGCTTTTATATCGATATTTATTGCATTATGGGCTGTTATTACACATTTTGGTACAATACCTATGCCTTTTCTCTCTTAATTTACAAGGTTTACATGAAGAGGGAGAATGCCGGCAGCTAGAATTCTGGACTGGAAAAGGAGCAAATCTGAGATGCCTATTCTGTACAACTCCAAAAGTCCTGAAAATCTACGAAGAATTATTTTGGAATATATAAAAAATATTGGGCGAAAGAAATACATCAGGGGACGAACCAGGAGGTCACAAGCCAGGGGGCGTGCCCTACCCCCTGGGCTCGCCCCTGTGGCTTGTGGGCCCCCTGGCAGGCCTCCGGTGCCCATCTTCTGCTATATGGAGGGTTTTGACCTGAAAAAAATCAGAAGGGAGCTTTCGGGACGAAGTGCCGCCGTCTCGAGGCGGAACTTGGACAGAACCAATCTAGGGCTCCGGCGGAGCTGTTCTGCCGGGGAAACTTCCCTCCCGGAGGGGGAAATCGAAGCCATCGTCATCACCAACGATCCTCTCATCGAGAGGGGGTCAATCTCCATCAACATCTTCACCATCACCATCTTCTCTCAAACCCTAGTTCATCTCTTGTATCCGATCTTTGTCTCAAAACCTCAGATTGGTACGTGTGGGTTCCTTGTAGTTGATGCTAGTTGGTTTACTTGGTGGAAGATCATATGTTCAGATCCTTAATGATAATTAATACTCCTCTGATTATGAACATGAATATGCTTTGTGAGTAGTTACATTTGTTCCTGAGGACATGGGATAAGTCTTGTTATAAGTAATCATGTGAATCTGGTATTCGTTCGATATTTTGATGAGATGTATGTTGTCTGTCCTCTAATGGTGTTATGTGAACGTCGACTACATAACACTTCACCATTATTTGGGCCTAGAGGAAGGCATTGGGAAGTAATAAGTAGATGATGGGTTGCTAGAGTGACAGAAGCTTAAACCCTAGTTTATGCGTTGCTTCGTAAGGGGCTGATTTGGATCCATATGTTTCATGCTATGGTTAGATTTATCTTAATTCTTCTTTCGTAGTTGCGGATGCTTGTGAGAGAGGTTAATCATAAGTGGGAGGCTTGTCCAAGTAAGGGAAGCACCCAAGCACCGGTCCACCCACATATCAAATTATCAAAGTAACGAACGCGAATCATATGAGCATGATGAAAACTAGCTTGACAGAAATTCCCATGTGTCCTCGGGAGCGCTTTGCTTTATATAAGAGTTTGTCCAGGCTTGTCCTTTGCTACAAAAAGGATTGGGCCACCTTGCTGCACCTTTGTTACATTTGTTACTTGCTTTCCGTTACGAATTACCTTATCACAAAACTATCTGTTACTGATAATTTCAGTGCTTGCAGAGAATACCTTACTGAAAACCGCTTGTCATTTCCTTCTGCTCCTTGTTGGGTTCGACACTGTTACTTATCGAAAGGACTACGATAGATCCCCTATACTTGTGGGTCAGCAGTGAGCACAACAATGGAAATGGTCACAACAATGCAAAGGGAGAAGATATATGCAGCAAGGTAAAAAAGCTCTGAACATATGTCACCTCGTAGCACATTCTACCCATGCGTGAATTTGATTAGGAGTCCAGGAACACTTGAAGATGGGACTTCATTTGGATTGTTTGAACCTGGTAGCCCCGAGGCTTTGTTGTTTCAGGAACCGCCACAAGTTGAATCACCTCCACGATCACCTGCTTTTGATGTGGATTCTTTCTTGGAGATTCGAGCAAGGAGCCCTTTGTTTGATGACCATTCTCCTGCCACTTCAGCCGGTCCTGTTTATGATGTCACTCCACTCGCAACATTCCCGCCAATATCAACAGGCCCCGCAGGTTTTTATAAGTCATTCCCGCAAATTTTTGTTTACGCAACATATCCTCCTTTCTTTTTGAAACTTAGCACATGCATGATTCAAAACTATTACTCACTAGTTCTTTCCCCTTTTTCATTTTTCCTTTTTTTGGCAGAAGTAGGTGTTGATGAAACAAGAGAGGAGATGGTGGTTGAAGTCAGCAGCTGGCGAGGCCTTGATCAGAAGATGCCTACACTTAAGAGAGTTGCACTAACCGAACAAACTACAGCAAAGATACCGAAAATGAAGAAGATAGAAATTGATGCAATGGACGATGCGATATACCAGAGGTACTGCTCTACCAATTATAGGATAAAGGACCCACCCCGAGGCGAGCCTTTGTAAGTATTTTTTTGGACTTTCTTTGTGTGCTGAGAAAAAAAACCATGCATTAGTTTCACAACTTCTAACCAAGTTTCCGTTCTCTCTTGCAACAAATAGCCATTCGTTCATAAGGATAGGTGGTTTCGATATTTCATTCAAACATTTCAGTAGTGGGCTCAAAAAGCGGCTCATGTGAACAATGAGGTGATGTCGCTCTACATTGAAAGTTTCAACACTGAGCACATGTACAGCTCAAGCAAGCCAAGGAAGTTTGCATTCTCACCACATGTTGTTGTGAGTTAACTATCATCTTTTTCCGTATTGTTGTCACTTGAGTTTTCGCAACGCAACCTAGTAGGTTTTAGATGACAGCCACATTCCTTTTCACCTTCTTTGTTCTAATGTTTGCTTCTATATACAGTCAAAACTCTATGTGGACCCAAGTTCATTCAGGGCAAATTCTTGCATCAAAGATTTCAACAGGGTCTGTGAGAAGAATGACATTGCCAAATTTGATCAAGTAAGGCTCTTTGTTCACCTATTTTGTATACAGTGCAACAATTTTTTTACCTTGTTGTGCAACTATGCCCTTATATCATTTACTTTTTAATTCTTTTTGCAGTTGTTCTTCACCATTGTGGAACGAGACCATTGGGCAGTCGTTGTTGTAAACTTGATGCATAAACATTTCAATGTGTTCGACTCCAACAGTCAAGATGCTGACTATGTCAGCAACCTCGAGAAGCCTTGTTGCAATTTGGTATGGGGTAGCAATCGTTTTCTGATTTTTTCACCATGTTTTTCAAATCAATGTTTCGGTACCAACCAGTCTTACATTCCAGATAGAGAACTTCAAAACTCTGGTTAGAGAAAGAAACCCATGGAAGCATGATCTTGACACATTTGAGCGCCTCAGTCCATGATGCTACCCACAGCAGTCAACAACATAGTTCTTTTTGGAACTATACATTTTTATGGCAACTTCATCTCATTTTTGTGATCTCATTTTTCTCCATTTTTTTCTGGCAGATTTGATTGTGGCATATTTGCTATTCTATACATGGAGAATTTAACTACCAAGGGGTTGAAGCCATTCAATATAGTATGACTTGGACCCATCTTCTTCTTTTTTTGCAACCCATGAAACATCAGTAGTACAGGAACACTCTGCAACACTAATAGTAAAGAAAACACTCTGCAACACTAGTTAATTATTTTGTGAAATCATCTTTTTCTGGGAGAGTGCCTTTCCCCCTTGCTAGTTTCTAAATATGTGTTTTTCTTCTTGTGTATGATCAGGACACAAACTCCTTGCTCAACTTCCGGAAGTGCATTGCAGCGAAGCTTTTCAAACACCCGCAAAACATCCTCAACTTAGAGGAGGAGCTCCAAAAGCTGCTGAAAAACTTGTAGATTGAAGTCAACCGTCGACCGCAACAAGACCTAGCTAGTAGTTTAGGCCTCTCTGGTTGGGGGAACGTTGCATGGGAAACAAAAAAATTCCTACGCACACGCAAGATCTATCCATGGTGATGAGCATCTACGAGATGGAGAGTGGATCTACATACCCTTGTAGATCGCTAAGCGGGAAGCGTTAAGAAACGCGGTTCGTGTAGTCGAACGTCTTCACGATCCAAATCGCTAGCCGTCCCGCGATCCAATCACGATCAAGCGCCGAACGGACGGCACCTCCGCGTTCAGCACACGTACGGCTCGATGACGATCTCCGCCTTCTTGATCCAGCAAGAGGGAGCGGAGAGGTAGATGAGTTCTTCGGCAGCGCGACGGCGCGGTGGCGGTGGTGGTGGAACTATTCCGACAGGGCTTCGCCTAAGCACCGGCAAAAACTAGAGGAAACGATCTATTGGGAGAGAGGGCTGCACCGTGGCCTTTAGGGTTGGGTGTCTTTGGCCCTCTCTCCCTCTAGTATATATAGGAGGGAGGGGAGGGGCCGGCGCCCCTAGGGCTCCCCCTAGGAGTCGGCCAAAGTGGGGAGGTGGAGGAGTCCAACTCCAATCCTACTCCTAGTAGGATTCCTCCCCCACTTGGAAACCCTTCCCCTTCTTGGGCTTTTTCCTATTTCCACCTCCTAGCCACATGGGCCCTTAGGGGCTGGCTTGCCCAGGCCACTAAGGGCTGGTGCGCAACCCCTAAGGCCCATGTGGCCTTCTGGCATGGGTGGCCCCTCCCGATGGACCCCCGGAACCCTCCCGGCACTCCCGGTACACTACCGGAAATACCCGAAGCTTTTCCGGTGGCCAAAACGGGACTTCCTATATATCAATCTTTACCTCCGAACTATTTCGGAGCTCCTCGTGACATCCGGGATCTCATTCGGGACTCCGAACAACCTTCGGTCACTACCATACATAACTCAATACTACCGAAACGTCACCGAACGTTAAGTGTGCAGACCCTGCGGGTTCGAGAACTATGTAGACATGACCGAGACACCTCTACGGTCAATAACCAATAGCGGGACCTGGATGCCCATATTGGTTCCTACATATTCTATGAAGATCTTTATCGATTGAACCTCTATGTCAAGGATTCAGTTAATCCCGTACGCTGTTCCCTTTGTTCTTCGGTATGTTACTTGCCCGAGATTCGATCGTCGGTATCTCTATACCTAGTTCAATCTCGTTACCGGCAAGTCTCTTTACTCGTTCCATAATACAAGATCCCGTGGCTAACACTTTAGTCACATTGCTTGCAAGGCTTATTGTGATGTTGTATTACCGAGTGGGCCCCGAGATACCTCTCCGTCATACGAAGTAACAAATCCCAGTCTGGATCCATGCCAGCTCAACAGACACCTTCGGAGATACCTATAGAGCATCTTTATAGTCACCCAGTTAAGTTGTGACGTTTGATACACACAAGGTATTCCTCCGGTGTCAGTGAGTTGCATGATCTCATGGTCATAGGAACAGATACTTGACATGCAGAAAACAATAGCAATAAACTGACATGATCATATGCTACGTTCATAGTTTGGGTCTTGTCCATCACATCATTCTCCTAATGATGTGATCCCATTATCAAATGACATCTCATGTCTATGGCTAGGAAACCTTGACCATCTTTGATCAACGAGCTAGTCTACCAGAGGCATACTAGGGACACAGTGTTGTCTATGTATCCACACATGCAATTGAGTTTCCAATCAATACAATTATAGCATTGACAATAAATGATTATCATGAACAAGGAAATATAATAATAACTAGTTTTATTATTGCCTCTAGGGCATATTTCCAATAGTCTCCCACTTGCACTAGAGTCAATAATAAAGCTCACATCACTATATGATTAACATTCTAATGAATCTAACACCCATACAGTTCTGGTGTTGATCATGTTTAGCCCTTGGAAGAGGTTTAGTCATCGGGTCTGCGACATTCAGATCCGTGTGCACTTTGCAAATATTTATGTCCTCCTTGATGTAATCGCGGATGGAATTGAAACGTCGCTTTATGTGTCTGGTCCTCTTGTGAAACCTTGGTTCCTTGGCCAGAGCAATGGCACCAGTGTTGTCACAGAGCAGAGTCATTGGGTTTAGTTCACTAGGCACTACTCCAAGATCTGTCATGAACTCCTTCCTCCAGACACCTTCCTTCGCCGCCACCGAGGCAGCGATGTACTCCGCTTCGCATGTAGAATCAGCTACCACGCTCTGCTTGGAACTGCACCAGCTTACCGCACCCCCATTAAGAATAAATACATATCCAGTTTGAGACTTAGAGTCATCCGGATCAGTGTCAAAGCTTGCATCGACGTAACCCTTTACGACGAGCTCTTGATCACCTCCATAAACGAGAAACATGTCCTTAGTCCTTTTCAGGTACTTAAGGATATTCTTGACCGTCGTCCAGTGTTCCATTCCTGGATCACTTTGAAACCTTTCGGCCATACTTATGGCAAGACTGACATCAAGTCTTGTGCACAGCATTGCATACATGATAGAGCCTATGGCTGAAGCATAGGGGATGACACTCATCTTTTCTGTATCTTCTGTAGTCACTGGGCATTGAGTCTTACTCAACTTCACACCTTGCAATACAGGCAAGAACCCCTTCTTGGACTGATCCATTTTGAACTTCTTCAAAACTTTGTCAAGGTATGTGCTCTGTGAAAGTCCTATTAAGCGTCTCGATCTATCTCTATAGATCTTGATGCCTAATATGAAAGCAGCTTCTCCTAGGTCCTTCATTAAAAAACTCTTGTTCAAATATTCCTTCATGCTTTCCAACATTTCTATACTGTTTCCAATCAGCAATATGTCATCCACATATAATATTAGAAACACTATAGAGCTCCCACTCACTTTCTTGTAAATACAAGCTTCTCCGTAAACTTGTATAAACCCGAACGCTTTGATCACCTCATCAAAGCGAAGATTCCAACTCCGAGATGCTTGCACCAGTCCATAAATGGATCGCTGGAGTTTTTAAACTTTGTCAGCATTCACTGGATCGACAAAACCTTCTGGTTGCATCATATACAACTCTTCCTTAAGGAAACCATTAAGGAACGTTGTTTTGACATCCATCTGCCAAATTTTATAATCGAAAATGCAGCTATTACTAACATGATTCTGACGGACTTAAGCATCGCTACGGGTGAGAAGGTCTCATCGTAGTCAACTCCTTGAACTTGTGAAAAACCCTTTGCCACAAGTCGAGCTTTATATATGGTGACATTATCGTCCGCGTCCGTCTTCCTCTTAAAGATCCATTTGTTCTGAATGGCCTTTCGCCCTTTAGGTAATACTTCCAAAGCCCATACTTTGTTTTCATACATGGATCCCATCTCGGATTTCATGGCCTCTAACCATTCCTCAGAATTCGGGCCCATCATCGCTTCTCCATAGCTCGTAGGTTCATCGTTGTCCAACAACATGACCTCTAAGACAGGGTTGACGTACCACTCAGGAGCAGTACGCGTCCTTGTCGACCTACGAGGTTCGATAGTAACTTGATCTGAAGCTTCATGATCATCATCATTAGCTTCCTCTTCAACTGACGTAGGATCCACAGAAACAACTTTCCGCGCTGTGCTACTCTTAGGTTGAAGTAAAGGTTCAACAACCTCATCAAGTTCTATTTTCCTCTCACTCAATTCTTTCGAGAGAAATTCTTTCTCAAGAAATGTTCCGTTTTTAGCGACAAACACTTTGCCTTCGGATCTGAGATAAAAGGTATACCCAACTGTCTCTTTTGGGTATCCTATGAAGACGCATTTCTCTGCTTTGGGTTCCAGCTTTTCAGGCTGAAGCTTTTTGACATAAGCATCACATCCCCAAACTTTAAGAAACGACAACTTTGGCTTCTTGCCAAACCATAGTTCATATGGCGTCGTCTCAATGGATTTCGATGGTGCCCTATTTAAAGTGAATGCAGCTATCTCTAATGCATAACTCCAAAACGATAGTGGCAAATCGACAAGAGACATCATAGATCGCACCATATCCAATAAGGTTCGATTACGACGTTCGGACACACCATTACGCTGTGGTGTTCCGGGCGGTGTCAATTGTGAAACAATTCCACATTGTCTTAAATGACTGCCAAACTCATAACTTAGATATTCTCCTCCTCGACCATATCGTAGGAATTTAATCTTCTTGTTACGATGATTCTCAACTTCACTCTGAAATTGCTTGAACTTTTCAAACATTTTAGACTTGTGTTTCATTAAGTAAATATACCCATATCTACTTAAGTCATCAGTGAAGGTGAGAAAATAACGATATCCACTGCGCGCCTCAATGCTCATCGGACCGCACACATCAGTATGTATGATTTCCAACAAGTCACTTGCCCGTTCCATTGTTCCAGAGAACGGGGTCTTAGTCATCTTGCCCAAGAGGCATGGTTCACATGTGTCAAGTGATTCAAAATCAAGTGACTCCAAAAGTCCATCAGCATGGAGCTTCTTCATGTGTTTTACACCAATATGACCTAAACGGCAGTGCCACAAGAAAGTGGTACTATCATTATCAACTCTACATCTTTTGGCATCAATGTTATGAACATGTGTATCATCACTATCGAGATTCAATAAGAATAAACCCCTCACATTGGGTGCATGACCATAAAAGATATTACTCATATAAACAGAACAACCATTATTCTCTGATTTAAATGAGTAACCGTCTCGCAATAAACAAGATCCAGATATAATGTTCATGCTTAACGCATGCACTAAATAACAATTATTCAGGTTCATCACTAATCCCGATGGTAATCGAAGAGCGAGCGTGCCGACGGCGATCACATCAACCTTGGAACCATTTCCCACGCCCATCGTCACTTCGTCCTTTGCCAGCCTCCGTCTATTCCGCAGTTCCTGTTTTGAGTTGCAAATGTGAGCAACCGAACCGGTATCAAATATCCAGGCACTACAACGAGAGTTGGTAAGGTACACATCAATAACATGTATATCATATAGACCATGTTTGGTGTTGGCCGCCTTCTTGTTAGCCAGATAGTTGGGGCAGTTCCGCTTCCAGTGACCAGTTCCCTTGCAATGAAAGAACTCAGTTTCTGGCTTGGGTCCAGCCTTGGGTTTCTTCACGGGAGGGGCAACTGCTTTGCCACTCTTCTTGAAGTTACCCTTCTTACCCTTGCCATTTTTCTTGAAACTAGTGGTTTTATTGACCATCAACACTTGATGCTCCTTCTGAATCTCAGACTCAGCGACTTTCAACATCGCAAACAGCTCGGCGACTGACTTGTTCATCCCATGCATGTTATAGTTCAACACGAAGCTCTTGTAGCTAGGTGGAAGTGATTGAAGAACTCTGTCAGTGATCGCCTCTGGCGGAAGGGGCATCCCCAATTCAGCCAGACAGGTGGAATACCCAGACATTCTGAGTATGTGTTCACTGACAGACCCGTTCTCCTCCATCTTGCAAGCATAGAACTTATCGGAGGTCTCATACCTCTTGATCCGGGCATTCTTCTGAAAGATAAACTTCAACTCCTGGAACATATCATATGCTCCATGATGTTCAAAACATCTTTGAAGTCCTGGTTCTAAGCCATACAACATTGCACATTGAACCATTGAGTAATCATCAGAACGTGCCTGCCAGGCGTTCGCAACGTCTGCAGACTCTACTGGAGTGGGTGGTTCAGCAAGCGGTGCATCAAGGACATAAGCCTTTTGGGAAGCCGTAAGGATAATCCTCAGATTACGGGCCCAGTCCACAAAGTTACCTCCATCATCTTTCAACTTAGCTTTCTCTAGGAACGCATTAAAATTCAGGGGTGCTACTGCGCGAGCCATTGATCTACAACATAAATTTTGCAAAAACAACTTAGACTATTGTTCAAGATAACGAGTTTAGTTAATCATATTACTTTAAAAAAAGTCCCACTCAAATTGACATCCCTCCGGTCATTCGAGTGTCACATAATCCAAATTCACCAACTCAAGTCCGATCATCACGTGAGATGAGGTGGTTTCAATGGTGAACATCTTCATGTTGATCATATCTACTATATGACTCATGTTTGACCTTTCGGTCTCTTATGTTCCGAGGCCATGTATGTACATGCTAGGCTCATCAAGTTTAACCCGAGTGTTCCGCTTGTACAACACTGGCTTGCACCCGTTGTATGCAAACGTAGAGTCTATCATACCCGATCATCACGTGGTGTCTCGAAACGACGAACTTTCGCAACAGTGCACACTCGGGGAGAACACAATTTTATCTTGAAATTTTAGTGAGGGATCACCGTATAATTCTACCGTCGTCCTAAGCAAAATAAGATGCATAAAAGGATTAACATCACATGCACATCATAAGTGACATGATATGGTCATGAACTTGTGCTTTTGATCTCCTTCTCCAAAGCACCGGCATGATCTCCATCGTCATCGGCATGACACCATGATCTCCATCATCTTGATATCCATCAATGTGTCGCCATGAGGTTGTCGCGCCAACTGTTGCTTCTACGACTATTGCTAACTCATAGCGATAAAGTAAAGCAAAACGGCGAAAATAAATTAAAGACAACCCTATGGCTCCTGCCGGTTGCCGTACTCATCGACATGCAAGTCGTGATATTCTATAAAATACATGATCATCTCATACATCACATATATCTCATCATGTAATTGGCCATATCACATCACAACATACCCTGCAAAAACAAGTTAGACGTCCTCTAATTGTTGTTGCATGTTTTACGTGGCTGCTACGGGTATCTAGCAAGAACGATTCTTACCTAGCAAAAACCACAATGGTGATACACAAATTGCTATTCAACCTTCTCATGGACCACCTTTGTTGAATCCGATCCAACTAAAGTAGGAGAGACAGACACCCGCCAGCCATCTTTATGCAACAAGGTTACATGTCAGTTGATGGAACCGGTCTCTCGTAAGCGTACGATTAAGGTTGGTCCGGGCCGCTTCATCCCACAATACCGCCGAATCAAGAAAAGACCAAGGGAGGAAGTAATCTGAATATCAACGCCCACAAACTCCTTTGTGTTCTACTCGTGATCTCATCTACACATAGACCTAGCTCATGATGCCACTGTTGGGGAACGTTGCATGGGAAACAAAAATTTTCCTATGCACATGCAAGATCTATCCATGGTGATGAGCATCTACGAGAGGGAGAGTGGATCTACATACCCTTGTAGATCGCTAAGTGGGAAGCATTAAGAAATGCGGTTGGTGTAGTCGAACGTCTTCGCGATCCAAATCGCTAGCCGTCCCACGATCCAATCACGATCTAGCGCCGAACGGACGGCACCTCCGCGTTCAGCACATGTACGGATCGATGACGATCTCCACCTTCTTGATCCAGCAAGAGGGAGCAGAGAGGTAGATGAGTTCTCCGGCAGCGCGACGGCACGGTGGCAGTGGTGGTGGAACTATTCCGATAGGGCTTCGCCTAAGCACCGGCGAAAACTAGAGGAAACGATCTATTGGGAGAGAGGGCTGCACCGTGGCCTTTAGGGTTGGGTGTCTTTGGCCCTCTCTCCCTCTAGTATATATAGGAGGGAGGGGAGGGGCTCGCGCCCCTAGGGCTCCCCCTAGGAGTCAGCCGAAGTGGGGAGGTGGAGGAGTCCAACTCCAATCCTACTCCTAGTAGGATTCCTCCCCCACTTGGAAACCCTTCCCCTTCTTGGGCTTTTTCCTATTTCCACCTCCTAGCCGCATGGGCCCTTAGGGGCTGGCTTGCCCAAGCCACTAAGGGCTGGTGCGCCACCCCTAAGGCCCATGTGGCCTTCCGGCGTGGGTGGCCCCTCCCGATGGACCCCCGGAACCCTCCCGGCACTCCCGGTACACTACCGGAAATACCCGAAACTTTTCCGGTGGCCAAAACGGGACTTCCTATATATCAATCTTTACCTCCGGACCATTCCGTAGCTCCTCGTGACATCTGAGATCTCATCTGGGACTCCGAACAACCTTCGGTCACTACCATACATAACTCAATACTACCGAAACGTCACCAAACGTTAAGTGTGCAGACCCTGCGGGTTCGAGAACTATGTAGACATGACCGAGACACCTCTACGGTCAATAACCAATAGCGGGACCTGGATGCCCATATTGATTCCTACATATTCTACGAAGATCTTTATCGGTTGAACCTCTATGTCAAGGATTCAGTTAATCCCGTACGCTGTTCCCTTTGTTCTTCGGTATGTTACTTGCCCGAGATTCGATTGTCGGTATCTCTATACCTAGTTCAATCTCATTACCGTCAAGTCTCTTTACTCGTTCCGTAATACAAGATCCCGTGGCTAACACTTTAGTCACATTGCTTGCAAGGCTTATTGTGATGTTGTATTACCGAGTGGGCCTCGAGATACCTCTCCGTCATACGGAGTAACAAATCCCAGTCTGGATCCATGCCAGCTCAACAGACACCTTCGGAGATACCTGTAGAGCATCTTTATAGTCACCCAGTTACGTTGTGATGTTTGATACACACAAGGTATTCCTCCGGTGTCAGTGAGTTGCATGATCTCATGGTCATAGGAACAGATACTTGACATGCATAAAACAATAGCAATAAACTGACACGATCATATGCTATGTTCATAGTTTGGGTCTTGTCCATCACATCATTCTCCTAATGATGTGATCCCGTTATCAAATGACATCTCATATCTATGGCTAGGAAACCTTGACCATCTTTGATCAACGAGCTAGTCTACTAGAGGCATACTAGGGACACAGTGTTGTCTATGTATCCACACATGCAATTGAGTTTCCAATCAATACAATTGTAGCATGGGCAATAAACGATTATCATGAACAAGGAAATATAATAATAACTACTTTTATTATTACCTCTAGGGCATATTTCCAATATCTCTTTTTTTGGTGCATGTGTGTGCGACATGTTTTGTAACCGAGCTCTCTAGTAGATGTGGGACATCATGTAACTAGAGCTTTTTGGAGAAGGATGTGTCATGCTGGGGCATGCCCCCTTTCCCCTATTCTATTTCGTATGCTGGAGCTTTATCGATGCAACCATTTTGTCGTTAATGTTCCGGTGTTTTGCACATCCATATACAGTGTACACATGACAAATAAAATGGCAGTTACCTGATTCTGATGTGTGTTTCAAAGCAAATTTTCCTGTTTGATGCGGGCGTGATGTTTGTTCCAGTGTTTCTGTTTTATCATTTTGGTGTATGGGAGCACTTTGTTGCATGATAAATCTTTTCAATGGCAACAAAAAATATCCATTTTGTGTCTCTGTAACATTATCCTTTTGATCTATGAATACGTGTTCATGTAAACTTGTTCATCATGTCATAGCAAAAACAACACATGAATACATGATCCCGATGTTCTAGCAAAATCAACATATGAAATACTTGTTGCTGTAAACATCCCCAAGTGAAAGGTCCTTCATGTAAGATTTATGTTTTTTCTGTAACATTAATACATTAGTTATCTTTCATGGATGCATCTCTGGAACATACATGTCCCTGCAAAAATGAAAATGAACATGAACAACCATTTTTTCGGTAACATGAACATGAACAGGGAACAAGCTATTTTTACTGTAAATTTAATACACCAATCCAAATGAAAAATTGGTTGTACTGGAAACAAAACCAAGATGAAAATGCAATGTCATAACATCTCTGTTCTGTTTCAAATAAATCTTGAAGTTTGCAAAATAGTAGTTCCTGTTTTTCAAACACAGGGAGCAAGTACAATATTGATTTTACGAGATGAAAAGAAAACAAAAAAGCTGCCTGCTGGAGATATCCTCCCTGTTTCTGTCTTTCTTTTCTACAGGTTCAGTTGCGTCACTTGGGCAATCTTGGATCATTTGCCATCACGGCTCTCAAGTATTGACATTCTAGGACTGCATGTCCAACCAGAGCAGAATTGGCATTGGGGGGGTGCTGCCGCCGCCTCCATCGCTTTTAGTGTAACACCCTGGTTTTCGCTCCCTGTTTTTTTTTCCTTTGCGGGATTTGACTCCCGTCTTTTTTTCTCTCGGTGTTATCTGATTTCTCTAGCTCTTGGGTATATGCAGATGGTCATCTAGCCTTGATTTTCCCATCCAACTAGAGATTATCTCCAGTCCCACCTTGCCACCCAAGATCCATCTCAAGACTATGTCATCAGGACCCTACCTTCCGAGTTGCCGGAAGGGAAACCCTGATCTCCCCTGTTTCAAAGGAACCCCAATGTCCTTTGATCTGCTGACTCCCAAACTTTTCCCAGTGATCATCCTTTATCTATAAACCCTGGATATGTAAAAATATTGCCAAGTCATTTGCAATATTTTTCATTTATAATTAATTCCTTTTTCTGCCAGTTAAAGGAATTAAATCCAGGAAAATATCTATCCATCTCCAGAGTTCATGAAAACTTGTGGAGATATTCTTTGTGGTCTTATTGAGCTCCCACAAAATTTTTGGCCATAATTAAATAAGGGAAATTGCCTTTTCCTATTTAATGCCAATATTGCATTTTGGGCACTTTCTAAAGGAACTACCAGTTTGGTAGCTAGGAAAATTCCCAAATAAATTGTGGAGCTTCTCATATCCATATCTTTCCCATTTCCCTCAAAATCCCAAGTTCCATAGTTCAAATCTTGAGCACCACATCAATTTGCAAATTCTGTCCAGTTGGGCAAGTTGCAAAGGAAGTGCTCTATTCCTTTATCTATTTGAGCTGAAACTTTTCATGGTGGTTAAAATTGCTAAATCACCCATGGATACCAAAAATCAGCTCAATACTTCTATCCATTCTTCCACTGCAATTTTCCTAAGATTCTGCCCATTTGGAAGCACTGTGAAGAAAGTACCATTTTGGTGTACCCAAATGGTATGAAACTTTCACAGTTGCTTCATATGTTCATATCATCATTCTCCACCAAATTTGAGCCAAATATATGTAGCCAATTTCTCTCAGCAAATTCATCTCCATTTCTGTCCAGTTTAGTCATTTGCAAAGGAGGGGTTATCTAGAGTGGCCCATTTGTGCTAATATTTTGCCAAAGTGATCACTCTAGTGGATGATCAAGATCAGCCAAAGACCATGCCAAGAGGAGCCCTGTGCTGGCCATAACACATGTCAAACACCTTGCTACCAGCAGATGTTTGAGCAGTGTGTGGTCACACCAGGTCACCTTGTGTCTCTATGATGGTTCAAACCATCTATTTGAAGATAGACACGGATGCTGGACATGATTTGGGATCAGTTTGGTGCCTTGTGCATGTGGTGCCGGTGGTGAGCACGAGTTTAGTCGGCAGTCGCCGTGAACTGTGACAAAACAGTCGCCGTCCGGCCACCTCTCGTTAGTCCTCGGCCGTCTGGGCATGTCCATCGAATCCGTGGCATCCACCTGCCCCTCCCTAGACCCTTCTCCCCTCCATATTCTTCTTCCCCACGCCACGGCAGTCGCTGCCGCGGCACTGTCCCGCTCGTGACGCCGTCGTCTTCCTCCCTCCCTTGGCTCCTTCCTCCCCGAGCCGTCCCCTCCCCCTGTTGCTCGTCAGGTCGGCAGTGCCGCGACACCCGCAAGGCTCCAGCCATGTCGCCCGCAACCTCTAGAACGCCGGCCAGGTCGGCGGGCGGCCGTGCCTATCCTCTGCCTCGGCTGGGCTATAAATAGCCGAGGCCGATCCCTTCCCGAGCATCCTCAACCTCCCCAGCTCCTCCCTCTCCCTCCTGGTAGCCTCCTCGACCCGTCATTGCCTCACCGAAGTCCCTCCACTCGCCGTTGACCGCCCTGGCCGCCGCTCTCCCCCTCTCAAATTCGCCCGAGTCCGGCCCTCTCTCCCTCCTTTTCCATCACCAGAGAGACCCCCGCCGCTCGCCGAACCTCTTCCAACCGTCGCCAAGTACTCTGGTGGCCGGTTGCTACCGCCACCATCGGCGCCCGAGCCGCCGTCTGCCGTGGTCAGAGCCACGGGCACCTCGGCCCTCCCCGAGCTTTGCCTCCTACCTGGATGGATGCACCGTGCCGCGCTGATCTCTGCGGTGGCCGGAGCATCGCCGGAGGTGGCCGGTGGTGCTGGGACGGCCGCCGACACCGGCGCCCTTTCTCTGCCTCGCGGGCGTGACCGGGAGAAGAAGGCAGGGGGTGAGGGAGAGAGAGAGAGACCCGACAGGTGGGCCCTGACCCCACCTGTCGGCAAGAGTGGGTCGGCCAGCTGGATTAAGTGGAGACGGCCCGGCCATAATTACGCTTTCCCCAAGGGAATGCGTATTCTTCCAAAGTGCACTTTCAAATCCCAGCCGCCGGCCGAAAGGGTTAAATAGCGGACGTTCACTCGTTAGTAGAAGAAAAGCTCAGTTTTTATTTGTTTTTCTGCCTAACGAACGAACAGCCCTAACTTTTTAACCTTAACTCCGATTCCGGTGATTCCAACGCTCACATCTTCATCTCGTCGAGCCCGTTCTTTTGGTATCACTTTCACAATGTGTTCACATAGTGAAAGTGACCATTTTTCCCTTGCCTTCCATCAGCCCCCTCCGAGAGAGAACAGCTTTCGGTGATCCTTTCCGCGGACTCTCCGCACTTCTTCCCAGAGTATTCTTCGACCCCAGGCAAGCCGACCATCTGATATATGCCCTAAAGCATTGCTCTATGTTATTCTTGCATGTTTAATTAACGATATGCTTGTGCTAGTAATAATTAAACTCCTGCCATTTCAATATTGTCATTTACATTACCTGCTACTGCTCATCTTGTCATTGCACTAATGACTTGTCATGATATTATATGGATATAGGTGGTTATGTTTTATCATGCTTAGCTACTGTCATCTCAAGTTCTTATGATAAACAACCATGCTCGTTAAATACTTGCTAAGGCTAAAGCTAGTCGGTTGATCTAGAGTCACCTGTCCGGGCTTATCCGTGCAACCACATTTGCCGGTATGGGACGACCTTGACTTGGCCTGACTGCGTAATCTTTCACCGGTACCTTCAAAGAGGGAGGGTTATGCGCGCGTGCTACCCTGGCCCGGTAGGCGGCGATAATCCTGTGAGCCCAGTTGTTGTTTGTTGGTGCCGGCGTCCCCGTTTGGGACAGTTTTGTACGTCCCCGTTTGGGACAGTTTTGTTTGGCCACGACGGTGGCAGGTGTCATGAGGACACAGGGGCCACCCAGGGCAGGCCTCCATGGGGGAGGATGAATGCCAGAGGTACGATGAGAGAGTCACGGGTCAGGCAGGTTTCGTTGAAGCAACGCTGGTCCACCCGAAAGGGATCGCGAGGCCAGGTGCTTCATGGTGTGGGTAAAGTGCGCAACCTCTGCAGAGTGTACAAATCTATTCGAATAGCCGCGTCCATGGTATTGGACAGCCCGTCCAGACCTCAGTAGATGGTCAACTGTAGCAGTGTTAGTAATGATGGAAGAACTCGTCTTGAGCAGACATCAGATGATGTCAGGAATATGATATGTTAGCCATGGTATGGCTATGAGATGAGTGGTCGGATGACCACATGATTTGGATTGGATTTGGATCAGATTCAAATTGGATCCTGAGAATGTTCAGAGTGTGGAACATTTACTTAGTACGCTTTACTTTACTGTATTTGCTTCAGTAGTTATCTTGCTAGATAATCCTGTTATGCCATAATGATTAATATTGCTCTAATAACAAACGCATGCTTGAATGCCATGGATTGCTTTGCTTGGTGTGTATGTTAGTTTGGTTTGCTTGCGAGTACATTCAAAAGTACTCAGCGGCCTTTAACATGGCCAGGTTCACATAAGGATCCGTCGTCCGTCGACGAGGAGCCGGAGCGTTCGCGGGCTAGAAGAGTAACCTAGTCAGATCCCTGTGGATTGGAGCTGTACCAAGACCATGCTGCCTTAGATAGAGCTTTTCCGCTGCCATCACCTCTGTAATAGACCATGTAAGACTTATATACCCATTAATAGAAATGCCTGTGTTCATGATACTTGTTGTAAACACGCATGCCAGAGTGATTTCCTGGGCTGGTATGCGTGGCGACCGTCTGGCTACAGTGGTAATCAGGCGGGGCGCCACAACGAATGGTATCAGAGCAGCCAGGCTGACTATAGGTTACCCTAGCCAGACTTCATTGTCTTGTGTTCAGTAGGAAGCCCAGATGGATTTCAGCCATCTTTTCCACCTGGCACGGCTACTATTGATCATAAGGCAACCCCTTAGGTTTTTGGCTCCATCAGACCCCAACTCTCATGGCCCTTGCCTCCGGTGTGAGACGCTCGCACCGGGCAACGACCCGTGAGCCCTGAAGCCTCTAGGTAAACCAGATACCCTTACCCTGCTTGCTAGCCATGACATTTCTCTTCTTACTCTAGTTTCCTTTGGGAAACGCTTATAAATTCTATCCCTCCTCGACAACCTTAGGAACGTTGACTAAGCCACTTTGGCTATGGTCGTGAGTCGAGTGTGAGGTTCCCTAAGGAAGTAGTAGGAGGTTGAAACCAGTGCTACCAGGAGCATTGTGTGGTTTCGCTTCTAAATCCTTAGAGGTGCATCGAGTGCGCTATACTAGTTATACTAGTGAATCTTCGGCCATGTGTGTAAGGTCCGCAAAATTTGAGCTTTATTTGCTTTTTGGTATTCGCAGTTTTTGTTTCTTTTGTCGGCTCCGTTTCTTCACTCCGACTGGATCCATCCGCAAGTGCCGTCAAGAAGACCAGCATACAACTTGGATAATACCCAATAATCCAGATTCAACAGAAGTCAAGCCATGCCAACTGCCTGATATTCAGAACAGCAACCTCGGATCTGTCAGGAATGAAGAATGGGTCAGAAGCAGAATCCGTGTGCAACAGGCAAGGCCAGAATATACCTGAGAGAGTTTGCCACAGAACAAATCACGCCTAAGGAACATGCAGATGAGCTACCAAGAATGAACATCAGTAAGGACAAATTGTTCCGTCCGCGATACAAGGATTATTTCAGTCAGTGGGGTGAACCCTGAGTTTTCTCTCAATGGACCCAAGAATCATTTATCACCACCGAGGACATATTTCAAGAATGTGAGTGCGCCAAGAACAACAACCGAACTCTGGTATGTTGATATAAATTTCAAAGCAAATCTTGAAGTTCACCGGTGCAAATACAAAAATTTCTGGGCACTGGGAACAAGGTCTGCAAGGAATAGGGATAAGTTTGCGGTTGCCAGAATCAATGAGAACTTCAAATGCTTGGAAGCTCAACTAAATCAAATGGAATTATCCGCCGACTATGTACTACCGGCAACATATGGTATTCAGGATTAATTGTGAACATGAGGTCGGCATCGGTCATGCAACCTTTATGGCAGCAATAATTAGACCAGCAGAAGGACAAGCGATGTGCATGACCAATGGAATATCTTCAGTCAAGGTATGGCCTATACCAAGTTTGGCTCCGCTGTGGGTAAAATTCCGAATAATTCGGAAGGAAGCCAGAATCGGCCATAGACCCGACTGTGTACACAAGGCTTCGGGTATAAGGAACCTAGCTTTCCCCCGCAAGCTACCGAGAAGAGCTTACGATACCAGACTGCCAATCTTCCTCGGTAAGCCACTTGGTGAGAAAATCTTTTGGGGTACAACATTCCCATCCTCCACAGCGTGCTACCGCGGAAAACTTCCGGCATAAGGCACCCGACCTTCCGTAGTAAGACATATGAAGGAAAACTTTCGAGGCACAATACCCAGCCTTCTTCAGCACACTACCCTGGCAGAAGCTTCGAGCATAAGGAATTCAGTCTTCTTCAACACGCCATCGTGCCTACAACAAGCTTGCCAGAGGCACGGACTAGTCCAAACACACCCGTCTGCCTCAGAACTCAGTGGTTATGAAAGGATTTATCCTACACCTGCAAATGTTGTGAGCATGCAGTCCAGTGGATCAGTTCATGCGAGCCACTCATACACGGGAATGACTGTGTTCAGAGAAACATTGGCCCCATGTGTAAAAGAAGAAGATGAGCACATAAACCCTTATGAGGTATGCAAGAGTAAGATCTGAGAACAAGCCCAACAAGCCGGGAAAGCAATCAAGGAGCCGTGTTGGCAGGTCATTACAGGTCCATCAAAGGAGTCCACAAGCACAAAGGCGTGGTGGACAAACAACCTTCGTGACGGTCAACAAGATATAGCTTCACGAACAGGGTGGTATTACCAACCCTTGTCAGACTCTTGCATATACGGCCACAACAATGCAGCCAACAGGTCATACTCATCCTAAATATAGGCCATCAAAGAGGCTATACTCCAAAAGATACACCGGATGTTAGCCATACTATGCTCAGCTTAGTGGTCACAACAAGGACTACAGAGGCTATATATATGACATAATTCTCTCCACAAGCGCCAGAGTTTGAAACAAGACATTTAGATAGAATGGCTCAAAGCCCATCAGCATCACCAGCTCATAGACACCACGACATCATTGGAATAAGAGATTACTGTCTATGATTACTTTGTGATTATACCTGACATTTCAGTTGAGGATATAGCAGCAATAGCTCGGTCATGTTGATTCCTGGATCACCTAAGGACAAAGTCAGGATGCTGAAGACAAAAAGAAACATCAGTACGAAACCCACAACCAGACCGAGCATTCTGACACGGCAAAAAGAAAGCTACTCTCACTCATTCGAGGCCATACGAGCACGTAAATCTGGTACCAGGAAAGGATGTCTTGACCACGACAGTCAGGGTACGAAGCATCGCAATAAAACCCGGAGCAACTGCTTCCAGACCATGGAAACCGAGCCGTCTATTGGTAGTACTCGCTACCCCACCCAACAACATCACTACCAGGACAAAAGGTACACTTGAAAGGAAAGAAAAGAATTCAAGGGAATAGTGTGCAGAAACAGTACCTAGGCCATCAGAAGAGGCAGTTAAAAGGTCAGTGAGCCAACGAAGACAAGACCGCTGATGGATCCAAGTCACACACAGGTAAGTCCCCCTTCACCGGGAAGTAAGCCCGGAAATCTCGAGGACGAGATTTTCTTAAGGGGGGTAGGTTTGTAACACCCTGGTTTTCGCTCCCTGTTTTTTTTTCCTTTGCGGGATTTGACTCCCGTCTTTTTTCTCTCGGTGTTATCGGATTTCTCTAGCTCTTGGGTATATGAAGATGGTCATCTAGCCTTGCTTTTCCCATCCAACTAGAGATTATCTCCAGTCCCACCTTGCCACCCAAAATCCATCTCAGGACTATGTCATCAGGACCCTACCTTCCGAGTTGCCGGAAGGGAAACCCTGATCTCTCCTGTTTCAAAGGAACCCCAATGTCCTTTGATCTGCTGACTCCCAAACTTTTCCCAGTGATCATCCTTTATCTATAAACCCTGGATATGTAAAAATATTGCCAAGTCATTTGCAATATTTTTCATTTATAATTAATTCCTTTTTCTGCCAGTTAAAGGAATTAAATCCAGGAAAATATCTATCCATCTCCAGAGTTCATGAAAACTTGTGGAGATATTCTTTGTGGTCATATTGAGCTCCCAAAAAATATTGGCCATAATTAAATAAGGGAAATTGCCTTTTCCTATTTAATGCCAATATTGCATTTTGGGCACTTTCTAAAGGAACTACCATTTTGGTAGCCAGGAAAATTCCCAAATAAACTGTGGAGCTTCTCATATCCATATCTTTCCCATTTCCCTCAAAATCCCAAGTTCCATAGTTCAAATCTTGAGCACCACATCAATTTGCAAATTCTGTCTAGTTGGGCAAGTTGCAAAGGAAGTGCTCTATTCCTTTATCTATTTGAGCTGAAACTTTTCATGCTGGTTAACATTGCTAAATCACCCATGGATAGCAAAAATCAGCTCAATACTTCTAACCATTCTTCCACAACAATTTTCCTAAGATTCTGCCCATTTGGAAGCACTGTGAAGGAAGTACCATTTTGGTGTACCCAAATGGTATGAAACTTTCACAGTGGCTTCATATGTTCATATCATCATCCTCCACCAAATTTGAGCCAAATCTATGTAGCGAATTTCTCTCAGCAAATTCATCTCCATTTCTATCCAGTTTAGTCATTTGCAAAGGAGGGGTTATCTAGAGTGGCTCATTTGTGCTAATATTTTGCCAAAGTGATCACTCTAGTGGATGATCAAGATCAGCCAAAGACCATGCCAAGAGGAGCCCTGTGCTGGCCATAACACATGTCAAACACCTTGCTCCCAGCAGATGTTTGAGCAGTGTGTGGTCACACCAGGTCACCTTGTGTCTATATGATGGTATAAACCATCTATTTGAAGATAGACACAGATGCTGGACATGATCTGGGATCAGTTTGGTGCCTTGTGCACGTGGTGCCGATGGTGACCACGAGTTTAGTCGGCAGCCGGCGTGAACTGTGGCAAAACAGTCACCGTCCGGCCACCTCTGGTCAGTCCCCGGCCGTCTGGGCATGTCCATCGAATCCGCGACATCCACCTGCCCCTCCCTAGACCCTTCTCCCCTCCATATTCTTCTTATCCACGCCACGGCAGTCGCCGCCACGGCACTGTCCCGCTCATGATGCCGTCGTCTTCCTCCCTCCCTTGGCTCCTTCCTCCCCGAGCCGTCCCCTCCCCCTGTTGCTCGTCAGGTCGGCAGTGCCGCAACACCCGCAAGGCTCCAGCCACGTCGCCCGCAACCTCTAGAACGCCGGCCAGGTCGGCGGGCGACCGTGCCTATCCTCTACCTTGGCTCGGCTATAAATAGCCGAGGCCGAGCCCTTCCCGAGCATCCTCAACCTCCCCAGCTCCTCCCTCTCCCTCCTGGTAGCCTCCTCCACCCGTCATTGCCTCGCCGGAGTCCCTCCACTCGCCGTTGACCGCCCTGGCCGCCGCTCTCCCCCTCTCAAATTCGCCTGAGTCCGGCCCTCTCTCCCTCCTTTTCCATCACCAGAGAGACCCCCGCCGCTCGCCGGACCTCTTCCAACCATCGCCAAGTACTCTGGTGGCCGGTTGCTACCGCCACCATCGGCGCCCGAGCCGCCGTCCGCCGTGGTCAGAGCCACGGGCACCTCGGCCCTCCCCAAGCTCTGCCTGCTACCTGGATGGATGCACCGTGCCGCGCTGATATCTGCGGTGGCCGGAGCATCGCTGGAGGTGGCCGGTGGCGCCGGGACAGCCGCCGGCGCCAGGGCCCTTTCTCTGCCTCGCGGGCGTGAGCGGGAGAAGAAGGCAGGGGGTGAGGGAGAGAGAGAGACCCGACAGGTGGGCCCTGACCCCACCTGTCGGCGAGAGTGGGCCAGCCAGCTGGATTAAGTGGAGACGGCCCGGCCATAATTACGCTTTCCCCAAGGGAACGCGTATTCTTCCAATGTGCGCTTTCAAATCCCAGCCGCCGGCCAAAAGGGTTAAATAGCGGACGTTCACTCGTTAGTAGCAGAAAAGCTCAGTTTTTATTTGTTTTTCTGCCTAACGAACGAACGGCCCTAACTTTTTAACCTTAACTCCGATTCTGGTGATTCCAACGCTCACATCTTCGTCTCGTCGAGCCCGTTCTTTTGTTATCACTTTCACAATGTGTTCACACAGTGAAAGTGACCATTTTGCCCTTGCCTTCCATCAGCCCCCACCGAGAGAGAACATCTTCCGGTGATCCTTTCTGCAGACTCTCCGCACTTCTTCCCGGAGTATTATTCGACCCCAGGCAAGCCGACCATCTGATATATGCCCTAAAGCATTGCTCTATGTTATTCTTGCGTGTTTAATTAATGATATGCTTGTGCTAGTAATAATTAAACTCCTGCCATTTCAATATTGTCATTTACATTACCTGCTACTGCTCATCTTGTCATTGCACTAATGACTTGTCATGATATTATATGGAGATAGGTGGTTATGTTTTATCATGCTTAGCTACTGTCATCTCAAGTTCTTATGATAAACAACCATGCTCGTTAAATACTTGCTAAGGCTAAACCTAGTCGGTTGATCTAGAGTCACCTGTCCGGGCTTATCCGTGCAACCACATTTGCCGGTATGGGACGGCCTTGACTTGGCCTGACTGCGTGATCTTTCACCGGTACCTCCAAAGAGGGAGGGTTATGCGCGCGTGCTACCCTGGCCCGGTAGGCGGCGATAATCCTGTGAGCCCAGTTGTTGTTTGTTGGTGCCGGCGTCCCCGTTTGGGACAGTTTTGTTTGGCCACGACGGTGGCAGGTGTCATGAGGACACAGGGGCCACCCAGGGCAGGCCTCCATGGGGGAGGATGAATGCCGGAGGTGCGATGAGAGAGTCACGGGTCAGGCAGGTTTCGTTGAAGCAACGCTGGTCCACCCGAAAGGGATCGCGAGGCCAGGTGCTTCATGGTGTGGGTAAAGTGCGCAACCTCTGCAAAGTGTAAAAATCTATTCAAATAGCCGCGTCCATGGTATTGGACAGCCCGTCCAGACCTCAGTAGATGGTCACCCGTAGCAGTGTTAGTAATGATGGAAGAACTCATCTTGAGCAGACATCAGATGATGTCAGGAATATGATATGTTTGCCATGGTATGGCTATGAGATGAGTGGTCGGATGACCACATGATTTGGATTGGATTTGGATCAGATTCAAATTGGATCCTGAGAATGTTTAGAGTGTGGAACATTTACTTAGTACGCTTTACTTTACTGTATTTGCTTTAGTAGTTATCTTGCTAGATAATCCTGTTATGCCATAATGATTAATATTGCTCTAATAACAACCGCATGCTTGAATGCCATGGATTGCTTTGCTTGGTGTGTATGTTAGTTTGGTTTGCTTGCGAGTACATTCAAAAGTACTCAGCGGCCTTTAACATGGCCAGGTTCACATAAGGATCCGTCGTCCGTCGACGAGGAGCCGGAGCGTTCGCGGGCTAGAAGAGTAACCTAGTCAGATCCGTGTGGATTGGAGCTGCACCAAGACCATGCTGCCTTAGATAGAGCTTTCCCGCTGCCATCACCTCTGTAATAGACCATGTAAGACTTATATACCCATTAATAGAAATGCCTGTGTTCATGATACATGTTGTAAACACGCATGCCAGAGTGATTTCCTGGGCTGGTATGTGTGGCGACCGTCTGGCTACAGTGGTAATCAGGCAGGGCGCCACATTTAGGGGGCCACATGTCTGAATGTTGTGTCCTAATTCCTTGCAGTGCTTGCAGTGAACAGTCCTTTTTGGAGCATTTGTCTTGCCTGATGTTGTTGCCTTATTCTCTTGTTGTTTCGCCTTCTTCTTTTGTTAATCATCTCGCTGCTCTACCGGCGTCTTGTTTCTCTTCTCTCTGTCAGTTGGTCGGCCTTTCTTAGGACCACAAGCTGGGTTCTGTAGCATATCGGAGCTTTGATGTTGTGGCATGTCACCATTCAGTGTTACCGTTGTTGCAGCGGGTGGTGTTGGGGTTTCACTCTGTTGCCCTGCTTGTTGATCAGGCAGTGCTCCTCTCTTCGCCGCTGCTATGGCAGTGACAGGGGGATAACCCCGGGGTAGCCTCAAGCGGGCCACTACCCCCGCTTTTCAAAAATGACTATGGGGCGGGCCGCCTCCCCCCGTAGTCTGGCTCCACAAGGCCAGCTTCGTCGAGCCGACTGGTTTTGGGCGGAGCCGCTAGGCCGTCTAGCCAGCGGGTCAGCGCCCGCCGTGTCACAACGTCCCACAGGGCGATGACTTGACGTGGGACGTGCCAGCAATGCCCCTGGTACCGCAGGCAGGGCACGCGTGGCCACAGTGACATCTGTCGTACCCAAGGACTGCACCCGCATGGCCACAGTGGAGGCAATAGTGCCTCTGACTCTGGCTGACTGTGATCGGGCGATCGACACAGTGCCCGCACGCCTCCAACCACTCCATTACCTGCCCCGGCATGGCTACAGCGCGGCTGGCCGTACCGCCGACCACATCCGGCTACCGCAAGACGACGTCGCGCAGGTCGACCCGTACTGCGGCGCGACAGGCACGCGCCGATAGCGATGGCCAGTTGGCGGTCCCCGCCCACCGGCTCCCTATGGGACCCTGCAGCCGACGGGCCCTACGAGTGACAAGACTCTTCGGTCGGGGGGACCCCTGGCCGGCCAGAGAGGCCGACAGCCGGGTCCCCCCCGGCACCTCATACGCATATTGTAATCCAGGGGGCTGGCCTATAAAGCCCCCTGGAGCCACCCGATGCAGGGGGGGCATTTTATCACACGCGCACACACTCACGTAGAGAGGCAAGGAAAGCCAAAACCCCCCTTCTTCCTCCTCTAGCCAACAGCTCAAGGAGCACCATTGTAGCCCACTTGGTTCTTCAACTAGACTAGCAGGACTAGGGGTGTTACCTCCCATGGAGGGCCCTGAACCTGGGTACATCGCGTTTCTCATACCGCTTGTCCCCAATCCCGTTACCGGAGCCCGCCGAAGTCCTTCGGCCCCAACCACTCTCGATAAGCCACCCCATGGCATCTGTTGCGAGAAAACGATGACAGTTGGCGCCCACCGTGGGGCCGTCCGCGGCGCCGGCCGGAATCACGCTCCGGGCGGGACCCTTCGCCAGCTCCCCTGGCAGCCCCGCGCCCTGGCTGATCGGCACACACGTGGGGCTCGTCCCCGCGGCGCGGAACCTCATTCCCGCCCGCCCTGCGGGCATCACCACCGACCTCTCCGATGAGCTGCACAGCGGCGACGCTTCGTTCGACGTCACCATCCTTGCTGAACGCTTCGGTAGGTTGCGCCTCGCCAACGAGCCAGCTGCCGACGAGTATCCCAGCGGGGTACTCGACTACCTCGACCTGCCCTCGTTCGTGGGCACAATCGCCTCAGGAGGCACTGATGACTCATGTGACCGCGCGGAGGTGATGGTCACCAGCTCCTCCACGAGCACCGGCCGCGCCAGGGCGGAAGCGCTGGCAGCCGCCGCGGCCGCCAGCACCGGCACTTCCGACCCCCTTGGCTCCGCGCTTTGGGGCCTCAGCACCCCCATCGCACCAACATCCAACCCAGCGACAGCTACGGCTGAGCTGGAGGCAACTCGCCAATTGCTGTTTGCGGAGGCTACCACCCTCGCGGCCGCCAAGCGCTGGATGGAGTCCGCGCAGCGCGAGTACAACTCTGCCTACGGCCTCACCCCTGCGGGCAACGAGCCTAGCCGGCGTGGAGACGTCCGCAACCGCGGCCACGTGGTCGCGGAAATCCTTGGTGGCAGGCTGTCCACCTACGACACACCGGCGGCCAACATGAGGGCCGCCCAGGTGGCCTACGCCAACCTGGCCGACCTGGAAGGCGAGGAACATGTACAGCAGGAGCGGCACATCCAAGACCTCATCGCCACTGCCAATGCCCAGCAGGCCTGGCTAGACTGGGCCAATGCTGGCTCCGAGGTTCCCTTTCCCGAAGGGGATGGCCCGCCGACTGCCGGCTAGCGCCGGCCGGCGGGGTGCTGGGTCTCGCAACGAGCGTTCCCAACGTGGGAACGAACCGCCGGCTGTCACCTGCCAGCGCAACGACGCCCCGGAAGGAGGCGACCGGCGTACCCGCGCTCACACCACGCCCCCGTGGCGGGAGCACGTGCACTCGCCCGCCCCGATTGTCCGCCCCGAGCTCGTAGCCCGGCTTGGCGTGCGCGTTCCGCGGAGCGAGAACGACGCCCGGACCCGCATCGACCGGCTAGTGCAATCCGCCCTCCTAGAGGAGGAAGGCCCAATCGGGCCGGTGTGTTTCGGCCCCTGGATCCGCGATGAGCCGTTTCCCACCGGCTTCACGCTCCCCCGTGACACTCCAAAGTACAAAGGCACCGCCAAGCCAGAAGACTGGCCGATCGACTACACCACCACAGTTGGCATCGCTAGGGGGAACAAGCGTGTCGCGGTGCGCTATGTCCCCCTCATGCTGATAGGATCGGCCCGGACTTGGCTCAACAGCCTGCCGGTCTGCAGCATCAACGCCTAGACGGACTTCGAAGAGGCATTCGTCCGCAACTTCACTAGCACCTACGAGCGGCCTGGCCGCCCCCGCGAGCTGGCCATGTGCGTCCAGGGGCCGAAGGAATCCCTCCGTGGCTACCTCACACGGTGGACCGAGCTCCGCAACTCCTGCGAGGCGGTGCACGAGGTGCAAGCGATACAGTACTTCTCCGAGGGCTGCCGGGACGGCACCCTCCTCAAGCACAAGCTCATGTGCTCGGAGCCGGCCACCTTGGCGGTCCTCATGGCCAAGGCCGACAAGTACGCCAGAGCCGACTCCGCTATGCGGATTAAGGTCAGCACGTCCGGCAAGGCCATCCCGCTGCCGGCAGCGCCGCGGCCGGCTGCGGATAACCGGCAGCAGCGGAACAACAAGCGGAAGGCCGACCAGCTGGAACCCCATTACAGGAGCAAACAAGTAGCCACCATCGAGGAAGAATAGCCGGCTGCCCAAGCCTCCAGCCAGCGCCAGCAGACCGGCAAGACCACCTGGCAGCCCAAGCTCACCTTCGAGCAGATGCTCGACGCTCCATGCAAGATGCACTCCGAGGCGAAAGCCGGCTGATACGTATCCAATGTATCTATAATTTTTGCATGTTCCATGCTGTTATATTATCATTCTTGGATGTTTTACAATCATTTTATAACAACTTTATATCATTTTTTGGGACTAACCTATTGACATAGTGCCAAAGTGCCAGTTGCTATTTTTGCTTGTCTTTTTAGTTCGCAGAATATCAATATCAAACAGAGTCCAATCGCGACGAAACTTTTTGGAGATTTTTTCTAGACCAGAAGACACCCAGTGGGCCAAAGAAGTGCCGGAGAGGTGGGCCATGGAGACCACAACCCACCAGGGCACGCCAGGGGGCCCCGGCCCGCCCTGATGAGTTGTGCCCTCCTCGGGGCCTCTCTCCACCGCCTCTGATGCCTATAAATTCCCAAATATTCCAAAAACCCTAGGGGAGTCGACGAAACATAATTCCAGCCACCGCAAGTTCCAGAACCTCGAGATCCAATCTAAACACCATCACGGAGGGGTTCATCTTCTTCATAGGTGCCTCTCCGATGATGCGTGAGTAGTCCACCATAGACGTACGGGTCCGTAGGCAGTAGCTAGATGGCTTCCTCTCTCTCTCTTATGATTCTCAATACAATGGTCTCTTGGAGATCTATTTGATGTAAACTTTTGCGGTGTGTTTGTTGGGATCCGATGAATTTTGAGTTCATGATCAGTTTCTATCCATGAATATTATTTGAGTCTTCTTTGATCTCTTATATGCATGTTTACTTATAGCCTCGTATTTCTTCTTCGAATCTTTGGTTTAGTTAGACCAACTAGATTGATTTTTCTTGCCATGGGAAGAGGTGCTTTGTGATGGGTTCGATCTTGCGGTGTTCTTTCCGAGTGACAGAAGGGACAGCAAGACACGCATGTATCATTGCTATTAAGGATAACAAGATGGGGTCTATTCCTACATGAATAGATCTTGTCTACATCATGTCATCGTTCTTATTGCATTACTCCGTTTTTTCCATGAACTTAATACACTAGATGCATGCTGGATAGTGGTCGATGTGTGGAGTAATAGTGGTAGATGCAGGCAGGAGTCGGTCTACTTATCTTGGACGTGATGCCTATATAATGATCATCGCCTTGGATATTGTCATGACTATTCGATCTTCTATCAATTTTCCAACAGTAATTTGTTCACCCACCGTGCGCTATACTCATGAGAGAAGCCACTAGTGAATCCTACGGCCCCCGGGTCTACTTTTCCAACATATTGCTTTCAGATCTATCTTTTTGCATCTTTATTTTCAGATCTACAAAACCAAAAACCCAAAAACATATTGCTGCATATTTTATTTGCTCTTTTTATTTTGTGCTCTTGAGAGATTTATCTCTCCTATCTATCACTACCTAATCTATCTTTTTACCGTAGAGAGATTGACAACCTCTCTTTCGCGTCGGGTTGCAAGTATTTGTTATTTGTGTGCAGTTGCTGCTTATTAGGTGGTGGTGATCCTCCTACTGGTTCGATAACCTTGGTTTCATAACTGAGGGAAATACTTACCGTCATTGTGCTGCATCATCCCTTCCTCTTTGGGGAAATACCGACGCAGTCTCAAGCCACGTCAAAGGAATTTCTGGCACCGTTGCCGGGGAGTAAGCGGTCTCTTCAACGTGCCTATCATAGGCGCCGAGGAGACTCCACCATCATCTATCAGGTTCCTAATCACAAATCTCATCTCCTTGCAATTACATTATTTGCCATTTGCCTCTGGTTTTCCTCTCCCCCACTGCACCAATTTGCCGTTTTATTCGCCCTCTTTTTCGTTTGCCTTTTTCTCGCCGGATCTCTTGCCTTGTTGTTATGGCTAGCGCTACTACTCCCCCTTTGTCACCAGATTTTGAAGTGCTACACTTCAAAGAAAAACAAGGGGAAATTTGAAAGATGCCTGGTATAGGCTAATGGAATCCTATCGTATCTCCAATCTAAAAGGAGATGCAAAAAATTTGCTTAGAAATTTTTACATTGGATTGGTTTTGCATCATAGAGAGCTGTTGGATTTTGCCTCTAAAAGGAATTTTATTGAACTTGATGCAAATGCTGCTTATGAAGTTTTGGAAGGGATTTTGGGGGTTCCTCCATAAAAAAAGGGGCCTGCTTTTACACAAGAGGGGGTTCAAATTCTCGATAAATTGGGTGACTTACATAAGCACTTGATCGAGTTACAAAAATATCACGAACCCCTCAAACATATTAGTGGGAACCTCAATCGCTTGAATACTTTGATTACCCTTTGCAACAAGCGGTTGGATATTTTGGATCTCAAGATGGTTTCTTCTCCTGAAAATTTGGGGAAGTGTAAAGCGCCCCCCGGATTCGAGAAGGCCCTCACAAAAGTGGCCAAAACCAAAGATGACTATACTTGAGTCTATGCATTATGCTAGCTAGGGGCGTAAAACGATAACGCTTGTTGGGAGGCAACCCAATGAATAAATAATTTTTTTATTTTTTCCTTTCTGTTTTTGAGTGTTGACACAATTATGCCTCTGTTATGATTGTGTTTTTATGGTTTATTTAGTGTTTGTGCCAAGTAAACCCTTTAGGATGATTCATAGGATGAGTAGAAGCGATGCTGAATCTGAAACAGAAACTTTGCGCCAGTATATGAATTTTTCTTTTTTCCTGGAACGTGATCTTGAGCTGAAATTTTAACAAAGTGTTGCTATACAAATTCCTTACGTTGTCCTAATATTTCAGAATTTTTAGAATTACAGAAGTATGGTTAGAGTACAGATTACTACAGACTGTTCTGTTTAAGACATATTCTGTTTTCGTTGCATTGTGTGTTTGTTTTGATGAATCTATGGGTTATATTGAAGGGTATGAGCCATGGTAAAGTTAAAATACAGTAGGTATAATGCAATAATAAAATATGAATGGGTTCGCAACAGCACCTAAAGTAGTGATTTGCTTTATTATACTAACGGATCTCACGAAGATTTTGTTGAGTTTTGTGTGATTGAAGATTTCAAGTTTTGGGTGAGATCACGATGGATGAAGGAATAAGGAGTGACAAGAGCCTAAGCTTGGGGATGCTACCGCACCCCCAAGATATATCCAAAGAGTAACAAGCAACTAATCTTGGGGATGCCCCCGAGTGGCATCCCTTCTTTCTTCTAACAACCATCGGTATTTTACTTGGAGCTATATTTTTATTCGTCACATATCATGAGTTTTGCTTGGAGCATCTTGTATCTCTGCTTGCTTTGTTTTTCCTTTGTATCCTTGCTGTACACACCTATTTGAGAGAGCCAAAATTATGCTATGATTTTTTAGAATTGCTCTATGTGCTTCACTTAAACTTTTTGAGCTATAGATTTGCTCTAATGCTTCACTTATATCTTGTTGAGCACGGCGTGCTTGGAAATTTTTGTAGAAACACTCTCATGCTTCACTTAGATTAATTTGAGAGCGAGTAAATTTTGTAGAAAACCTCTCATGCTTCACTTATACCTTTTTGAGAGATGAAATATCTATGCTCATGTGCTTCAGTTAAATTTGTTTGAGCTTGCCAAAAAGCAATGGCAATATATGAAACTAGTCCCAAAATGATAGATATCCAAGGAGGATATAATAAAAAAATTCATGAAGATCATTGGGAAAATGAAACTTAATTCCTTGTAGTAGTTTTGAAACATGATGATAGTAATATGTGAGTCATGTTAGTGAGTAATTATGCTTGAGTAGGAATGTTGGTGTTAAGGTTTGTGATTCCCTATGCAAGTACGAAAGTCAATAGTTATGCAATGAAGTTACATCCTACTTATGGTGCATTATTCGGTGTTAGTTATGCTCAATGCTCGCTTATGTGAATTTTTGTTTCTTGGTTTGGTTGCTTCTCAATCTATTTGCTTGCCTCCATTTTGTACTAAGTAGAAATACTACTTCTGCATCCAAAATCCTTAAACCAAGTTTTGCCTTATGAGTCCACCATACCTACCTATATGTGGTATTTCCGTGCCGTTCCAAGCAAATTTGTATGTGCCATCTCTAAATTTTCAAAATAAAATTTCTCTTTTGTGTGCTCGTACCGCTCATGAAACGGTGGGGAGTGGCCAATATTTTTCCATGCTAGATGTGTTATTCTCAAGATGAGTGTTTATTCACTTGTCATTGCACGAGAGTGCGGCGGTAATAGGGATGCCCATTCCCGAAATGAAAAAGAAAAAAATATTTACTTTATGTTGTCAAATAATAAATTCCTTGGAAAGTGTTGGTATGGAAGGCAATGCTACTTCTCGAGCATGCGTTAGTTTTCGTGAAGAGGAACGGGTGATGCAGCAAAGTAGATAAGTATTTCCCTCAGTTGTTGAGAACCAAGGTATCAATCCAGTAGGAGATACAAGCAAGTCCCCAATAGATGTACCTACACAAAGAATCGAACACTTGCACCCAATGCTATAAAGGGGTTGTCAATCCCTTCAGGGTTACTTGCAAGGATGAGATCTTATAGAGATAGATAGAATAGGTTGCTTGAACGGAAAGTAAAACAAAAGTAAAAATAATGCAGCAAGGTATTTTTGGTATTTTTGGTTTTAGATCTGAAAGTATAATATGGAAAATAGACCCGGGGGCCATAGGTTTCACTAGAGGCTTCTCTCATGATGGCAAGTATTATGGTGGGTGAACAAATTACTGTCGAGCAATTGATAGAAAAGCGAATAATTATGAAGATATCCAAGGCAATGATTATGCATATAGGCATCACGTCCGTGTCAAGTAGACCGAAACGATTCTGCATCTACTACTATTACTCCACACATCGACCGACTCCTGCCTGCATCTAGAGTATTAAGTTCATGAAGAACAGAGTAACGCATTAGGTAAGATGACATGATGTAGAGGGATAAACTCAAGCAATATGATGAAAACCCCATCTTTTTATCCTCGATGGCAACAATACAATACGTGCCTCGCTACCCCTACTATGTCACTGGGTGAGGACACCGCAAGATTGAACCCAAAACTAAGCACTTCTCCCATTGCAAGAATTACCAATCTAGTTGGCCAAACCAAACCAATAACTCGAAGAGACTTGCAAAGATATGAAATCATGCATATAAGAATTCAGAAAAGACTCAAATAATATTCATAGATAATCTAAACATAAACCCACAATTCATCGGATCTCGACAAACACACCGTAAAAGAGTATTACATCGGATAGATCTCCATGAAGATCATGAAGAACATGGTATTGAAGAGCAAAGAGACAGAAGAAGCCATCTAGCTACTAGCTATGGACCCGAAGGTCTGTGGTGAACTACTCACGCATCATCGGAGGGGCAATGGAGTTGATGTAGATGCCCTCCGTGATCGAATCCCCCTCCGGCAGATTACCGGAAAAGGCTCCAAGATTGGATCTCACGGGAGCCGAGGCTCCTGGCGGTGGAAAAGTGTTTTCGTGGCTCTCTTTGATATCCAGGGAATATTTGTGAATTTATAGGCCGAAGATTAGGGTTGGGGGAGTTGCCGTGGGCCCACAAGCCAGGGGGGCGCGCCCTATCCACCTGGGCGCGCCCCTGTGGCTTGTGGCCACACGGCGGCTCTCCTGCCTTGGTCTCCAAGCTTGGTAGTTGTCTTCTGGTCCAAGAAAAATTATTCCGAAGATTTTATTCCGTTTGGACTCCGTTTAATATTCCTAATCTGCAATACTCAAAAACAAGGAAAAAACAGAAACTGGCACTAGGCTCTAGATTAATAGGTTAGTCCCAAAAATAATATAAAATAGCATATTAATGCATATAAAACATCCAAAACAGATAATATAATAGCATGGAACAATAAAAAATTATAGATACGTTGGAGACGTATCAAGCATCCCCAAGCTTAATTCCTGCTCGTCCTCGAGTAGGTAAATGATAAAAACAGAATTTTTGATGTGGAATGCTACCTAACATATTTATCCATGTAATATTCTTTATTGTGGCATGAATATTCAGATCCGTAAGATTCAAAACAATAGTCTAATATTGACATAAAAACAGTAATACTTCGAGCACACCAACAAGGCAATCGTGTCCTTTCGAAATAACATGGCGTTAGAAAGTTATCCCTACAAAATCATATGGCCTGGCTATGCTCCATCTTCCCCACACAAAGTATCTAAATCATGCACAACCCCGATGAACAAGCCAAGCAATTGTTTCACACTTTTGGTGTTCTCAAACCTTTTCAACTCTCACGCAATACATGAGCACGAGCAATGGATATAGCACTATAGGTGGAATAGAATATGGTGGAGGTTGCAAGGGAAAGGGAGAAGATAGTCTCACATCAACTAGGCGTATCAACGGGCTATGGAGATGCCCATCAATAGATTTCAATGTGAGTGAGTAGGGATTACCATGCAACGGGTGCACTAGAGCTATAAGTGTATGAAAGCTCAAAAAGAAAACTAAGTGGTCGTGCAAGATGAAACTCCACTAGTTATATGAAAGTGACAAAATAGGAGCTCTCTATCATGAAGATCATGGTGCTACTTTGAAGCACAAGTGTGAAAAAATATAGTAGCAATTGTCCGTTCTCTCTTATCTCATTTTTTTCTTCTTTTTTTCCTTCCTTTTTTTATTTTGGTGGGCATCTTTGGCCTCTTTTTTTTATTTGGGCTTCGTTTGCCTCTTTTATTTTTTGTAAAGTCCGGAAACTCATCCCAACTTGTGAGGGAGTCATGGCTTCCATCATCCTTTTCTCACACGGGACAATGCTCTAATAATGAAAACCATCACACTTTTATTTACTTACAACTCAAAAGGAAAATTACAACTCGATACCTATGACAAAATATGACTCTATATGCAATATAAAAGTGGTGGTGCATGTCATGAAAAGCGGAACGGTGGAAGTTGCATGGCAATATATCTCGGAATGGCTATAGAAATGCCATAATAGGTAGGTATGGTGGCTGTTTTGAGGAAAATATATGGTGGCTGTTTTGAGGAAGGTGGGTTTGATGTACCAGCGAAAGTTGCGCGGTACTAGAGAGGCTAGCAAAGGTGAAAGGGTGAGAGTGCGTATAATCCATGGACTCAACATTAGTCATAAAGTACTCACATACTTATTGCAAAAGTCTATTAGTCATCAAACAAAGCATTAGACGCATGCTCCTAGGGGAGAGGTTGGTAGGAGTTAACCATCGCGCGCTCCCGACCCTCACACAAAGGTCGACAATCATTAAACAAATCATGCTCCGACTTCGTTACATAACGGTTCACCATACGTGCATGCTACGGGAATCACAAACTTCAACACAAGTATCTCTTCCAATTCACAACTACTCACTAGCATGACTCTCATATTACCATCTCCATTATCTCAAAACTATATGCAAGGAATCAAACTTCTCATAGTATCCAATGCATTTAATATGAAAGTTTTTATTATATCCCTCTTGGATGCCTATTATATTAGGACTAAAATCATAACCTAAACAAATTACCATGCTGTTTTAAGAAACTCTCAAAATAATATAAGTGAGGTACGAGAGTTCAATAATTTCTATAAAATATAACACCACCGTGCTCTAAAAAGATATAAGTGAAACACTAGAGCAACATTGCCTAGCTCAAAAGATATAAGTGAAGCACATAGAGTATTCTAATAAATTCACGATTCAGCGTGTCTCTCTCAAAAAGGTATGCAGCAAGGATGATTGTGGCAAACTAAAAAGCAAAGACTCATATCATACAAGACGCTCCAAGCAAGACACATATCTTGTGGTGAATAAAAATATAGCCTCATGTAAATTTACCGATGGATTGAAGACGAAAGAGGGGATGCCTTCCGGGGCATCCCCAAGCTTAGGCTTTTTGGTATCCTTGAATATGGATTGGGGTGCCTTGGTCATCCCCAAGCTTAGGCTCTTGCCACTCCTTATTCCATAGTCCATCAAATCTTTACCCAAAACTTGAAAACTTCACAACACAAAACTCAACAGAAAACTCATGAGATCCGTTAGTATAAGAAAAATAAATCACCACTTTAGGTACTGTTGTGAACTCATTCTTTATTTATATTTGTGTAATACCTACTGTATTCTAACTTCTCCATGGTTCATACCCCCCGATACAACCCATAGATTCATCAAAATAAGCAAACAACACAAAGAAAACAGAATCTGTCTAAAACAGAACAGTCTGTAGCAATCTATAGACTTCGAATACTTATGTAAATCCAAAAATTCTGAAAAATTAGGACAACCAGGGAAATTGTATATCAATCTTGTGTAAAAATTTCAGATCAAAATCATGTTCCAGTGAATTTACAAAATTCCTGGACTGAGAGCAAAAGTTTCTGTTTTCAGCAAAATCAAATCAACAAACACCGTAGACCATCCCAAAGGTCTTACTTGGCTCAAACACTAATTTAAATAAGAAAACACAATTATTACAGAAGTAATAATGTGGAAAACACACCAAAACAGAAGCAAAAAACAGAAAGCAAAAGTAAAATTGGGTTGCCTCCCAACAAGCGCTATTGTTTAACGCCCCTAGCTAGGCAAAACGCAATAGATCTAGGTATTGTCATCTTTGGTATGCAATCCATAAGTAGCTCTCATAATAGATTCATAAGGTAATTTTATTTTCTTTCTAGGAAAGTGCTCCATGCCTTTCCTTAATGCTAAGTGGAATCTAATATTCCCTTCCTTCATATCAATAATTGCACCAATCGTTCTAAGGAAAGGTCTGCCAAGAATAATAGGACATGTAGGATTGCAATCTATATCAAGAACAATGAAATCTACGGGCACATAATTCCTATTTGCAACAATAAGAACATCATTAATTCTTCCCATAGGTTTCTTTATAGTGGAATCCGCAAGATGCAAATTTAAGGAACAATCATCAAATTCACGGAAACCTAGCACATCACATAAGGTTTTTGGAATCGTGGAAACGCTAGCACCCAAATCACACAAAGCATGGCACTCATATTCTTTCATTTTAATCTTAATAGTAGGTTCCCACTCATCATAAAGCTTTCTAGGTATAGAAACTTCCAACTCAAGTTTTTCTTCAAAGGATTTCATCATAGCATCAACGATATGTTTAGTAAAAGCTTTGTTTTGATTATAAGCATGAGTAGAATTCAACATGGATTGCAACAAGGAAATACAATCAATCAAAGAGCAACATCATAATTAAAGTCCTTGAAATCCAAAAGAGTGGGTTCATTGCTATCTAAAGTTTTGACCTCTTCAATCCCATTTTTATCAATCTTAGCGTTAAGATCTATAAACTCCAAATCATTGGGACGCCTTTTAACTAAAGTTGACTCATATCCAATCCCATCTTTATCAAGATTTACATTAGAAAACAAAGATTCAATAGGAGTCACATCAATCACTTTAAGATCTTCATCAATATAATCACGAGAACACACTTTTTCAAGCCATTCACGCTTAGCACGTATTCTAGCGGTTCTTTCCTTACACTCATCAATAGAAATTCTCATAGCTTTTCAAGACTCATTAATATCATGCTTGGGTGGAATAGATCTAATTTTCAAAGAATCAGTCTCAAGAGAAATTCTATCAACGTTCCTAGCCAAATCATCAATCTTGAGCAATTTTTCTTCAATCATAGCATTGAAACCCTTTTGCGAACTAATAAATTCTTTAATATTATTATCAAGATCAGAGGGAATCTTATTATAATTTCCATAAGAATTGCTGTAGGAATTACCATAATTATTAGAGGAATTACTAGGAAACGGCCTAGCATTGAAATTACCTCTATAAGCGTTATTACCAAAATTGTTCCTACCAAAAAAGTTCACATCCATAGATTCATTATTATTTCCAATCAAAGAAGTCAAAGGCATATCATTAGGATCAATAGGAGCACTCTTACTAGCAAAAAATTTCATCAATTCATCCATCTTTTCACTCAAAGTATTAATCTCTTCAATAGCATGCACTTTTTTAGTTGTAGGAGATCTTTCGGTATGCCATTGAGAGTAATTTGCCATAATATTATCTAGGAGTTTAGTAGCTTCTCCTAATGTGATTTCCATAAAAGTACCACCCGCGGCGGAATCTAAGAGATTCCTAGAAGCAAAATTCAATCCAGCATAGAAAATTTGTATGATCATCCATAAACTCAAACCATGCGCGGGGCAATTTCTAATCATTAATTTCATCCTCTCCCAAGATTGTGCAACATGCTCATGATCAAGTTGCTTAAAATTCATTATATCGTTCCTAAGGGAGATGATCTTAGTGGGCGGAAAGTACTTGGAAATAAAAGCATCTTTACACTTATTCCATGAATCAATACTATTTTTAGGCAAAGATGAAAACCAAGTTTTAGCACGATCTCGTAGTGAGAACGGGAATAGCTTCAATTTAACAATATCATTATCCACATCTTTCTTATTTTGCATATCACACAACTCAACGAAAGTATTTAGATGGGATGCGGCATCTTCATTAGCAAGGCCAGAAAATTGTTCTTTCATAACAAGATTTAGCAAGGCAGCATTAATTTCATAAGATTCCGCACTAGTGGCGGGAGCAATCGGAGTACTAATAAAATCATTATTATTAGTATTGGAAAAGTCACACAACTTGGTATTCTCTTGAGTCATCGTGACAAAGCAAGCAATCAAGCACACAAGCAAGCGAAAAGCAAACGAAAAGACGAACGGAAGAAGGGCGAATAAAAAGGCAAATCTTTTTGGAAAATCGTTTTAGAAGTGGGGGAGAGGAAAACGAGAGGCAAATGGCAACTAAAGTAAATGCAAGAGATGAGTTTGTGATGGGTACTTGGTAGGCTTGATGTAGATCTCCCCGGCAACGGCGCCAGAAATTGGCAAGTTGACGGGAGAGTTCTTGTCTTGACTTGCTATGTATCTCCCCGGCAACGGCGCCAGAAATCCTTCTTGCTACTTCTCGAGCATGCGTTGGTTTCCGTGAAGAGGAACGGGTGATGCAGCAAAGTAGATAAGTATTTCCCTCAGTTGTTGAGAACCAAGGTATCAATCCAGTAGGAGATACAAGCAAGTCCCCAATAGATGTACCTACACAAAGAATCAAACACTTGCACCCAACGCTATAAAGGGGTTGTCAATCCCTTCACGGTTACTTGCAAGGAAGAGATCTGAAAGATATAGATAGAATAGGTTGCTTGAACGGAAAGTAAAAAAAAAGTAAAAATAATGCAGCAAGGTATTTTTGGTATTTTTGGTTTTAGATCTGAAAGTATAATATGGAAAATAGACCCGGGGGCCATAGGTTTCACTAGAGGCTTCTCTCATGATGGCAAGTATTATGGTGGGTGAACAAATTACTGTCGAGCAATTGATAGAAAAGCGAATAATTATGAAGATATCCAAGGCAATGATTATGCATATAGGCATCACATCCGTGTCAAGTAGACCGAAATGATTCTGCATCTACTACTATTACTCCACACATCGACCGACTCCTGCCTACATCTAGAGTATTAAGTTCATGACGAATAGAGTAACGCATTAGGTAAGATGACATGATGTAGAGGGATAAACTCAAGCAATATGATGAAAACCCCATCTTTTTATCCTCGATGGCAACAATACAATACGTGCCTCGCTACCCCTACTATGTCACTGGGTGAGGACACCGCAAGATTGAACCCAAAACTAAGCACTTCTCCCATTGCAAGAATTACCAATCTAGTTGGCCAAACCAAACCAATAACTCGAAGAGACTTGCAAAGATATGAAATCATGCATATAAGAATTCAGAAAAGACTCAAATAATATTCATAGATAATCTGAACATAAACCCACAATTCATCGGATCTCGACAAACACACCGCAAAAGAGTATTACATCGGATAGATCTCCATGAAGATCATGAAGAACATGGTATTGAAGAGCAAAGAGACAGAAGAAGCCATCTAGCTACTAGCTATGGACCCGAAGGTCTGTGGTGAACTACTCACGCATCATCGGAGGGGCAATGGAGTTGATGTAGATGCCCTCCGTGATCGAATCCCCCTCCGGCAGATTACCGGAAAAGGCTCCAAGATTGGATCTCATGGGAACCGAGGCTCCTGGCGGCGGAAAAGTGTTTTTGTGGCTCTCTTTGGTATCCAGGGAATATTTGTGAATTTATAGGCCGAAGATTAGGGTTGGGGGAGTTGCCGTGGGCCCACAAGCCAGGGGGCGCGCCCTACCCCCTTGGGCGCGCCCCTGTGGCTTGTGGCCACACGGCGGCTCTCCTGCCTTGGTCTCCAAGCTTGGTAGTTGTCTTCTGGTACAAGAAAAATTATTCTGAATATTTTATTCCGTTTGGACTCCGTTTAATATTCCTAATCTGCAATACTCAAAAACAAGGAAAAAACAGAAACTGGCAGTAGGCTCTAGATTAATAGGTTAGTCTAAAAAATAATATAAAATAGCATATTAATGCATATAAAACATCCAAAACAGATAATATAATAGCATGGAACAAACAAAAATTATAGATACGTTGGAGACATATCAGGCAACCGTGGATACGGCCCACCATGGAAAGTGAAAGTTTGGTGGAAAAAGGAATAAACTTTATTTTCTGTTTGGGAACGGCCTATGATATATCTCGCATGGAAAGTATTGTGAGCTACTTTGTCGTTTTCGTTGCAGGAAAAGCATGCCACCCAAAATATTTTCTCTCTCTCAATTTAAACCTTGAGCTCTGGCAGCTCTACAAATCCCTACTTCCCACTACGAAGGGCCTATCTATTTACTTTATGCAATTTTTATTTATACTTTGAGTCTCCATCTTCTCTTATAAAGCACCAACTAGGGGGCACTATGATCGTACTTGAGCATTGGGCATAGCTAATATTTGAGTGTGTCTCATGAATGGATCAATGATTGAGCATGATGGGCTAGGGATAACTTTCTTTAGTATTGATATTTTGAAAGACATGGTTGCTTGTTGACATGCTTGAGTATTGAAGTCATTATGTTAAAACTAGACTATTGCTTTGAATCATCTATAAGTCCAAATGTCCATGCTATACAAAAGAAAAGAATATATGATAAACATGTTAGGCAGCATTCCACATCAAAAAATTCTGTTTTTATCATTTACCTACTCGAGGACGAGTAGGAATTAAACTTGGGGATGCTGATACATCTCCAACGTATCTATAGTTTTCGCTTGTTCCATGCTGTTATATTATCATTCTTGGATGTTTTACAATCATTTTATAACAACTTTATATCATTTTTAGGGACTAACCTATTGACATAGTGCCAAAGTGCCAGTTGATGTTTTTGCTTGTTTTTCTACTTCGCAGAATATCAATATCAAACGGAGTTCAATCGCGACGAAACTTTTTGGAGATTTTTTCTGGACCAGAAGACACCCAGTGGTACAAAGAAGTGCCGGAGAGGTGGGCCGTGGAGACCACAACCCACCAGGGTGCGCCAGGGGGCCCCGGCGTGCCCTGATGGGTTGTGCCCTCCTCGGGGCCCCTCTCCACCGCCTCTGATGCCTATAAATTCCCAAATATTCCAAAAACCCTAGGGGAGTCAACGAAACACAATTCCAGCCGCCGCAAGTTCCAGAACCTCGAGATCCAATCTAAACACCATCACAGAGGGGTTCATCTTCTTCATAGGTGCCTCTCGGATGATGCGTGAGTAGTCCACCATAGACCTACGGGTCCGTAGGTCTAGAAGACACCCAGTGTACCAGAAGACACCCAGTGGGACAAAGAAGTGCCGGAGAGGTGGGCCGTGGAGACCACAACCCACCAGGGCGCGCCAGGGGGCCCCAACACGCCCTGATGGGTTGTGCCCTCCTCGGGGCCCCTTTACACTGCCTCTGATGCCTATAAATTCCCAAATATTCCAAAAACCCTAGGGGAGTCGACGAAACACAATTCCAGCCACCGCAAGTTCCAGAACCTCGAGATCCAATCTAAACACCATCACGGAGGGGTTCATCTTCTTCATAGGTGCCTCTCCGATGATGCGTGAGTAGTCCACCATAGACCTACGGGTCCGTAGGAAGTAGCTAGATGGCTTCCTCTCTTTCTCTTATGATTCTCAATACAATGGTCTCTTGGAGATCTATTTGATGTAAACTTTTGCGGTGTGTTTGTTGGGATCCGATGAATTTTGAGTTCATGATCAATTTCTATCCATGAATATTATTTGAGTCTTCTTTGATCTCTTATATGCATGATTACTTATAGCCTCGTATTTCTTCTTCGAAACTTTGGTTTAGTTAGGCCAACTAGATCGATTTTTCTTGCCATGGGAAGAGGTGCTTTGTGATGGGTTCGATCTTGCGGTGTTCTTTCCAAGTGACAGAAGGGGCAGCAAGACACGCATGTATCGTTGCTATTAAGGATAACAAGATGGGGTCTATTCCTATATGAATAGATCTTGTCTACATCATGTCATCGTTCTTATTGCATTACTCCGTTTTTCCATGAACTTAATACACTAGATGCATGCTGGATAGCGGTCGATGTGTGGAGTAATAGTGGTAGATGCAGGCAGGAGTCGGTCTACTTATCTTGGATGTGATGCCTATATAATGATCATCGCCTTGGATATCGTCATGACTATTCGATTTTCTATCAATTGCCCAACAGTAATTTGTTCACCCACCGTGCGCTATACCCATGAGAGAAGCCACTAGTGAATCCTACGGCCCCTGGGTCTACTTTTCCAACATATTGCTTTCAGATCTATCTTTTTGCATCTTTGATTTCAGATCTACAAAACCAAAACCCAAAAACATATTGCTGTATATTTTATTTGCTCTTTTTATTTTGTGCTCTTGAGAGATCTATCTCTCCTATATATCACTACCTAATCTATCTTTTTACCGTAGAGAGATTGACAACCTCTCTTTCGCGTCGAGTTGCAAGTATTTGTTATTTGTGTGCAGGTGCTGCTTATTGGGTGGTGGTGATCTTCCTACTGGTTTGATAACCTTGGTTTCATAACTGAGGGAAATACTTACCGTCGTTGTGCTGCATCATCCCTTTCTCTTTGGGGGAAATACCGACGCAGTCTCAAGCCACATCACTGGCCACACACACGCTTTGGCAGTGCAGCTTCTCTCAGCGGCTAGCCCGGGGCGAGGGCCTTCCGGCTCCTCCACCTCCAGCTCCCCGCGCTCCAGCGCCTTTGTCAGCTCCGGCCCAACCGCTGGCCCCGGCTCCCAACAACGGTCGTCTCCACAACAAGTTCCCCGACCAGGACGGGGCCTACGTCGTCTTCACCAGCGAGGGAACCAACAAGCATAGCCAGTGACAGTGCCGGCACGAGGTGAACGCCACCGTACCCTCGGTCCCCCAATTCATGCATTGGTCCGAGAAGCCGGTCACCTGGAGCCGGGCGGACCACCCGGCGGTGATGCCAAACCTTGGAAGCTACGCCCTCATCCTCGATCCCACCATCACCTCCGAGAGGCTCACCTGCCGTTTCTCACGGGTGCTGATCGACGGGGGTAGCAGCATCAACATCCTCTACCGCGACACGCTGCTCAAGCTCGGGCTCAAAGAGAGAGACCTGCAGCCGATCCGGATGATTTTCCATGGCATCATGCTAGGGTGATGTGGCTTGAGACTGCGTCGGTATTTCCCCAAAGAGGAAGGGATGATGCAGCATAGCAACGGTAAGTATTTCCCTCAGTTATGAAACCAAGGTTATCGAACCAGTAGGAGGATCACCAACACCCAATAAGCAGCACCTGCACACAAACAACAAATACTTGCAACCCGACGCGAAAGAGAGGTTGTCAATCTCTCTACGGTAATAAGATAGATTAGGTAGTGATAGATAGGAGAGATAGATCTCTCAAGAACACAAATAAAAAGAGTAAATATGTACCAATATATTTTCCAGTTTTTGGTTTTGTAGATCTGAAAACAAAGATTGCAAAAACATAGATCGGAAAGCAATATGATGGAAAAGTTGACCCGGGGGCCGTAGGGTTCACTAGTGGCTTCTCTCATGAGTATAGCGCATGGTGGGTGAACAAATTACTGTTGGGCAATTGATAGAAAATCGAATAGTCATGACGATATCCAAGGCGATGATCATTATATAGGCATCACGTCCAAGATAGATAGACCGACTCCTGCCTGCATCTACCTCTATTACTCCACACATCGACCGCTATCCAGCATGCATCTAGTGTATTAAGTTCATGGAAAAACAGAGTAATGCAATAAGAATGATGACATAATGTAGACAAGATCTATTCATGAAGGAATAGACCCCATCTTGTTATCCTTAATAGCAACGATACATGCATGTCTTGCTGCCCCTTCTGTCACTCGGAAAGAACACCGCAAGATCGAACCCATCACAAAGCACCTCTTCCCATGGCAAGAAAAATCGATCTAGTCGGCCTAACTAAACAAAAGATTGAAAGAAGAAATACGAGGCTATAAGTAACCATGCATATAAGAGATCAAAGAATACTCAAATAATATTCATGGATAGAAACTGATCATGAACTCAAAGTTCATCGGATCCCAACAAACACATCGCAAAAATTTACATCAAATAGATCTCCAAGAGACCATTGTATTGAGAATCATAAGAGAGAGAGAAGAAGCCATCTAGCTACTGCCTACGGACCCGTAGGTCTATGGTGGACTACTCACGCATCATCAGAGAGGCACCTATGAGGAAGATGAACCCCTCTGTGAAGGTGTTTAGATTGGATCTCGCGGTTCTGGAACTTGCGGCGGCTGGAATTGTGTTTCGTCGACTCCCCTAGGGTTTTTGGAATATTTGGGAATTTATAGGCATCAGAGGTGGTGCGGAAGGGGGCCGAGGAGGGCACAACCCATCAGGGCGCGACGGGGCCCCCCTGGCGCGCCCTGGTGGGTTGCGCTCTCCACGGCCCACCTCTCCGGCAGTTGTTTGGCCCACTGGGTGTCTTCTGGTCTAAAAAATCTCTAAAAAGTTTCATCGCGATTGGACTCCGTTTGGTATTGATTTTCTACGAAGTAAAAAACAAGCAAAAACAGCAACTGGCACTTTGGCACTATGTCAATAGGTTAGTCCCAAAAAATGATATGAAGTTCTTATAAAATAATTGCAAAACATCCAAGAATGATAATATAACAGCATGGAACAAGCTAAAATTATAGATACGTTGGAGACGTATCAGCATCCCCAAGCTTAATTCCTACACGTCCTCGAGTAGGTAAATGATAAAAACAGAATTTTTGATGTGGAATGCTGCCTAACATGTTCATCACATTCTTTTCTTTTGTATAGCATGGACATTTGGACTTATAATCATTCAAAACAATAGTCTAGTTTTAACATAATGACTTCAATACTCAAGCATGTCAACAAGCAACCATGTCTTTCAAAATATCAACACTAAAGAAAGTTATCCCTAGCCCATCATGCTCAATTATTGATCCATTCATGAGACACACTCAAATATTAGCTATGCCCATTGCTCAAGTACGATCATAGTGCCCCCTAGTTGGTGCTTTATAAGAGAAGATGAAGACTCAAAGTATAAATAAAAATTACATAAAGTAAATAGATAGGCCCTTCGCAGTGCGAAGTAGGGATTTCTAGAAGTGCCAGAGCTCAAGGTTTAAATTGAGAGAGAGAAAATATTTTGGGTGGCATGCTTTTCCTCTCAACGAAAACGACAAAGTAGCTCACAATACTTTCCATGCTAGATATATCATAGGCGGTTCCCAAACAGAAAATTAATTTTATTCCTTTTTCCACCAAACTTTCACTTTCCATGGCGGGCCGTATCCATGGTTGCCTTCAATAGCAACACTTTCCAAGGAATTTATTATTTGACAACATAAAGTAAATATTTTTTTTCATTTCGGGAATGGGCATCCCTATTACCGCCGCACTCTCGTGCAATTACAAGTGAATAAACACTCATCTTGAGAATAACACATCTAGCATGGAAAAATACTGGACACTCCCCATCGTTTCATGAGCGGTACGGGCACACAAAAGAGAAAATTTATTTTGAAAATTTAGAGATGTCACTTACAAATTTTCTTGGAATGGCATGGAGAGACCGCATATAGGTAGGTATGGTGGACTCATAAGGCAAAACTTGGTTTAAGGATTTTGGATGCACAAGTAGTATTTCTACTTAGTACAAATGCAGGCTAGCAAATAGATTGGGAAGCAACCAAACCAAGAAACGAAAATTCACATAAGTGAGCATTGAACATAACTAACACCGAATATGCACCACAAGTAGGATGTAACTTCATTGCATAACTATTGACTTTCGTGCATGCATAGGGAATCACAAACCTTAACACCAATATTCCTACTAAGCATAATTACTCATCAACATGACTCACATATTGCTATCATCATGTTTCAAAACTATTACAAGGAATCAAGTTTAATTTGTCCAATGATCTTCATGAAAGTTTTAATTATATCCTCCTTGGATATCTATCACTTTGGGACTAGTTTCATATATTGCCATTGCTTTTTGGCAAGCTCAAACAAATTTAAGTGAAGCACATGAGCATAAAGATTTCGTCTCCCAAAAAGGTATAAGTGAAGCATTAGAGGATTTCTTCAAAATTTACTAACTCTCAAATTAATCTAAGTGAAGCATGAGAGTATTTCTACATAAATTTCCAAGCACACCATGCTCAAAAAGATATAAGTGAAGCACTAGAGCAATTCTATATCTCAAAAAGTTTAAGTGAAGCACATAGAGAAATTCTAACAAATCATAGCATGATTTTGGCTTTCTCAAATAGGTGTGTCCAGAAAGGATACAAAGGAAAAACTAACAAACAAATCAAGCAAAGGTACAAGACGCTCCAAGCAAAATTCATGATATGTGACGAATAAAAATATAGCTCCAAGTAAAATACCGATGGTCATTACAAGAAAGAGGGGATGCCACTCGGGGGCATCCCCAAGCTTAGTTGCTTGTTTCTCTTTGGATATATCTTGGGAGTGCGGTAGCATCCCCAAGCTTAGGATTTTATCACTCCTTATTCCTTCATCCAGCGTGATCTCACCCAAAACTTGAAAAGTTCAATCACATAAAACTCGACAAAATCTTCGTGAGATCCGTTAGTATAAGAAAGCAAATCACTACTTTAGGTACTGTTGCAAACCCATTCATATTTTATTATTGCATTATACCTACTGCATTTTAACTTTACCATGGCTCATACCCTTCAATATAACCCATAGATTCATCAAAACAAGCACAGAATGCAACGAAAACAGAATATGTCTTAAACAGAACAGTCTGAAGTAATCTGTACTCTACCCATACTTCTGTAACTCTAACAATTCTGCAACATCAGGACAATGTAAGGAATTTCTATAGAAACACTTTGTTAAAATGTCAGCTCAAGATCAGGTTCCAGCAAAAAATGAAAATTCATATACTGGACGCAAAGTTTCTGTTTCAGATTCAGCATTACTTCTACTCATCCTATGAATCATCCCAAAGGCTTTACTTGGAACAAACACTAAATAAACCATAAAAACACAATAATAACAGAGGCATAATTGTGTCAACACTCAAAAATAGAAAGCAAAAGGCAAAAATTTATTTATTCATTGGGTTGCCTCCCAACAAGCGCTATCGTTTTACGCCCCTAGCTAGGCATAACGCATAGATTCAAGTATTGTCATCCTTGGTTTTGGATCCATAGGATGCCCTCATGAATGATTCATATGGTGGCTTAATTCTTGTTCTTTGGAAGTGTTCCATACCCTTTCTCAAGGGCAATTTAAAATGAATATTGCCTTCTTTCATATCAATCACGGCACCTATAGTGCGTAAAAACTGTCTACCAAGTATAATGGGACAAGATGGATTGCAATCAATATCAAGCACAATAAAATCAATGGGCACATAGTTCCTATTTGCAAGAATAAGAACATCATTTATTGTTCCCAAAGGCTTTTTAATAGTAGAATCCGCCAAGTGCAAATTAAGAGAACATTCTTCAATCTCGGTAAGACCAAGCACATCACATAGAGATTTCGGAATCATGGAAACACAAGCACCCAAATCACACAAAGCAAAGCATTAATAATTTTTAATCTTGACCTTAATAGTAGGTTCCCACTAATCATGTAATTTTCTAGGAATAGAAATCTCCAACTCCAACTTTTCTTCAAAAGATTTCATCATGGCATCAACGATATGTTTAGTAAAAGTTTTATTTTGCTCATAAGCATGGGGTGAATTCAACATGGATTGAAACAAAGAAATACACTCAATAAAATAGCAACTATGATAATTAAAGTCTTTGCAATCCAAGATAGTGGGCACATCACTAGTTAAAGTTTTGACCTCTTCAAACCCGCTTTATCAAAATTTTCATCAAGATTTTCACCCTCCAAATTATTGGGATGCCTTCTAGCTAAAGTTGACTCTACTTCAGTACCTTCATTATCAATTTTAATATGACTATACAAGGATCAATAGAAGAAACACCAATCACTTTAAGATCTTCATCTTTTTTACGAAGGCAATCACTAGAAAACGATTTTTCTAAGATTTCTGTTTTAGCTCTAAGCATAGCGGTTCTTTTCTTACTTTCATCCATAGAGACATATAAAGCTTTAATAGATTCATCAATCTTAGGCACAAAAGCTTTCAACTTGAGATTTTCAACATCATGAGAAATTCTATCAATGCTTCTAGACATATCATCAATCTTATTCAACTTCTCCTCTATCGTAGTATTGAAAGCCTTTTGCGCATTGATAAATTATTTAATATTACTTTCAAGATCAGAGGTGTTCCTATTATTATTGTGAGAAGAATTACCCTAGGAATTACCATATTTATTAGAGGAATTTCCAGGAAAAGGCCTAGGATTAAAATTACCTCTATAAGCATTGTTATTGTAATTATTTCGAGAGACAAAATTCACATCTACGGAATCACTATTTTGCTCAATCAAAGTAGACAAATGCACATCATTAAGATCAATAGGAGCATTTTTACTAGCAACCAATTTCATCAAAGCATCAACTTTATCACTCAACGTACTAATTTCCTCTACCGAATTAACTTTTTTACTAGTAGGTGCTCTTTTGGTATCCCATTGAGAATAATTAGCAATAATATTATCTAGCAATTTAGTAGCTTCACCCAAAGTAATCTCCATAAAAGTACCACCCGCGGCGGAATCTAAAATATTTCAAGAGACAAAATTCAATCCCGCATAAATTTTTTGTATGATCATCCAAAGATTTAAACCATGAGTAGGACAATTTCTTAGCATCAACTTCATTCTTTCCCAAGATCGTGCAACATGTTCATGCTCAAGTTGCTTAAAATTCATGATTTGCGTCCTAAGGGAAATAATTTTCGCGGGCAGAAAATACTTAGTGATAAAAGCATCTTTGCACTTATTCCAAGAATCAATACTATTGCGAGGCAAAGAGGAAAACCAAATTTTAGCATGATCTCGCAAGGAAAAAAGAAATAGTTTCAACTTAACAATATCATTGTCCACATCTTTTTTCTTTTGCATATCACACAATTCTACGAACGTGTTTAGATGGGACACGACATCCTCATTAGGAGTACCGGCAAATTGATCTTTCATGACAAGATTCAACAAAGTGGCATTAATATCACAAGACTCCGCACTAGTGGCGGGAGGAGCAATAGGTTTACTAATAAAATCATTGTTATTATTATTGGAAAAATCACACAACTTGGTGTTCTCTTGAGTCATCGTGACTACACAAACAAGATTGCAAACAAGGAAGAGATCCGGCAAGAAAAACGGCAAACGAAAAAGTGGGCGAATAAAACGGCAAATTGGTGAAGTGGGGGAGAGGAAAACGAGAGGCAAATGGCAAATAATGTAATTGCAAGGAGATGAGATTTGTGATTAGGAACCTGGTAGATGGTGGTGGAGTCCCCTCGACGCCTACGATAGGCACGTAGAAGAGACCGCTTCCTCCCCGGCAACGGCGCCAGAAATTCCTTTGACGTGGCTTGAGACTGCGTCGGTATTTCCCCAAAGAGGAAGGGATGATGCAGCACAGCGACGGTAAGTATTTCCCTCAGTTATGAAACCAAGGTTATCGAACCAGTAGGAGGATCACCAACACCCAATAAGCAGCACCTGCACACAAACAACAAATACTTGCAACCCGACGCGAAAGAGAGGTTGTCAATCTCTCTACGGTAATAAGATAGATTAGGTAGTGATAGATAGGAGAGATAGAACTCTCAAGAACACAAATAAAAAGAGTAAATATGCAGAAATATATTTTTGGGGATTTTTGGTTTTGTAGATATGAAAACAAAGATTGCAAAAACGTAGATCAAAAAGCAATATGATGGAAAAGTAGACCCGGGGGCCGTAGGGTTCACTAGTGGCTTCTCTCATGAGTATAGCGCACGGTGGGTGAACAAATTATTGTTGGGAAATTGATAGAAAATCAAATAGTCATGACGATATCCAAGGCGATGATCATTATATAGGCATCACGTCCAAGATAGATAGACCGACTCCTGCCAGCATCTACCTCTATTACTCCACACATCGACCGCTATCCAGCATGCATCTAGTGTATTAACTTCATGAAAAAACGGAGTAATACAATAAGAACGATGACATGATGTAGACAAGATCTATTCATGTAGGAATAGACCCCATCTTGTTATCCTTAATAGCAACGATACATGCGTGTCTTGCTGCCCCTTTTGTCACTGGGAAAGAACACCGCAAGATCGAACCCATCACAAAGCACCTCTTCCCATGGCAAGAAAAATCGATCTAGTCGGCCTAACTAAACCAAATGTTCGAAGAAGAAATATGATGCTATAAGCAATCATGCATATAAGAGATCAAAGAAGACTCAAATAATATTCATGGATAGAAAGTGATCATGAACTCAAAATTCATCGGATCCCAACAAACACACCACAAAAGTTTACATCCAATAGATCTCCAAGAGATCATTGTATTGAGAATCATAAGAGAGAGAGAGAGAGAGAGAGAGAGAGAGAGAGAGAGAGAAGAAGCCATCTAGCTACTACCTACGGACCCGTAGGTCTATGGTGGACTACTCACGCATCATCGGAGAGGCACCTATGAGGAAGATGAACCCCTCCGTGATGGTGTTTAGATTGGATCTCGTGGTTCTGGAACTTGCGGTGGCTGGAATTGTGTTTCGTCGACTCCTCTAGGGTTTTTGGATTTTCTGGGAATTTATAGGCACGATAGTCAGTTGAGGGGGTGCCCGAGGTGCCCATCCTCCACCAGGCCATGCCAGGGGGCCTTTGGCGCGCCCTGGTGGGGGATGGCCACCCTGGGCCCCCTCTTCTGGTGTTCTTTGGCCCATCCTCTTTCTTCTGGTCTAGAAAAAATCCACAAAAATCCCCGCAGCGTTTGGTCTCCGTTTGGTACTGATTTTCTGCGAAGTAAAAAACAAGCAAAAACAACAACTGGCACTTTGGCACTATGTCAATAGGTTAGTCCCAAAAAATGATATAAAGTTGTAATAAAATGATTGTAAAACATCCAAGAATGATAATATAACAGCATGGAACAAGCAAAAATTATAGATACGTTGGAGACGTATCAGCATCCCCAAGCTTAATTCCTACTCGTCCTCGAGTAGGTAAATGATAAAAACAGAATTTTTGATGTGGAATGCTGCCTAACATGTTCATCATATTGTTTTCTTTTTTGTATAACATGGACATTTGGACTTGTAAATGATTCAAAGCAATAGTCTAGTTTTAACATAATGACTTCAATACTCAAGCATGTCAACAAGCAACCATGTCTTTCAAAATATCAACACTAAAGAAAGTTATCCCTAGCCCATCATGCTCAATCATTGATCCATTCATGAAACACACTCAAATATTAGCTATGTCCAATGCTCAAGTACGATCATAGTGCCCCCTAGTTGGTGCTTATAAGAGAAGATGGAGACTCAAAGCAAAAATAAAAATTGCATAAAGTAAATAGATAGGCCCTTCGCAGAGGGAAGTGCGAATTTGTAGAGGTGCCAGAGCTCATAGTTTTAAATTGAGAGAGAAAAAATATTTTGGGTGGCATGCTTTTACTGTCAACGAAAATGACAAAGTAGCTCACAATACTTGCCATGCTAGATATATCATAGGCGGTTCCCAAACATAAAATAAAGTTTATTCCTTTTTCCACCAAACTTTCACTTTCCATGGCGGGCCGTATCCACGGTTGCCTTCCATACCAACACTTTCCAAGGAATTTATTATTTGACAACATAAAGTAAATATTTTTTCTTTTCTATTTCGGGAATGGGCATCCCTATTACCGCCGCACTCTCGTGCAATGACAAGTGAATAAACACTCATCTTGAGAATAACACATCTAGCATGGAAAAATATTGGACACTCCCCACCGTTTCATGAGCGGTACGGGCACACAAAAGAGAAAATTGATTTTGAAAATTTAGAGATGGCACATACAAATTTGCTTGGAATGGCATGGAAATACCGCATATAGGTAGGTATGGTGGACTCATAAGGCAAAACTTGGTTTAAGGATTTTGGATGCACAAGTAGTATTTCTACTTAGTACAAATGAAGGCTAGCAAATAGATTGGGAACCAACCAAACCAAGAAACAAAAAATTCACGTAAGTGAGCATTGAACATAACTAACACCGAATAATGCACCACAAGTAGGATGTAACTTCATTGCATAACTATTGACTTTCGTGCATGCATAGGGAATCACAAACCTTAACACCAATATTCCTACTAAGCATAATTACTCATCAACATGACTCACATATTACTATCATCATGTTTCAAAACTATTACAAGGAATCAAGTTTTAATTTGTCCAATGATCTTCATGAAAGTTTTTATTATATCCTCCTTAGATATCTATCACTTTGGGACCAGTTTCATATATTGCCATTGCTTTTTGGCAAGCTCAAACAATTTTAAGTGAAGCACATGAGCATAAAGATTTCATCTCTCAAAAAGGTATAAGTGAAGCATGAGAGGATTTCTCCAAAATTTACCTACTCTCAAATTAATCTAAGTGAAGCATGAGAGTATTTCTACAAAAGTTTCCAAGCACACCGTGCTAAAAAATATATAAGTGAAGCACTAGAGCAATTCTATAGCTCAAAAAGTTTAAGTGAAGCACATAGAGCAATTCTAACTAATCATAGCATGATTGTGGCTCTCTCAAAAGGTGTGTACAGCAAGGATACAAAGGAAAAACAAACAAACAAAGCAAGCAAAGATACAAGACACTCCAAGCAAAACACATGATATGTGACGAATAAAAATATAGCTCCAAGTAAAATACCGATGGTCGTTAGAAGAAAGAGGGGATGCCACTCGAGGGCATTCCAAAGCTTATTTGCTTGTTACTCTTTGGATATATCTTGGGGGTGCGGTAGCATCCCCAAGCTTAGGGTTTTGCTACTCCTTATTCCTTCATCCATCGTGATCTCACCCAAAACTTGAAAACTTCAATCACACAAAACTCAACAAAATCTTCGTGAGATCCGTTAGTATAAGAAAGGAAATCACTACTTTAGGTACTGTTGTAAACCCATTCAAATTTTATAATTGCATTATACCTACTGTATTTTAACTTTACCATGGCTTATACCCCCCAATACAAATCATAGATTCATCAAAACAAGCACACAATGCAACAAAAACAGAATCTGTCTTAAACAGAACAGTCCGAAGTAATCTGTACTCTACCCATACTTCTGTAACTCTTAAAATTCTGAAACATTAGTAAAACGTAAGGAATTTTTATAGAAACACTGTGTTAAAATTTCAGATCAAGATCACGTTCCAACAAAAAATGAAAATTCATATACTGGACACAAAGTTTCTGTTTCAGATTCAGCATCACTTCTACTTATCCTAGGAATCATCCTAACGGTTCTACTTGGCACAAACACTAAATAAACCATAAAAACACAATCATAACAGAGTAATAATTTTTTCAACACTCAAAAATAGAAAGGAAAAAGCAAAAATTTATTTATTCATTGGGTTGCCTCCCAACAAGCGCTATCGTTTTACGCCCCTAGCTAGGCATATTGGATAGATTCAAGTATAGTCATCTTTGGTTTTGGATCCATAGGATGCCCTCATGATTGATTCATATGGTGGCTTAATTCTTGTTCTAAGAAAGTGTTCCATACCCTTTCTCAAGGTAAATTGAAAACGAATATTGCCTTCTTTCATATCAATCATGGCACCTATAGTGCATAAAAACGGTCTACCAAGTATAATGGGACAAGACGGATTGCAATCAATATCAAGCACAAATAAATCAATGGGCACATAATTTCTATTTGCAAGAATAAGAACATCATTAATTCTTCCCAAAGGTTTTTAGACTAGTCACAATGGGAAGTAACATAGAGTAGTAACATACATATGTTACTAGTCTAAGTTACTACCTCCACAGCGGGTACTAACATAGAGGTAGTTACATTGAGCCTTTCATTTATTAGCTTATAGAATCATCTTGCCTTGGAATGTGTTATGTTATAGTAACATAGCATGTTACTCAATTTCTCTCTCTTCTCATTAATTAGCTGCCATATCATATTTTTTGCTTAGGTGGCATCTATGTTACTACCTATGTTACTCCCACTGTGGGTAGTCTTAATAGTAGAATCCGCCAAGTGCAAATTAAGAGAACATTCTTCAATGTTGGTAAGACCAAGCACATCACATAAAGATTTCGGAATCGTGGAAACACTAGCACCCAAATCACACAAAGCAAAGCATTCATAATTTTTAATATTGACCTTAATGGTAGGTTCCCACTCATCATGTAATTTTCTAGGAATAGAAATCTCCAACTCCAACTTTTCTTCAAAAGATTTCATCATGGCATCAACGATATGTTTAGTAAAAGCTTTATTTTGCTCATAAGCATGGGGTGAATTCAACATAGATTGCAACAAAGAAATACATTCAGTCAAGGAGCAGCTATCATAATTAAAATCTTTGCAATCCAAGATAGTGGGCACATCACTAGTTAAAGTTTTGACCTCTTCAAACCCTCTTTTATCAAAATTTTCATCAAGATTTTCGCCCTCCAATTTATTGGGACGCCTTCTAGATAAAGTTGACTCTACTTTAGTCCCTCCATTATCAATTTTAATATTACTAAACAAGGAATCAATAGAAGAAACACCAATCACTTTAAGATCTTCATCACTTTTATAACGGCAATCACTAGAAGACGATTTTTCTAAGATTTCTCTTTTAGCTCTAAGCATAGCGGTCCTATTCTTACTTTCATCCATAGAGACATATAAAGCTTTAATAGATTCATAAATCTTAGGCACAAAAGCTTTCAACTTGAGAGTGTCAACATCATGAGAAATTCTATCAATGCTTCTAGACATATCATCAATCTTATTCAACTTTAATTCTATCGTAGTATTGAAAGCCTTTTGCGCATTGATAAATTATTTAAAATTACTCTCAAGATCAGAGGTGTTCCTATTATTATTGTAAGAAGAATTACCATAGGAATTACCATAATTATTAGAGGAATTTCCAGGAAAAGGCCTAGGATTAAAATTACCTCTATAAGCATTGTTATTGAAATTGTTGCGCGAGACAAAATTCACATCTACGGATTCACTATTTTGCTCAATCAAAGTAGACAAAGGCACATCATTAAGATCAATAGGAGCATTTTTACTAGCAACCAATTTCATCAAAGCATCAACTTTATCATTCAAAGTACTAATTTCCTCTACCGAATTAACTTTTTTACTAGTAGGTGCTCTTTCAGTATGCCATTGAGAATAATTAGCCATGATATTATCTAGCAATTGAGTAGCTTCACCCAAAGTAATCTCCATAAAAGTACCACCCGCGGCGGAATCTAAAAGATTTCTAGAGACAAAATTCAATCCCACATAATTTTTTTGTATGATCATCCAAAGATTCAAACCATGTGTAGGACAATTTCTTATCATCAACTTCATTCTTTCCCAAGATTGTGCAACATGTTCATGCTCAAGTTGCTTAAAATTCATGATTTGCGTCCTAAGGGAAATAATTTTCACGCGCGGAAAATACTTAGTGATAAAAGCATCCTTGCACTTATTCCAAGAATCAATACTATTGCGAGGCAAAGATGAAAACCAAATTTTTGCACGATCCCGCAAGGAAGAAGCAAATAGTTTCAACTTGACAATATCATTGTCCACATCTTTTTTCTTTTGCATATCACACAATTCAACGAACGTGTTTAGATGGGACGCAACATCCTCATTAGGATTACCGGCAAATTGATCTTTCATGACAACATTCAACAAAGCGGCATTAATATCACAAGACTCCGCACTAGTGGCGGGAGGAGCAATAGGCGTACTAATAAAATCATTGTTATTAGTATTGGAAAAATCACACAACTTGGTGTTTTCTTGAGTCATCGTGACTACGCAAACAAGGTTGCAAGCAAGGAAGAGATCTGGCAAGAAAAAGGGCAAACGAAAAAGAGGGCGAATAAAACGGCAAATTGGTGAAGTGGGGGAGAGGAAAACGAGAGGCAAATGGCAAATAATGTAATTGCAAGGAGATGAGATTTGTGATTAGGAACCTGGTAGATGATGATGGAGTCCCCTCGGCGCCTACGATAGGCACGTAGAAGAGACTGCTTCCTCCCCGGCAACAGCGCCAGAAATTCCTTTGACGTGCTTGGACTACGTCGGTATTTCCCCGAAAAGGAAGGGATGATGCGGCATAGCGACGGTAAGTATTTCCCTCAGTTATGAAACCAAGGTTATCGAACCAGTAGGAGGATCTCCAACACCCAATAAGCAGCACCTGCACACAAACAACAAATACTTGCAACCCGACGCGAAAGAGAGGTTGTCAATCTCTCTACGGTAATAAGATAGATTAGGTAGTGATAGATAGGAGAGATAGATCTCTCAAGAGCACAAATAAAAAGAGTAAATATGCAGCAATATGCTTTTGGGTTTTTGGTTTTGTAGATCTGAAAACAAAGATTGCAAAAAACATAGATCGGAAATCAATATGATGGAAAAGTAGACCCGGGGGTCGTAGGGTTCACTAGTGGCTTCTCTCATGAGTATAGCGCACGGTGGGTGAACAAATTACTGTTGGGCAATTGATAGAAAATCGAATAGTCATGACGATATCCAAGGCGATGATCATTATATAGGCATCACGTCCAAGATAGATAGACCGACTCTTGCCTGCATCTACCTCTATTACTCCACACATCGACCGCTATCCAGCATGCATCTAGTGTATTAAGTTCATGGAAAAATAGAGTAATGCAATAAGAACGATGATGTGACACCCTGGCTTTTGGCTACAGTGATCATTGTAATTAAGCTACAGTAATGCCCATGAGCAGTGCCTAATCATTTTGCTAAGTGGGGTTTGATCAAGTTGAAAATTCAAATTTCATTTCAAAATGCCATAGGAATTATTGTGATAAAAATAATTCTGCAAACAGCATAAGAAAAATGTTGTATAATTGTGAAAAATCATAAAACAAATATTATTAAGGAAAACAACATCACCTAGCTCATGGTGTGGACCCCACCATTGAAAACAGAAGCTAAATGCATTTAAAAGTGTTATTAAATTCAAATTGAAAATGCAAACAGTTTCTATAAATGCCCAAACTTGGTGTGGCCATTCAAAATAATGCATGTTATTTTGTGGACCATGTCACACATTTTTTCTAAGGCAAATGGTGGCTAAAAATAAATGGAATAGTTGCTGGAAAAGGAAAACAGAAAAGAAAAAGAAATAAAACAGAAAAAAGGCCAGAGGCCACTTACCTGGGCCTACCTGCTACTGGACCGGCCCAACTCCTGTGTCTCCTACCTGCTCCCTCCCCCGTGTCGACGCCGCCGTGGGCAGCGCCGCGCCGCGTCGTCACCGCTCGCCACGCCGACGGGAGCAGGTGGGCGGGGGGATAAGGCCTCCCCGAGCCACTCCCCTTGCCCGCCTCGCTCACTTTCCCCTCTCCCTCGCTCTCCAACGCCGCTGTTCACCCCCCCCTCCAGATCCGAGCGCTGCCGTCGCCATGGGCGCCGGTTAGCCGCGGCCACCGCCACCTCCGAGCCCTGCCGTCGCGTCCCTCAGCTTCGCCGTGACCTCCTCGACCTCCTCGACCGCGTGCCCGAGCTCCGGAGCCCCTGGAGCGCCCTCACTCCGTCTTCTTCCTCCTCGGGCGCCCGCAGCTCGTCGCTGTCGATTTGCTCCGTCAAGCCCTCCCCGAGCCCACTGTGAACGGCAACGCCCCACTATGAGCTCCCGCACGTCTCCCCCTACCTCTTAGCGCTCGTGTAGGCCGCCGTAGCTAGTTCTCCCCGCACCTGAACTCCGGTTGCCGCCGTTGAGCTCGTGGCCGTCGCTAACATCGCCGTCTTGCTCATCTGAGCCCACCGTCGAGCTCCTGGTGCTTCCAGGAGCACGACCCACCCACGCACGCACTCATTGGTGCCCCCTAGCGTCGTCACCGACGAGCACCCGAACGCATCCGCCGCGGAGCTCGTCGCCGACGAGCCTCCGGTGACCATTTGGTCACGGGCGTACCACCATCGCACTCGCCGCGTCCCATGGATCCCATTCCGCGCTAGCCCCGTTCTTTTTGACCCCTAGAATGCGCGCGCCCAAACTGGCCGAACGCCATCGCCGCCGACGTGCTCGTGGGCGTCGCTGCGGTGCTCCTCCGGCCGCGCCACCGCCTGGGATCGACGCGGCATCATCTCCCCGTTCTAACGCAAGCAACCGTGCCGCAAATGGCCTCCTGTGCGCAAAACCCGAGCCTCGCCGGCATTTCGGGAGCTCGCCGGAGCTCCTCCGGCGACCAAACGCGGCCGCCGCCGGCATAGTTGACCTGGGGCCACCCCCAGGGTCGCTGCCAGCGGGCCCCACGGGCCCCATTGACTGGGTTGACCCAGTCAACGTGCTGACTGGGCAGCCAGTGCCACTGACAGTAGGGCCCCACACCCCCAGTGTCTATGACATTTGGGCCCCACCCTGTCAGGTACTTAATTAGCAACTAATCTAATTAAAATGATTAATTTAGACTAATGTCTCACTGACATGTGGGGCCCTCCCCTAATTAAACCTGTTTAATTTAATTAAAAACCTGAAATAACACTGAGTCTATGGCATGTGGGACCCACTTGTCAGGTTTGACCTGGCTAGCCCCCTGTTGACTGCTGATGCAATGATTGCGTCATGCTGACGTCATCATTCACTATTTTGGATAATGTTGGATTTAACTAATTAAATTAATTCCAGAAATTGATTAAAACTTTGAAAAATCATAGAAAATAATCTGTAGCTCAGATGGAAAAACTTTATACATGAAAGTTGATCAGAAAAATCCCACGAATCCAAATATGCCATCCGTTCATCTGTCACATGCTCCTAGCATGATGAACATGGAACTTTTCCCCTCCGGACCGTTTGACCGATAAATCCAAAGGCCCGGGAAATATCGTCAGATATTCTCCCGCTTCGTCTGTAACGCGTAGTACTGCGTTAGTGCATGCTTAGCCCTGCATATTGCCATGTCATGCATCGTGATTGCATCTGTGCTTTATATTTATTGTTTCTTCCCCCTCTTCTCTCCGGTAGACCTCGAGACTGATGGTGCTGCTGGATACGACTACCCCGTCGACGTTCAGCCTTTTGCCGCAGAGCAGCAAGGCAAGCAAAACCCCCTTGAGCATTCCGATATCGCCTATTCCTCTCCCTCTTATTCTTGGATTAGAATTTTGCTACTGTATTAGTTAGCTCCTATTCTGATGCATAGCCTGTTTTTGATGAACTGTTACTTTACCTGCAATCATACCAACTGTTTAGTATCGGTTGATCAGTGAACCCCTGAGACCCCCCTAGTCCCAGTTGCCCCTGCTTTCATCGACGACACCGAGGACTTGAAGACAGAAGACTCAGTCGTTATGACTGACAAGCCGTTACCGACACATCACCACACACCCCTTAAGTATGGCACTGCAGAGCTACTACCGAGTGCCGAGGGTGATACCTCACTTAGCATTCCCGGTGTTAATTCTGTAGCGTAGCTATCGGTCATGGGTATCGAGGGTGATTCCTCCTTCCCATTTACCGGTAGCAACTCTTGCCTTACTCATACCTCGAGTGGGATCCATCGAGGGTGATTCCTCGGATATCCACTTGGTGTATAGACACACAGTTACTATGACCTGGTTACAGAAACTTGATGAAGACGGGTCGGCCCCAAGGGTACCCGCGAGAGTGATATGTGGTGGGGTGTGCTGGTAAGGCACCCGAGTGTTATTGGCGGGGCGACGGACTGCATTTCATGGTTCGCGCTTGCCCCACACTAATAAAATGCTAAGGGATTGGGTACTTGATCTGAGTTAGGTCGTTGGCCTTAATGCGCACTAACCTTCACGTGGGGAAGTTATGGGCACTCAGCGTCGTTGTATCAACCGAAGCTCTTCGGACGTCAGCAATGGAGCGGCGCGCGACGGATTGGTCTGGAACGCATCGCGCTTGTTACTAAGGGGTGCTAGGACTGCTTCCGGCCGCGTTCGCATCGTGCAGGAGTGCAAGGGCAAGTGGGCCCATGAACCTGCGCGCTTAGGATTTAGACCGGCGGGCTGGCCTCTTCGTTGAGCCTAGGTGGGGCGACGACGTGCTGATATCCCGAGGCCGGGCATGACCTAGGAAAGTGTGTCCGGCCGGAGGTGACTCAGGCGTGTTGGGGAATATGTGGTGCACCCCTGCAGGGATGATAAATCTATTCGAATAGTCGTGTCCACGGTAACAGTACGACTTGGAATTGTGCCTTGACCTTATACAACTATAATTGTAATTTAAATTAAAATGAATTGTGGCTCCGGGATTGCTTCCTCGCAGGGAGTCGAGGAAGGATCTATGGGCGTGGTTACTTAATTAAAATTGCTACAACAATATGACTATATGTGAGATACCAATCTGCACTCTTCTAATGCTGCAAGATGTTGAAGATGCTAGTCTTCGATAGGACTAGGCCTTCTCCCTATTCTTGCTTTCTGCAGCCAGTCCGGATATAATCCCACCTCTTAATAATGATGCATATCTAACATAGTTCTGATGTAAGTCTTGCGAGTACTTCGGATGAGTACTCACGCTGCTATGCCTTTCTCTTTTCCCCCTCGATACGTTGCTGCGTTCAGTGGATGGAGCCCAGGATTTGGAGTGCGCTGGAGATGTCGACTACTACTACCCCGACGGAGGCCCCTACCAGCAGGATGGAGCTTTCTACGACGTAGACTTCTCCGACGTCCAGGAGTAGTTAGGAGGTTCCCAGGCAGGTGGCCTCGCCTCTTTCGATCCGTTGTTTATGTTTGTGTTAGCCTTCTTAAGGCAAAACTTGTCTAACTTATGTCTGTACTCAGATATATTTGCTTCCGCTGACTCGTGTTTATGTCGAGCTTTGTATTCGAGCCCTCGAGGCCCCTGGCTTGTAATATGGAGCTGTATGACCTTTGTATTTGTGTCTTTTGTTGTGTTGTGATATCAATCAGTGTGCATGATTAGCGTACGGACAAGAATGGGGGCGTCACAGATGACATGATGTAGACAGGATCTATTCATGTAGGAATAGTTCCCATCTTGTTATCCTTAATAGCAACGATACATGCGTGTCTTGCTGCCCCTTCTGTCACTGGGAAAGAACACCGCAAGATAGAACCCATCACAAAGCACCTCTTCCCCTGACAAGAAAAATCGATCTAGTTGGCCTAACTAAACCAAAGATTCGAAGAAGAAATACGATGCTATAAGCAATCATGCATATAAGAGATCAAAGAAGACTCAAATAATATTCATGGATAGAAACTGATCATGAAATCAAAATTCATCGGATCCCAACAAACACACCGCAAAAGTTTACATCAAATAGATCTCCAAGAGACCATTGTATTGAGAATCATAAGAGAGTGAGAAGAAGCCATCTAGCTATTGCCTACGGACCCATAGGTCTATGGTGGACTACTCACGCATCATCGGAGAGGCACCTATGAGGAAGATGAACCCCTCCGTGATGGTGTTTAGATTGTATTTCGAGGTTCTAAAACTTGCGGCAGCTGGAATTGTGTTTCGTCGACTCCTCTAGGGTTTTTGGATTTTCTGGGAATTTATAGGCATGATAGTCGGTTGAGGGGGTGCCCGAGGTGCCCATCCTCCACCAGGCCGCGCCAGGGGGCCTCTGGCGTGCCCTGGTGGGGGATGGCCACCCTGGGCCCCCTCTTCTGGTGTTCTTTGGCCCATCCTATTTCTTCTGGTCCAGAAAAAATCCACAAAAATCCCCGCAGCGTTTGGTCTCTGTTTGGTACTGATTTTTTGCGAAGTAAAAAACAAGCAAAAACAGCAACTGGCACTTTGACACTAGGTTAGTCCCAAAAAATGATATAAAGTTGTAATAAAATGATTGTAAAATAGCAACAAGCAAAAACAACAATAGGTTAGTCCCAAAAAATGATATAAAGTTGTAATCAAATGATTGTAAAACATCCAAGAATGATAATATAACTGCATGGAACAAGCAAAAATTATAGATACGTTGGAGACATATCATTGTGCAACAGTCACTTCATAAATTCTTGTTGTGCAACAGTCACTTCATATTTCAACAATCACTTCACATTTTCTAGTGTCACCCAACAGAAACATGCAACAAAATCAAATCAACAGAAATTCCACAACAGAGACAGGACATGTTCAGTGGTCCCATGAACATGCAACATGCACAATCAAATCACACTACCGGAGCAGGCCATTAATAGAAAACACTATGGAGCAGGCCATTAACAGAAAACACTATGGGAGGAGGCACAATCAAATCACACTATGGTAGCAGGCCATTAACAAGTTTCATGAAATTGGAGTAGGGCAACTAACCAATGCAGGCAATAACCAGAGGCATCAACAAATGCAACTAAGTGTCTGAGTGTCTCATGTTTCTTAGATACAAACAAGCTGGACATGTTGAGCAGAGCAATTGTTTCAGGAATTATAGAGGCTCATGTGCAACTAAAATTTGAGAGGCTCATTGCTCTGTTTTTCACACAGGCGTTCATGTTTCAGAGTGGATCAGAGCTAGAGTTTCAGAAACAGGGGATCTCATCGAAGACTGTTGATGGGATCTGCTCGATGGAGCTTCAGGAAACACCACCGAGGGATTTGTGAACCAACTAGAAGATCCAGCTCGCGGCGGAAGCCCCCTGGCGGCGCTTGGAGCTAAGAAAGATGGTCGGGCCCGTCCTCCAAGCAGGGGTCATCGGTCAGCTAGGTTGTCGTCCGATCCGACCATCTGGCACGCGATGTGGTGCGCCATGGAGTTCTGCCATGCCGGCCGCGACACATTTTGCGGTGGTTGCAAGCGGCGCCGCGCTGGGCGCAGGTCTGTCGGGGCCGGACAACAAGCTTATTTCTGAAACTGGACCGTTGTTTCAGGTTGTATCTGGTCGGGGGGAGGTGACCCAGCTGGTAGATCGGACGGCTACGCGCGTGTATATCAGACGGCTAGTAGGGTGGTGGATATTTGCTACGGATCCACCGGTGGATGCCTAGCAGCCCCCATATCTGCATAAATCAGAATGTTTCGGCCTGGATGGTGAAAATCATTTTTGTTATGTTCTCGCATTGTTAGTGCATCTCCGACGACGTGCATCACACCACCTGTAAAAGGTCTAGATTGTGTTGTCCGAACACTTTGTGCCCTCCAACACCATCCATTGAACGTTTGCGGACCGGTCCGCGCGTCTGAATTTCCCCAAACCAGAAGCAAACCTGGAGGAGGTTTGTGAACGTTCGGACAACCGCCATGTCAGACTTACACACCTCCGGCCTATAAGAAAAACCACATGAAGCCCCTCTTTTCTCAGTTGGTTCCTCCGTCCTTATAATGCATTCACGTAGTTTGAGGTCCCTGTCGCCACTGTACTACCCACTCTGCCGCCAAAGCCTTTCCAGACCTCCGCCATGCCACCCGGGCGCCATCCGACTTGCCAACGCCTTCCTTCCACCTCTGGTCTGCCCACCGCCCAGGTACTCTTCGCCCCTGCTCATTATCGCCCGTGGCAGACACAATGCCCGGCAAGTGTTCGCTCAAATGCCATAGCCAAATTTATTGACGCTTTTGTTGTTTATTTTGAAACAAACACGATGTATTCGTCCTTGAAGTACTTCTACATCGAGCTCATGAATTCGTCCTTGTCAGATGATGATGAATATGAGGATTAAATGGCGATGATGCATACAGTTCTCGAAGATGCCCAACATGCAGAGGAGCATGTTCTCAAATTCAAAGAACCAATCAAGGGGCATCGAATGTTAAATTGGAAGAGGACACATGTGCATATGATGTTGATGGATGAATACATTGTCCCTGATGTGCTATCTGAGTCCTTTTTCCATCATCGATTCCGGATGAGCCAAACCGTGTTCGATCGCCTCTACATTGGTGTATGGGCCTATGATGACTACTTCATATTGAAGAAGTATATATTCGATAACACCGGGTTCCCTATATAGCAAAGTACACAGATGCATTTGATGATGCTTTCCTATGGTGATGGTGTCCTGGATTAGGGGCTACTCACTATGTCGGATTACTAGTCATGGGCCGGGCTGAGGATCACATACAATCAAAGAATGGGCCATGCTTGCCATGACCCTTGACATATTCAAGATAGAAGCTTCTGAAAACTTGGCATACACTTCAAGGCATATTCAAATATTTGGCATGTTTATCTCTAGATAGAACCGGCCATGTGTAACCATAGATACCCCCGGGCCCTATATAAGCCGAGGAGTTTAGTCTGTAGAGGCAAGATTATTTTAGATACATACATATGATCTCGAGATAGGTCATCATGTGCGTTGTACTCCAACGCAATGAACATAACAGAAGCGGGACATAGGATGACGGTGTCCTAGATTAGGGGATGCTCGTCACGTCGACCTGCCACTCATGGGTCGGGCCGAGGACCCACCGACAACTAAAGAATGGGCCATGTAATCATGGACCCCAATGTGCTCAAGATGGAATCCTCCAAAGACATGGTGCATACTCCAAGACATATTTTAATGGTCGGCATGTTTATCCCTAGGTGTAGCCGACATACTTGTAACCCTAGATACCCCCGGTGCCTATATAAGCTGAGGGGTTTTGACCATACAGGTTAAGGGAATTCACTCATACGATCTTGAGGTAGATCATCATGTACTTTGTACCCCCATAACAATCAATATAGTTAGAGCATGACATAGGTTTTTACCTCTTAGAGAGGGCCCGAACCTGGGTAAACATATTGTCTTTCTCTACTTCATGTTACTATCTAGCAGAGACCATCAACTCGGGATCCCCTAACCGAGATCCGCCGGCTTTAGCAACGACAATAGGGGTTTACTTCTTCGAGAGCGCCCGAACCTGGGTAAATATCGTGTCCCTTGTTCATCCCGTTACCATCAAGCTAAGATCACCAACTCGGGACCTCCTACACGAGATCCACCGGATCTAGCTCTGATACTGGTGGCCCCTGCAGGTCCCTCTTGTGTGGTCAGGATGGCTTGATGGCGTCATCGCTCGATGATCAAATCTGCACCTACGTAGAAACTACGCCGGAGCGCCCGGATCTCGGTTCAACCGAAACGTTAGAGAATCTCGAATCCCAAACCCCCGTCGGGACATCGATCTCGACAACTCACAATTCGCGAACGAGTCATCGGCCATGACTTCAGATTTGACCGAAGAGCCATTTGCAATCATCGCCCGGTCACTGATTTTGCTCCAGCCGTAGGGTGGAACCAACGCTCCACAGGACCAAGCTTTGAGTTCGGATTCGATCATCTACCACAACGGCCACGCATTCCAAGCCGTACATGTGATCTCAAAGACTAAGTATCAACTTCGGGAAAATTCACCGGGGGGCCAATCTTTCCCTTCTTCTTGTTATTTATGGCAGGTATACTTTCAAAAGCCAAGAAGATGTTATCAGTAATGAGTCTACCAGGGACAAAAGCACTCCGTACTGGAGAGATGATATCATCAAGGTGTCCTTTTAGTCTAAGACTACCCACAATGGGAAGTAACATAAAGTAGTAACATGCATATGTTACTAGTCTAAGTTACTACCTCCACAATGGGTAGTAACATAGGGGTAGTAACATTGAGCCTTTCATTTATTAGTTTATAGACTCATCTTGTCTTGGTATGTGTTATGTTACTCATAGGGGTAGTAACTAGCTATGTTACTCAATTTCTCTTTCTTCCCATTAATTAGCTGTCACATCATATTTTTTCCTTAGGTGACATCTATGTTACTACCTATGTTACTCCCACTTTGGGTAGTCTAAAAGCGATCGTATTTGAGATTACTTTATAGAGAACATTAAAGAGGCTAGTTGGTCTATATTGGGTAATCTGGACAGGCTCATCAACTTTTGGGATTAAGTCAATTACCATGGAATTCCATCCTTCTGTCATTACTTTTGGCATTAATAGCCTTGAGAATCTCCGCAGTAAGCACACCCCCAATAACGTGCCAACATTTTTTAAATAAAATTGCATGAAGCCCATCCATACATGGTGCCTTCATGTCACCAATTGAGAACAGAACCTTCTTTGCCTCCTCGGATGTATATGGTTTCAAAAGTTCATCATTCATCTCCGATCGTGACACGAGGTACCACTTTATTCATGAGAACAACATCTGATTCATCAATTTCAGTAGTAAACAAACCAGCAAAATAATCAGAGATAAGAGGGTTCAGATAAGAAGTAACCTCACGCCATACTGCCTGGTCATTTCTCAAAATTTTTGATGCGATTTTCCGTTCGATGGGCTGCAGCCAAATTGTGGATCTAACCTATTGTTTTCATGTAGTTAGTTAACGGATTTTTGTGTGGAATATTCTGGCGACATTTTGTGAACTTCATGGCTTTCACAAAAAAGACTTGTGGTCCCGAAAATAGGGAAGTGTTCTTTTTTTTACATATGTCAGCAAGTGAACTTGTAACATTTTTTACTAGACCCTAGTAAGTATGTAACACCCCGAGTGTTATGCTACAGTAAACTCATGCTAATGATGCCATGTCATCATATTTTACTAAGCTTGTTTGCCTCTTAATAAAAACCCTAGAGAAAGACAAATTTCCACTTGATAAAAATCAAAGCCAATTTCGAATTTTAAAATAAAGCTAAATTATTATTTCATCAAAATATCAAACAAAATTGTTGATTGGGTTGCAAATATTCCCTAAGTAATTATGTTAGGAAAACAATATCACTTATTTGCTTAAATGGGCTATAGCAAATTAAAACAGTGTTAAATCAGCTTTTTAAATACTTTTTCCATTTTGTGAAAAATCCAATTCAATTCAAACTCCTCCCAAACTTTTTGTGACAGTGCTAAATAATGCAAAGTAATTAAGTGGCTAAGTTACATATTTTACAACACTCATTTGCTCCTAAAAATAAATGCAAAACAGTAGCTAATTGAATTAAAGAAAAGATTAAAGAGAAACACAGACATTGTGCAGCTAAAGCCTAGTGCTACAGCGCGTAGCCCAGCCCACCTAAGGCCTTCCCGTAGCTGCGTACAGGAAGGAGGCAGGACCATGGCGTGCCGGCCATCCGTGGCCTCCATGGCGCGATGGTCGACGGCTGGCGCTACAGGGTGCCTGGGAGAGGATAAGGCCGACGCCCTCTACCCTATGGATGAACCCTAGCGCCACTTCCCCTTTCCCTCGTTCACGTTTCTTCCCGCACGAGACAGCCGCCGTCGTCGCCATGACCGTCCTCGTTCCCGCGGCCACCGTGCTCCCCGGCGCCCGTGGATATGTCCAGGAGGTCCGTCGCGGCCGAATTCGTCCGTCCCGGGGACCAGCTCGAGCCGGGGCGCCGTCGAGCTTTGGGATCGAGCCATCTTCCCCACCACGGCCGCCGCCCTTCGTCATCGCGTTCGTCGCATCCGGCCACCCCCGCGCCCTCTAACCTTGTCCACGACCTCCAGGGTGAGCTTCTCCCCCGATTCCCCACTTTTCCCCCTTCGATCCGTTCCGTTTTACGCCGTGGGCCGAGCTCCAGTGTCCGCGTACGCGCGCCTGCTGCTCCTTGCGTGATGCTGTTGCTCCCGCTGCGGGCTGCTGTCGCTACTGCTACCTGCTGCTGCTCGCCTGCAGCCGTGCTCGTTGCTGCTCCCCGCGCCCCTTGCTCCTGCTAGCTGCGGTTAGCTGCTGCTACCACTGGCTCGCTGCTTCTTTGCCCGCCATTGCGCTGCTGCTGCTTGGTACTGCTACTGCCGCTGCTAGCTGTGCTGTTTGCTGCTGCATATGCGTTGCCGCTGCTTCCAATGCATGCTGTTGCTATCCATATTTGCCATGGCCGTGTGCCTGTGTGTGCAGCGTGGGTGTGTGTGTGTGTTGTGTGCGACCGGCTATGGCAGCCACAGCCGTGTGTGGCCGGCCGGTGTTAAATTAGTACTAGATTAGTAGACTAGTAAATGACATGTGGGACCCCAACCCTGTTCACTTTGACCAGTCAATTTGACTTGGTCAATTTGGATTAATTAAATATAACAATTCCTGAAAATCTTGAATATTGATAAAACTTTAAAAATTAATATAAAATAAACCGTAAGTCAGATGAAAATATTTTATACATGAAAGTTGTTTAGAAAAATCCCACGGTTCCGAATACGCAGTCCGTTTGTCTGTCATGTGTTCCTATCATAACGAACGTGGAACTTTTCCATCGTTTTCGTCTGTCCGGTAGTAGCCCGAGACCGGGAAAATATCGTCAGATATTCTTCCGACCCGTCTGCGACGTGTAATACTGCGTTAGTGCATGCCTAGCTCTGCATATTGCCATGTCTTGCATCGTGATTGCATCTGTGCTTTATATTTATTGTTTCTTCCCCCTCTTCTTACCGGTAGACCCTGAAACTGATGGTGCTGACGGGTACGACTACACCGTTGATGATCGGCCTTTTGCCGCAGAGCAGCAAGGCAAGCAACCCCCCTTGAGCATTCCGATATCGCCCATTTCTTTCCCTCTTATTCTTGCATTAGTTTTTGCTACTGTATTAGTTAGCTCCTATTCTGATGCATAGCCTGTTTTTGATAAACTGCTACTATACCTGCAATCATATCAACTGCTTAGTATAGGTTGCTCAGTGAATCCCCTGTGACCCCTTAGTCCCAGTTGCCCCTGCTTCTTCGTCGACGACTCGAAGACTCGGTCAACCGACCGACAAGCCAGGCCCCTCACATCACCGCACACCCCTTTTGTTGTACGACTCTGCAGAGCTACTATCGAGTACCGAGGGTGACACCTCGTGAAGTACTTATGCTGCTAACTCTGTAGTGCAGCTAGTCGGTCGTGGTTATCGAGGGTGATTCCTCCTTCACCACTCTCGACGACGACTCTGTCGTGCAACCCCTCAAGTGTGGGACCCTCGAGGGTGATTCCTCTAAGTCCACCTTGACGGTTTCATCGAGCGGGACCCTTTGAGGGTGATTCCTCAGGTTCCGTCTTGATGTTTTATGCACACAATTAAAATGACTGATTACAAAAACATGTTGGTGATGGGTCGGCCCTGAGGGGTACCCACGGTTTGATGATGATGAGGCGTGGACGGGCGGAGAGGCCCTTGCCACACATCCTCGAGACGGGGCGACGGGACCGCACTTCATGGGTCGCGCTTGCCTCGCATTAATAAAATGCTAATGGGTTTGGGTATTTGATCTGAGTTGGTCGATTGACCTTTTACGCACCAAACCTTCACGTGGGATAAGTTATGGGTACTCAGCGTTGTTGTATTAGCCGAAGCTCTTCGGACGTCAGCAATGGAGCGGCGCGCGCCCGAGTGGCCTGGACGGCACAGCTCTTGGATTAGACTGTGCTAGGGCTGACCTCGGCCGCGTACGCATCGTGTAGGAGCGCAAAGGGCAAGTGGGCCCATGACCCCTATGCGCTTAGGATTTAGACCGGCGGGTTGGCCTCTCTGTTGAGCCTAGGTAGGGCGACGACGTGTTGATATCCCGAGGCCGGGCATGACCCAGGAAAGTGTGTCCGACCGGAGGTGATCAAGCGTGTTGGAAATGCGGTGCACCCTTGCAGGGATGAATTCATCTATTCGAATAGCCGTGTCCACGGTAACAGGACGACTTGGAGTTGTACCTTGATCTACTACAACTAAAATTGTGACTTTATTTTGAAATAAATGTTGGCTCCGAGATTGGTTCCTCGCAGGAAGTCGAGGAAGAATCTCTGGGCGTGGTTACTTAATAAAATTTGCTACAATAATATTGCTATATATGAGATACCAGTCTACTCTCTTCTAACGCTGCAAGATGCTGAAGATGCTAGTCTTCGATAGGACTAGGCCTTCCCCTCATTCTTGCTTTCTGCAGTCAGTCCAGACATAATCCCCCATTCCCTTGATAATGATGCTGTTGGAAATATGCCCTAGAGGCAATAATAAATTGGTTATTATTATATTTCCTTGTTCATGATAATCGTTTATTATCCATGCTATAATTGTATTGATTGGAAACTCAAATACATGTGTGGGTACATAGACAACACTGTGTCCCTAGTAAGCCTCTAGTTGACTAGCTCGTTGATCAAAGATGGTTAAGGTTTCCTAGCCATTGACATGAGATGTCATTTGATAACGGGATCACATCATTAGGAGAATGATGTGATGGACAAGACCCAAACTGTAAACGTAGCATTTGATCGTGTCAGTTTATTGCTATTGTTTTCTGCATGTCAAGTATCTGTTCCTTTGACCATGAGATCATGCATCTCACTGACACCGGAGGAATACCTTGTGTGTATCAAACGTCGCAACGTAACTGGGTGACTATAAAGGTGCTCTACAGGTATCTCCGAGGGTGTCTGTTGGGTTGGCATGGATCAAGACTGGGATTTGTTACTCCGTATGACGGAGAGGTATCTCAGGGCCCACTCGGTAATACAACATCACAATGAGCCTTGCAAGCAATGTGACTAAAGTGTTAGCCACGAGATCTTGTATTACGGAACGAGTAAAGAGACTTGCCGGTAACGAGATTGAACTAGGTATAGAGATACCGACGATCGAATCTCGGGCAAGTAACATACCGAAGAACAAAGGGAACAGCATACGGGATTAACTGAATCCTTGACATAGAGGTTCGACCGATAAAAGATCTTCGTAGAATATGTAGGAGCCAATATGGGCATCCAGGTCCCGCTATTGGTTATTGGCCGTAGAGGTGTCTCGGTCATGTCTACATAGTTCTCGAACCCGCAGGGTCTACACACTTAACGTTTGGTGACGATTAGTATAATTGAGTTATTATGTTGGTGACCGAAAGTTGTTCGGAGTCCCGGATAAGATCCCGGACATGACGAGGATCTCCGGAATAGTCCGGAGGTAAAGATTGATATATGTGATAATAGTGTTTTGATCTCCGGAAGAGTTCCGAAGTTCACCGGAAGGGGTTCCGGATGTTTACCGAAGTGTTCGGGTGCAGCAACACTTTATATGGGCCAAAGGGATAAAGCCCACGAGGTATTGGAAAGTGCAAAAGTAGTTTTGCTGCCGCGTAAGCGGTACTACCGCTTGTTGAAGCGGTACTACCGCCCGAGCGGTACTACCGCTTGTGTGAAGCGGTACTACCGCTTGTGTGCGGCTGTGCACGGTTCGGCAGGGATCCGAGTTGGACTCTTTCCCTGCGGGCCAAACCGACCTTGTGCGGGCAAAACCGACCCGGAGGAGGCTTTTACTCCAAGTTTAGACCCCAAGGCTCAACATATAAATAGAGGGGCAGGGCTAGCACACGGGACACATCAGGATTTCCCAAGCCGTGTGCCGGCAACCCTAGCCCTCTAGTTCCTCCGTCATAATCTCCGTAGTGCTTGGCGAAGCCCTGCAGAGATTGTTCCTCACCACCATCACCACGCCGTCGTGCTGCTGGAACTCAACCACTACTTCACCATCGCTCGCTGGATCGAGGAGGTGAAGGCGTCATCAAGCCGTACGTGTGTTGAACGCGGAGGTGCCGTCCGTTCGGCACTAGATCGGAAGGATCGTGATTGGATCGCGGGACGCTCGGCGATTTGGATCGCGAAGACGTTCGACTACATCAACCGCGTTTATTAACGCTTCCGCTTAGCGATCTACAAGGGTATGTAGATTCACTCTCCCTCTCGTAGATGCTCATCACCATGGATAGATCTTATGTGTGCGTAGGAAATTTTTTGTTTCCCATGCAACGTTCCCCAACAGTGGTATCAGAGCTAGGTCTATGCGTAGATGAGATCTCGAGTAGAACACAAACGAGTTGTGGGCGTGGATGTATACATATTGCTTGCCGTTACTAGTTGATACTTGATTCCGCGGTATTGTGAGATGAAGCGGCCCGGACCGACATTACGCGTACGCTTACGCGAGACTGGTTTCACCGCTGCGTGCACTTGTTGCATAAAGGTGACTGGCGGGTGTCTGTCTCTCTCACTTTAGTTGAATCGGTTCAATGAAGAGGGTTCTTTTAGAAGATCAAAAAGCAATCACTACACCACGTTGTGGTTTTGCGTAGGTAAGAATCGTTCTTGCTAGATACCCGTAGCAGCCACGTAAAATTTGCAACAACAATTAGAGGACGTCTAACTTGTTTTTGCAGGGTATGTTGTGATGTGATATGGCCAATTACATGATGAGATATATGTGATGTATGAGATGATCATGTATTGTATAGAATATCACGACTTGCATGTCGATGAGTACGGCAACTGGCAGGAGCCATAGAGTTGTCTTTAATTATTGTATGACCTGCGTGTCAATCATTAAGCGCTATGTAATGCTTTACTTTATCGCTAAACGTTAGCTATAGTCGTGGAAGCAACAGTCGGCGCGACAACCTTATGGCGACACGTTGATGGAGATCAAGATGATGGAGATCATGGTGTCATGCCGGTGACGATGGAGATCATGCCGGTGCTTTGGAGATGGAGATCAAAAGCACAAGTTCATGGCCATATCATGTCACTTATGATTTGCATGTGATGTTAATCCTTTTATGCATCTTATTTTGCTTAGGACGACGGTAGCATTATAAGGTGATCCCTCACTTAAATTTCAAGATAAATTGTGTTCTCCCCAAGTGTGCACCGTTGCGAAAGTTCGTCGTTTCGAGACACGCCGTGATGATCGGGTGTGATAGACTCTACGTTCGCATACAACGGGTGTAAGCCATGTTACACGTGCGGAACACTCGGGTTAAACTTGACGAGCCTAGCATGTACAGACATGGCCTCGGAACACAAGAGACCGAAAGGTCGAACATGAGTCATATAGTAGATATGATCAACATGAAGATGTTCACCATTGAAACCACCTCAACTCACGTGATGATCGGACTTGAGTTGGTGGATTTGGATCATGTTACACTCGAATGATCGGAGGGATGTCAATTTGAGTGGGAGTTTTTTAAAATATGATTAACTAAACTCATTATCTAAGAACAATAGTCTAAGTTGTCTTTGCTATATTTATGTTGTAGATCATGGCTCGCGCAGTAGCACCCCTGAATTTTAATGCGTTCCTAGAGAAAGCTAAGTTGAAAGATGATGGAAGTAACTTTGTGGACTGGGCCCGTAATCTAAGGATTATCCTTACGGCTTCCCAGAAGGCTTATGTCCTTGATGCACCGCTTGGTGATCCACCCGCTCCAGTTGAGTCTCTAGACGTTGTGAACGCCTGGCAGGCTCGTTCTGATGATTACTCAATAGTTCAATGTGCAATGTTGTATGGCTTAGAACCGGGACTTCAAAGACGTTTTGAACGTCATGGAGCATATGAGATGTTCCAGGAGTTGAAGTTTATCTTTCAGAAGAATGCCCGGATCGAGAGATATGAGATCTCCGATAAGTTCTATGCTTGCAAGATGGAGGAGAACGGGTCTATCAGTGATCACGTGCTCAGAATGTCTGGGTACTCCACCCGTCTGGCTGAGTTAGGGATGCCCCTTCCGCCAGAGGCTATCACTGACAGAGTTCTTCAATCATTGCCACCTAGCTACAAGAGCTTCGTGTTGAACTATAACATGCACGGGATGAACAAGTCAGTCGCCGAGCTGTTTGCGATGCTGAAAGCCGCTGAGTCTGAAATTCAGAAGGAGCATCAAGTGTTGATGGTCAATAAAACCACTAGTTTCAAGAAAAATGGCAAGGGTAAGAAGGGTAACTCCAAGCAGAGTGGCAAAGCAGTTGCTCCTCTCGTGAAGAAACCCAAGGCTGGACCCAAACCAGAAACTGTGTGTTTTCATTGCAAGGGAACTGGACACTGGAAGCGGAATTGCCCCAAGTATTTGGCTGACAAGAAGGCGGCCAACAACAAACAAGGTATATATGATATACATGTTATTGATGTGTACCTTACCAACCCTCGTTGTAGTGCCTGGGTATTTGATACCGGTGCGGTTGCTCATATTTGCAACTCAAAACAGGAACTGCGGAATAGACGGAGGCTGGCAAAGGACGAAGTGACGATGCGCGTGGGAAATGGTTCCAAGGTTGATGTGATCGCCGTCGGCACGCTCGCTCTTCGATTACCGTCGGGAGTGATGAACCTAAATAAGTGTTATTTGGTGCCTGCGTTAAGCATGAACATTATATCTGGATCTTGTTTATTGCGAGACGGTTACTCATTTAAATCAGAGAATAATGGTTGTTCTATTTATATGAGTAATATCTTTTATGGTCATGCACCCGATGTGAGGGGTTTATTCTTGTTGAATCTCGATAGTAATGATACACATGTTCATAACATTGATGCCAAAAGATATAGAATTGATAATGATAATACCACTTTCTTGTGGCACTGCCGTTTAGGTCATATTGGCGTAAAACGCATGAAGAAGCTCCATGCTGATGGACTTTTGGAGTCACTTGATTTTGAATCACTTGACACATGTGAGCCATGCCTCATGGGCAAGATGACTAAAACGCCGTTCTCTGGAACAATGGAACGGGCAAGTGACTTATTGGAAATCATACATACTGATGTGTGCGGTCCGATGAGTATTGAGGCGCGCGGTGGTTATCGTTACTTTCTCACCTTCACTGATGACTTAAGTAGATATGGGTATATTTACTTAATGAAACACAAGTCTGAAACATTTGAAAAGTTCAAACAATTTCAGAGTGAAGTTGAGAATCATCGTAACAAGAAGATTAAATTCCTACGATCTGATCGAGGAGGAGAATATCTGAGTTATGAGTTTGGCAGTCACTTAAGACAGTGTGGAATTGTTTCACAATTGACACCGCCTGGAACACCACAGCGTAATGGTGTGTCCGAACGTCGTAATCGAACCTTATTGGATATGGTGCGATCTATGATGTCTCTTGCCAATTTGCCACTATCGTTTTGGGGTTATGCATTAGAGACAGCTGCATTCACTTTAAATAGGGCACCATCGAAATCCGTTGAGACGACGCCATATGAACTTTGGTTTGGCAAGAAGCCAAAGCTGTCGTTTCTTAAAGTTTGGGGATGTGATGCTTATGTCAAAAAGCTTCAGCCTGAAAAGCTGGAACCCAAAGCGGAGAAATGCGTCTTCATAGGATACCCAAAAGAGACAGTTGGGTATACCTTCTACCTCAGATCCGAAGGCAAAGTATTTGTCGCTAAAAACGGAACATTTCTTGAGAAAGAGTTTCTCTCGAAAGAATTGAGTGGGAGGAAGATAGAACTTGATGAGGTTGTTGAACCTTTACTTCAACCTGAGAGTAGCGCAGCGCAGAAAATTGTTTCTGTGGAGCCTACATTAGCTGAAGAGGAAGTTAATGATGATGATCATGAAGCTTTGGATCAAGTTGCTATCGAACCTCGTAGGTCGACAAGGACGCGTACTGCTCCTGAGTGGTACGGCAACCCTGTCTTAGAGGTCATGTTGTTAAACAACGATGAACCTATGAGCTATGGAGAAGCGATGATGGGCCCGGATTCCGATAAGTGGTTAGAGGCCATGAAATCCGAGATGGGATCCATGTATGAAAACAAAGTATGGACTTTGGAAGTATTACCTGAAGGGCGTAAGGCCATTCAGAACAAATGGATCTTTAAGAGGAAGACGGACGCGGACGGTAATGTCACCGTCTATAAAGCTCGACTTGTGGCAAAGGGTTTTTCACAAGTTCAAGGAGTTGACTACGATGAGACCTTCTCACCCGTAGCGATGCTTAAGTCCGTCAGAATCATGTTAGCAATAGCTGCCTTTTTCGATTATGAAATTTGGCAGATGGATGTCAAAACAACGTTCCTTAACGGTTTCCTTAAGGAAGAGTTGTATATGATGCAACCAGAAGGTTTTGTCGATCCAGAGAATGCTGACAAAGTTTGCAAACTCCAGCGATCCATTTATGGACTGGTGCAAGCATCTCGGAGTTGGAATCTTCGTTTTGATGAGGTGATCAAAGCGTTCGAGTTTATACAAGTTTACGGAGAAGCTTGTATTTACAAGAAAGTGAGTGGGAGCTCTATAGCGTTTCTAATATTATATGTGGATGACATATTGCTGATTGGAAACAATATAGAAATGCTGGAAAGCGTAAAGGAATATTTGAACAAGAGTTTTTCAATGAAGGACCTAGGAGAAGCTGCTTTCATATTAGGCATCAAGATCTATAGAGATAGATCGAGACGCTTAATAGGACTTTCACAAAGCACATACCTTGATAAGATTTTGAAGAAGTTCAAAATGGATCAGTCCAAGAAGGGGTTCTTGCCTGTTTTGCAAGGTGTGAAGTTGAGTAAGACTCAATGCCCAGTGACTGCAGAAGATAGAGAAAAGATGAGTGTCATCCCCTATGCTTCAGCCATAGGCTCTATCATGTATGCAATGCTGTGCACAAGACCCGATGTCAGCCTTGCCATAAGTATGGCCGGAAGGTTTCAAAGTGATCCAGGAATGGAACACTGGACGGCGGTCAAGAATATCCTGAAGTACCTGAAAAGGACTAAGGACATGTTTCTCGTTTATGGAGGTGATCAAGAGCTCGTCGTAAAGGGTTACGTCGATGCAAGCTTTGACACTGATCCGGATGACTCTAAGTCGCAAACCGGATACGTATTTATTCTTAATGGGGGTGCGGTTAGCTGGTGCAGTTCCAAGCAAAGCGTGGTAGCTGATTCTACATGCGAAGCGGAGTACATCGCAGCCTCGGAGGCGGCGAAGGAAGGTGTCTGGATGAAGGAGTTCATGACAGATCTTGGAGTAGTGCCTAGTGCACTTAACCCAATGACTCTGTTTTGTGATAATACTGGTGCCATTGCTCTAGCCAAGGAACCAAGATTTCACAAGAGGACCAGACACATAAAGCGACGTTTCAATTCCATCCGCGATTACATCAAGGAGGACGACATAAATATTTGCAAAGTACACACGGATCTAAATGTTGCAGATCCGTTGACTAAACCTCTTCCAAGGGCTAAACATGAACAACACCAGAACTGCATGGGTGTTCGATTCATTACAATGTAAATCACATAGTGATGTGAACTAGATTATTGACTCTAGTGCAAGTGGGAGACTGTTGGAAATATGCCCTAGAGGCAATAATAAATTGGTTATTATTATATTTCCTTGTTCATGATAATCGTTTATTATCCATGCTATAATTGTATTGATTGGAAACTCAAATACATGTGTGGGTACATAGACAACACTGTGTCCCTAGTAAGCCTCTAGTTGACTAGCTCGTTGATCAAAGATGGTTAAGGTTTCCTAGCCATTGACATGAGATGTCATTTGATAACGGGATCACATCATTAGGAGAATGATGTGATGGACAAGACCCAAACTGTAAACGTAGCATTTGATCGTGTCAGTTTATTGCTATTGTTTTCTGCATGTCAAGTATCTGTTCCTTTGACCATGAGATCATGCATCTCACTGACACCGGAGGAATACCTTGTGTGTATCAAACGTCGCAACGTAACTGGGTGACTATAAAGGTGCTCTACAGGTATCTCCGAGGGTGTCTGTTGGGTTGGCATGGATCAAGACTGGGATTTGTTACTCCGTATGACGGAGAGGTATCTCAGGGCCCACTCGGTAATACAACATCACAATGAGCCTTGCAAGCAATGTGACTAAAGTGTTAGCCACGAGATCTTGTATTACGGAACGAGTAAAGAGACTTGCCGGTAACGAGATTGAACTAGGTATAGAGATACCGACGATCGAATCTCGGGCAAGTAACATACCGAAGAACAAAGGGAACAGCATACGGGATTAACTGAATCCTTGACATAGAGGTTCGACCGATAAAAGATCTTCGTAGAATATGTAGGAGCCAATATGGGCATCCAGGTCCCGCTATTGGTTATTGGCCGTAGAGGTGTCTCGGTCATGTCTACATAGTTCTCGAACCCGCAGGGTCTACACACTTAACGTTTGGTGACGATTAGTATAATTGAGTTATTATGTTGGTGACCGAAAGTTGTTCGGAGTCCCGGATAAGATCCCGGACATGACGAGGATCTCCGGAATAGTCCGGAGGTAAAGATTGATATATGTGATAATAGTGTTTTGATCTCCGGAAGAGTTCCGAAGTTCACCGGAAGGGGTTCCGGATGTTTACCGAAGTGTTCGGGTGCAGCAACACTTTATATGGGCCAAAGGGATAAAGCCCACGAGGTATTGGAAAGTGCAAAAGTAGTTTTGCTGCCGCGTAAGCGGTACTACCGCTTGTTGAAGCGGTACTACCGCCCGAGCGGTACTACCGCTTGTGTGAAGCGGTACTACCGCACAAGCGGTACTACCGCTTGTGTGAAGCGGTACTACCGCTTGTGTGCGGCTGTGCACGGTTCGGCAGGGATCCGAGTTGGACTCTTTCCCTGCGGGCCAAACCGACCTTGTGCGGGCAAAACCGACCCGGAGGAGGCTTTTACTCCAAGTTTAGACCCCAAGGCTCAACATATAAATAGAGGGGCAGGGCTAGCACACGGGACACATCAGGATTTCCCAAGCCGTGTGCCGGCAACCCTAGCCCTCTAGTTCCTCCGTCATAATCTCCGTAGTGCTTGGCGAAGCCCTGCAGAGATTGTTCCTCACCACCATCACCACGCCGTCGTGCTGCTGGAACTCAACCACTACTTCACCATCGCTCGCTGGATCGAGGAGGTGAAGGCGTCATCAAGCCGTACGTGTGTTGAACGCGGAGGTGCCGTCCGTTCGGCACTAGATCGGAAGGATCGTGATTGGATCGCGGGACGCTCGGCGATTTGGATCGCGAAGACGTTCGACTACATCAACCGCGTTTATTAACGCTTCCGCTTAGCGATCTACAAGGGTATGTAGATTCACTCTCCCTCTCGTAGATGCTCATCACCATGGATAGATCTTATGTGTGCGTAGGAAATTTTTTGTTTCCCATGCAACGTTCCCCAACAGATGCATACTTAGCATAGTTCTGATGTTAGTCTTGCGAGTATTTTGGATGAGTACTCACCGCTGCTTTGCATTTCTCTTTCCCCCCTCGATACGATTACCGCGTTCAGATGACGGAGCCCAGGAGATGGAGTACGCCGGAGACGACTACTACACCACCGCTGGAGCCTACTACTACGTGGAGTGCCGACGCTCAGGAGTAGTTAGGTTGGCTCCCAGGCAAGAGGCCTCGCCTCTTTCGATCCGAGTTATGTTTGTGCTAGCCTTCTTAAGGCAAAACTTGTTTAACTTATGTCTGTCCTCAGATATTATTTGCTTCCGCTGACTCGTGCTTGTCGAGCTTTGTATTCGAGCCCTCGAGACCCCTGGCTTGTAATATGAAGCTGTATGACTTTAATTTGTGTCTAGTGTTGTGTTGTGATATTGATTAGTGAGTCCCTAATCTTGGTCGTACGCATTTGCGTGTATGTTTAGCGTACGGTCAAATTGGGGGCGTCACAAAATATCACACATGTGGTGCTAAGGAACTTGAACCACATGCCCCCATCATTACAGATCGTCACCTCACCGCATGCACACATAAATGACGAAACTGATGATGTTAGCAGGAATCTTTTAAGTTTTTAGTTTTTAAAATGTTTTATCTCTTAAATGAAAAATCCAATTGAAGAACCGTTTTCATCATTAAATTTGTCGCAATGAGATCTTCGAAACTAGATCTCATATCGATATGTTTTGACGACTTTTTTTGGGTTAAAAGTTGACATGTCTACTGCACATAAATTGCCATGGCGTTTATACTGAAGTTGCCATGATATATTTCAACTACTTTCTTTTCTAAGTTTAAAATAAATGTTGACACGTTATAAAAAAGGAATTAAGAAAATAAACTTGCCATCATGACTTACAAGAAATTGCCATGATCCATGAAATAATTTTGACATGGTTCAAAATTAAAAAGAAATCCGTTGTCAATTACTTTAAAAATGCATGGTCAATGACTCAAATTTGCCATGAACCATAATCTAAAATTGTCATGGTGAATTAATTAAATTTGTCATGCTACATGCACTAAAATTTGCCATGTTTCTTACAAAAAACAATTCCATGGTCAAAATGCTAGAATTTCCCTGGTCAAAATACCCAAATTGCGATGATCTATAAACTAAATTTGTCATGATGAATTACTAAGAATTGTCATGAACCATGAATTAAATTTATCGTGCTTAATTATTAAAAAAATTCATGGTCACTTAATAATTCTGTGAAAAGTAGTTGAAATACAATGGTAGCTTTAAATCTAGAAGAAAAACTAGATGAAAAGTATCATGGCAATTTTTGTGTAAACACTATCTCAAGTTCAATGTAAACATCATGGCAACTTTTGGAAAAAGAAAGAGTCATCGAAACATATCAATATAGGATCTTGTTTTGAAGATCTCATCGAGATGGATTTAATGATGAAAACGAATTTTTAATCGGATTTTTTATTTAAAAGATAAAACATTTTTAAGTCCGAAAAGCCAAAAAGATTTTGCTAATGTCATCTGATTGATATGGCAAGATGGATGGTAATGGAGGCGTTTGAACCATGTTGCTTCGTGCCATACGTGTGACACTTATCATTTGCGGTTTTATTTTCTAGAGAGAACTGATCTATTGTTAGCAAACTTGAGAAAAATATGTTAAATTACAAAAACATGCAGTTACATGCATGTGCCGTAATCGTTGTCAAAACCGAATTCTTATACTATCAAGATTTTCGCACTGAATTTGATGGCTATATATATACTAACAAGATTATATATAGAGGTATGCTTTCACTTGCCAAGTTCGAGCACCATCAGTGTATTTACCTCTTATATTTATAAAGCAATACCCAATGACCGCTAAAATATACATAGGTATAAATACATGATGAATCATGGGAAAATAAAATCATAGAACAAAACATCCTTGTTTGAAAAAGGATTACATGGTCTTAGCAATGGAGAATCCTTCGATTAAGGGACGAAAATGGCTATGGAGACGCCATTGAACTCCTTGGAGCCGATGGCAGGGGCTATGGGGCCGCTTGCGTCAACGGTGTCCATACCCAACGACCCCACCGTCATGTTGACGACAACAACCCACGTATGGAAGCACCCCCACCGCTAGCAGACCTCGCCGTCCTTCCATAAACTGGCGGTGACACGGGCGCGTGTCGTCGCGCCTGAGAAGATAAACCTCGAGGTCACGGTCGCCGGCGACGGGAATGGGCAAAGTGCACTCTACAGGAGGAGGGGACAAACGAGATGAGAGGAAAGCCAGTGTGCATACCATTCGTGCGGCACAAAACAACAAACTTATAGGAAAGCCATCCGCCCGAAGGAAATAACCAAAACACCTATGAGACAACACAATCCGACCTCGTCGTGTCGAGCCGGCTAAACAATGATGGAACGCCCAACCGGTCACGACCGCCTTTGACCGGACAAGCATATCTAGCTCGAGACGCCAGGTATGCACGCTCAGAGCAACTCCAACGCGCCGACCCATTTCGTCCGCCCGCGTCCGTTTGGGTCGCCGCGGACGAAAACAGGCGCCCAACGCGCCGACCCAGTCCCAAATCACGTCCGCTTCGCGTCCGCGCCGACCCATTTCAGGCTCAAATTTGGGCCGGATTTGCGTCGGTGCGGACGCCAAGCGGACGCACCGTGCGTCCCCCTCGTGTCCGTCTCGGCCTCACTTGTCGGCCGGCCAACCGCCCCCCCGGTCGTATTAAATGCGACCAGCTACCTCCGGGGCCCGCCTGGCAATGGGTGGAAGGTGGGCGCAGGTCGTCTTTTTAATGGAAGCGTGCGGCGGGGCCGGCCTCATCCGCTTCCGTCCACATCTGGCCACGCTTGCTTCCACGCCGGCGACCAGCCAAACCCTAGCCAGCCAAAACCCTAGCCAGCCAGCGCGCCATGGGGTTTTTCAGCCGGAAGGGAGGGAAGGGCAAGTTCAGCGCCGGCGCGAGCTCTTCGCCCGGGCCCGCTGCGTTGCGCCGCCGCCACGTCGCAGCTCGCCGCCGAGGAGGTTCGCCGGCGGCGTGAGGCCCTCACGCCGGAGCAGCGGGCCATGCGTTCCTACGTGCCAGACTCCCCCAACTGGGAGCGCTGGTTCGCGCTAGAGCACGAGGAGGAGCGACGCCGGGGCGTGCATGTCGACCACGCCGTCCCTCCGCCGCTACCCGAGGTGCTGCCGGAGGAGGAGGTGGTGGAGCAGACGTACCAGGCCACCCTCGAGCTAGCCCTCCAGAACGCGCTGGAGGCTAGCCGTATCGAGGAGGACACTCACTGGGATGGCCTGGACCAGGCCCTCGCCCTCTCGGCTGCGGGGGACTCCGTCCACAGCCCGATCTTCGTCCCGCCGCCGCCGCCTCCTCCTCCGCAGCCGATGCTGCTGTCGCCCGTGGCCGAGCCAAAGGTCGAGGCGGAGCCGGAGCCCATGCCGACACGGAAGCGCTCACCGCCTCCTCCCACTTGGACGGAGGAGTCGTACGCGTGGACCGGCGTGGTCCGCGAGTGGGTCAGCGCGCCTCCGGTCTGGTACGCCTCGACGCCGGAGGAGGACCTGGCCCACCTCGAGCGCTGGAAGACGCACTGGCTCGCCCAGGAGGCAGCCGACGGCCAGCGGCAGATCGAGTGGGAGCACGACGAGGAGGCACTGCGCCTGGAGGAGGAGGAGCGCGCCCGGCTCGCCGCAATGCTGCCGCCGCAGCAAACGCCGGAGGAGGCTGCCTTGGCAGCCTACCAAGCGGCGTTCGGGTGGGCTGGGCCGCCTCCTGTCTTCATCGACCTCACCGGCGACGATGGCGATGGCGACGGCAAGGGCAAGGGCAAGGTGGACGACTAGGGGCAGCGGACGCGTAGTTTTTTTTAGTTTATTTATGTTTAATTATGTTTTAAGTGGACTTTGGTCGGCGGTTGACCGGTCACTTATATTTAATTAATGTTTTATTATGTTTATTTTATGCCATGTGTTATTTTTTTTTTGTCGGTGATAAATTTGGGTCGGCCTCCCGTTGGGCATACGTGCAGACCCATTTCGCAAAGCGGACATTGGCGTCCGCTTCGCCGACCCAAACGGACAAAAACCGCGTCCGTTTGGGTCGGCCGGTTGGAGTTGCTCTCAGGCCCCAAGCCGGGCAGAAGCACATGTTCGGGTTACGCAAGCGACCCAGCCGGGGTCAGAGAAGCTTACAGGCCGGGATGCCTTTCACACGATTGCGTCAGCCGATGGTGCGGCTGGCCCACACGCATCTGGCCGGACTAACCGCCTGGGCCCATGAGTATGCCCGGCTCGACCCGCGCGATGCACACCCACATGCGCGAGCCGGCGTGAGCGAGCGCGACGCACACCCCGCCTATCGCGATCGGACCAGCCCGGTGCAGGGCGAGGACACCGACAAGCAGGTCCGCCTGGCCCTTCGCACGTGGGCCAGCGTGCGAAAAGTTTCCCGTGGTCGCGCCATCATGTCCCAGGACGGTAGCCTCGGGCGCGCCCCGCGATACACCCGTCATGGGCTGCGAGCCGAATCACCCTGGAAGGACGCCGATTAGAGCATCTACACCCGGATATGACAAATTCGGCCCATCAAACGTCCGCGAACGCGTCCGGACGCGTCCGCGGGCACTGACTGGGCATGCCTCAAATCCATTAATCTGCATCCATATCTCTCAAATTTCATCCCCTACATCCATACAAAAACATGCAAAGTAAATCCTACGTACTACCCTAGCTACTCTTCGTCGTCGGTGATGTCCACGTCGACGGAGCCGGGCGCCGGCTGGACGGGCGGAGAGGAGGCCTCCGGTTCATCCTCCTCCTGCTCCATCTCATCGATGAAGGCCAAGCACTCCGCGTGTTCCGCGGCTTCTTGCGCCTCCATCTCCTGCCGGCGACGGCGTCTTGCATCCGCTTCCGACTCCGACCGGAGGGAATCGAGGATGGCATGATGCTCCGCCCGGAGATCCCCGTCGCCAGCGTCCCCCACATCCTCCTCCCCCGGCTCATCCCCCTCCTCCTCCACCTCCACCTCCTCCTCCTCCACCTCCTCCTCTGGATCCACTACATCCGGAGGTAGCCCCGCGGCGATCCGGGCTTCGCGCCTATTCAGGATCCGCTCAAGGAGCTCGAGCCGGTGCTCCGGCGTCAGGAACGCCTGGCTCCTCACCCGGCGGCGTGGGGGCATGGCTGCGGATGGGTGGAGTGCAAACTGGCGGCGGCGGCGGACAGGATGAGGAGGAAGATGTGGATGTAGGGTTTCGGGGTCCGCCGGTGCACTTAAATAGCCGGGCAATGCACTACGCGGCTCGCCGGAGCTGCGACACGCGGCGCGACCGGTCCGGCGGAGGAGACGACCTTCGGACCGCCGGGTTGTCGGGCGTTTCCGGCTGGGCCCCATTCGTCAGTCCGACGTGGCGGGCGTGCCCGCGCGCCCCCATATCGGCCCCATATTTGCGCTGGATATGGGGAGTGTCGGTCAGCCTGGGCGTTTGAGGGCCGTTTGAGAGGCCCGTCTGGGTAAAAAAAGTGACCGGACACTGACCGGGCGGCCTGCCCGGGCGTTTGAGGCGGGTTTGAGAGGTCCGGTTGTAGATGCTCTTATAGGGACCGAACGAACCGGCAGGGGCCAAGGATGCCACTAGGCGGGCCCATCCAGGCCGTCGTGCGTGGGTGCAAGGCGACAGCCTCAATGGTCCACCCATCATGGACCTACCAGCCGGGTCGCTCGGGTCCAAGTCGTTTGGGTAGATCGGACGGCTCTGAAAGCCCCCACTAGGCCTGCCCGTAATGGACCCCATGCGTGAACTGGCGGATCAACCGCAATGCACACCGGCTGGCGCGATCGGGCCGGGGGACGACACGAAAAACATCATGAACAACCTCTGATGTGTAAAGATCACTATAAAAATTGGTAGCTAACTCCTCCATCTCTCCCACATCCTCTATTAACCTCCCATCCGGCTACGACAAGTATTAGGGGTGGATTGGGCGGGGCTTGTCGTAGCCAAGTGCCTCCTAGTCCTAGTTCAAAAAGCGGATTTAGAGCACCTCCGTGAGCTGCCCTATTTTCGGGTAGCAAATGGTAGTTGGAGTAAATTTTAGGGCATGAAAAAGTGTATTCTTTGGGCACGAAAAAGTTACATCTTCAATAGTTGTCTTAAAGCAAGCACGAACAACATTGAAACTTCATTTTTTTCAACTACAAACATTCAAGTAAACTAATACAAACATACTACAAAGACTCAAAGATTGTCCCAATCAATGTCGCTCTCCTCACCCTCCTACAGAAGTTCATTGTACACGGCGATGTGGTGGTCGGATTCGGTGCGGCGGCGGCAGGAATTGGCCGCAGGAGAAGGTGGCCGTGCAGCTCGGGTGGGTTTGGAGTTTTTGGGCAGCCGCAGTCATACCCAAAATATACAACACTTGTGCCCTGTTTTAAGGCAATCCAAAATAAAATTCAGCAACTTTTGGTTTTGGAGCAACTGTTTTGGCCGAAGAGGGACTTCATCAAATTCATGCTGACGCAGATCTTGTTAGATCTGGTATAGGAGGCACTGCGGCAGCTGTATGCATGGACTCTTCTGGAAATTAATTGGGATCATCTATGCTAGTAATTCATGGCTTGAGAGATGTTGCAACTCTAGAGGCTATCGCTTGCATGGAAGCTCTCTTTTTGGTGGATGATCTTCTACTTCACGATTTGTGGTGTCTACTGATTCTAAGCAGATGGCTAATAATATCAATATGGGTTGCACTGGTATTCATCGTCTGATGGTAGGTGAGATTAAGTTAAGGACAACCAAGTTTAATTGTAGTTTTTGTTTCGGGGGTCGGGCGTTGAATAGAGAAGCCCATTTACTAGCCAAGTTTTCTAATTCTTTAGATTGTGGTAGACATGTCTGGTTGGGACAGCCTCATGATCCCATTTATACGCCCAGTTTTGTATACTATGAATAATAAAGTTTGGTGGTTTTTTAAAAAAAGAAGTTGTCGAAGGCGTTTTTTGCCCCCCAAATAGTCAAAAAGCTACTGCTGCCCTATAATAGGGCAGCCGTTGAAGATGCTCTTACTGAGCACGAACAACACTATGTACAGATACCAGAGTGTACCCCAAATGGTTAGGATTGTCAGGTAACAGTAGTGAAACAAGTTAACCAGAAACATGTAAAGATACCCACATCAGTTCAACAGTTTCCACGTACAACTCACTCTAGACTAGTGAGGCCCATTCCTCACACACAACTTTTCAACAAACTTTATTCAAGCGCTGCAATAAGCCTACTAGTAGGAAAGCAGAGTCGACCAAGTCACCTTCACCGAGATCAACCCTAAACCAGCCTTTATCTCTCGAGTATCAACTCCATGCCTGCCTGCCCTGAAGGAACAACAGCGCTCCGCTGAACCGAACGGCCCCGAGGCCACCTTGAACTTCATAACCAGAGTGGAACCATCCACTACAGCAACCACAGAGCTCTTTAAATGACGTGGCTCGCCAACTGTACCCTTGAAGAGCCGAATTCCTTCGTTGTAACCACCGATGAAACAACGGATGCGCAGATCAAAACTGCTCTGCACTTCTGACACAGCAACTTCAACATTCGCCATGACTGCTCTATTAATACGTGCTATGGTAAAGTCAACCGCGCCACAGTCGCCATGGATGCGATTTTTCAGTGCACAATCCCATGGGCCCCACATGTCGTCTATGTCTGACACGCCATCAATCAGCTGGTAATCATCCCTTTCTTCCTTACCTACCTTGATCCTCATGTCATATTCCACTAGAATAGTGGAAAGCATATCTATCCCTCGCTTAGGGCCAGCCATGTCGATGAGAGAACCCTACAAATTTGTTATTGTTTAGTAGCTCTTCATATGGAAGTAAGAAACAACTAAAGCTTTATACTACCTCTGTTTCTAAATGTTAGACGTTTTGGCAATTCAAACTGAACTACCAAAACACATCTTACATTTAGGAACAGAGAGGGTACTTCTCTAAGCTGTTTTGCTTGCAACAACATTAATTTTGTGATAGTTTACAATTGCGGACCAACATCTTTGCCACATATCAAACTGACTGGTTACATAGTGTACAACAATGTTTGGGAGGGGAAATTGTCCCTCGGTGTTTATTTGATATTGTTCAGATCCCAATTTTTACATAAGCATGTTGAACTGAGAAGAGAAAACAAAATGACTTATAGTGATGCAATGATTCATGCTGGTGTGTTAAGTAGCAACTAAGAGCCCGGACTATTCAGTTTGATTTTGTTTGGAATACATGATATACTCACTCAGTTCCATAATTTATAAGTTTCTCACAGTAAATCACCTTTCCACAATATAAACTTGGTGTAATGGTGGCCTAAACAATCCAAACTACCATTCTGCTACGTTTGTACAAATAAATCACAAGACTTGAGAGTGCTTGCTGTTCCATGCATACACTAGGTTTGGCCTTACAATGTGAAATGAATAGATTTGACATAAATCAGGTATTCGACCCCCCCCCCCCCCCCCCCCCCTCCAAATTCCATACAGTATAAATCATTCCCTCAGGTGGTTTCGCCCACGCTGCAACATCCACCTAATGTGAGAACTTCCCCAGTGGGTACTTTATACCATATGGAATGCTTCAAGGGGCCAAATACCTTGTTTTATACTTGAGGGGGTTAAGTAGACTTATTGCTTGAAATAATCACAGGTAAGTATGGATTTGCACCTGCTTCACAATGATGGGATCATCCCTGCTTATATTGACAACATAATTACGCAATGTATCTAGATAATCCCGCACTGCTATGTATCCATACAACTCTACTGGGCCAAGATCCACAGTAAGTTCAGCCAACTTGAATGAGAAAATTTGTAACACGCGATTAGGTCGATGCCGAATGCATTCTCCGTCGTAGATGTTGCAATCTGTGGGATCTGGTAGCCGAGCTTCATAAAAAAAGTAAAGAAATAAGTTAAATTGTAATGGAAAACAATAGTCGTCATACAAAAAGTAAGCGTGTCACTAGAGGAGGATTCCATGGCCCTCTTGGAAGTTTTCCTTTTCATCCAAATGAAAATTATCGATGTTCTTTTTACTATGAATTTCACTCCATCAAAGTTTTTTGTTTTAGGAAACCCAAAGGAAAAGCGGGTAACATTTCATCATGTCAGCAAGTAAAGGTCCATTTTACCCTCCTAGATTATTTCATAACCCCCTAAACTTATTTATTGGTTCTGTCTGCCCCAACAATTACTAAAACAAAGTCAAGTCAGCCCTTGATGAAAATATTGTATTGTTTCCCTTTCGAAGTCTTATTGTAAGTTGGGTTTTTTTATTTTGATGGTAGATAACATCACAGTCTATATAATAAAAAATCATAATTTTCCATCTTGCATACTTGGGAGCAACTAAACCTACTTCAACGCTCATGGTACAAAAATATGTGCTAAAAATGCAAGTTTATGAACATATTTCTGTACGGTACATGGTGACAACAAAAAGAATAAAAACCATTCACGTGGTGAACCGAGCTGGGGGTGGAGGCCCAGGATAACCAAACTAAGCTAAGGCAGGAATCTGAAGAATTTCCTCTCCTACCTTTGCAAAACCTAACAGATGCAACCCCTGAATGCCAATGCATCTACATTTAACTTGTAAAAGTAAGGAAAGTAAAGAAAAATAGCCAGATGATTTCAACAGAGAACACATCAGTTGACACTATAGCTCGAAAAAGGTGCTTGTAACAAATTGAAATAGGTAAAGAGAGATTATTTACTTACTCTCACTACGGTCATCAACATTATAATCCCTTTTCCACGAATCAATGTTCCTGTATAAAGAACCATCACGGTGTGTGCTTTCCGGAAGAACTCCCAGGTCAAATACATCATCTTCTTCGTCATCGCTTGCTATCAATGCGCTCTTTGTATTGGTTGCACTCCTTCTGTTTTCATCACAACCAGAGATGTCCACAATTTTCGAAGATGCGTCATGTTTGCCGGCTATAGCATTCATATCTTGCAAGGTTGTCCCACTAGTCATGCTCCGAGATCCAGGAGGAAATCTGTCACCAAAGAGCATATAAAAAGGAATACTTCAGCATCCGACACATTTTTGTGTTATTTTTTGGTTCCTTTTTTTCTGGGATAAACTACCCCCTCCCCTTGCAGAATCAACACGGGAAAGGGTAATTAATCAAGTACCCAAAGTTGGTCAGAATCCAGATCCCAAAACATAGTAGCAGCTAACTACAGGCGCGAACCCTGGCATCGGATGAAGAAAACATACCGGGAAACACGACGGGCAGCTGGATCGGGAGCCACCATGAGCGGGAAACCTCGTCGTGCAAGCGCTGGCGGCGCCCGGCGAGGCGGAGGAGAGGCCATGAAAGCGATGAGAGATCGCGAGGTAGAGGAGAGGCGGCTCACTGGGTCATGAGAGGTGGCGACGCCAGGTCGTCGGAGGAGACGAAAAGCCGGGCGGAGGATTGGCATCTCAGCGCGCGGCGGCGGCAGAGGTGGGGTGTGCGTAGCGTACGGGGAGCGCGCGTAAGAAGAAAACGGATCGGTTTCTTTCCTAGCCCGACTCGGTCGACCACATCCAAGCCCACGGCAATGTAAGCCCATCTATATATAGCCTCTCTTCTCACTTTTTTTTTTGAGGGGTCTTCTTACTTTAATGATGAGAGAGTTTAATATAGTAATGTTTTCAGTGGGTTACGAGGGGCCTCCAACCTCCATTTCATTTATCTTTAGTGTTTTTTTAAGTTGTTTGAGTTTTTTTAATTATGTTTATGCACTAAAAATAAATCTGGTTGTCTGATATTACGCCAAAATCTTGTTTGAATTTTCTGAATACAATTGAACCAATCCGAAATTGTATTAAAAAAATTCATGCAGCGTTAATGTTAAATGCCATTCCATGGCAATTCTTTTAACAATGATCACCTTTTAGCATCATTTTAATGTCGAAATTCATGTTGTAAAATGATATATTGTTCACCATTGTGACTCACTTGCTAAATTTTCCAAAAAATGTTATTTAGAACATTTAGTTTAGTGTGGTGTTTATGTTGATGCCATCCTTGTGGTAATATTTTTTAGTATGCGATCATTACCAACGAGCACATGCCCCTTAAGGAAATGTTGATTGTCGTGTGGTTTGGTTTTCCGCACCACATCATGCGGGCAGCCCGTAGTGGATATTAAATAAGTTAGTATCATGCATATGATACTAGTGTATAATACTACCTCCGTAATGCATAGTATCATAGATTAGTATCTTAGATAGATGACCTTTAAATTATTGTTGGTTCTCTAAACTAGCTCGCTCAAAAATAAGTATAATAGAGTGTGGCTTGCTCTATTACTCGATAAACTAGCTACAGTTGGAAAGTTCTTTGTCGAGTGATTATAGATAACTTTATGAGGTGAATATTCTTTTCCCTAGTTAAAATCTCATCAAAAAGAGAACTAACCTCGACATAAGAAGCCGGTCCCTAAAAGTTACGGTCTAGAATGTAAGCAGTCCAACACTGAACAAACACTTAAATGAATAGACCCCATGAGAAAAATGGTGCGGCAAGGCGCACAACCGCTTCTAGTAAGTACACCCTGCTTCAACTGTCCGAAAATGCAACCCAACTGTTGTCAATCCGTTGAAAATGGAATACAAAATATCACGACAAAATCCGTGGCTTTTACAACCCCTGCGACCTTTCTGTGTTCCATCGAAACTCAAAAATGTGTGAGAGAGAAAAAAGAAGCAAGCAAAAGTTGTTATAGAACTATTGCAGCAGATAAAACATCTTTTAATTTTGTTAAACATAAGTCAGCTGATGTAAACAAATGTAATCGGGCAGATACTAGTATTCCTTCTTATAGTGTTATTGGATAAAACCTGAATTTTGTTCACATGTTATTCAGAAGATTTACAACATGCTAAACCAAATATAGAGTACAATGCACGGAACACCAGGCGCGCTTCGCCGACATTTTCATTTTCTGCTTTCAGTCGTATAATTAGAATCGCCATGTTCAGAATTCTAGGCGCTAATGAAAATGACTGAAACTTATAGGCAGAGTGTCCGGACGCATCAGCATCGCCATGTTCAGAATTCAATCTTCGTCAAAACACAAATTCATTTTCTGCTGATGGACTGAAACTTTCAGCAGAGTAACGAAAGTCAAGTGCTCAACTCACTGCAAGAACCATCAAATTTGTGTCTCTGTCAACACCAGATGTTTCATCTAAGAGAAATGCAGGTAGCAACGGTTAAATAGTGGCCATTGTCAACACATTACAGACTAATGTCGCCGCATCATTGTTCAAACAGTTTCTGAATAGAACCGTGATGCCAACGCAAATACTTTCCTTACTGTCAGGAGAACAAAAAGTTTAGTTAGCAGAAACACAACAACTGCTAGATCTGAATCCATATCTCAACGGAAGGAACTGGGTTCTAATGTCATCGTATCGGAGGCAGCGACACTTTTGAAGGCGACTTCTAGCTAGGGGTCCTGGCTCTGCTATCTCTCTACTCTGCATCGACATCCGCGAACCGCAGCGCCGCGTGGCCTGAATTAGCAGAAAAATAGTTAAGCAGTTAGGCATGAGGTGTCACAGGTACTGCGGCAAGTTTAAATAAGAAGATCAAAGAAAGCTGATGTACAAAACCTCAAAACAATGTAATGTGTTGTGGGACAGAACCTGAATTTTGTCCACACGTTACTCGAAACAGTTACAGTAGGCTAAAAAAAAAACAGAAACCATCATCCTCTCTGTGAAGCTGAACTAGGCAGACCGAACTGATTTGGGTTTTCAAGTTCAGAAGTTTTCCACTAGCATCTGAGCCATCCGGTGTTAAGTTGAAGAACTGAATCATCTGAATCAAAAGCACAGTGGCATCGAAACCAATAGTTCAGTGTGGATTTTCGACTTATGAAATGAATTTCACCCCAACAAACAACTAGCTTCAGACAACCTTCTAGAGCATAATGTCGTGCCTGTTGAACACCTACTGATTTGAATTTGATTCAGCAACTTTTAATCATGTCTATAATCCTACAGCAATTCAGATTCCTAACTGAAACAGATTAGCAGCAAAGTTTTTCAGACTACTGGTTTCAAACACTGATTTCCAAGCACGGGCATATCAGCACACTCAACACAGATGAAACCCAAAACATCCGGACAAGATCAAGACAACTGCAAACAAGAGTTTCTTGCCAGAGGAGAAGAGCAAGAAGTTGAGGATATGGTGGAGGGGCTCTCACCTAGCGTCCCGGTGATGGCGATGGCGATGTGGAGGCTCCGGCGGCTGTTGGGCAGGTCGACGAGGAGTGGGAAAAGCCGGCCGTCACGTGTGGGGAGGCACATGACGATGTCGTCGACGCCCAAGATTGCAAGGGCGCCCAGCCGCCTGGCCACCTCCTCCCTCAGCCGGAACACGGATCTCCCCCTGAACACGATCGAGCCGCTGGTGATGAGGTCCCCGTGGAAGCTCCACCACGCGTACGTGATCACCCGCGACGGCAACATGGCGTCCGGGAAGGAAAGCTGCAGACAGTTGAGCCGCAAAGAACCATCTCATTGTCATCAGGAGTTCAAATGCGAATTTGAGATGAGGAAGCCAAAGAACGCGCAAATTTAGCAAGAACAGAGCCAAGAATTGCTCCCATGGGAATGAAATCCGGGAAGAACCAAGAAGCGGGCATGGCGGGCTCACTCACCCCAGTCGGACGTGGAAGGGGAGGCATGGTCTCCCTGGCGGGGACGTGCTCCACGACCCAGTGCATCATCGTGCTGATGTCGTAGATGTCGTCGATGTGGTCGACGCTGGCGCCGTTGTTCCAGGGGAGGTACCGCCCGTTGGCGCGGAGGCAGCGGCCGTTGAAGTGCTGGAGCAGGACCTCGTCAACGGAGTCCGACAGGATGGCCAGCCAAACGAGTGCGGTCTCGTCCGTGTGGTCGTAGTTGCGCTGCTCGACGCGGAGCCCGCGGTGGCCGAGCGGCGCCGGCGCGGCCGCGGCGGCGAGGTAGCGGCCGTAGGCGGCGCTGTGGAGGTGCAGGTACTGCGCGCTGGCGCTGGGACCCTCGACCAAGTGAACCGCCCAGGCCACGTTCATCGAATCCCGGCGGCCGTGGAGGGAGACGCCGTGGCCGTCCTCGTCGGCGTGCAGGTACGCGCCGCGCACGGGGCTGCGCAGCCGCACGTGGTGGCCGTGATGGAAATGCTCCATCGGTCGCCGGCCGGTGCCGCTGGGGAGCAGAGGCGCGCGGCGGAGAGAGAAGCCGAGCAGGGAAGGAGAGGTGAGTTCTTGGTTTCTTGGCGCTCCGGCGACGGGGAGAAGGCGAGAAGCGAAAGCTGTTGGTTCAGACGGTTACGTTCGGGCGCCAAGCCGGAGTAGAAATTTCAAGGCAGGGCAGGCCCGAATGGGCCGCATACTGTTTTTCCGGTTTTCCGGTTTTCTAATTTTAGTTTCTTCTTTTACATTTTTTGCTTATTTCTATTTCTTATTTTTTTGTTTTTCTCAACAACTCAAATTTTTAAAAAGTTCAGAATTTCCAAATCTGTTTATGTTTTCGACTATATTTAAACTTCCAAGTTTTATTCATGATTTATAAAATTACTCATGTTTTTCAAATTGTGTTCCTGATTTAAAAATGATCATATTTTTTCAATTTTGTTCATTGTTTCAAAAAAAATGTTCGGACTCAATTTCAAAAAAATCACATTTTTTCATTGTTCATGTTTTTTCAATTTCGTTCATGATTGCCAAAGTTGTTCACATTTTTAAAAACTGTCGTTCACTTTTTTGCAAATTTGTTCACATTTTTTAAAAAAATGTCCAGAATTGAAATTTTGTTCACAATTTCAGAAAAATGGAATCCATTTTTTTCACTATTTACTTTTTTTCACATTTTTGAATAGTTCATATTTTTCAAATTGTGCTGACAATTTCAAAATTTTGTTCACGTTTTCCAAATTCTGTTTGTTTTTAAAAAAATTACTCCCAAATTTTAGAAAATTGTTCACAATTCTGAAAAACAATCCAAATTCAAAAATAATTCGCAATTTCAGAAAATGATCACATTTTTTAATGGTTCATGTTCTTCAAATTTTATTTAATATTATAAAATTTGTTCATTTTTGTACAAAAAATTGTTCGAAATTCTTAAAAAAATCACAATTTCAAAAAATGTTCCGAATTAAAAAATAATTCGCAATTTCTGAAAATGATCATATTTTTTAATGGTTCATGTTCTTCATTTTTTTTCAAGATTGTAAAATTTGTTCACTTTTGTACAAAAAACTGTTCATGATATCAAATTTTTGTTCACTTTCTGAATTTTTGTTCACAATTCCAAAAAAACTGTTTGGAATTCAAAAATTTCTTCGCAATTTCAAAAACATTTCACAAATTTATTTTTTTAACAGTTTTGAAAGAATAAAAATCATGGTCCCAAAAAATGTTCATGTTTCAAATTTTCTTTAGTTTTTAAATTTTGTTCATGTTTAAAGAAAATGGAATTCAATATTTGTTCACAATTTAATTAAATATTTACATTTTAAAAAACATGCCTTCAAACTTTGTTCATGTTTTCCAAATTTTATTCACCTTTTCATAGTTTCCTTCAAATTTGTTTGCCATTTATAAAAATGGTGTTCACTTTTAATAACTGGATAGACAAAAAACAAACTAAAAATTGTAGAGAAAATAATTTAAAAATAGCTTTGTTCGCAAATTGGGCTGGCCCATTGGTGTAGGCTGCAGCGAAGCCACTCCTAGTTGACGCGCGAAGCGTGAACTAGGAGCTCTCATATTTCAAGGTGTCTGAGAAGCCATCGTTTTGCTAGCCTTTCGGCACAAGGTTGGTTTGTGGGCTTATGGGCCTTAGGAATCCATCTAGCAGCCCGTCCAAGTTAGACCCAACGCGGTTTTATTGTCCACGTTGCTCTGTCTCCAAGGGAGCAACATTGCCTTGGGCGAAAATGTCTCTGGGTCTTCCAATACCCAGTTGTCTTCAAAACACAGGAATTGAATGGTCATTGCAAGTTATGGATCCATTGTTTGGTATTGATCGTTGTATGCTCACACATAAACCAGCCCTGCCGTTGGAATCCTCTCAGAGTTTCTTATGCAACTACCTTGATTCTCTCATTGGCATCAAGTTGAATCTGACAACTGATCCTGCTAAAGGAAAAGGGTTTGTATCCTATGATCAAAACATGACCACAATTGCACACGCAATAATGGGCGTTGGGCCTCGTCTCAATTGGTCGCTGCCATCGATGAGATGGACTAAGTTGAATGTTGATGGCTTTTTGTTAGCGGACGCCAATGCATGTGCTGGTATGGTGCTTTAGGATGCCCAAGCTGCGATCATCTTCTCATTATATAGAGGAGTTGTTTTCATGTCGTGGTGCTATGGAGGTGGAATTGTGTGCTTGTATGGAAGGTTTGTCATTATCAATCCAAAGATTTGATTTGTCAATCCTAACTTAACTCACTTGCCATCGTCAATATATATCTTGCAATGTGATGAGAAGGATAGATCGATTTTTTTCTTCTCTTGGTAGTCTTCATGAAACTTGTATTGCTTATATTAGTCGTTGTAAGAGCGAAGTTAGTAATTACTTGGCTTAGAAGGTAGGATAATGGTTCGGTTGGGATCGGGTCCATAAAGAGCCATCAAGCTCAATAGCGTAGACTCTAATATGTGATTGAGCGATATAAGTTTTACCCGCAAAAAAAGTCTCGTAGGTGACTTGCATATTCTTTTCAGCTTGGGGTTAAGCTAGTGTTTGGGCACACAACTTCGCTGATGGGGCTGTCATCGTTGATCGTTACAGAAGCTCATGGTTGGCTCCTGGCGATTAGTTCGCTCCTCCTGCTAAATTATTCTGGCTGGGGAACACATTAGATACTCCCTCTATTTTTCCTTATACAAGGCCTTGTACATTCAAGCTAGACATTTTTGGTTGAGGGTTTTAAACAAAATAACAAGTTTAAAATTTTGAATTTCAGCACTCCTTTAGATTCAAATTAATTGACGCGTCTTTAGAGCATCTCCACCAGATGATGTAGATGCAAAAATAACTACCTGTTGCATCTTCGAGGCCCAAAAACGCTGCTCCACCAGATGATGTAGATGCAAAAATCTTTACACCACCACCTCCCAGAGATGTATCCTATATCACTTCGCGGTGCAAATTTGCATCTCCAACTCCAGGAGATGTAAAACTGCAGTTGCCCGCCAACCGCCCAAACACCACTTCCCTTCCCTTCCGCGCGACCGGCCGCCGACGCCCGACTCCGCCGCCGGCCAAATCCTCTTCAAATGACGCCGCCGCCCACCGCTCGATGGCCACCGTGCCCGCCGCGACTTCGCCTCCCCCGTCCCCCGCCGCATGACTCGCCGGCGCGCCGCCCGAAGCCATCGATTCAGATGCCGATTCAGCTTTGGCCGCCGACGAATCGAAGCTTCTCCGGCGGCTGTGGCTGGTCTAAACACCTTCCCCGGCGAGGTCTATGATGGGGTAGGCTTCATCCAAGCCTAGACCCCCGTCGGAGCTAGGGGAGGCACGCCACTCCGCTCGCCCGACGGCCGCGAGCCTCGGCCGTTCTTCCGGCCGTGCGAAGCCGCCCGCCTGCCGCGCGGAGTGTTGGAAATATGCCATAGAGGCAATAATAAATTGGTTATTATTATATTTCCTAGTTCATGATAATTGTTTATTATCCATGCTAGAATTGTATTGATTGGAAACTAAATACATGTGTGGGTATATAGACAACAATGTGTCCCTAGTATGCCTCTAGTAGACTAGCTCGTTGATCAAAGATGGTCAAGGTTTCCTGACCATAGACATGAGTTGTCATTTGATAACGGGATCACATCATTAGGAGAATGATGTGATGGACAAGACCCAACCGTAAGCATAGCAGTTGATCATGTCGGTTTATTGCTACCGCTTTATCCATGTCAAGTATCTGTTCCTACAACCATGAGATCATGCAACTCCCGGACACCGGAGGAATGCCTTGTGTGTATCAAACGTCACAACGTAACTGGGTGACTATAAAGGTGCTCTACAGGTATCTCCAAGGGTGTCTGTTGGGTTGGCATGGATCGAGACTGGGATTTGTCACTCCGTATGACGGAGAGGTATCTCTGGGCCCACTCGGTAATACAACATCACAAGAAGCTTGCAAGCAATGTGACTAAGGAGTTAGTCACGGGATCTTGTATTATGGAACGAGTAAAGAGACTTGCCGGTAACGAGATTGAACTAGGTATGGAGATATCGACGATCGAATCTCGGGCAAGTAACATACCGATGGACAAAGGGAACTGCATACGGGATTGTCTGAATCCTTGACATCGTGGTTCGACCGATAAAGATGTTCGTAGAATATGTAGGAACCAATATAGGCATCCAGGCCCCGCTATTGGTTATTGACCATGGAGGTGTCTCGGTCATGTCTACATGATTCTCGAACCCGTAGGGTCGCACGCTTAACGTTCGGTAGCGCTAGGGTAGTATTGAGATATTAATAGTGGAAAGTCCGAAGGTTGTTCACAGTCCCGGATGGGATCCAGGACATTACGAGGAGCTCCAGAATAGTTCGGAGGTAAAGATTCATATATGGAAAGTTGTTATCGGGGTTCCGGAAAAAGTTCGAATTTTTTCGGTATTGTACCGGGAAGGTTCTAGAAGGTTCTGGAGTGGGGCCCACCTGCATGGGGGACCCACATGAACGTGGGTAGTGGGGAAAGTCCCCACAACCCTGGTCTAGGCGCACCAAGATCCTCCCTTAAAAGGAATAGATTCATATCCCAAGGGGATAAGATCAGGATCCCTAAAAAGGGGGGATAGCAATCGGTGGGGAAGGAAAGGTGGGATTTCCTTCCTCCCCCTTTGGCCAACGACCCTAGGGCCTTGGAGGGAAGCCACCAGCCCCCTCCACGCCTATATAAAGGTGAGGAGGCGTTGGGGGCAGCCACCCTTCAACCCTTGCCCATTACCTCTCCCAACTCCTCCCACGTTTCGCCGGTACGCGCTTGGTGAAGCCCTGCCGGAATTCCGCTGCCACCATCACCACCATACCGTCGTGTTGGTCCCGATCTCATCTACCCCCCCTCTCTCGCTTGCTGGATCAAGAAGGAGAGGACGCCGCCGAGCCACACGTGTGCTAAACTCGGAGGTGCCGTCCGTTCGGCACTTGATCGGGAGTTCGTGGACGGATCGTGATTGGATCGCGAAGACGTTCGACTACATCAACCGCGTTTCTTAACGCTTTCGCTTAGCGATCTACAAGGGTATGTAGATCCAACTCTCCCTCTCATAGATGCTCATCACCATGGATAGATCTTGCGTGTGCGTAGGAATTTTTTTGTTTCCCATGCAACGTTCCCCAACAGTGGTATCAGAGCCATGTCTATGCGTAGATGAGATCTTGAGTGGAACACAAAGGAGTTTGTGGGCGTTGATATTCAGATTGCTTCCTCCCTTAGTCTTTTCTTGGTTCAGCGGTATTGTGGGATGAAGCGGCTCGAACCAACCTTACTCGTACGCTTACGAGAGACCGGTTCCATCGCTAACATGCAACTTGCTGCATAAAGATGGCTGGCGGGTGTCTGTCTCTCCCACTTTAGTTGGATCGGATTTGATTGAGGCAGTCCTTGAGAAGGTTGAATAGTAATTTGTGTATCACCGTTGTGGTTTTTGTGTAGGTAAGAATCGTTCTTGCTAGATACCCATAGCAGCCACGTAAAACATGCAACAACAATTAGAGGACGTCTAACTTGTTTTTGCAGGGTATGTTGTGATGTGATATGGACAAAGACATGATGTTATATATTTGATGTATGAGATGATCATGTTGTAATAGTTCATATCGACTTGCATGTCGATGCATACGGCAACCGGCAGGAGCCATAGGGTTGTCTTTAATTATTGTATGACCTGCGTGTCAATCATTAAGCGCTATGTAATGCTTTACTTTATCGCTAAACGGTAGCAATAGTAGTAGAAGCATGGTTGGCGCGACAGCCCCGATGGCGACACGTTGATGGAGATCAAGATGATAGAGATCATGGTGTCATGCCGGTGACGATGGAGATCATGCCGGTGCTTTGGAGATGGAGATCAAAAGCACAAGTTCATGGCCCTATCATGTCACTTATGATTTGCATGTGATGTTAATCCTTTTATGCATCTTATTTTGCTTAGGACGACGGTAGCATTATAAGGTGATCCCTCGCTTAAATTTCAAGATAAAATTGTGTTCTCCCCGAGTGTGCACCGTTGCGAAAGTTCGTCGTTTCGAGACACCACGTGATGATCGAGTGTGATAGACTCTACGTTCACATACAGCAGGTGCAAGCCAGTGTTGCACGTGCGGAACACTCGGGTTAAACTTGACGAGCCTAGCATGTACATACATGGCCTCGGAACACAAGAGACCGAAAGGTCGAGCATGAGTCATATAGTAGATATGATCAACATGGAGATGTTCACCATTGAAACCACCTCATCTCACGTGATGATCGGACTTGGGTTGGTGGATTTGGATCATGTCACACTTAGACAACCTGAGGGATGTTGATTTGAGTGGGAGTTCTTAAGTAATATGATTAATTAAACTCATTATCATGAACATAGTCAAAATGTCTTTGCAAATTATGTTGTAGATTACTAGCTCGCGATGTAGCTCCCTTGAATTTTTATATGTTCCTAGAGAAATAGAGTTGAAATATGATGGTAGCAATAATGCGGACTGGATCCGTGATCTGAGGATTGTCCTCATTGCTGCACAGAAGTCTTATGTCCTTAATGCACCGCTCGGTGTGCCACCCCCTCGAGCGTCGTCTGTAGATGTTGTGAACATCTAACAGGCACGTTCTGATGACTACTTGATAGTTCAGTGCGTCATGCATTACGGCTTAGAATTGAGGCTCCAAAACGTTTTGAACGTCACGGAATATATGAGATGTTCTTGGGATCTCAGGCTCGTGCCCGTGTTGAGAGGTATGAGACCTCCAACAAGATTCTTTGCCTGCAAGATGAAGGAGAATAGCTCAATCGGTGAGCATGTGCTCAGACTGTCTGGGTGCTACAATCGCTTGAATCGAGTGGGAGTTGATCTTCCAGATAAGATAGTGGTTGATATAGTTCTCCAAGTCACTGCCACAAAGCTACTAGAGCTTCGTGATGAACTATGAAATGCCAGGGATAGAAATAATGATCCCTGAGCTATTCGCGATGTTTGGCACCGCGAAGGTAGAAATCAAGAAGGAGCATCAAGTGTTGATGGTTAGTAAAACCACTAGTTTCGAGAAGGGCAAGGGCAAGGAGGGAAACTTCATGGATGGCAAGTCAGTTGCTGCTCCAGTGAAGAAACCCAAGGTTGAACCCAAACCCGAGACTAAGTGCTTCTATTATGAGGAGAATGGTCGCTGAAGCGGAACAACCCTAGATACTTGGTAGATAAGAAGGCTGGCAACGTCGACAGAAGTATATTTGATATACGTATTATTGATGTGTACCTTACTAGTACTCCTAGTAGCACATGGGTATTGGATACCGGTTCGGTTGCTAAATATTAGTAACTCGAAATAAAAGCTGCGGAATAAACGGAGGCTAGCTAAGGGTGAGGTGACGATGAGTGTTGGAAGTGTTTCCAAGGTTGATGTGATCACCATCGCACGCTCTCTCTACCTTCGGAATCAGTGATGAACCTAAATAAATGTTATTTAGTGTTTGCGTTGAGCATAAACATGATTAGATCATGTTTATTGCAATACGGTTATTCATTTAAGTTAGAGAATAATGGTTATTCTGTTTACATGAATAAAACCTTCAATGGTCATGCACCCAATGAGAATGGTTTATTGAATCTTGATCGTAGTCATACACATGTTCATAATATTGATGCCAAAAGATACAAAGTTAATAATGATAGTACCACATACTTGTGGCACTGCCGCTAAATGTCATATTGGTGTAAAACGCATGAAGAAACTCCATGCTGATGGATCTATGGACTCATTCGATTGCGAATCGGTTGAGACATGCAGACCATGCCTCATGGGCAAGATGACTAAGACCCCGTTTTTCGGTATGGTAGAGCGGGCAAGTAACTTATTGGAAATGATACATGTTGATGTATTCGGTCCAATGAGTGTTGTAGCGTGCGGTGGATATCGTTATTTTCCTACCTTCACTGATGATTTGAGTAGATATGGGGATATTTACTTAATGAAACACAAGTCTGAAACGTTTGAAAAGTTCAAACAAAATCAGAGTGAAGTTTGAGATCATCATGACAAGGAGATAAAATGTCTATGATATGATCGTGGAGGTAAATACCTGAGTTACGAGTATTGGTATACAACTTAAGACAATGTGGAATTTGTTTCACAGCTCACGCCACCTGGAACACCATAGTATGATGGTGTGTCCGAACGTCGTAGTCGTGCTCTATTGGATATGGTGCGAACTATGATGTCTCTTATCAATTTGCCACTATCGTTTTGGGGTTACACATTAGAGACAACTACATTCACTTTAAAAGGGGCACCATCTAAGTCCGTTGAGATGACACCGTATGAATTATGGTTTGGCTGAAACCTAAGCTGTCATTTCTTAATGTTTGGGGCTGCGACGCTTATGTGAAAAAGGTTTTCACCTAATGAGCTCGAACCCAAAGCGGACAAATGCATCTTCATAGAATACCCTAAGGAGACATTGGGTATACCTTCTATCTCAGATCCAAGCACAAAGTGTTTGTTGCTAAGAACGGGTCCTGTTGGGGATATAACCCCGTGGTAAGACCCGCCCAGGAGGGGCCGGGTCATACCCGGCGGCTCATAAGCAAGACCCTTAAGGTGGGCCGGAAGATGAAGGCCAGGCCGCATGGCGGCTTATCAGGCGGGCCAAGATGAGGGCCCAGAGACAGAAGATGGTATGAGACCCGGACGGTTAAGCCGCCCGGAGACGGTTTGCTCAAGGAGGCAAGGCGACTTAGAAACAAGATTGACTACGTTGTATGAGTCGGTTTAGGACTCGTGTAACCCAGGGCCTCGACCTCCTATATAAAGGCGAGACCCCGGGGCGGCTTAGACAAGAAACCAATCAATCGAGAACTAGGTCAAGCGAACCCGCTCCCTTGTAATCGATACTCCAATCAATACAACATAAGCAGGACGTAGGGTTTTACCTCTTCTTGAGGGCCCGAACCTGGGTAAACTCGTGTCCCTCATCTCGACCAACCCCTTTGAGTCCACCGTCTTAGCGATGGCCTCGAACCTAAGTCTCCGGACATCTGCCGTGACAAAACCACGATAGTTGGCGCCCACCTTGGGGCCAGCGCTCGGTGGTGTTGAGTTCTCAAAGGGTTCTCTCCCAAGGATCGAGGGGTACGTTGTTGGCAGGATGACCAAGAGTCGCCGCGGCCGGCTCTACATCGACGACGTCGGCTGGGTCCCCGAGGCCGACTCAATTGAGTACGGGTTCCGGGTCCCCTTCGGCGGAATCCACGTCTTCATCGGCAAGATCGGCGGATCTGAACCCGGGCCAGACATCTGCACCGACATCGTCGAGCCGGCCCGACGCGAGCAACCCGCCCAACGTGTGCGACCCGCTCGTGCTAACCCGGGCAGGAAGCATGTCTTCGTCGGCTTCACCCAGGGCATGGAGCTTGAAGGTTCTATGTCTCGGGAAGAAACTCTCATCTGCTCAGAGGATGGGTCCTCCAGCGGAGAGACGGAATCGATCTATCAACTTCATAACGGTGAGGTCGGGGGCTACGCCGAGCCTTACCCCGAGTCCGAGTATCATGAGCCAGAGGATTATGAGCCGCCGAACCGCGCTGTTGTCTTCATGGCGGGTTCAGTGGCGGCTCCTAGCAGCACAACCGCCGGTGCGACCGGATCTGGGGCTGGGAGGCCGCCGGCTCAGGTTCTTTTGGATCTGATGAACGAGCTTACAACCCTGATGGAAACCGAGGTCACTGCTGAAAACCAAGCGGCCCGTAACGCAGAGATCACGAGGTTGAAGAACCAGATGACCGGAGTCCAACAGGAGATCAATGCGTTGAAGGCTCAGATGGATGTTGAGGCGGAGCGCCTTAGGGCGGATGCTTTCCGTTTTGAGTTAGAGCAGCAGTCTGCGACGGCAGTTCATCGGATGAGGCATCAATCCCGCCTGCCGGATCAGTATGAAGCCAGAAACCTTTTAAACACGCCAGGGACGGAATGTGCCTTTGACCGTAACCCGGACGGCGGAAGTACCTGGAAGCCGGGCGGCGGTTCAGCATCAGCAGCCAGACCCGCCCCACCGGAACCAGACCCCACCACAGCCTTTTCCGACGCCGCTTGGTCATTATTCTAATCCGTCTGAGAACATGGTGGCAGTGGCAACCCGGCTTGGTACAATCCCCATCCCCGATGAGGCGCCTTTTGCAGAAGAGGTGCGGAACGCTATTGGATACCTGCAGACGGCGGTTGCCCAGCAGGAGAAGTATACTTACAGCCGGAGCCGCGTGCATTCAACTCCCATCCCCAGCCGCAGCTACAGCCGGCATTATGAGTCGCCGGCGGTTTCTAGCAGTGAACGACATCAGAACCCGCCGCGAGTCGATCGGGCGGCTCTGGATGCTCAGGCGCTGGTGGATCGGGCAAGAGCACAGTGAGAAGCGGCGGCTCTGGCGGCGGCGGCGGCTCATCAGGAACCCACAGTTACACCTTCTGTCTCAGTAGGGGCAGGATTAACCTCCAGGGCTGTGGGAGTGCCGTGTTTAGCGCCGGCTCTACGGAACGAGCGTCCGCCGAAGGATTTCAAAGGTCCTCGCAAGGTGCCCAATTATACTGCTGACCTACCTCCAGAGGCTTGGATCGAAAGCTATGAGCTAGCCATGGAGATGTTAGACGTCAGTGACGCAGTATGTGCCAAATATTTTATCATGATGCTGGAAGGGCCGGCTCGCACGTGGTTGAAGGGCTTGCCACCCAACACCATTAATTCCTGGTCTGAATTAAAGGCGAAATTCATCAAAAATTTCCAAGGAACGTGCAAGCATCCCATGACGATTGTGGATCTGGACCATTGCGTGTAGCGTGATGACGAGTCGGCTCATCACTGGGTCCGGCGGGTCTCAACCATCATCCACTCTTCTGAACAGATTACGGCGGCTCAAGCAGTTTTGATTCTAGAGAAGAATTGCCACTTCACACCTTTGAAGCAGAAGCTTGGGCGGCTCAAGCGCACGTGCCAGGATATGGGGGAGCTCATGGCGGCTCTCACCAAGTATGCAGACTCCGATAACACGAAGGACCCTGGCTCCGATGATGAGAAATCGGGTCAGGGTAAGAAAAACAACAATGGCAAGGGTCAACAGCAAAACGCGGCCGGAAATAGCAACCCGGGCAAGCGGAAGAACCCGGACGGCGGGTCAGAATTGGTGGCGAACACCAGTGCTGGGAACAATCGTGCTAAGGGCAATGGGAATTTCAGGCCACCCTTTAACAAGAGTAAAGCTCCTTTCAACCTGGAAGAGATGCTTAATAAACCTTGTCCAGAGCACAGTCGGCCTGATAAGCCGGCGGGCCATACATGGAGGGATTGCAGTATTATGCGGCAGTTTTGGGATTACAGCCTTCAATAGCATCGTAATAACGGTAATGGTCCGTCAGGCGGCTCAGGGCCGGGCGGGTCAGGAGCCGATTTTGGTGCTGGCGGCTCAGGATCCGGTTACCAGGGTCAAGGCAACCATGTAGGTCATAATCAACGGTCTGGCGGTGGAGGCCAGTAGCAGAATAACCAGTCGGGGTACCAGAGTAACCCGGAGCAGCTTAGCGGAGGTCAGTATCATGTTTTTACAACCAGCCTTGACAAGCGAGACCGAAAGGTGCGCAAGCGGGCGGTTAATGCAGTCATGCCGGCTCTCCCGCAGTATTTGAAGTGGTCTGAGTATGACATAACTTGAAGCCGGGAGGATCACCCGCCTCGTGTTGATAACCCGGGGCAGCTGGCTTTGGTAGTTGCCCCCCAAGTGGGAGGATACGTGTTCACTAAAGTACTTATGGATGGTGGCAGCAGCATCAACATCCTGTATTATGACACTTTCCGCCGAATGGGTTTGCTTGACAAGGATCTTAAGCCCTCTTCAACAGTTTTTCATGGTGTGGTGCCCGGAAAATCAACTTATCCAGTGGGAAAGATTTCTTTGGAGGTGGCTTTTGGTGATGAATTCAACTACAGGGTGGAGTCTTTGTGGTTTGAAGTGGTCAAAATCAAGAGCCCATATCACGCTCTGTTTGGACGGCCGGCTTACGCCAAGTTCATGGCTACACTACTGGAATTAGGATCTTTGTCATTTGCCATGGCTGACGGCAAAGGCATGCATGGCGGACGGCAAAGGTCTTTGCCGTCAGCCAGCAGACGGCACCACATCCGGCTGAACAAGCCACGGTAAAGGGCACTTTGCCGTCTGCTGGCAGACGGCAAAGATGCAAAGGTCTTTGCCGTCTGCCAGCAGACGACAAAGGGCATGAACGGCACACGTGGCAGCTTAGGTCCGTTAAGGGGTTAACGGCATGCTTTGCCGTCTGCTAGCAGACGGCAAAGTGGCCAAATAGGCCAGCCCAGGTTCCCCCCAGGTAGCTGCCACGTGGCTCGCTATGCCGTCTGCTGGCAGACGGCAATGATGCAAAGTTCTTTGCCATCTGCCAGCAGACGGCAAAGCAACCACATAGGCCAGCCCAGTTCCCCCCAGGTTGCACAGGTAGCTGCCACGTGGCAGCTTTGCCGTCTGCTGGCAGACGGCAAAACTCTTTGCCGTCTGCCAGCGGATGGCAAAGTGCCTGTACTGCCCCTGTTTTTTCTTAAATTCAATCAATTTCACAGATATATATATATATATATATATATATATATATATATATATATATACATTTGAAAATACTTTCAATAAGCATACATATCCCTGCCATATGGATATGATCATCGAACACATATACATACCAACTCAAAAGTCCATATCCAACATATATATATAGCCAACATATATCCAACAACAAGCATACAATGGTTTCATCCATACATACATATATAGGTAGCAAGTTTCACATTGTTCATCCTACAAAATCAAAACAAAAAGGAAGGACAAGGAGAAGAGTAGACTCCATCAACGCAAGCTTCCGTGATCTAAAGCAAATCTGCAAATTGGGAAAGAAGAAAGTTAGAAGAAGAACAAGAAGAAGAAGAAGAAGAAGAAGAAGAAGAAGAAGTAGAAGAAGAAGAATTTTTCTTCTCTTTATTTTTCTCCTCTTCTTTATCTTCTTCTTCTTCTAACGAAGGTAACTTAGGTAATTATGCCATTTTTTAGCTAAGCTAGGTAAAAATGCTAAGTGTAGGTCATTTTAGAGCTAAGCTAGGTAAATAGGTCATTTTGGAGGTTAGTAAGGTTATTATGTCATTTTCGAGGAAAATAAGCTAAGTCAATGTCATTTTGGAGGTAACCAAGATTATTATGCCATTTTTGACCTAAGTATGCTAAGTATGTCATAAATGAACTAAAGAAGCTAAGTATAGGTCATTTTTGAGCTAACCTAGGTAGTTATGCCATTTTTGAGCTAACTAAGCATATTTATTCATTTTGGAGGACAAAATGGTAAGTGTAGGTCATTTTTGAGCTATCTTAGTTAAAATCGGTCATTTTGGAGCTAGGTAAGGTTATTTTGTCATTTTGGAGGAAAATAAACTAATGATATGACAGTTTGGAGCTAAACCAAGGTTATTATGCCATTTTTTACCTAAGTAAGCTAATTATGTCATAAATGAACTAGCTAAGCTAAGTATAGATCATTATTGAGCTATCCTAGGTAGTTATGCCATTTTTTAGCTAACTAAGCATATTAAGTCATTTTGGAGGAAAAAATGCTAAGTATAGGTCATTTTATAGCTATCCTAGGTAAAATATGTCATTTTGGAGCTAAGTAAGGTTATTATGTCATTTTCGAGGAAAATAAGCTAAGTATAGGTCATTTTGGAGCTACATAGGTCATTTCTTAAGCTAAGTATGCATTTGTTAAGCAAAACACTTGGGAAAAACTTACCATCATCACGGAGGTGAAGGACCGGTCGGGCTTGCGCCAGTATGAGACGGAGAAGGACCGGTCGGGGTTGCGGCAGACGCAGAAGGATCGGTCGATGCTTGTCGCGAGGCATGCTGCACCAAAGATCATTTGCAATGTCTCGTTAGCATGATGCAACTCAAATGTGAATACTAGTAACTAATGACCATTCAAATGAAACTCACCGTGGGTGCTATACCAATCTGGGGCATCGGCGGAGGGGTCTGACCGTTGTTCTGGCACACGGTCTGCACATTTTGTTTTCACGAGTCAGTCATATTAGTTAGTGATGAAACGAACATTACGTGCATGATTTGGCTAATATGCAGGAGAAACTTACCACGAGGAGCTCGTATAGGGCCCGGTGAGACGCGTCGTTCCGGTTCCTCTCCTCCTCCACCAGCCTAGCCGTCCTCTCCTCCATGTCCCTCTCCCTCTCCGCCGCCTACCTGTTTGCCTCCGCCAGAAGCTCCTAGGCCCTAGCCTCGATGGCGAGCTCCATTGGCCATGGACGAGGCCTTATCTCAGGATCGGAGCTCGTCTGGCGCTTCTTGATCTCCGGTAGAGTTCTAGGACAACGTATCAGTCCATCCCCAATGGCTATCGAGCCATGGGGCCTCCCGCCACCAGATATCATCACGAGCTCTGGATCAAAAGGACTCTGGCTCGGGTTGAAGTCCTCCCCTTTCCTCGTCTTCCCCTCATCTCTGTACCTCACGAGCTTGTTGTGGGAGGAGATGTTGCTGAAGCTCTCTGGATGATCGAGGTCATCCTCAGAGATTGCCTTGGCCTTCTTGTACGGGGCAGTATGGGCCATGGCATAGAGGTCGAACAGCGGTGGCACCTCCTTCTTGTTGTGTCGCGCCTAAAAGAGAGGAACAAAATATTAGTTAAGGGCTCAAGCTAGCATGAAGAATGAAATTGCATGAATCATGAAGCAAACCACATACCCAGTGATCCCCGAATTCAAACAGGTTGGAGCTCACTTGATGGTGTGGCACACCTTTCATTTGGGCACGCTTATCCTTGGCCTTGTTGTGGACGGCTAGCCATTGGGGAGAGCACCACTCATCCACCAACGCCTCCCAACAGTCCATCCTATCCGCACACCATCTCGGGGGCACCTAAGTTAGACAAGAGAAATTTCAGCGCTACGCCTACGAATCAAATCAAGGAAACTAAGTACAAGGCCTTAAGAATAGGTAATTACCTACATGTACTTCTCCTTACTCAGAAACTTGGCGCGGCACTTCTTCTTGGCCCTCTTAATGTTAGTCGAGGCGTAGTAGTCTCGAATAGCCTGCACCCGAGTCTCGTGCCGTAAGTTCTGAAATAGGCGCTTGCACTCGGCTACGAGAACAATAGCCGCGTCCGCCTCGTGTTCCTCAAGACACCTGTAGAAGGTCTGCAATCAAACAAGACAACACTGATTAGTACAATCACTAGGTGCTGTTGATTTTTAATTCTGTAAAGGAGAAATTACCCAAAACCGCCGGATCACAATGTCGGCCACCGTCTCGCACAAGACACCATCGACCCTCTCCTCCGGCGGGGCCGGGGCAGCCACGTACAACTCCCAGCTCAGTGCTAGCTGTCGAACCTCACCCTCATCGGGCAACGTGACCCACCCCGGGAAGTGGTGCCGGCAAAGCACACCAAGGACCTGGTTGGGCCTGCGGACACCAGGGGCGTGTTTCCAACCCCTGCAGTATGACAAGGCCAACACATTGGATATTAATTTAAAGAAACATGAAGGCAAAAGGTTAAAACAGAGTAAATGCACTTACTTCTCCCCATTAGGCACAATCAACCACCTCTGATCGCGGGTCACCGGCACGGGCGGGAGCTTTGTACCACCACGCTGGTAGACCTTCTTGCCCTCCTCAACCAGCTCGCCCTCGCTATAGCTATCCTCAGAAAAGTTGTCCTCGCCACCATCAGCATGGCCACTAGCCTCCGGAGTCACGTGGGACGAAGACTCTGGGACCGGAGTCTCCTGGGACGAAGACTCTGGGACCGGAGTCTCCTGGGACGAAGGCTCGGCGACCCGAGGCTCGTCGGCCCGAGGCTCGTGGACCGGAGTCCGAGACGGGTCCAAGTCAGACGGGTCCACCTGAGACGGAGCACTCCTGTGGTCGGGAGAATTAGCTGGGGGTGGCGGCGAGGAAGGCGCAGCAGCCTTCCTACCTCTCCCGCCGCCACGTCCACCTCTAGCACCCCTCTTCGTCTTCCCCCGACCTCTCCCGGCCGAAGAAGAAGCGCCCACCGGTGTCTGCATACTGTGTACCAGCGCTATCCGGAGGTGCTCGGGTGGAATAATAGCACCCCTCCCAGCACGCGCCGAGGAAGGAGGCTCGGAGCGCTCTCGACCCGCGCCCACCATCTGTCAACACCTGCAATGACAAAGAGTAAACGAAATTAGTACAACATAAAAAAATTGAATACCTAATAACATGAACTAATTAATAATATATATGTACATAATAATAATTGAATACCTGGCATTACTAATATTAATCTTCATCGTCTATATATGCTCCACGATCAATAAATGCATAATCATCATCACTATCATTAATGATGTGCTCATCAGCATCATCAATAAATGCATCAACATGTGGAAGGCCTCCTTTATGTAATCAGTCAAGCATTGACAGGTCATCTGCAGCAGTAACCTCTTCTTCTTCCGTCTCTTCTTGTTCCGGCTCAGGGGTGAAGTCGGATTCACTGTCGCTGTCTACCTCAATGTTCTGGGGTGAAGTAGAGCGGTTCTTGAAACGTTTTTTGGAAACACGTGTTTCCTGGAAGAATTCTCCTTCATATGTGTCTGGGTTAATGTGAGGTTCATAATCATCTTCATTGAGGGGAGGTGGTCTAAAATGTGGCGGCACATCATAAACGACATCCCAACCATTCAGATTTGGATCAGTTTGGCAGGCCCACGGTAGATAGAAAACTTGGGTCGTCTGTTGAGCCGTAATATAGACATCGGGAACATCTAAATGGGTGCTTTGTTTGATTTCGACTAGCCCTATATGTTCATGAGTCCTTCTAGTCTCCTTCGGCTGGAACCAATAACATTTGAAGACTACGACGTTTGGTGGGTTTTCACCAAAGAATGTAAGTTCATAAATTGCTTCAACTCTTTCATAATACTCGACCCCTCCTTCGCCGACAGCGGAGACACAACAATTTGTAGACTTTCGGTCGGCCATAGATAGCTCTTTGCCAAAAGTACGAAAGCGATACCCGTTGATGTCATATTTGTCAAATGAATGGACCTTATAGTCAAAACCATTAGCGACTTGTCTCAATTCGGAGTCCATAGACTCTGCATTAGCCTAAAAGTTTAATACGAAAGGATTGTTGCATTAGCCGCAAACTAGACGAAGAAATGAAATGGTCTTATGGAAATTACCGTTTGTTTGAACCAAGAGATGAAACCGGGATAGCCGCCTCCATGCTTTGCCAGAAGCTCATACTCTTCGATGGAATCCTTTTGGATCACCGCTCCATCCGAGAATTTGGCGACGTATCGACTGTATCACATATCCGGGAATAAGAGCATTTCAAAGGAATTAGAAGTTGCGAAACAATGTACCGAGAACTTACTCGATGTATGGCCATTCTTCGACATCCAACGCTATTGCTTTCGAAGCACCGGCTGGTGCGAGCTTCCCTTTGAATAGGCTGAGGTTGGATCGACCTTTTTCATGGTCGCCATCATTGTACCGAGGCTTCAGATTATGCAAATGACGATTCTTGGCTTTGTAGTGTGCTGTCACGAAGTTTGCCGCCTCCTCAGTAATGAATGCCTCGGCCATCGATGCTTCAATTCTACATTTATTTTTACATTTTGCTCGAAGCGTCTTCTGCATCCTCTCAGTTGCGAAGCACCAACGATTTTGCACGCCCCCCCCCCAATCTTGCCTCGGTCGGGAGATGCAAAATCAAATGCTGCATTGGATTAAAGAATCCCGGTGGAAAGATCTTTTCTAACTTGCAGATCAACTCCGGCGCGAACTCTTCCAGTTCGTCTAGCACGTCAGGCGATAGTTCTTTCGCACAAAGAGCACGGAAGAAATAGCTCAGCTCTGCCAGTACTAGCCATTCATCCTCAGGGATAAAGCCACGCAACATCACCGGCATTACCCGCTCAAGCCATATGTGCCAATCATGACTCTTGAGACCAAATATTTTCAATTTGTCAATACTCGCTCCCCTCTTTAGATTCGCTGCATACCCATCGGGGAACATCAACTGCATTTTCACCCACAAGATCATTTCCCTCATAGCTGGCCTTTCAAGATTGAACCATGCCTTTGGCTTCCTCCAGTTCTTCTTTCCTTTCGGTTGTCGCATGTTTTGTAATGGTCTATCACATAGAGCCTCCTGATCGACTCTAGCCTTAGGATTATCCTTCGACTTCCCCTCTATGCCGAACAATGTACCAAAAAGGGCCTCGGCGATATTCTTTTCAGTGTGCATCACGTCGATGTTGTGTGGGCAAAGGAGGTCTTTAAAGTAAGGCAGATCCCACAAGCATATCTTGTGAGTCCAGGCGTGTTCCGAATTATACCCTTTGAAATATCCTAGACGCTGTGGATCAGGCTCGAGAGCGTTTATCTGATCCAGGGTCTGTTGGCCTGTCAATGCAGGTGGTGCAGAGTTTTTGACAACTCTACCTTTCATGAAAATTTTCTTGTCTTTTCTGAACTTATGGCCAGGATCCAGGAACTGTCTATGCAAGTCAAAGCAAGAATACTTGCGACCCGCCTACAGCCAACGGAACTGAAGAGTTGCCTTGCATGTTGGGCACGAGAACCTTCCATGCACACACCAGCCAACGAATAGCGCATACGCCGGCAAGTCATGCGTCGAGTGTGGCACCCCGAAAGAGGGCCGATGCACGCCAGTCCCCAGGATAAGACCTGGCGCACGCCAAAGACATGATACAGCAATTCCAGGCAAAAATGGCTTTATTGATTATAATGGAGTATTACAATACTGTTGATTACAACAATATTACATAACTCCAGGGTTAGCTAAATGGCAGCAGGGTCTTCGTTCAGGGGAAACGACGTCTCTGGTTGGGCTCCATAACGCACAGGACTGGCTAGGTTACCATTTAGCATGACGGATCTTCTCCCGCAACTGGCCACGTGCAAGGCCAGGTGAGTACTTTGAATGTACTCGCAAGACAACCAAATACATAGCATCCAAACAAACAGATGACAAAGCAAGCCCTATGCTATGCATGAATTAATCCCGAGCATGGCATAAATACTAACAAGACAAGCATGGATCAAGCATGGCATATCATGGATCAGGCATATAATCTATGGCAAGATCACACTAGATGCTTAGAGTACTTACTGTATCGGATATCAACTTACTCTCTTCTGGGTTGTTCCATAACCCTGGAAATATTCATGATCCAACCTGAACTGACTCAGGTCCCATCCAACTCATGTGGTCATCCGACCACTCATCAAATAACCATCCCTTGGCTAACATAACTTGTCCCTGACATCACCTGATGTCTACCCAAGATGAGTTCTTCCATCATTACCAACATTGTTACGGTTGACCACCTACTGAGGTCTGGACGGGCTGTCCAATACCGTGGACTCGGCTATTCGAATAGATTTGACACTCTGCAGAGGTTGCGCACTTTACCCACACCATGAAGCACCTGGCCTCGTGATCCCATTTGGGTGGACTAGCGTTGCTTCAACGAAACCTGCCTGACCCATGACTCTTTCATCGTACCACCGGCACTCTTCCTCCCCCGGAGGTCAGCCTTGGGTGCCCCTGTGTCCTCATGACACCTGCCACCGTCGTGGCCAAACTCTGTAGACCCAAGCGGGGTTCTACTGTCCCAAACGGGGACCGCGCGCAAAACTCAACAACAACTGGGCTCACAAGGTTATCGCCGCTTACCGGGCCGGGGTAGCACGCCGCGCATAACCTTCCCTATTTGGTGGTACCGGTGAAAGATCACGCAGTCAGACCCGGTCAAGGCCGTCCCATACCGGCAAATGTGGTTGCACGAGTATGCCCGGACAGGTGACTCAAGATCAACCGACTACATATCTATTATTCAACCCACTCAACATATCCATCATCAAACTATTCCACTGACAATAGTAAGTGCTTTCATAGCAAGATCATAGTACTAATAATCATGGCATGAGATCAATAATACTAACATGGCAATGATATTAACAATATCATTATTATGGCAATATGGAAATAAGGCATGGCACTAGATGAATGGAAATGCTAGTGTCTAATACCGATGTCACCACCGGTGTATGCAAGTGCAACCTAACAGACGATACAGATAAACACACAGGTGCAAGCAAAGTCATCACGCAAGTCCGGAGCTCATGGAAGAGGTTGACTTGCCTGGGGGGGGTCGACGAATACGCCGGGAGGAAGCACGATCACCTCGCGGAAGAAATCGCCGAACAGGGGTCTCTCTCAGCGGGCTCGATCGGAGGGCAAGGGCAAAATGGTTATTTCCACTATGTGAACACATAGTGAAAATAGTACCATCGGAACGGGCTCGACGAGACGAAAACGTGGGCGCTGATTTTACCTGGTTCCGAGCTACGGTCGCGAAGTTATGAGCGTTTGAGCACCAGGGACTAATCTGCAAAAGTTCCCCTACAAATAGGTCCCTGGCGGTTTAGACCGAAAGCGCCTCCGGGCATATTACGCTTCATGCGCTGAAAAGCGTATTTCCAGCCGAAGTGGGTTAGAAGTACGCTTTCCAAAAGCGAAAGCGTATTCATGAAAATACGCTTTCACTTAAAACTGCGCGGGCCCGGTCTGACTATTCTCTCTCTCACCGACGCGTGGGCCCGGCCCTATCCTCTCCCTCTCCTTCCTGGGTCATCTCCAAGCTCCCGACCGGAGCGGAGGCAGGGCCGGCCGGCCGCCGGTGCAGCCAGTGGACGGCGGCACAGAACGGCTCGCCCGCGGCTCGCCGGACCCAGAGCACCTCGCCGCGCCCAGGGGTGGCCGTGGGGCGCCAGAGGCAGGCCGCAACGCCACCACCACCTGCAGGAACGCGGCGGCTAGGCTGCAAAGGGGCCGAGCCGACGGAGCTTCCCCGGCGGGGATGAGGATGGGGGCGGCTGAGCGGCCTCCAGAGGATGCTTGGGGCGAGGATGGAGAGGAGGAGGGGGCCCGGGTGCTGCGGTGACCGAGGGGAATCGACGGCGGCATTCGGCCATTGCCGAGGGGAGAGCTCCAGGAGCTGGCTAGGAGGAGGGGGCTGGACTCGATGCTGCTAGGGGGGGCTCGGGCACGCCTATATATAGCTCGGGGACGAAGCTACTCGACGCCGGCCGAAGCTCCGAGAGCTCACCATCGTGGCGACGCTCCTGCGGTTGACAGAGGCAGCTGGGAGCTTCGGGACGAGGGGGAGAGGCCTTTGGAGGGTTCACGCACGCGCTGGGGATCACCACGAAATCCACGGACAGGCTGGAGCTCGCTAGAACGAGCTCACGAAGGATCAAATCGCACAGAGCTCCGGTTTGGCACTTTCTGTCCATGGTCACCGCGTGTCCACGGCGATGCCACAGTGCACTTGATGCCAAACCATGTCTAGGGCTATCACCGTCCTATCCTGAGTTGACCTGACTCCTCAGGCTGGACACTGGAGCTCTGGTGTGACCTCTCCTGAGTCAAACACCAGCTGGCAGCCAAGTGTTTGTGCTGTGGTGCGGCCACCACAGTGCACCTCTTGGCCTGATCTTGGGCAGGGGTCAATCCATCACTAAGGTCACTACCTTGGCAAAATCTCAGCTCATCTGGACCAATCTAGAGGGTACTTCCTTTATAACTTGGCAACCTGACCAGAAATGCAAAAGCTGATGCTGGGGAAAATTGGCTAGATGGATATGGATGGTTTTTGGAGGAGATCAATGATTTGATCATGAGAGATGGCTGGACAAGTTTCAGCTCAAATTTATCTTCTATGATGGTACTTCCTTCACAGAGATACAATCTGAACAGAAACTTGAGAAAATGATAGGAAAATATGGGCTTGGAGAGTTGAGCTGTTTTTTGGTTTACAGTAGTGATATATCAATATGCACTACCCTGCCAAATTTCAGCTCAATTGAAGCAAGGAAACAAGCACTTCCTTCACAAAGTGCTATACTGGACAGAAATGAAAACCAGATGGTTTTGAGGAATTGACTAGATGAAAATGGCTCAAACTTGGAGTAGATCAATGATTTAAGCATATGGAGACACTGTAAAAGTTTCATACCATTTACATAAATATAAATGGTACTTCCTTCACAATACTCCAATCTGGACAGAAACTTGAATAAATTGCTGAGGAGGATTAGCTAGAGAGATTGGGCTAATTTTTGGAGGACAAGTATAATTTATCACCATGAATCACCATGCAAAATTTCAGCCTAAGGAGATCAAGGAATTATGCACTTCCTTTGCAAACCAGAAATCTGGACAGAATTTGCAAATGGAAGTGGGGCTCAAAACTTGAATTGGGGAACTTGAGATTTTGATGGAAATGGAAAATATATGGATATGAGAAGCTCCACAAATTATTTGGGATTTTTCCTAGCTACCAAAATGGTAGTTCCTTTGGAAAGGCCCCAAATTGGAATATTGGCTTTAAATAGGAAAAGGCAATTTCCCCTATTTAATTATAGCCAATATTTTTATGAGAGCTCAACATAATCACAAAGAATATCTCCACAAGTTTTCATGACCTCTGGAGATAGATAGATATTTTCCTGGATTTAATTCCTCAGACAGGCAGGATAAGGAATTTATTCTAGAGGGAAAATATTGCATATGACTTAGCAATATTTTTGCACAGCTAGGGTTTATGAGGGAAGAAGGGTCTCGGGACATTTTGGGAGGATCAACAGAGCAAGGAAAATGATAGCTCCTTTGAAAACACAAAGGCAGGATTTCCAGTTCCGATATTTCGGAACTAGGGTTTGAATAAGATTAGGGGTTGGCTGACGGAGGGTTGGCTGGCACAAGAACAGGGGAAAGGCACGGAGAGGTTGAGGATAGACTGAATTCATTATGGTCACTTGCCAAATTCCAGAGGAAAAATTCGGGAGAGCAAAGCTAGGAAGGAATAACAGCACAAAAATCGATAACCCGATTTTTGGGGTGTTACATCAAGTACATGTACCACACATGCATTTTGAAGTTTTGTTTTGTAGCGGCGTCATATGTCTTGATCCCATTATCCCAAGCTTCTTGCAATTCATCCTTAAGCGGCTGCATGTACACATTCATATTCTTCCCCGGATAGTTGGGCCCTGGAATTATCAACGTCAAGAAAATGTTCTTTCTTTTCATAATCTCTCCGGGGGGGAGATTGAGTGGAATGACAAATACAGGCCAGCAACTGTATTGGGTTGCTGTCATACCAAACACTTGGAACCCATCTGTGCTGATGGCGACTCGAGGATGCCTTGGATCTGCCGCTTTGTCCTTATGTAATGCATCGAAGTGCTTCCACGCAAAAGCGTCTGAAGTGTGTCCCAACATCGGATTCCCATCTGCATCTAGTTTGGTTCTTTTGCCCAATTTATGCCACGTCATCTGTCTGGCCGTCTCTTCGACCATGAAAAGACGTTGAAGTTTTGGTATGATTGGCATATACCGAAGAACATTAACTGGGATTTTGGTCTGACTCTTCTCACCCATACCGTTGTCTACCACAACATACCTGGAAGACTTGCAAATGGGACAATAGTTCAAGCCCGCATACTCAAGCCTAAATAAGGCACATCCATTCTCACTGGCATCTATCTTCTCATAGGGCATCTTAAGCGCACGTAGGATTTTGTCCGACTGGTACAGGTTTGCTGGCAATACATGGCCTTTGGGTAGAAAGCGTCCAAATATCGTCATCATCGCGTCGTAGCATTCTCTGCCTAGGTTGAACTGAGCCTTCAGAGCCATTACTTGCGCGATGGCATCCAGCTGACAAAGCTCAGTGTGCTCGTGGAGAGGACGTTTTGAAGACTCCAACATTTCATAGAAGGCCTTTGCAGATTCCTCCATCTCATCGTCCGAATCCTGAGCATCATCAAAGTCTTGCACCATGTCTTCAATCCCGGTACCATGCTCGTTGGTGCGACGACGAACGACCTCAGCTCTGACACGTTGGGCAGACTCACCATGAAATCTCCACACCGTATAATCAGGCGTAAAATCCCACTTCTGCAAGTGTTTACCCATTTCATCCCGTGTCCACTTTTTATGGTTGTCGCACCGGACACAGGGGCACCAGGTTATTTCCTGGCCATTTGCAAATGCGGCGCTCAGAAACCCCTTGGTTTTTGTTAACCATTCAATGGTCATTTCTTTGTGACTAGGGTGACCGGTGTACATCCACGCACGATCACTCATCTTGCCTACCTACTAAACACACAAAAAATATATATATAATTCATCATCTATATTCATCCGTTAATCAAGTTTGTCGGTTTTATTACGTCCATGCAACCTACACGCTAATAGGTAGAGATAGGTCCTAATCCCACCCGAGTATGTGTAGATTGGGTTCGTTTTCCCATGCTCTGCTCCGGATCCGACGCAGAATATCGGCAGCACCTCCCCGTTGTTCTACTGATACACGTCTCGGCAATAAGCAGAGAGGATGTGTACCCGGAGAACAACAGGGAGGCACTGACGAAATTTCGCATCGGATCCGGAGCAGAGCATAAGGGAAAACGAACCCAATCTACACATACTCGGGCTGTCCATGGATAACGTTGGACAATTCGAAAGGATGGCGGTTATAAATATGCAAAGACATGCATATTTATAGATGCCGCCCTTTCGAACGGGAGACGCATACTGGTCACGCATACTGATGATTTAAGACACCTATAGCTAGCAAGTTTCATCGGCACGAAGACCGGAACAGAGCAAATTAAGGGGGGGGGAGGAGATGTCATTTGTGCTCACCCACGAACGCACGGGCGGAGCACGTCCAATGCACAGGGAGGTCGTCGAACACCAGACCCTCGCAGCGACGAAACAACTGCACATTGAAATCCACCCGATCAACACAAATATGTTGTTTTTCATAACAAAATCAGAATATATATATGACCTAACTAATAATTTACAAAACTATGACCCCGTCGGCCTCTGGAAGGCCGAAGAGCATCTTTTCGGTCAACAGGAGGCCGAAGAGGTGTCGGGGGTCGGGGTCGGGGGTCAGTGGCGTCGGGTGTCAGTGGCGTCGGGGGTCGGGGGTCAGTGGCGTCGGGGGTCAGGGGTCAGTGGTCGGGGGTCTTCTTCTTTTTTCTCCTCCTCCTCCTCCTCTTCTTCTTCTTCTTCTTCTTCTTTTCCTTCTTCTTCTTTTCCTTCTTCTTCTTTTCCTTCTTCTTCCTTATATTCTTCTTCTTTCTTCTTCTCCTCCTCTCCTCTTTTTTCTTCTTCTTCTTCTTTTTTCCTTTTTTCCTTCTTTTTTTCTTCTTTTTTTTCTTCTAGATTTTTTCTTCTAGATTTTTTCTTTTCTAACCTAATAAACTAAACTCTAACCCTAACCAAACCTAACCTAATACCTAATAATCTAAACCTAAACTAAAAACAAAAAAACAGAAAAAAGAGGAGAGGGGAAGAGCTCACCAGAGGGGGCAGGGCAGGGGGCGTCGGGGAGGGTTGGGGGAGCGCCGGGGAGGGGCGGGGGAGCGCCGGGGAGGGCCGGGGGAGCGCTGGGGCGGCGGTGGCGGCCGAGCGGCGGGGACAGGGGCGCTCGGGCGCCTGGGAGCGGCGGCTGGCAGGGGCGGATGGGGCACAGGGGGGCGGAGGGGGGCCGTAGGGCACCGGCGTGGGCCGTGGGCCGGTGGGGCGGCGGGCGCGGGCGACGGGCGGCGGTGGCGACGGGGCCGCAGGGCTCCGGGGCGGTGGGGCGCAGGGGGGCCGGGGCGCGGCGGCGGGGCCACGGTGGCGCCGGGGGGCGGCGGTGGCGTCGGGGCGGTGGGCCAGTGGGGCGGCGGGGTGGCGGGGCGACGGGGCGGCGGCGCGCGTGCGGTGGGCGGCGGGGAGGAGAGGGAGAGAAACAGAGAGAGAGAGGCGGGGTGGGGCGCAGCCGTTAGTTAAGTCAAACCTTTGCCGTCTGTCCCGCCTTTGCCGTCTGCCTTTTTGCTCTTTGCCGTCTGCTAGCAGACGGCAAAGAAGGGGGGCCGTTAGGTTTTTTTGTAAGCAGCTCGTTAGTGGGCCCACCTCCCTCTTTGCCGTCCGCTAGCTGACGGCAAACCTCCTTTGCCGTCTGCTAGCAGACGGCAAAGAAGCGGCTGATGGCAAATATTATCTTTGCCGTCAGCTAGTTCTTTGCCGTCTGTTTTTTGGAAACGGATGGCAAAGAGCTTCTTTGCCGTCCGCCAGCTGACGGCAAAGAACTGGCAGATGGCAAATTAGCTGATTCCAGTAGTGCTAGGCCTTGCTATATTTACTTACAGCTCAAGATGCCCGGGTTGAACGGGACGATTACTGTGCATGGTGATCGAAAGATGGCTCTTGAGTGTGAGGAAGGTGACGCAGCTTACGCAGAGTCAAGTTGTGCTGAGGCAGAGCTCAAGTTTTATAAGGAAAATGTTGACCCGGAAGATATGACTCCACTGAAGAAGCCTAACACAGAATCTGAGCCGCCACTCAAGTTTGTGGCAGAAGATACCAAGTTGGTGGACTTTACGCCAGGCGACTCATCACAGCAGTTCACTATCGGGGCTAACATGGACCCCGCATAGGAAAGTGCGCTCATCGAATTCATCCATGAGAATCGGGACATCTTTGCATGGAAGCCTTCTGACATGCCGGGTGTACCGAGAGAATTCGCTGAGCACCACCTTAATGTGGATCCTAAGTTTAAGCCGGTCAAACAGTTCCTCCGGCGGTTTAATGAGGAGAGGCGCAAGGCTATTGGGGAGGAGGTGGCCCGGCTCTTGGCAGCAGGGTTCATCGTTGAAGTTTTTCACCCGGAGTGGTTAGCTAACCCGGTGTTAGTGCTTAAGAAGAACGGCACATGGCGTATGTGTGTAGATTACACGGATCTTAACAAGGCATGTCCAGTTGACCCGTTTGCTCTCCCCCGTATCGACCAGATTATTGATGCAACGGCGGGTTGTGAGAGTTTATGCTTCCTGGACGCTTATTCAGGTTACCATCAGATAAAGATGACAGTTAAAGACCAAGAGAAGACAACTTTCATTACGCCTTTTGGTGCTTTCTGCTATGTGTCTATGCCTTTTGGGCTCAAGAGTGCCCAGGCGACTTACCAGCGTTGTGTGCAGAACTGTCTTCATGGTCAGATTGGGCGCAATGTTCATGCTTATGTGGATGATATTGTGGTCAAGTCCAGGAAGAAGGAGACTCTGCTTGGCGACCTGAAGGAAACGTTCGATAATTTACGGGTCTACAAGATGATGCTTAACCCGGCTAAGTGTGTCTTTGGAGTTCCTGCAGGCAAGCTCTTGGGATTTCTAGTCTCTGAGCGTGGCATTGAAGCTAATCCGGACAAGATAAAGGCTATCACTTCCCTGTCTGAGCCGGCGTGCATCAACGACGTTCAGCGCCTGGCGGGTCGAATCGCTGCGTTAAGCCGGTTCATAAGCCGCCTGGGTGAGAAGGCTATTCCTCTGTATCAAATGATGAAGAAAACAGACAATTTTGTCTGGAGTAAGGCGGCGGGTGAAGCGTTCGAGGCGCACAAGAAGCAGCTGGTTGAGCTGCCGGTCTTGGCCACTCCGGCTGAGAAGGAACCTTTGCTCCTCTATGTGGCGGCTAACAACAGGGCAGTCAGCGCCGCGATTGTTGTGGAGCGTAAGGAGGCAGGGAAAGAATACCCGGTTCAGAGGCCGGTTTACTACGTTAGTGAAGTCCTGATAGAATCCAAGCAAAGGTACCCACATTGGCAAAAATTAATATATGGGGTGTTCATGGCGAATCGCAAGTTGAAGCATTACTTCTTGGGACACCAGATCACCGTGGTTAGCTCTGCCCCGTTGGGTGACATAATTCAAAATAGAGAAGCCACTGGCAGGATTGCTAAGTGGGCATTGGAGCTTGGGCCTCTTAATCTGAAATATGTGCCTCGCACGGCTGTCAAGTCTCAAGCTTTGGTGGACTTTATAAACGACTGGACAGAGTGTCAGTCGCCCGAGGAGAAGCCGGATAACACATACTGGACAATTCACTTTGATGGATCTAGACAGTTAGAAGGGTCAGGGGCAGGAGTTGTCTTAACTTCCCCTAGAGGTGACAAGTTTTTTTATGTGTTACGGTTGATGTTTCCCTGTACTAACAATGCAGCTGAGTATGAGGATTTACTTCATGGCCTCCGTGTGGCTAAGGAGATGAATCTGAGCCGGGTTAGATGTCTTGGCGACTCAGACCTCGTGGCTCGGCAAGTTTCAGGCACGTGGGATTCCAAAGACCCACGGATGGCGGCTTATCGTCAGGCGGTGGATATCATTGCTGGACACTTCAAGGGTTATCAGGTGGATCATATTGACCGTCGCAAGAACGAGGTGGCTGATGCATTGTCAAGGCTGGGCTCTCAGCGTAAGCCGGTGCCGCCTAACATTTTCTTGGATGTGTTATATCATCCGTCTGTTAAGCTACCTTCAGAGGAGGATCTGGCCGTACCTGACCCGGAGGGGCAGCTGGTGGCGGCTTTGCATGCTATCCCTGACTGGACGCTGCCTTACTTAGCGTACTTGACTCGCGGCGAGTTACCCGAGGACGAGACCTTGGCAAGACAAATCATCAGGCGATCTAAATCTATGACTATCATCAATGGCGAGTTGCACAAGCGCAGTGTCACTAGTGTTTTCCAGTGTTGCGTTTCTCCTGAAGAGGGTAAGGAGATCTTAAATGAAATTCACGCTGGTGATTGTGGTCATCACGCCGGCTCAAAATCTTTGGTGGCCAAGGCTTTCCGGCATGGTTTCTTCTGGCTGACGGTTCATAAGGACGCTGAAGACTTGGTCGTCAAGTGCGATGGATGTCAGAAGTTCGGGCGACGTGCTCACGTGCCAGCTCAGGAATTGCGGATGATTCCAATTACCTGGCCGTTTGTGGTTTGGGGGCTTGATATGGTCGGGCCCTTCAAGAGATCTAAAGACAAGAAGACCCACCTTTTGGTGGCGGTGGATAAGTTTACCAAGTGGGTTGAGGCTGAGCCGGTCGGCAAGTGTGACGCGGCTACGGCGGTTCAGTTTGTCAAAAAATTGATCTACTGTTTTGGTTACCCTCACAGTATCATCACGGACAATGGCACAAACCTATCCAAGGGGGCTATGCAGGCGCTTTGTGAAAGTGAGCACATCCGGCTTGACGTCTCTGCTGTTGCTCATCCACAATCCAATGGTCAGGCGGAGCGTGCTAACCAGGAGATCTTGAGAGGCATCAAGCCCCGGCTTATGGTTCCTCTACAGCGAACGCCGGGTTGTTGGGTAGAAGAGTTACCATCAGTTTTATGGAGCATCAGAACTACTCCCAACAGGTCAACAGGCTATATGCCTTTCTTCATGGTTTATGGTGCAGAAGCCGTGTTACCAAGTGATATACGTCATGACTCGCCGAGGGTGGCGGCTTACGTTGAGACAGATAATGAGACAGCGCGTCAGGACGCGTTAGATGCTTTGGATGAAGAGCGTGATCTGGCGGCGGCTCGATCAGTGATTTATCAGCAAGACCTGCGTCGCTATCATAGCCGCAGGGTTAAGACCCGGACGTTTCAGGAAGGCGACTTGGTGTTGCGTCTGATTCAAGATCAGACGGATGCGCACAAGCTCTCTCCCCCATGGGAAGGACCCTTTGTGGTCAGCAGAAATCTCAACAATGGGTCATACTATCTCATTGACGTCCGAGACGAGTCACGTACTTCTGGGCAGGAGACCCACCGGCCGTGGAACATCGCTCACCTACGGCCTTATTACACCTGAGTCATCGACTCCCATCATTGTACATCATCATTGTGTATACCTTTTTATATATATATATATAATAAAGTTGGCATCCCTGCAAGCCGGGGCCTCTGCCTGTTATATACTTCAGATTGTGCAAAAGTCGACTAAACCACAAGGTCATTTGGGGGCTTCTAACCCGCCGAGTTTAGCTTACACACCCTCTTGATCGGCTCTTCAGCCACCGTCAGGCCGGGTTATATACCCAAAAAGTTGACTCCGTCAACAAGGTCATTTGGGGGCTTCCAACCCGCCGGCTTTAGCTTACACACCCTCTTGATCGGCTCTTCAGCCACCGCGAGTTTGAGTTAAACCTGCCTGTATGCTGCTGCTGCTCCGCTAGGTGACCCGCCGAACTCTTGCCAGTTAATCTCGATTAGAGACCCTGAGCTGTTCAAAGTACTTGACAGTCACTCTCGCTAGACCCTGTACTGGTCAAGGTTAAACCGGCGGCTCTTGTCACGTGAGGGTCGGCTTACGGAAAGCAAGGATAAACTCACCCATCTGCTGCATACTCTCCGCTATGTGGCCCATTCGTACGCTTAAACAGTTACTCTTTTAAAGACCCTGCACTGTTTAAGGTTCAAACGACGGATTTATGTCACGTGAGAAGTAGCTTATGGGCCCTGGGGGTACTCATGCCCTGCTGCGCCTCTTTATGGTTTGTTGTTGCTCTTACCAGTTAATCTCGCCTAGAGACCCTGAGCCATTCAAAGGAGTTGACGGTCACTCTCCCTAGAGACCCTGTACTGCTAAGAGTTCAAACAACAAGTTCATGCCATAAGAGCCGGCATATGAGTTTTCGAAAAAGCAAGGTCATGAAAGATTTAAACATCTCCGGGTTGTGATTTTTCAAGCCACCCTCACAGCAATACAGAACATATTCTGTCTTGTTTGTTTTTGCAGGTTTTATCTCCTAAGATGAGCCGCCGTGAAATATGATGAAAAGATGATTGTGAGCAGAACACAAGACATATAAAAGTGCATCAAGTTGTGCAAAGATTTATACGTGCGCGATGGCACGGCTCAGGCAATCAAGTTTTTCTACCCCTATTACAAAACTCCCCAGGGAGCACAAAATACAAGGGACTTAAGTTTTTGTACAACTTCCAGTTTCGGTGGCTCAGAAAGCCGGGTTATCAGTTTCAGGAGCAAGTGTTCAGATCGATGGCGGGTCATCCTGCGGTGGGTCTTCGACCTCTTCGATCTGAAGATTGTCCACATCCCAGTTGCAGTTTGTTAACGCTTCAAACTGAGCCTCATCAAAGAGAGGAGATGTGTCAATTTCAGGAGCAAAGAGTGTCTTACGGCGGGCATGAGTCAAGTCTCTAGCTTCAAACGTTGGGCAGCGCACTCATTTGTTATCCTCGCCATAAGCCGCCTGGTAGGAGGTCAGATCAATTTCATCGGCGAGTGTTGATGCGAGTACTCGAGAAGCCTTCATACACTTGGCATAGTCAGCTTCCGTAAATTCTGAGCCGTCGTCTTTTTTGGATGGAAAGCCATCCATCATCTCTTCTGCAGTCAGTTCAGGGGCAAAGGCCAGAGACCGGCTTAGTGCGGCCATTGCTCCCTTTCTGGCGGCTGATCGTTTGAGCTCCTCAATTTGCTTGGGCAGAGTTGACAAGAGCTCTATCACCCTTTTCATGAATTTGGGGATGCTTTTTTCGTTCAGCATCGCTTTGATGGTGCAAAGGGCCCCGCAGTATAGCTGTTCTGTCAAGGTGTATACTGCTTTCAGCTTCAACAAGCTATCAGAAGATAGCTGGCGGTTTCTTTGACCTGCAAGGAAAGATTAGGCGTTATAAGCCGCCTGCGCAGTTTTTAAACAAGGCAAGGAAATTTGCTAAGTATTCAGTACTTACCAAAGATAGCAGAAGTCATCCTAGAAATATGGCGCTTGAGGGTTTGCAGCTCATCCGACACAAGCTTGAGTTGCTGGTCAGCATCATCTGCACGCTTGGTCAGGGCGGTTCGTGTAGACTCAGCACTCTTTTTGAAGGCATCAAAGTCAGCTTGAACCTTCTCAAGCTCCTTAACGGCAACCCGTCATTTCTCTTCCGCCTCAGACCGGGCGGTTTGTTGCGAAGCAAGGTTTTCTTTTACGCCGGTCAGATTAGACTCGGCCGCGTCCAAGGCGTCCTGTATTGCACAAAAACAAAACAGTTCAGGAGGTTTAAGTCGCCAGGCTGAGAGATGATCGATGAAGTTATTATGCTACAAGTCTCAAGCAAATTGCAAGCAATATACTTGACACTTGGGGGCTAATGTCTGTGTTTTCTCTCCAAGTCTACAATGAAGTTCCGGCTCATCTTCGTAAAGTTAAGTCCGCACTTGGGGGCTACACATGGCTCTTTCCAAGTCTACAATGAAGTTCCGGCTCATCTTCGTAAAGTTAAGCCGGCACTTGGGGGCTACACACAGCGTTTTCCAAGTTTACAGTGAAGTTCCGGATCATCATTTTTATAATGACCCGGACTTGGGGGCTACAATTGGATCAACTTTTCAACTCAGTACCGGCTTAAATATCTATATTAACCCGATACTTGGGGGCTACAAGCTAGGCCATTCGAATTATGACAAGGATTGGAAGACCCGGTCTACTATTTGCAATACTAAACCAGCTCTTGGGGGCTACATAAGGGTACAAGGAAAAGCAAGAGAGGAGTACCTCATATTTCTTTTTCATCAGTCCAACAAGTTTCAGCTCCATATTACGGCTTGTGGAGAGGCGGTTCAGATAACCAGCATGTAACTCGTCTGCAGTTAGCTTCTCCAACACGGGGAATTCAAAATCAAGTTTCTCAGGCGAGGAAGCTTCAGCCTTGCTGGTGTGTTTTGTCAGTACATGTGGTTCGAGAGGTTGATAACCCGTCCCAGTGATGATAACGTCTGGAAGAACTGTGTCTTCGACGGCGGTTGAAGGGCTGGACGGCTTAGGATCAGCCTTTGGAGGACTCTCCGGAGTGGCCATGTCATCATCAGCCGGCTCAGAGGGCTGAGGAACGTCAGCAGATGCATCTTTTCTAGCCTCAGTGGGCTCAGCATAAGGTGTAGGGGAATCTGGCTTAGTAGTCTCTGGTTCTTGGGCGGTTGGAGCAGCGGTAGACCCGCCTGTCTTCCTTCGTTTTGCTTGAGCCCTGGAAAACAAAAAGATTGTCACACAGAGGACAAGGATGGTAAAAAGGTATGGTGCAAATACAAAGGTACGTACTCTGGGTTGATCTTCAGAGGAGGCAGCTTGGTTGCAGTAGAGTCGCCAGATGAAGGAGGCGTCTCCTAAAAGAAGGTTAAGACGATGAAAGCTGAGTAAGGTTACAATGAAAGAACTAAAAACTGGACTTAGTTAAAAGAGTACCTCAGCCGACCGTTTCGCGGAGCCGGAGAATTTGATAAGCCGGCCAAAAGCTCTTCAGAGCCGGCGCTCCGGGTCTGACGTCGGGAGTTGTGCTGTTGCTTTTTCAAAAGAAAATTGGGGTCTAAATAAGCAAGAGGATGAGAAAATGGGACTTTCCAGATGACCCGCCGTATTTTCTCTGGTAGAAAGTTTTCTGAGTCAGAGGAAATGTAGGTTACCTCAGGGGCGTCTGCATGGCTTGTTTCCATTTCCTCCTGTGAATAATTGTTGTCAATAAGTTGCATAAAGAGACGGCCAAGGGAGTCAAGTTCTACCTCTGAGTCGTCAAGCTCAGACAGTTCTTGAGCGGCAGTTTTCTTCTTTTGGGCGCGGGTTTTACCCACCTTAGGTTTCCTCACAGGAGGGTTATACTTCTTCTTCCAGAAAGAAGAGCCGGCCTACGCATAAGCCGCCAAAAAGGTTAAAAGGAGCAAGGTAAAAGGTCAAGACAAGAATGACCAATTTTGTGGAAAAAGATTTCTTACAGCTGGAGCCGGGTTCTTGACATAGAAAGGTTTTAGCCCAACTTTGTTGCAAACCGCTTGCTTTTCGCCAAGAAGTGTTTTGACGGAGGAGTTGATGTCTTGTTCTGACAGAGGGGTGGTGTTGAAGCAAAGAGTGTCATTGGGCTCACCCGTGAATTGGTGCATGAGTCGGTCACGCCGGCTCAGTGGCAAGACCTTCCAGCTAACCCAGCAGCGGGTTAAGTCGACGCCCGTCAAGCCATTGGCCATTAAGGCCTTGATCTTCGCGAAAGCCGGAGCATATTTCCCTCGCTCTGCGGTGGACATCCGGTCTGGGAGTTCTCCGGTGTTGCAAAGCTGGGTAGGACGGTAACCCGGCAGCGGATTCTCTTCTTCAGGAGAAGTGTCCTTGCAGTAAAACCAAGTCTTGTTCTAATCCTTGGGGTGACTTGGTAAGATAGCTGCTGGGTAGGGCAAATCTCTCCGTCTCTAGATAGAGACGCCACCAAGCTCTAAACTTGGTCCAGCCGCCACTTCAGTTTGGCGGTTGACGTAATGGTAATCACGGAAGAGGTCAACAGACGACTCTTCTTGCAGGTAAACTTCACATAAGACTTGGAACTGACACATGTTGGTGACAGAGTTTGGACCTATGTCTTGAGGGTGAAGCTTGTAGAAATGAAGGACGTCCCGGAATTTTTTGACCCGGGCGGGCTAAATCCGCGGAGGAGGTGATCAGTGAACACAACCACCTCTCCTTCTTTAGGAGTAGGTCTTATTTCTGGCCCTGGCACCCGCCAATGTATAATGTCCTGAGCCGGCAAGATGCCCGACTCTACGAAATCAAGCAGAAGCTGCTCAGTGACTCCGGAGCCAACCCAATCACAAGATGCTGGTGCTCTCGACATGATGGTGGGTCGAACTGCGAGAAGGCGCAGGGTATGGCGGGTTAGAAAAACATTAAATAGTTAAGGCAGCTATGGTCAGCATAATGGTGAGGTGTTAAGCCGCCGAAATATTTTATCAGAGAGCCGCCAATGCAATGGCGGGTTAATTGGACAAGGCGATACTAGAAATAATGTTAAGTGTGGGCAAACAGATTTCACATATTACAACCGTGGCTGCAAGATCTACAGGCGAAGGAAAAATGAAAAATATTCATGACCTAAAAACGGCAGTGGAAGAACATGTGGTCAGCATGCGAAGAAGATTGGTATGCAGATCTAAAACAAGCGAGCATTGACATTAAAAGGATGACCGCAACGGATAGACAGCGCTATGGGATTCAAGGGGATACTTAATGGTCAGCATTACAAAGAACCGCGAAGAACACTAGAGGAACCCGATGAACTCGGGAGACCCTAATGGAGATAACTGCAGATTAGACAAGGGCCAAGAACGATACCTTGCGGATGCGGACGGGCCGGTGAAAATCTGGTCCAAGTCAGGTCGATGCAGCGGCCGGCGTTGGGGACGACGGCGAGGTCCAGTCAGGTGCGGCGTTGCTCCGGAGGTGCGGTTGTTTTGAAGGAGGAAGAAGAAGACGTGGCGGCAGAGAAGGAAAAAGGCCCCCCCGTGTCCCTATTTATGAGATGGGATGGCAACAGTGCGCGCGAGAATCGAGGAAGCACAGTGATGATTAACCAAAGAGGGCGCCTCGATTTTCGTACCGACCATTCAATGAGAGGATCCGTTGCAAACGTCACAGAATCTTTTTAGCATATTCGGCGTGACGTCACGGCGGGTTATGAGTTTTCTTTTTCAGGTGATAAAAGGTGAGACTCGCCGCCGAATGAGTTTGAAGATTGACATGAGCAGTCTCAAATCAACCTGGGGCCTAATGTTGGGGATATAACCCCGTGGTAAGACCTGCCTAGGAAGGGCCGGGTCATACCCGGCGGCTCATAAGCAAGACCCTTAAGGTGGGCCGGAAGATGAAGGCCAGGCCGCATGGCGGCTTATCAGGCGGGCCAAAACGAGGGCCCAGAGACAGAAGATGGTATGAGACCCGGACGGTTAAGCCGCCCGGAGACGGTTTGCTCAAGGAGGTAAGGCGACTTAGAAACAGGATTGACTACGTTGTATGAGTCGGTTTAGGACTCGTGTAACCCAGGGCCTCGACCTCCTATATAAAGGCGAGACCCCGAGGCGGCTTAGACAAGAAACCAATCAATCGAGAACTAGGTCAAGCGAACCCGCTCCCTTGTAATCGATACTCCAATCAATACAACATAAGCAAGACGTAGGCTTTTACCTCTTCTTGAGGGGCCGAACCTGGGTAAACTCGTGTCCCTCGTCTCGACCAACCCCTTTGAGTCCACCGTCTTAGCGATGGCCTCGAACCTAAGTCTCCGGACATCTGCCGTGACAAAACCACGACAGGTCCTTTCTCGAGAAAGAGTTTCTCTCGAAAGAATTGAGTGGGAGGAAGATAAAACTTGATGAGGTTGTTGAACCTTTGTTTCAACCAGAGAGTAGTGCAGTGCAGAAAGTTGTTTCTGTGGAGCCTATGTTAGTTGAAGAGGAAGTTAATGATGATGATCATGAAGCTTCGGATCAAGTTACTATCGAACCTCGTAGGTCGACAAGGACGTGTACTGCTCCTGAGTGGTACGGCAACCCTGTCTTAGAGGTCATGTTGTTGGACAACGATGAACCTACGAGCTATGGAGAAGCGATGATGGGCCCGGATTCCGAAAAATGGTCAGAGGCCATGAAATCCGAGATGGGATCCATGTATGAAAACAAAGTATGGGCTTTGGAAGTATTACCTGAAGGGCGAAAGGCCATTCAGAACAAATGGATCTTTAAAAGGAAGACGGACGCGGACGGTAATGCCACCGTTTATAAAGCTCGACTTGTCGCAAAGAAGTTTCCGACAAGTTCAAGGAGTTGACTACGATGAGACTTTCTCACCCGTAGCGATGCTAAAGTCTGTTGGAATTATGTTAGCAGTTGCTGCATTTTTCGATTATGAAATCTGGCAGATGGATGTCAAAACATCGTTTCCTTAACGGTATCTGTGAGGAAAGGTTGTATGTGATACAACCGGAAGGTTTTTTCAGTCCTAAGGATGCTAAAATGTATGCAAACTCCAGCGATCCTTCTATGGACTGGAGCAAGCATCTCGGAGTTGGAATATACGCTTTGACGAGGTGATCAAAGTTTTTGAGTCTATACAAAGTTTATGAGAAACTTGTATTTACAATAAAGTGAGTGGGAGCACTATAGAATTTTTGATAAGTATATGTGGATGACATATTGTTGATCGGAAATGATGTAGAATTTCTGGAAAGCATAAAGGGTTGTTTGAAAAGGAGTTTTTCAAAGGAATACCTGGAATGAAGCTACTTAAATATTGGGCATCAGGATCTATAGATATAGATCAAGGCGTCTGATAAGACTTCCAATGAGTACATACCTTGACAAGATTTTGAAAGAGTTCAAAATGGATCAGTCAAAGAAAGAGTTCTTGCCTGATTTGTAAGGTGTGGAGTTGAGTAAGACTCAAAACTCGACCACGGCAGAAGAAAGAGAAAGGACGAAGGTCGTCCCCTATGCCATTAGCCATAGGCTCTATATAGTATGCCATGCTGTGTACCGCACCTGATGTGTGCCTTGCCATGAGTCTGTCAAGGGGTACAAGAGTGATCCAGGAGTGGATCACTGGACAGCGGTCAAGATTATCCTTAGTAACTAGAGGACTAAGGAAATATTTCTCGATTGTGGAGGTGATAAAGAGTTCGTCGTAAAGGGTTACGTCAATGCAAGCTTTAACACCAATCCGGATGACTCTGAGTAGCAATCCGGATACGTATAGTAGAGCAGCCATTTGGAATAGCTCCAAGTGGAGTGTGGTAGCAGTGTCTACAGTATGACATAGAGATTTGCAAAGTACACACGGATCTGAATGTCGCAGACCCGTTGACTAAAGACCTCTCTCACATGCAAAGCATGATCGAACCCCAGAACTCATTGGGTGTTAGATTCATAACAATGTAAATCACATGGTGATGTGAGCTAGATTATTGACTCTAGTGCAAGTGGGAGACTGTTGGAAATATGCCCTAGAGGCAATAATAAATTGGTTATTATTATATTTCCTAGTTCATGATAATTGTTTATTATCCATGCTAGAATTGTATTGATTGGAAACTAAATACATGTGTGGGTATATAGACAACAATGTGTCCCTAGTATGCCTCTAGTAGACTAGCTCGTTGATCAAAGATGGTCAAGGTTTCCTGACCATAGACATGAGTTGTCATTTGATAACGGGATCACATCATTAGGAGAATGATGTGATGGACAAGACCCAACCGTAAGCATAGCAGTTGATCGTGTCAGTTTATTGCTACTGCTTTATCCATGTCAAGTATGTGTTGTTAGGACCATGAGATCATGCAACTCCGGACACCGGAGGAATGCCTTGTGTGTATCAAACATCACAACGTAACTGGGTGACTATAAAGGTGCTCTACAGGTATCTCCAAGGGTGTCTGTTGGGTTGGCATGGATCGAGACTAGGATTTGTCACTCCGTATGACGGAGAGGTATCTCTGGGCCCACTCGGTAATACAACATCACAAGAAGCTTGCAAGCAATGTGACTAAGGAGTTAGTCACGGGATCTTGTATTACGGAACGAGTAAAGAGACTTGCCGGTAACGAGATTGAACTAGGTATGGAGATATCGACGATCGAATCTCGGGCAAGTAACATACCGACGGACAAAGGGAACTGCATACGGGATTGTCTGAATCCTTGACATCGTGGTTCGACCGATAAAGATCTTCGTAGAATATGTAGGAACCAATATGGGCATCTAGGTCCCGCTATTGGTTATTGACCGTGGAGGTGTCTCGGTCATGTCTACATGATTCTCAAATCCTTAGGGTCGCACGCTTAACGTTCGGTAGCGTCCGGAGGTAAAGATTCATATATGGAAAGTTGTTATCGGGGTTCCGGAAAAAGTTCGAGTTTTTTCGGTATTGTACCGGGAAGGTTCTAGAAGGTTCCGGAGTGGGGCCCACCTGCATGGGGGACCCACATGAACGTGGGTAGTGGGGAAAGTCCCCACAACCCTGGTCTAGGCGCACCAAGATCCTCCCTTAACAGGAATAGATTCATATCCCAAGGGGATAAGATCAGGATCCCTAAAAAGGGGGGATAGCAATCGGTGGGGAAGGAAAGGTGGGATTTCCTTCCTCCCCCTTTGGCCAACGACCCTAGGGCCTTGGAGGGCAAGCCACCAGCCCCCTCCACGCCTATATAAAGGTGGGGATGCGTTGGGGGCAGCCACCCTTCGCCCCTTGCCCTTTACCTCTCCCAACTCCTCCCACGTTTCACCGGTACGCGCTTGGCGAAGCCTTGCCGGAATTCCGCTGCCACCACCACCACGATACCGTCGTGTTGGTCCCGATCTCATCTACCCCCTCTCTTTCGCTTGCTGGATCAAGAAGGAGAGGACGCCTCCGAGCCGCACGTGTGCTAAACTCGGAGGTGCCGTCCGTTCGGCACTTGCTCGGGAGTTCGTGGACGGATCGTGATTGGATCGCGAAGACGTTCGACTACATCAACCGCGTTTCTTAACGCTTCCGCTTAGCGATCTACAAGGGTATGTAGATCCAACTCTCCCTCTCATAGATGCTCATCACCATGGATAGATCTTGCGTGTGCGTAGGAAATTTTTTGTTTCCCATGCAACGTTCCCCAACACGGAGCTCCCGACGATGTCCGGCCGTCTCTTCTGTTGTGCAGTCGCCACCGCCCGCAACCGCCGCCGCCGACGGCTGCCCAACCCGCAGCCGGCCGATTTTGACCACCCTGCAAGCAAGGTGTTTGACGAAATTCCCGAAGGTAAAAAAAGGATGAAACTTGAGTTTTTTAGGATGGAAAGTAGTTTGAACGGTGATTTTCCGCATTGTAGATGAGCTCGTGTGACTCCTCTTCCGTGGACGATTCCTCGTCTGATGAGGAATTTGATTTGAACGAAGAAGAAGACATTGCAATGCTAGAGGCAATGCACTCGGGAAAGAAGCGAAAGCACGGTGGTTTCGTCTATGGCCATGCGTTCATTCAGAGAGAATGGGTGGATGCGCACAAGAGGTTGATGCGCAACTATTTCGGTTCACCACCCGTTTTTCTGGAGAAGTACTTTCGACGCTAGTTTAGAATGTCCAAAGACTTTTTCATCCACATTTGCCAATCCGTGAAGCAGATCGATCCTTCGAGCAGAGGAGGAATTGTGCAGGGTTGCTTGGACATAGCACCAAACAGAAGGTCACTGCCGCATTGCGCATGATGGCCTACGGTGTTCCTGCAGACTACATTGATGACAACTTGGCGATGACAGAGAGCACTTCTATCTTGTATGTCAAACAATTTGCAAAGGCTATTGTAGAAGTGTTTGGTGCAAAGTACTTGAGAGCTCCCAATGCTTCATGAAGGTGTACAATGAAATTAGAGACCCTGATTCACACGATCAACTTCAGAAGGATTTGATGGAGGAGTATTGGAAATATCATGGTGAGAGAGCCGCCTAGTTTCATTTATTTGTTTGTATTGTGTAAAACTATGTTGTATGTGTGATGCATTTGATGTTGTGGATTTAATGAACCATGTAATAATTTGATATTGTAGACATGTGCAATTTTTTATTTGATTATCAGACGTTTTATTTGAATTTGTGTGGAACAGCGACCACGAGGCGGCCGGCCAGTTTTGCATCTCTAATTTTACATCACCTATTGGAACTGTACATTTACATCATCATTTTACATCATTTGTTGGAGTTGGGTCTTTTTTAGAGATGTAAAAAGCATTTTTTAATGATGTAAATTATACAACACCTAGTTTTACATCCCCAAATTTACATCCAATAGATGCTCTTAGAGCATCTCCAACAGTGGCTGTAAAAACGCGCGCGCGGAGCGATTTCGCGCGCTCCAGCGGGCGCGGGATAATCAGGCGCACGGGAAAAGATCGCGTGCGTGCGCGAAAAAGCGGCCGGTCGCGCGCTAGTTTTGACGCGCGGCGTCCGACGCGCTTTATAAATCCAGCGTCCGACACGCGCCCTCCCACCGCTGTCCGCCTCGCCACGCGCCCTCTACCGCTCTCTCCTCGCTTTCTCGCCTTGCCGCCGCGCCACCATGCCGCCGCGCCGCCAGGGATCTTCGGGCTACCGCGGCGTCGGCGCGCGCCCCTCCGACGCCTTCTCCGCCGAGATCCGGTCCGGCGAGATGCGCCTCGGCCTTGGCACATTCGACACCGCCAACCAGGCCGCCCGCGCGTACGACGCGGCGGCGTGGCGCCTCCGGCGGCCTTGTAGGGAGATGAATTTCCCCGAGGTGATGACACGGGAGTGGGCGCAGCGTCTCGCGCCTTCCCCGCGGCTTGTCACCGACGAGGACCGTCGCGAGAATCGGAGGCGGGAGCGCCGCCTCGGCATCGCCGAGACGGACGAGCAGGCCATGGCGGCGTGGCGCGAACGGTTCCCGCAGGACGTCCTCGACAAGCGCGAGTTCTTCGCGCAAAGGAGGGCGGAGAGAAGGGCGGAGCGAGCCACCTATCGCGAGGACAGACGTACGCGGAAGGCAGCCGCACTCTTCAACATCGAGCTTGGAGAAGCGTCGACCTGGGACACCAACGACGACCGTTATTTGGACGCCTTCATTGAGACGTCGGAGGAGGACATCACCGAGTCGGAGGAGGAGGAGGAAGAGGACGACGAGTAGTAGTCGGAGTCGGAGTAGATGAACTATCTTGTTGAACTATCTATGTTGAACTAGCTATGTATGGTTTTATTTTATCTACCTATACTATGAACTATCTATGTATCGTTTTAATTTTCTATCTATGCTATCGTTTTTGCGTATGTATGTGTATCGCGCGTTGTATTTTAGCGTTTCTGCTGGAGCGGCGCGCGCAATTTTTTAGCACGAAAAGTTGCTATTTCCGGCGCTGTAAACTTATTTAGCACGCCGCGGTTGCGCGATGTTGGAGATGCTCTTAATAGTACAACCTACCGGATCTCCTTCATCATGTTGGTGCCATTCGGAGAATCGACGGTCGGGGTCACCCATCGACACCGTGACGACAGTGTTGCCATCGTCCGGCTCGCAGCGTCCCCGTCGTCCACACGCCCCGGCGCAAAAGTCCAAGGCTGAGCCGTGGACCAGCCCACCTCCTCCTCCTCCCCTGAGCTGCTCACCACCACCACTAGTCCACCACCATCTCCACACGGCACACGCCCCTCGGCCCCGCCGCCGCGATCCCCGCCCCCGCCCCGCCGCGCCGCGCCGCGAGCAGCGATGCAGTTCCTCACCGCCTCCGCCGCGTGCTCCTCCTCCGCGCCGCCGCTCCCGCGCCCCGCGCACCTCCTCCGCGTCTCGAGGCCCCCTCCCTTCCCCCACCTCCGACGCCGCCGCGCTCCCCACCTACCCGCAGTATCTCTATCTCTAGCCCCCAAACCCCTGCTCCTCGCCGCCTCGCGCCGCTCCCTGCTCTTCACCCCCCGCGCCCACGGCGACCACCACCACCATCACAATCACCACGGGCATGGGCACGGCCACGGCCACGACGGGGCGGAAGTGCGCGGGGGAGGCGGGGGCGCGGCGGTCATGCGGATGGCGAGGGCGATCGGGTGGGCCGACGTCGCCGACGCGCTGCGGGAGCATCTGCAGCTCTGCTGCATCTCCCTCGGCCTTCTCCTGACGGCCGCCGTCTGCCCGCACGTCCCGCTGCTGAACTCCGTCGGGCGCCTGCCGGCCGCGCTCATCGCCATCGCCTTCCCTCTTGTCGGGGTAAGATCCGCTGACGCTTCTCAGCTGTTCGTTTCTAATTAGGAGTACATAGGAGCAATTGAAGTACCAATGCCAATCTAGTTAGAGCCATCACGTTGTGACGTCAGTTGTATGCTATTGCTAGCATATTCTGGGGATTGTATTCATCAGAGGAAGTTTTAGTCCATGCTATTTATGAAATTGAGTTTTGTTGAGAAATTTGCTCTTAAGAGTTTATAGAGAGTAACTGCTAATGTGATGGACTGATGGTGTGATACCATTACAGACCTTAAGGCACTTGTTTAAGCTGTTACAATTGACTAGTGTGAATTCAACTGAATTTCTGAACAGCTGAGTTGATAACTTTGATACTGTAGTACTGGTTTGGCGTTACTATCTAGTGTAGACCGCATATCAGGCCGAGCAGCAGACCAACACAGAAATATACTCAATAAAAAATGAGAAACAAGGAGGTATATTCGATACTCGATAATAATGTACACCATGGAAAGTTTCAATCCGAACTTAATCTCTTCAGTAGTGGTTTGTAACAAGTAGAGCCACTGGTTGCAAAGAAAATCGTTCTAGCTACGTTCCATTGAACAGGGAAGTGCTTTGCTTGCTCTGCTCCTTAACATAGGAAAAACAGATGTTCGTTGCTTTGAGATTGCTTGTCTGTGGAATGCTTATGTGACATTTTTCCTGTTTTCATTGTAGGTTTCTGCAGCACTTGATGCTCTTGTAGATATTGCAGATGGAAAAATAAACATACATGTCCTCATGGCTCTTGCAGCATTTGCTTCTATATTTATGGGAAACTCATTGGAGGGTGGTTTACTTCTTGCAATGTTTAACTTAGCCCATATCGGTACATATTTTTGACATTCTTTGAAATTCTCCCCATTTTAGCTCCCTTTTGAGTATTCACTGATGGTTTTCTCTTTTGTCGTCGTTTCTTACAGCTGAAGAGTACTTTACAAGCAAGTCAATGTATGATGTGAGGGAACTTAAGGAAAATCATCCAGAATTTGCACTGTTGCTAGAAACAAGTGGAGACGAATCGGCACACTTTTCAAATCTGAATTATGCAAAAGTTCCTGTGCATGACCTTGAAGTGGGTTCTCATATTTTGGTCAGAGCTGGTGAGGTGTGTTGTTTGTTTATTTAAAACTCCCTGTATTCCTATTTTTTTTTCATTTCATAGTCTCTTCACAATTATCACATTGTTATTGTCTTTCTTTCAATTGGACTCGCTTCATATTACTAACTGAGCATAATGCTATATCCTATCTTCTTCTATTCCTTTTTCATGTAGATGCTATTTGTCTAGTCTAGGTCGTTGGGAATTTTATCTCATTGTGGCGCAGTTCTTCTATTCATTAGGCTGTGCCTGTTGATGGAGAAGTTTACCAAGGATCATCCACAATCACCATAGAACACCTCACTGGTGAAACAAAACCTGTTGAGAGGACAGTGGGGGATGCTATACCAGGTGGAGCCAGGAATTTGGAAGGAATGATGATTGTAAAGGTTAGGCCTTTTCTTTTTTCAGCAAAGAGACCTTTTCCATTTTTCTTTGCTCGTTCTGTTCACTAATCCTGAGATGCTTGATTTTCTTATCTTGCCTTCTTCTCGTAAATAGGATATTAGAATGCCTACTGCTCACACACAAACGCGATTACAGTTATTTAATAGCAGGTCTGTAATATTTAACTTGCTAGCCATGGTTGGTACTGCATAGCCATCTTGACGAGATGAAACCATTCCAGACTGACAGAAAACATCATTCTGTGATATTGTGGAAAACAAGAAACAAACCTAATTAATTTTGACAGAATGGACAAACCTAATTTTATTTGTTGGTAGTTACCAGCAACAAATTTGCTATTCCTTTTTCTCCTAACATAGCATTAAGTTAGTGCAGTACATTATGTTTGGCGTGTCTCCTTCCAGAATGTTTCCTTTTTATGCTTTTATTCAGTTACCTTTGTTCTAGGTGACCAAATCATGGGAGGATTCAACACTCAACAGAATTGTCCAGCTGACTGAAGAGGGCCAGCTAAACAAGCCAAAGTTGCAAAGATGGTTAGATGAGTTTGGGGAGCATTATAGCAAAGTTGTCGTGGCTCTGTCTTTGGCTGTTGCACTATTGGGACCATTCCTCTTTAAGTGGCCTTTTTTCGGTAACTCAGGTATTCCCCTAAGGTCACATGACATGCTGGTGGTTATTACAAATACTTCATGCTTCAGAAAGCTCAGTAATGATGATTTGTCAATTTGTACTGAACTGATGCACTGGACTCTAGGATTGAGCTTTCTGTGCTCTGACATTTTCTTTAGTTTGTAGGGGTTCAATTTACCGTGGATTAGGACTTATGGTGGCTGCATCTCCGTGTGCATTGGCAGTAGCTCCATTAGCATATGCCACTGCAATCAGTTCTCTTGCAAGTAAGGTACTGTCTGAAAGTTTCAGTGTTCTTAGCTCTATTGATCATTTTCCTCAGTTGGTATAAGCAGTGCCTTTTCGACATCTAAATTTTGTGACATCATCTAGTATCTTATTTTAAGTTTTATCAGTATTTTGCTGGGATATTTTTGACTCATTTTTCTATTTTATGGTTATGTGCACAAGGGCCGCGAGAGATAAGAGCATATTAATCTGAATTGTTTGTTGTTCTACAACTATATTAGTGCTGTTTCTGTGTACTGCTTCCTTGCATCTAATATGAATGTGTGCATGCGAAGATAGCAGTTATTTCTTGAGCCCATCTTATCAAACTGTGGTATCTTCGTTGCAGGGGCGGAGCCAGGATTTAGATATGGGGGGGGGGGGGGGGGGGGGCAAGCCAAGTTAACCAAAAAAAATCAAGCATGAAAAATACTCCATCCGTTTCATAATATAAGAGTGTTTTTTACACTAGTGTAGTGTAAAAAACGCTCTTATATAATGTGACAGAAGAAGTAACTATCATAGTATTCAGCTTCAATGTTATAAGAACATCATTATGTTTGTCTTAACTTAATTTTTCTCTACGATCGTCAAGAAGATAAAAAATATGAATAATTTCATAGAAGAGATCTTAGCAGCTAATTCTATTTCGATGTAGATTATTATGCCTACGAAGCTAGTCACCTTCCATTTTACCTGGAGAAATCAAAGTATCGTGCCTAAAAAGTTAATTAATTTATGCGGTGTTTTGGCGACGCTTTTCTCCTCGTAAGGGCATCTCCAACCCTAGCCGTTAGGAGAGGGCGCCATGAAAATGATCCTGGCCGATCGGCAGTTACGGCATCAATTGCTTGCGTCGGGCGTCACATCGATGATCGACGCAAAACATGGCACCGAGCGCTAGCGTTTTCTTTCCCAACAACGTGATGACATACCGATCGCTATTTTTCACCCATGTTTAGCTCCTGCTAGTTAGTGCCTAGCGTTGGGAACTTGGGATAGATGAAGCTTGGTGCTTTTAAAATTTCTGATATTTACTTTTTCTGTTTAAGCGCCCAGATAAACTCCCCCCGTTGGAGATGCCTTAAGTGCTGGATTACAAGTCATGGAATTAGCATCAGACATCTTATAACCAACGGAATTAAAACCTAATTCATAAATTTGATACGTGTAAGATTAGAGCTGAGAGATTACCAGTAGTAGATAGTTTTTGGTACATAACGGCAATTGCAATCACAGGATAATCTGTGAGAGCTGCCGTACTTGACGCCGGCCCCTAGGAAACTAGCAGCCTCATGGGCATTTTACTCTAAGTGGACACGATTGGGCTTCCTCATCGGCCTTTTTCCTTAAGTTCTCGTTTACTTTAGAGAGATAGGGGGGGCCAAGTACGTGATTCTCGTATATTTTCGCTAATTGCCTGCTACCACGTCAACGCCCGCTCCATCGTTAGGGGGGGCCAGGCCCCTGCCCGCCCCCCCTTGTCTCCGCCACTGCTTGGTTGTAGCATTTACCATGACCCATGCTCCTGTTTCTTGAATGAATCTTCTTCTGGAGTGTGATAGTGGAATTATTCTCTTCTTTGTTCCTCTGTAGGGAATTTTATTGAAAGGTGGGCATGTCTTAGATGCCCTTTCTTCTTGTCAGTCTATTGCTTTTGACAAGACAGGCACATTAACAACTGGGAAGCTTATGTGCAAAGCAATCGAGCCCATTCATGGACATTTGGATGCGAGTAATGGTGTTGACCCTTCTTGCTGTACTCCGAACTGTGAAAGTGAAGCTCTAGCTGTTGCTGCAGCTATGGAGAAAGGAACAACCCATCCTATTGGAAGGTGAGGAAAATAGATAATTTTCCCAAAGGCCATATTTATTTATTTTATTTTATTTGCATGCATCATTATGAATTAGAACTATGCAACCCTTGGACATACGCATGCTAGGAACGGCTTGGTTCTAGCCCCCTTGGGTCAAATGTATTGATAATTACTATACCTGCATTGAATTTATAGCCAATCCAGCCATCCAGGCCAATATTGCTGATAGCCAGATTTTCATCAGAGTGCTTGACCAAAGAAATCTGCCAGTTCATTTTAAATTATTTATCAGTAATTACTTTAGTATTCAATTGTGTCTGGTTTGACGCCGACTAGTCATTGAATGTACAAGTTAATCTGCCATGTTCTGCTATTGTCTATTAGTGTACGTTCAAAAAATACTGTGGTTTTCTTCAATGTGAAATTCAAATATGTGCTTGCAAAAAAAGAAAGAAAGAATGCAAATATGCAACATTTTTAACGTATTTTTAAATTATAGCTGCATAGAAAGATATGTTTGACTAGTCTGTCCCTTAAGTGCTACGAGTCCGCACGTTGAAAAAAGTGGTACGAGTCCACTGCTAATCAGTGGTGATGAATCCTTGCAATCCCAATATAATGTGTACCATGCTTGATTTTCATTAGCTTATACTCCCTCCGTCCCAAAATAAGCGTCGCAGATTTAGTACGAAATTAGTACAAAGTTTGTACTAGATCAGCGACACTTATTTTGGGACTGAGGGAGTATATGAGAATGCCAACAAGAATTCTATCATATGCCCTTAAAGTTGGTGTAAACTTTCTAGTCTCCTGCCACTATTTTAAGCTTGATGTTCAAGCTCATAATGTTTAATTTATGTTCTTTATTGTCTCGTGTATGTTATGACTTTTCGTAGAATAATTTATAGCAGTAAGTTGATATTGATTGTATGATTCACAGGGCAGTTTTAAAACACTCTGTTGGGAGAGACCTGCCAGTGGTTGCTGTTGAGAGTTTTGAGAGCTTACCTGGTAGAGGAGTTGTTGCTACTTTGAGTGGCATAAAGGTATGTTTAAGTTAGATACTATGTATTTCAACCAGCAAAGTCATACGGAAATTGGTAGATATATCAAGGAAGAATTTTTTGTTGGCGGGTTATTATTGTAGGCTTGACTCCCACAGTGGACAGGCAGGGTTGGCCACTGTATCTCTATGTGTGATGTTCATTATTTTGGAATATGGAAACCATTATAAATATGCTTAATTTGCAGGGAAATTTTATTCTGGGAGTGTTTTCTAAATTTAAATATGCCGAGGTTAATGTTGAAATCAATATAGTGCAAATACAATTCTTTTTTTGGATTTCTCATGCTCTCTAGAATTGCTCCTAGTCATTGTTTGGTGTCGTGAAGGTTCGGGAGTGGTTTTAGAAAAATGAAGTTATTTGGCTGGATGGTTTGTTTTGTATTAGCTGAATTGCATAATTATATCATGAAAGGAACACCCTTAAAACAGGATAATGAGATGATGTATCAAGTTTGGATGGTGTAGATCAAATTGGTTTAATCATCTCATTTGGGTGAAAAGGCAAGAGTGGAAGAGGTCGAAGTGTTTTATTGAAAAATGCCATTGATCTTTCATTTACTATAAGCAACACATACTCATTACATCCCTATTTACTCATTATGCTATGGATATGTCTCTCGTAGATTGAACAATTAGCATGTACATTGTGTGTTGTTTGGTCAGTACGAAGTATAAGAGAACTTCGATCTTGGTATGTTAGGTTGACACTCATCTATTTCTATTACAGGCAAGAGACAATGAAAATGAGTTTGCTCAGGCATCTATCGGTTCTGTGGAATACATTTCTTCACTATACAGATCGTATGGTGAATCTGAACAAATAAAAGAGGCAGTAAAGTGTTCTGCATTTGGTCCTGAATTTGTCCAAGCTGCTCTCTCAGTAGATAAAAAGGTGAGTTAGGAAAAATCTTCTCATATAAGTAGCCTTTTCCCCTTGCCTTTTGATGTTCTTTTATGCTGCTGTACAGTTATTTGTTTGGGATGTTTCATGTAAGCATTCATATATAATAATAATTATGTTAATTGATAAGTTAATTCAGGCTTGAGAATTGTTTTGGAATCTAAGGTGGATTACTTATTGCAATCTAAGCTCATATGTTGCCCCGCATCGATAATAAAGTGTGATTTGTCAAACACTATTTTCTTCATTTGGCTGGTTGGGTTATGGTATATACTGGGGGAGCAAAGTAGAAATGAAAGCATAAGTCAGTCTATATACGAGAATTCTGGCAGACTGTAGTGCCTTTTACCCATAATAAATCTGCCAAAATATTCTTGCTACATGCCTATGCCCATTTGAATGTATTATGACCACCAAATCACCATAGAAGTTGTTGATTATCTGAAGGTTTACCTTGCATGTATTATTTATCCGGTCACTGAATCTTATCAGGTAACCCTTTTCCACTTTGAGGATGAACCCCGTACTGGTGTCTGTGAAGTTATATATACCTTAAGAGAAAAGGCTAAACTTCGAATCATGATGCTTACTGGAGATCATGAATCAAGTGCTCAGAGAGTTGCTAAAGCTGTATGTATTGAAGAAGTTCACTTCTCTTTAAAGCCAGAAGACAAGTTGAACAAAGTAAAAGCAGTTTCAAGGGAGGGAGGTACTTCAGTTTCTTGTGACTATCAAATGGCAGTTTTATGATTACAACAGTTTTCCCCCCTTTCATATGTTATTCCATTATCGACATATCTAGCTTAAACACCCACCACTTAATCTAAATGGTTTGCTTTCTACCCAATTTCACCTCCTTCCGTGTTGCATGGCTTGATCAAATGCCTAAATGGTTTTCCTTTACTATTGTATGTGATCTGTAACCTACCAGCTACCACCTCAGGTCCTCAGCACCTTTTCCCCATACTAAACTCTGTTTATTGTGCATTTGAAGCACTCTACCTTTTGTCAGCCCAATTTTTTGTCATAGAAGTTCCCGCTTGAAGTCATATCACCATATGCTCACTATTTGGCTCAAGGGAAGTTACTTCTGTTGGCTAATCATTATGTATCTTTGCATTTATTTTCAGGTGGAGGTTTAATAATGGTTGGTGATGGTATAAATGATGCACCAGCTCTTGCAGCTGCAACAGTCGGTATTGTTCTAGCACAACGCGCCAGTGCAACAGCGGTAGCTGTTGCAGATGTTCTGTTGTTGCAGGATAATTTATGTGTGGTGCCATTTTGTATTGCTAAAGCTCGTCAAACAACCTCATTGGTAATGTCTCTTGTGAGCTCAATGTGGAACACTTATAAATACAATATTGCTGGTTCTTACATTTTTGGGCTTCATCCTTACAGGTGAAGCAAAGCGTAGCTCTTGCCTTAACCTGCATTGTTTTTGCTGCACTTCCTTCTGTCTTGGGATTTCTTCCTCTTTGGTTGACGGTAAGTTCGTTCTTCCTTGCGTAATAACTAATAACTTATTGATGCATCTAACACATTTGATGAGCACTTGCCAATGACCCAAGGCTAACAATCTGTGTGGCCTATGAGTTGAAACTATAGGGGGTGAAAATATGGTCATTTTATATTGATAGTGAAGTGTTGGATGTTTTGGCTGGACGAGCATCATGATATTGTTATTTTTGATGAAAATCAGTTTAATTCCGGCGGACAAATTGACAGGTTGATTGAAACAAAAATACCTGGATATTTAATATGGGTTAGAGTACGTGGTCATAGTGAACACAAATATGCGAAGTCTTATATTTTGAAACCAAAATTTCCAGAGTTATCATATATGTTAACCTCTTGATTCACAGGCTTTTTTTGTGATCTATTTCTGGAATGCCTATGTGGTTTTCAATATGTCTATCATGTTGGGATTTGTATAGTGTGAGTAGAACACCAGTTGATTCTAGTGGAGCAGATGATCTTGTACCTAAAGAATCTACCTACCATAAGAAACTAAAAGGGGAGCTTGTACAGTTAAGAACTCTGGATAACTTGCAAGTCAGATGTGCTTTCTCTCCAACTCCCGCAGCGTGTGCACACACTTCATTATTATTGTGTTATTTGTTGCTATTTACACATTTTGTCCAAATTTCAGGTTCTTCTCCATGAAGGAGGAACCCTTCTCGTTTGCTTGAACTCAATACGAGCTCTCAACCCTCCGACATGGTCTTGGGCAGATGACATCCGACAACTCATCCATAGCCTAAAGAACTATGTCTCGGCAAAGTTGAATAGCTCCTCCTCAGATTGCTCAGCTAGTACCGTTCCCTTGTAGACATGTATAGCGGCTGTTGTTATCTTTGTAATTTTCATTGCATGAGCTCTGGGGCGTTTAGGGTGACAGGTTTCTGACCTGATTTTTATAGGCTGTACTCGTAGCACCACCTTGTAAAGAAAACATGCCTCGTTTCATGCTGTGTTCATAGCAGTGCCAAGCATCCTGTAATCCAACTGTTGGCTGAGGCTTGTTTGGGCAAGTGCATCGGGTAGAAGGGTGAATCTGTTGCCAAGACAAGCTACTGTGTAGTGAGTTACTCGAGTCGTTCATCATTGTCCGCGGGAATTGTGGGCTCGGTGTTTTCTGGATCCGAAGAAGGTTACACGGTAAATCTGTGCTGAACGCTCAGGCAGCTAAGTACCAAATGGGTTGGGTCTGTACTCTGACGATCGTTTCACCCTTTAAGGAAAATGTTGCAACTACAGATGTGTTGTAGTTATTGAACACCATTGTTGAGCATCATGCTGAAGCTTGAAACCTGGAACTCCAAGCTCCCAAGTTGGACCAATAAATTATCTGTGGGGTTACCTTGAATTGGCATTTTCATTAAAATAATAATTCAAATTCATTGATCGTTCAAACATCACTGCAATTTATCTGAGAAGTGAAATTTGTTAGCTATTGTTACAAATGTCACTGCAATTAAAATAAGAACATACATATGAGATCTGATCTTGAAAGAAAAACTGATTGAAATCAGGATGAAGTAACTGAAATTTGTGAAACAAACCATGTGAAATATTTGCGAGAAAGTTCCTGCATTTTAGGAATATGATTTTGTATTGCATTAATTTGGGAAAAAATGTGTTTCAAAAATTAGTGAAGCTATTGAAATGTTACTGAAAGTATTGAAACTCCTGTATCTGACATTTTTGAAATTTTTGAAATACGAGTTCTGAATTACTAAATTTATGGAATTAGTTAAATATATGCCTATGAAATTTGTGAAATTGTTGAAATGTTACTTAGATTATTAAAATTTGTGTTTATGAATTCCTAAAATGTCTAGAATTAGTAAAATATATGCTTATGAAATTTGTGCTTCTAAAGTTTGTGAAATTATTTAAATGTACTAAAAATATTGAAACATGTGCTTAATTTCTAAATTTATGGAAGTTAGTTAGAAATATCTAATGGAATTTGTGAAATTATTGAAATGTTACTTAAATTATTAATTTTTGTGCTCATAAATTCCGAAATGTCTAGATTTTATGAAATTATTGAAATATATGTCTATGGAATATATGTGTATTTCAAAAATTAGCAAATACTGAAATATTTGTTTATAGTTTTTTTGAACTTATGAAAGTATTTTTTATGTTTATAGATATTGATTAAATTAATGATCAAAGCCGAACCATCAAATTATAAGGACTCCAATAGCTCTCAAACGTTCGGATTTTAAGCATCTCATCCGAACGTTTTTTCCATGACAATTTCAGTTGGTGCGATGGGATAACTTTAGTTATTAAAACATGACAATTTTATTCCAGTTTGCTTTCTTGTTAGAAAATCATCAAATTTGTCAATCTCGCATGAACTAAAGTTATCATAAAAAACGTTTGAATTGACATAGGACTTATCATTTTCGAATTATAAACCTCGAAATGCTCGTGCTGAGCGACGCGTGAAGAAGCCTCTTTCCTCGGTGCCACGCCACCATGTTGCCAGCGCACGTGTCGGCAGCAAATCCCCATCCCCGACCTGAAGCATCTTCGTCGACCAAGAGCCAAACCACAGCCCGCCACGGCGCCACCCGCCAGCCTGTGTGGAGAAAGAAAGCGAAATGCCTCTTCGCGTACACGCCGCACGTGTCGCCACCGCGTGCATCGCCGCCGCCGACGGCGGTGGCCGCTATAAATCCGTCCGCAGCCTCACCAAATCTTCTCAACCAGCTCAACGATAGCATCCGCTAAAATTTGCAGAGCAAACAAACAAGGTCTCGCGAGAAAGTTGAAGATCGACATGGAGGCCGGGAGGAGCGCCATGGAGGCGACCAAGGAGGCGGCGGCGAACGTGGGCGCCTCGGCGTGCTCCGGCATGGAGAAGACGCGGGCCACGCTGCAGGGCCAGGTGGAGAAGGCGACGGCGCACAGCGCGGCCGACCGGGAGGCGGCCGAGACGAGGACGCGGGAGCGCGTGCACGGCGCGGAGGAGGTGAAGCAGGACGCCATGCGCGCCAACGCCGCCGCCAAGGAGCGGGCCAGCGCCGGGGCGTACCACCCGTTGCAGGGCGCGCCCGGGATCGTCCCCGGCGGCGCCCCCGCGGGCGGCCACGTCGAGGACGGCGTGGCCGGGAGCCGGCCGCTCGGCGCCGCCACGGGCACCGGGAGGCCCAGCGCCGCGCATAACCCGCGCGTCGGTGGCGGCGCCGCGCCGGCGAATGGCACCGGCGGGCAGTATCAGTGAGGCCGCCGGACTTGTGGCCGTGTATGAATGCGCGCGTGTGTAAGCGGTTCAGGTGTAGTATCAGTGTAGCAGAGCAATAATATGTTTTGAGTTCGGCCCGGGTCCCCTCTTTTCACGACCTCATCCCGTTCGTCCCATCTCTCCCTCCCTTTCCTCAAAGCAAGGCCGAACCTATGCTGGTTCTTCTTCCCGTCCCCAAGCAACGGCGTGGCACAGCACCCTCACCATCTTAAACATCAGTGAAAAGAGAAACCTGAAGTTCAGGCATTTCAGCAAGGAAAAAAGGGGCAAATCACTCGTACCATGCTACAGTAGAAAACACTTGTATTAGCTTTGTCTTGAGTCAAACTTTGTAAACTTTAATCAAATTTGTAAAAATATATACTAATTTCTGTAATACCAAATTAAGACCATTAGAATCATCCTTCAATATTTATATTCATACCAAATATATTGGTTATTATGAAAGTTTAGATTGTTTTCGATAAACTTGATGAGATTTTATAAAACTGATCTAGATTAAAGCTAATATGCAGGGTAAGTAAAATTTAACTGAGATCAAAGCTAATATAAGACGTAAATAAGAACAAAGAGAGTTTGTGCTATCGCTTAGGTATGAAAAATGTATTTACGGTGTCTTCTCAAGGCAAAGGTGGTGGCTTGGCTGTTTTCTGGGATGAGAGTTATACTTAGGTTAACAAATTTGGGAATCATTTTATTGACATGTATATCAGCAATGGTGATAGTACAAAATGGAGAAGCACCTTCGTGTATGGGGAACCAAAGGCGAATCAAAGGTATGTTATGTGGGATTAAACCTCTTGGTGTTGGCCCGCCCTTGGTTTATGATAGGCGATTTCAATGAGGCTAATCAAAGGTATGTTATGTGAGATCTTTTGACAGATTAAACCTCTTGGTGTTGGCCCTTGATTTATGATAGGCGATTTCAATGAGGCCATGTGACAGAATGAACATTTTTCTTGGCATAAGAGGTCACCAACACTCGTGGCAAATTTTCGTGAGGTTCTTTTCGATTGCAACTTGTTTGATTTGGGTTTTGAAGGTGTGCCATGAACATCTAGTAATAAGCAGGAAGGCAATAGGAATGTGAGGATACGCCTGGATCGCGCGGTAGTGTGCCTCCAATGGTCATCCGTATTTCCAAAGTGCAAGGTCTCTCACATTTTAAGCTCAAGGTTAGACCATTGCCATCTTCTTATTCAGTTGTTGGGAATTTCACATTGGGCCCAAATCAATAAGCAGTTGATATATGAATCCTATTGGGAAAGGGAAGGATTGGCTTTGGATGACCAAGTTAATTGTTTGTGGAATAAAAATTCTCATGTGAGAGATTTGAAGGACGTTGCAAACAAGTTGGTTAATCTTATGAAATCTTTGCATGGTTGGAGTCGGACTCATATTGGGTATATGAGTATCTACCAAAATAACTGGACTGGGCTCGAAAAAGATTAAGTGTTTTGTTCAAGAGAAATGATCATGGTGCAGTGAAAGAGAGGAAAAATATATTTAAGGAGATGGATGAGCTTCTCCTAAAGGAGGAAATTATGTGGAAGCAAAGATCGTGCATCGACAAGATAAAATGGGGTGATCATAACACAAAGTTTTTCACATGAAAGCGACATGAAGAGCCAAGAAAAATAATATCTCTTCCATTAGGAGAAGTGACGGGTCTCTTACAGAAAATATGGAAGAAATTAAGGGCATCGCTAATGCATTTTTTCAGCAGCTTTATTCTTGTGAGGCTCTTGTCAATCCTTCTCATATCATTCCGCTCGTGAAGCCTTTGATTAATGATGGGATGAATACAGACCTTTGTAAACCTTTCTCTGAACAAGAAATTAGTGATGCCCTATTCCACATTGGGCCGTTGAAAGCTCCGGGGCCAGATGGTTTTCCAACAAGATTTTTTCAGAAGAATTGGGGTTTAATCAAGGAGGATATTGTTCGGGCGATCCAACAATTTTTTATCACCGGAAGTATGCCGGACGGGATTAATGATACGATTATTGTTCTTATTCCAAAGGTGAAGAACCATCAGTCCATAAAAGATTTTCGGCCTATCAGTCTGTGTAATTTCATTTACAAGATTATATCAAAATGCCTCGTTAATAGGCTGAGACCACTACTAGATGGTATGATCTCTCCCACTCAAAGTGATTTTATTCCGGGCAGGTTAATTTCTGATAATGCACTTATAGCCTTCGAATGTATGCATTTGCTAAGCACATTAAAGGATAATAGGGGTGCATATTGTGCTTATAAGTTAGATCTTGCAAAAGCCTATGATCGAGTGGATTGGAAGTTTTTGGAGAGTATGCTGAGGGCTTATGGTTTTGTGTCCGTGTGGGTAAATTGGATTATGACTTGTGTTACTTCCGTGAAATTCTCGGTGCGTTTTAATGGTCAACTTCTTTGTTCCTTCTAGAGGTCTCAGGCAAGGGGATCCATTGTCACCGTACTTGTTCTTGTTTGTGGCGGAGGCTCTCTCATTGTTACTTCAGGACGCCTGTGAAAGAGGAGCTCTGCATGATTTCCATTTAGGTAAAAATGGCCCAGGCATATCTCATTTGTTCTTTGCTGATGATAGCCTCCTGTTTTTTTAAGGGATCCTTGGATCAAGCGTTGACCATTAATTTTTTTTAATGGTCTATGAGGAGGGTAGTGGGCAGTTATTGAGTCCAGATAAGTGTTCGATTCTATTTGGGAAGAATTGCAGGGTAGAAGAGCAAGTGTCAATCATGGTAGTCCTTCAAATTAATGCAGAGGGTTTTGAGGATAAATATCTTGGACTACCAGTGCCTGACGGAAGAACGAAGGCTCGCAAATTTCAGTATACCAAAGATAAAGCGCTAAAAAGACTCTCAGACCGGATTGAAAAATATGCATCGAGTGGGGCGAAGAAAATTCAGATTCAATCGGTTATCTAGGCTCTCCCGGTGTACACCATGGGTATTTTTAAATTTCCGGCATCTATTTGTGAAGAACTAGCGCAACTTATTAGGAATTTCTGGTGGGGAGATGAAGAAAATATGAGGAAAACACACTGGCTTGCTTGGGATAAACTGACAAGACCAGAAGGCGAGGGGGGGTATGGGTTTTCGCGATCTTAGACTGTTCAATCAAGCTCTCCTTGCTAAGCAGGCATGGCGGCTATTGGTGTCCCTAGAATCGTTAGTTGCAAAGGTGTTGAAGGCCAAGTATTACCCCCATGGGCATCTGCTGGACACCGTGTTTCCACAGTCAACATCTGTTACTTGGCAAGGTATTATGCATGGCTTGGATCTGCTTAAACAAGGTGTTATCTAGAGAGTGGTTGATGGAAATAATGTTAATATTTAGAGAGATAATTGGATACCCAGGAAGTCTGGCCTTAAAATTTTGGAAAGGAAGAGCAGAACAAGGATTTTGATAAAACAGGTGTTCCATTCTCATGATGCTGAGGAGATCCTAAAGTTGCGAATTCAACGTTCGGGTGATGGTGATTTTGTTGCGTGGCACTTTGAAAAGAATGGAATGTTTTCTGTCAGAAGCGCGTATAAATTGGCGCTGAATCTCAAGGATCGCAAGGAAGATCTAGGCCAAACCAGTGATGCTGTGAATGGGGAGAGAAGGCTTTGGGATATTATTTGGAAGGCGAATGTCCCACAAAAGATTAGAATATTTGCCTGGCGAGCGGCTTCAAATAGTTTGGCGGTTCAGGTTAATAGGGTTTCTCACCACCAAGCTAACCTTGCTACTTTCTCTATTTGTGGCGTTGAAGACAAAAATATTTATCATGCTCTTGTGATGTGTTCAAAGGCTCGTGCTCTTCGTTTTGCTATGAGGGATGTGTGGAATATTCCGGAAGAAAATATCTTTAACTTCTCTGGTCCAGATTGGCTCCTCGTTCTTCTGGATCAGCTAAGTACTCATGTTCGTGAGCAGGTTTTATTCATTTTCTGGAGAGCGTGACACTTAAGGAATGATCTATAAAGGGAAGGAATCTGTCTCTTCTGCTGTTTTGTTCCTGGAAAGCTATTGGACATCTTACACATCCTGTCATTCCAATAATTAGTTGGATATGAGCAAGAAAGGTAAGAGGGTTGTGGATGTCCAGAATGCTGTCGATATTTCAGCAAGGAATCAAGGGACTTGGCAGCCTCCTTCGTCCAAGGTCATTAAGATTAATGTTGTTGCCATCTTTGTGGAGAGCATGAACGCTGCAAGCGTGGGGGTTATTGCGAGAGAACATACGGGCAAAGTTATTCTCTCTTCTTGGGATTTTATTGGGTCATGCACGTGTGTTGATGAAGCGGAGATTCGTGCGTGCCTTGCTGGACTCTATGTCAGTATCATTCTCAATAAAGTAGAATCTAAACCCATTATTGTAGAATCTGATAGCTCTTTTGTGGTCTCTTTTCTTGCAAACGATTTTCTTGACAAGTAGCCTTTTGTTGATCTTAAAAGGGAAGCTCGTAACATTATGAAGCTTACAAATATTTTCAAGATTGTCAAGATCAATCGTCAGGCAAACATGGCGGCTTATGAGATTGCCAAGTTTAGTTTTGACAATAGGTCGGATGGTTTTCTTTATTATAGTGTTCCGCCCTGCATGGCGTACTCTGTAATGAACGATTGTAAGCACATTTTAAGTTGATTAATATATTGGGGCATTTTCAAAAAAAAGAAGAACACAGATTTCCAAGACATGTGGCAACACACTTACGTAACCCCGTGCGTCCACGAGCCATTACACCCCGCTATACGCTCCTGCGAGTGGGCCACAACAAATTTCATGTCAAAACCGGGTGCCATTATTCGGCTGCAGGGAAGCTGAGTGTATTGATGGTGCGCAGTGCCCTTTTAAATTAGAGTATTTACACGAAAAGACGGGCGAGGACTCGTTAATTATTTTCGTTGTGTAAATCAATGCATGCTTGGTGTCATTATTCGGCTGCAGGGAAGCTGGGTGTATTGATGGTGCGCAATGCCCTCTTAAATTAGAGCATTTACACGAAAAGACGGGCGACGACTTGTTAATTATTTTCGTCGGGTAAATCAATGCATGTTGGGTGTCATTATTCGGCTGTAGGGAAGCTGGACCTTTTAAATCAGAGCATTTACACGAAAAGATGGGCGACAACTCATCAATTATTTCCGTTGGATGGATCGAACACGTGCGTAGCCACCAATAATTTATGACATCTTCCGTTGGGTGGATCGAACGCTTGCGTAGCCACCAGTAATTTATGACATCTATGTTGTTTGGTATATTAACATCACTATTGTTTGCTGTATTTACATTTGTTTTGACGTGTTTACATATGTTTTTGGTTAGGGGTCAACTAATTACGTTGGATCGATTACAACGGTACCTAGATAATTTACTAGCTTAACTCGCGCGGCGGCATCCCACGCGTGTCTGTACGCCGTGATAGAATCATGACACAAAACAAAACTCAAATGTTGAAATCTTAGTAGATAAAATAATTCATTGTCCTCGCTATGACATGGGATCGTTCCAGTGTCACTAATCCACATCAAGCATATAGTTTATCCGATGCCAAATCTTAAACTACACATATGGATTCTTGCTTTTCTCGACCAAACTCTTATTTCTTTTATGTTTTTTTTTGGAATTTTCGTGCAGCCTAAAACTGATAAATGGTATTGTCGCATGTAATTGGTTGGGATCTGGCAGGGTGCATGATCGGTGTGTACATAGCGTTTTTTTTATCGATACAGTGACAACGATTGCGTTCTATCGGGCGGTGGCTGGGAATCAGTTTCTGGATTTTTCCTAGGGCATGACCAATGCTCCATGCTGGACCGCTGCCCCAGCCTGCCACATCAGCTGAAGTGGTCCAAAGGAGCTTAATCATCTGCCTTTAGAAGGAACCCGTCTCCTGCAGAGTAACCCGCTTCTTCCATGGCAAAAGACGAAGAAAAGAGAAAAAGAGAGGATAGAGGGAAAGAAATGGGAGAGTGAATCGGTAAAAGATGATGAAAACACATGAGCATGAGAGTGGGGGACCAGCCATGGATGATGAAAAGAGATTACAAAGAAAGAGGAGGGGACCGAGTAACAACTTTGTAAATTTCAATCAAATTTATAAAAATATATATTAATATCTACAATACCAAATTAAAACCATTAGAATCACCATTCAATATATATTCATACCAAATATATTTAGGGGCCTGCTACGCGTCGGTCGGAAGATCACCGCCTGACGAGCCGGTGGATCTAACACAATCGACCAGCCAGACATATCCCTCTACTTTACAACAGAGGTATTGTTACGGAAACATTTACAATAAAGATTATGTTACGTTTTTTTAATCTAGGTTGTGTTGCGGAATTTCTTTTTAAAATAAATTACAACATTGGTTGCGTTGCAGACTATTTTTTTTTGCAACATGGGCTGCTGTAGAATCTAGCCTCTCATCAGTTTGCAACAAAAGACTACTTGCAGAACCCCTTCTAAAACAAAGCACTAGTTATAAAAGGTGGACATGTTTGGCTCTCGATCATCTAATAAAGAGCCCATCCAATGGACATGAAGGTAATAATTTCCCATATATTTGTTATTGTGAAAGTTTAAATTGTTTTCGATAAACTTGATGAAATTTTATAAAATTGATCTAGATCAAGGCTAATATGCAAAGTAAATAAAATTTAACTTAGATCAAAGCTAATAGTATAAGAAGTAAATAAGAACAAAGAGAGTACCATTATTGTTCGTCTAGTATTGTTTGACTGTTCACACGCAAAAGCAAAAGGGATGCATAGACAATGGCGACGTAAACTCAGGACGCATGCGAATGCTTAGAGCAACTCCAACGCGCCGACCCAAACGGATGCGTTTTTATCCGCCTTTTGTCTGTTTGGGTCGGCCGCCCGCTCGGCATTCGCCCTGTTTAATATTTGGGTCGGCTGTGCGTCCAACGCGCCGACCCATATGTGTTGGCGTGGCCGACTGGCCGACCCTTTTCAATAAATATGCACACATTTTACATTATTTGAGTAAAAAAATATTATAGTTTCATACCCAAATAAAGCATAGTTAAACATAGTTTTACAAGCTGAATAAAAATTAAACTGTCTCAAATACATGTGAAAAAAAGGTACATCTATTGGTTGCCAACATGAGCCCATATTTGCTCAACCAAATCATTTTGCAGCTGCATGTGAGTTTCCCAATCACGCATTTCTTGATGAAATTGGGCGAACTGTTCAAACGTTGCCGCTCCTCCATGCTCAGGCACAACATTCTCACCCTGAAACTGAAAACCTTGATCGTAGATATGTTCCAGACGCACATCTTCTACGATCATATTGTGCATAATCACACAAGCTGTCATCACCTCCCATAGCTTCTTGGTGGTCCAAGTCCTAGCAGGATACCGAACGATGCCCCATCGAGATTGCAAAACACCAAAGGCACGCTCGACGTCCTTCCTAGCACTCTCTTGCTCGTGGTGACATCGAGGTGGCGAGGTGGGGGCGGGGGGGGGGGGGGGGGGGGGGGGTTGGCACCGGCTGCTGGCAGGGGCACCGGCAAATGGGCGATGACGACGACGCGATGGAGGCCGGCGAGGGATTGCCATCGATGTGGGGTGGGAGAGGATGGCCAATGTGCCACCGACTGGCGGGCCAGGGGGTAGTTGGCGCGCGGCGCGCGCGTCTGTTTCGTGTCCGCGCCGACGCAAATCGGGCTAAAAAATGGATCGGAAATGGGTCAGCAGGCGGACGAAAAGCGGACGCATGTCCGTTTGGGTCGGTGCGTTGGGTCGATTTTTCTGTCCGCCGCGACCCAAACGGACGCGCGTGGACGAAAGGGTCGGCGCGTCGGAGTTGCTCTTATGCTACTTCTGAAGTGTTGCTCTAATTACTCTTATGTGGACGGTATTAAACATAACTATATCGACACAATATACAGCCCTAAACATACTATCGACATAAATGCGATGCATAGTATACGGACCTGATCTTATCTGCCACAATATATGCACCTGTCCTTATCCGTCACATACTAAATCTACTTACTCCTGACCTTATCTGTCACAATATACGCACCTGACCTTATCTGCCACGTACCAAATCTAGTTACTTCATCCCTGAATTAGATCCACCACCGTCACATAGGAAGCAAATCTTATGTGTATGTTTCTCATACCACCATTGTTGACCATTGCTGCTTGTTGGGTTTTGCGGTGTCCAGTGAAAATCGTACCGTATCAGGGCTTGTTTGTTGCTCGCTGGGCTTTGCAGGGTCTTGTGAAAGTTGCACGGTATCGGGGCTTGTTTGCTGCTCGCTGGGTTTTGCAGGGTCCTGGGAAAATTGCAGTTCATGCTGCGAAGTTGGTAGGAAGTCCCCGTGGAATTCTGGCGTTCCAAGTGGATCAAGAGTTTGTTGGTGCGGAAGTTGATATTCGCCGTCGTGCTTCATGCCCCTGGCTGGCGGGAAGAACTGAGGCATTGGTTCTTGACCCCAGTGGATCTGTAAAGACATGGTGTTGAATGGCTCCAACGTGTACTGTGCGTGTGCGGCGTCAAACTGATGATGAGAAAGGATCGAACCTAGACATATCTCCTCAAACTCCAGATCGTCTTGTTCTTCAAGCCAAGTATGACAACCTTGCTGATGGTGCGGCATCAATGGCGGCTCACGGGCGTCAAGGTAATGCTGATCTTCATATGAGTATTGTTGTTGGAGAGCGGCTTGAATCATCGGGGTTGTCTCGTCCAACGCCATGATCTCTTCGTGCAAAGAAGGGTGTTCACTTCTTAACAATGGTGGCGGATTAGAGGATACGTCTAGCGTGGTCTCTTGCTGCTGCTCGGTCTCATGTGGCTGGGATGAGGAGGGGGGCGTCTTCTCCTTCTTCTGTCTTTTGGTCATCTTATGCCCCCTTTTAGTGCCTGATCCCCTCTTGCATTTCGTTCCTTTGTAGCTAGTGCCTGCCAACATTGTCTTGCCTTCGCTGCTAGTGTCTGCTGTTGTCTTGCCTTTGCTGCCTTTGCTGTTTTTGGTCTCCCAATGTAGCTTCTCCTGTATTGTGCACAAGACCCATTGATCGATCTGCAATGCAACCATGGTAAAAGGAGTATGTGATCTAAGTAATAATATCTATGATTAATAAGTCCCCATGCTTATAGAAGCTTAACATGCTATTAAGCCTTGTACAATGCTAGGTGCTTACAAAAATAAACCGGGGTTTTCTGAGGCATCGGTGCCTATTTCTACAGAAAAGACGCGTAACTAAGCATCTACTCTCTACAAATAAGCACCGATGCTTAAAGAAAGACGGATTTATTTATCTAAGCGCCTCACCTAAGTGTCTTGCATTGTACAAAGCCTTAGTAGTATATGATTAGTACGCGCACCTAATTAAGCAAATTTGTTAATGTGATCTTTTTCGCGACAAAAATAGTCTAGCATAATACTCATCAGGTTTAAAGTTTCCGGACAAAATAAATGATGGTAATGTTGGAAAAAAAGAAGAGAAAATACAACTACAAAATGTCTAAGTAGTAAGCTTAATATAGTTTGGGTTTTGTTTTTATTCGTTCAGAATACCACATAAGTCATTTTATTGCGAAAATTTACACATGCGTAATATGCTAGACAATGCTTGCTGAAAAAAAGTTAAAAATATATCTGACCATTTTTTCTCTCTCTTTTGCAATTCGTGTACATGTGCACCCATGTCCCAAGGTGTATTTTTGATTTATAAAGCCCTAAAAAATGTGATACCACAAATGAAGTTTCAAGATAAATTTATACTCCATCGTCCCATAATATAAAAACTTCTTTGACACTACATGTGATTTCCAAATATCCAGCCAACTGGACGTTCTAAAAAGGGCTGATGGTCAAAGTTGCAAATGTTTGATAGACTTAAATTAAATCTTTTTTAACTAAATAAAATCTTTCCTAAATAAAATCTTTTTTAACTAATGAAGCCCGTGGGAAATTTAAATTCGTTAGTTGGTGTGTGAAGAATCGGCTACTAATTACTCACTATTGGAATTTGAAAAAGCTATATATTTAAATTACTTGGAATTGCTAATATTCGTAATATCTCATTGTGGAATGCGCTCTTATGAAATTATCATGTTTAATATCTGTCCTTAATAATTTTTGGAAAAGAAAAGGAAGGTAGCTAGCGATGCATGTTGACGTGCGTACGTACCCCTGTGCTGCCTGCCAAGACGTACTCGTTCATGCTCACTTGTCACGGGGGACGCCGCTGGACTCGTAGCTGAGGATCCTCCTCGTCCCGATGATCTCGTCCGTACCGCTGCGGTGGATGATCTCTACGCGCCCCGTCGCCTTCCAGCTCGCCTTTACTTTGTTCAGCTTCCGGCGAGACTCGCCGGGCCTGCTCGACGGCCACTCGGTTCTTTGCGTGAAGAAGAAGTACCTGCCCTCCCCGTAGGCCTTGCGCTCCTCTAGGTTAATTAGGATGACACCAAAGTTAATCGATCAGCACGGATTCACTCGGAGGGCATGCAATTGACAGGAATTAATCGGGAAGCATCTCAAAAGCGAATGATTAATCTGGAAGGAAACAAAGATGGGCTCGATTTTGTTCAACATTTAACTGAATTAACAACGAACAGAAATTACGTTCAGGATCAATCTGGCAAACCAGTTAAGTTGAGATCGATGTATATGTACCGACGAGCTTGGCGGGGTCCCAGTCGAGGATCTTCACGTCCATGAACACGTCGAGCGGCTTCTTCCTCCCCTCAATCTTGCCGCGGAGGTAGACGTCGAGGAGTTCCTCGTCGGTTGGCAGGAAGTGAAATCCCGCGGGGAACCGCAGCTGCGGCACCAGCAGCTTTTCCTTCTGTTCGCCTATCATGTCTGCCGTCGCCGGCGTCGAGCCACCATCGCCGTGCCAGATCATCTCCTCCCCGTTGCCCTCCATCTCCAAGGAACCGTAAGGAAGGTTTTCTAGACACCTGGAGTAGGACAGGGACACCCGATAAGTATATGGCGTGTCTGCAATGACGCACAGAGTTGTATCTAATTATGGATACTAGTTTTTTTTTTAAGACAACTACGGACACTAGTTTTTTCCCAAATGCTTAAAAATGCACACTCTTGTTTTTCTGTTTTCTTCTCTCACGTGGTCCCTATTGCACTGGTATTCCTTTCTCAGAGCGCGTCAGCATGTGGAAACGCGCGGGTGACTTCACGTGTCGGAAAAGCAGAAATCTGCATGCATTTAATTTGCGTTTTCAAAATTTTAAAAAGTATAACTTTTGAATAAAAAATCGAAATTAAGTTTTGTTTTTACCGTTTGGTTTCCCGCGACGAGCTCTTCAAAACTAGATCCCATATGAGTATGTTTCAACTAATTTTTTTTCCGAGCAACTTTGGGTGCTATAGAAGCAACTTTAGTGCTATATTAAAGGAACTTGTTGTTAGTCTATGCAGTATGAATGCTTATCATAGAATATCTCTTTCAAGTTGGCTGCCATGACTACTAAGTTAACTTGCTTCACCTCTAAATTTGCACCTAATAACTAGCAACTATAATACATAGCTATCTTCGCGTCCAAGTAGATAGTACTGTAGACAACTTAGTTTTTGAGGTAGGCTAACATTATCCAAAGTTACCTGTCATGATTAGCGAGGAGCTTAATATCACCGTTAGTTGCATGCAATGACGTTTGCTATTGTAAGAAACTTAGTTTCATAGGTAGGCAACTCGATAACAATAATGGGCAACTTTTCAATGTATTATAGGCAACTGAAATAGTAATGGCAGGCAACTAAGCATCATATGTAGACAACTTCATAGTGTTTGTAGGCAACTTTACTGTGTTTGTAGGAAACTTCGAAAAGCAATGATGAGAAACTTCAGAATATTGTAGGAAACCAGTAGACAACTTCATAATGTTTGTAAGCAAGTTAGAAAAATAATGAAACAAAACTTCATAATATTGTAGGTAACTAATGTGCAAAGTTAGGCAACCGAGCAGCACTGTTAGGCAACTAATTAAGCAGCAATGTTAGGCAACTGAGCGGAAATGTTAGGCAACTAATTACCAATAGCAAGCAACTAGGCATCCATACTAGGGAATTTCAAAGTCTTTGCGGGCAACTGAGACTCAACCGTAGGCAACTAACGAACAACGATAGAAAAATCAGCACCCGTGATAGGCAAGTTGGGATAATGTTAGCAAAAATTCACAGGTACAAATAGCCCGGTGAAGTTGATTGCATGTAGCACTAAAGGCGCCTCATGTTTCGTGTGATTTTCTCGTTTTTACACAAACAAACCTAACAAGCAGCCCTACTAGGCTAAAAAGAAAGAGTTGCTTCCCTATAACACTGGAGTTGCCTCCATTGCACACAAAGTTACCCATAAAAAAGTTTGTCGAAACCTATCCATATGGGATCTAGTTTTGAAGCATTCGTCGCGAAAAACCCAACTGTGAAAACGGATCTCGATTTTGACACTTGGTTCAAAAGATACAACTTTTTGAAAAAAAGTAAGGAAAGTAATTAATTGCGATGGAGGAGAGAACCAGGTCACGCGGGAGCCTCCGGTCATGCGCGGGTTTCCTTTTTGGATTATCCTGGTCGCGTGTGGGTTTGCTCCTTCCTTTTCTGGGAGAGCGCTCGCTCCCGCGAACGAGCACGCGGGCGCCAGCTAGTCGCGTCCTAGTTTTTTTTTAGAACTCTTGACCACTTTATTTGCTGTCTATAGGTACAATATTTAAATCATGAGGGTTGCCCAACCAAATATGTCCCCCTACTCCTAAATTACAAGTAAACGTGACGAGATTATGAGCCTCATAATTAAAGTTTCTATGCTCATGAACAAAATAACAAGAAATAAAAGTAGACCCACGGGTTATTATTTCATGTACTATAGCTGCATGAGAGCTTCTACAGCCGGACCTCACATACCGTCCGGTCACTGACTGGTCACAAAAATTCGACCCAGCCGGGCGCCTCAAACAGGCCTCAAACGCCCGGGCTAGACGGAACCCCTCATATCCAGCCCAAATATGGGGCGGATATGGGGGAGCCCGGGCGCGTCCGCCACTTTGGACCCGACATCCTGACCCCACCGCAAATTACACCAAATCCACCCTGCAGAATTGCCGGATCCATTTGATATTTTCCTCTCTTGTTCCTCCCCCGCGCCGTCCGTCTCGCAGCTCTGCCAACGCGCGCGCTCCGCTGTCGTTCCTAGCCTCTGCCCCGCCAGCTCCGTCAGAGGAGTCTTCTATCCCGTCCTCGCCGCGGAGGACGTCGTTGCCGACCCGGAAGACATCGCGGTACGCCCGGCAACTCTCTGGCTCCGCCTTGCGCTGGATGTGTTCGACACAATGTCTGACCAGATTTGTTGTCATTTTTTAGGGGAAACGATGGATTCCGATGCGTCGTCCGGCGAGGAGTATGGACCGACGGAGCTTGATCAAATGATTCAAGATGAGTTCTTCAATTCATCGAATTCGGACGAAGAAGTGGACATGATCATGCTCATGACCATGCAAGAGGAAATGGACCGGCAAGTGGAGCATATTCTCAATTTCAAAGGCTCAATCAAAGGGAGAAGAGTGATTAATCGGGATAAGGTATCCGGAGCAAAGCTACTACAAAAGGATTAATTTGCTCCGAACCCAACTTTTCCGGATGATCAATGGTTTCGTCGCTGCTTTCGCATGCGAAAACTGTAACATTAATAGTGTTTATATAAAATTTATTCGAAGTGCACAATCAATTATCTGATATTTAATTTCCATTGTGGGTCTACATATGCTCCACCAGATCATTGAGTATTTGCGCGTGCACCTGATGATCTCGGAGATTCTGATGCATCTACAGAAAGTTCATAAGCCGAACTACATCTTGATCTTCCAGGATTTCAACTTGTTCTGCACGTGCTTCAAAATCATTTGTTTGAGCTACACCATCACCCTCATCCTCAACAATCATATTGTGCAAAATAACACAACATGTCATCAGTTGCCACAAAGTTTCCGATTTTCACATCATTGCAACCCCACGAAAAATTCCCCAACGCGCTTGCAGCACTCCGAATGCCCTCTCCACATCCTTCCTAGCTGCTTCCTGCATTTTTGCAAAGTACTTTTGTTCTTTGCCATGTGGTTCGATATGGTCTTCACAAATGCAGCTGATACTTGTGATCAGCGTTGGGTTTTCTGCGAAGAGTCGCGGGTGATGCATCACAGTATATATAAATATTTCCCTCAGTGAGAACCAAGGTTATCGAACCAATAGGAGTAGAATGCAACCCCCGTCTTCAGCGACTGCACACAAAGAAGCAAACACTTGCACCCAACGCGGGCAAGAGGGTAGTCAATCTCCTTGAACTCGTTACTTGCAAGCAAATGAAGTGTGTAGATGATAGTTGATAATTATAAATTACAAAATAAATAATGCCAGCAAGGTATTGAAAGCTTTTGTAAATACATAAGTGGATAGACCCGGGGGCATAGTTTTCCCTAATGGCATCTCTCATGTAGAAGGGATACAGTGAGTAAACAAATTACTGTTGGAAAATTGATAGAAAAGCGCATAGTTATGCAATATTTGTTCATGGCAATGATCATTACACAGAGGCATCATGTCCGTAAGCAAGTAGATCGGCTCCCGCCTGCATCTACTACTATTACTACATCCATCAACTGCTATCCAGCATGCATCTAGAGTATTAAGTAAAATAGAGTAATGTTTGAAGAACAATGAGATGATATAGACAAAGAAAATCCAATCAATATGAATCAACCCCATCGTTTTATCCTTAGTGGCAGAAATACAAAGACATGTCTTGTCTCTTTCTGTCACTGGGATATAGAGCACCGCTAGATTGAACCCACTACAACGCACCTCTCTCACTAAAGAAATATCAATCTAGTTGGCCAAACTATTTCGATAGATCAGAGAGAATTATGAAGCTATCATATAATCATGCATATGTAAAGAAGGCCATCAAGGAACTCAATATAATTTCATGAACAATGTGAACATAAACCCATAATTCATCAGATCCCAACAAAACGCACCGCACAAAGTGATTAAATCGAATAGATCACCGCGAAGATGCGGTGAACTTTGTATTTTTTCATTTTTTCTTTTTCTTTCTTTCTCTCTCTTTTTTATTTTTTCCTTTTTTCCTTTTTTCTTTTTCTTTTTCTTTCTTTTTCTTTTATTTTTCGTCCGTAGTCTCATCCCGACTTGTGGGGGAATCATTGTCTCCATCATCCTTTCCTCACTGAGACAGTGCCCTAATAATGATGATCATCACACTTTTACTTACTTACAACTCGATATGAAAAATTGATAAGCAATATGACTCTACATGAATGCCTCTGGCAGTGTATGATACCTGTGATCTGCGTTGGGTTTTCCATGAAAAGGAACGGGTTATCGCAACACAATGTGGGTAAGTATTTCCCTCAGTTATGAGACCAAGGTTTATCGAACCAATAGGAATACCAATCCTCAACCGTCTTCAGCGGCTGCACACAAAAGAACAAACAACTTGCACCCAACGCCGGCAAGAGGGTTATCAATCCCCTTGATCTCGTTATTTGCAAGCGAGTTGTGTAGATAATTGTAAGTCGCAAAATAAAATAAAAGCAAATAAATAACAACAAGGTAGTGATAGCGTTTGTGAATATATAAGTGAATAGACCCGGGGGCCGTAGAGTTCTCTAGTGGCATCTCTCATAAAAATAACATACGGTGGGTAAACAAATTACTGTTGGGCAATTGATAGAAAAGCGAATAGTTATGCTATTTTCACGGCAATGATCATGTGTATATAGGCATCACGTCCATAAGCAAATAGGCCGACTCCTGCCCGCACCTATTACTATTACTCCACTCATCGACCGCTATCCAGCATGCATCTAGATTATTAAGTAAAACAGACTAATGCTTGGAGAACGATGACACGATATAGACAAAGTAAACTCAATCAATATGAATAAACCCCATCGTTTTATCCTTAGTAGCAGCAACACAAAGATGCAACTTGTCCCCTTCTGTCACTGGGATATAGAAACTCGTCAGGTTGAACCTACTACAACGCACCACTCCCTCCGAAGAAATATCAATCTAGTTGGCCAAACTATCTCAATAGATCGGAGAGCATTACGAAGCTATGATGATCATGCAAATAAGAATCTTAGTATTCAAGTTTGACTCAAATACTTTTCATGAATAATCTGAACATGAACTCACAATTCGTCGGATCCCAACAAACACACCATACAAAGGGATTACATCAGATAGAGCAAGGCAAAGATGCGATGAACATTGTATTGAAGATCAAGAGAGAGAGAGAGAGAGAGAGAGAGAGAGATTGCAATCTAGGTACTACCTACGGACCCGTAGGTCTGTGGTGAACTACTCACACATCATCCTGAGGGCAGCAAGGTTGATGAAGAGGCCCTCCGTTATCGATCTCCCTTCCGGGAGGGTGCCAAAACGGAGCTGTAGATGGGCTCCCGTCGGAACAGAGACTTGTGGCGGTGGAATAAGTGTTTCGGGAGCTCCCCTAGGGTTTTTGGAATATTAGAGAATTTATAGGCCAGAGAGGGGCATCGGGAGACGTCTGAGGGAGGCACAAGCCAACACGGCGCCCTATTAGCTTGTGGGGCCTTCGTGCGCCTCCTTCCGAAGCTTCCATGTCTTCTTTTGGTCCGGAAAAAATCATCAAAAAGTTTCGTGGCAATTGGATTTCATTTGGTACTGTAAACCTGAAAAGTCAAAAACATACAGAAAACAACAACTGGCACTGGGTCAACAGGTTAGTGCTCAAAAATATTATAAATTGGTAAACAAATGCCCAAAATGTATCCTAGAATGATAATATAACAACATGGAATAATAAAAAATTATTGATACTATGGAGACATACTAGTATCCCCAAGCTTAATTCCCGCTCGTCCTCGAGTAGGTAAATGATAAAAACAGAATTTTTGATTTGACATGCTACCCATTATGTAATCTTTTGTATGTATGCTCATTGAGAAATGATTAATTAACAAATAGAAAAATAGTAATATTTAGAAGTATAAGAAACTAAATCATTGATTTTCAAAGCAACGATCCTAAAAGAATGTTTACCCCCATTCATCTTATTATATTAGCAAGGCATGACTCCGTCTTCACCACATCAATACAAATGTTAAGCACCACGGTGTCCAAGTCAGGCAATTGGATTGTACTTTTTCAATATGCATAAACTTTTTATTCTTCACGCAATACATGAGTGTGAACCATTGGACATAGCATATAGGTGGAATAGAATATGATGGTAGATATCAAAGGGGTAAAAAGTGGAGAAGATAGTCTCACATCAACTAGGCGTACCAATGAGCTATGGAGATGCTCATCGATAGATGTCAATGCAAGGAGTAGGGGTTGCCATGCAAATGATTCACTAGAGCTATAAGTGTATCAAAGCTCAACTTAAGCTAAGTGGGGTGTGCATCCAACTTGCTTGCTCATGAAGACCTTGGGCATGTGAGGAAGCCCGTCATTGGAATATACAAGCCACGTTTATAATGAAAAGGTAATTCCGACTAGCATATAGAAGTGACAAAATAGGAGACTCTCTATATGAAGAACATGGTGCCACTTTGAGGCACAAGTGTGGTAAAGGATAGTAGCAAAGTCCCTTCTCTCTTTTTCTCTCATTTTTTTTCATGGTGGTATTTTCTCTCTTTTTTGCCTCCCCCATTTTTATATATGGTGGTCTCATTTGGCCTCCCCCATTTTTATTATATTTTTCGTCCGGAGTCTCATCCCGACTTGTGGGGGAATCATAGTCTCCATCATCCTTTTCTCACTGGGACAATGCTCTAATAAGGATGATCATCACACTTTTATTTACTTACAACTCAATATGAAGAACTGATAGGAAGATATGACTCTATATGAATCCCTCTGGTAGTGTACCAGGATGTGCAATGATCTAGCATGACACGTATCAAAAATATGATGAATGGTGGCTTTGCCACAAATACTATGTCAGCTCTATATGATCATACAAAGCAATATGATGATGAACGAACTAGTCATGTGAAGTGACGATGGAATTTGCATGGCAATATATCTCGAAATGGCTATGAAAATGCTATAATAGGTAGGTATGGTGGCTGTTTTGAGGAAGATATAATGAGGCATATGTGTAATAGAGCGTATCATGTCACGGGGTTTGGATGCACCGGAGAAAGTTGCACCGATCCTCGAGGTGAGAATGGGCTATGCACGGTACCGAAGAGGCTAGCAAATATGAGAAGGTGAGGATGCGTATGTCCATGGTGTCACATTAGTCATAAAGAACTCATATACTTATTACAAAGTTTTATTAGTTTTATTACAAATCAAAGTACTCCTCGCATGCCCCAAGGGAGGAGGTTGGTAGGAGTTAACCATCGCGCGCCCCCGACTCGAAACAACACTAGGATTTCAACGAGGAATAAAAATGCTCACACATCATCACCATGCCTCTTTAATTTTTAGATGAATAACCAGTTAACACCTCTTAATCTCGACACTTCTATGAATCAACAATTGTGGACTCACACCTTTTTCATATTACCATATTAATGTCATTAACACAAAATTTCTCTATATGTGCTACATGATGGTTTGATTATCATTCATTGAATACCTATTATTTTTGGACTAGTCTTATGACCCATGCAAATTACCGTCACTATTCATTCAGCTCTCAAACAAATATAAGTGAAGAACGAGAGCATATTATTTTTATAAAATCTACATGCCACCATGCTCAAAAAGATATAAGTGAAGTACTAGAGCAACTGCCAAGCTCAAAAGATATAAGTGAAGCACATAGAGTATTCTAGCAAATTATGATGAAGGTGTGTCTCGCTCAAATAGGTGTGTCCAGCAAATGATGATTGTGACATACTGAAAGTAAAAGCAAACAAAAGCAACCGACGCTCCAAGCAAAACACATATCATGTGATGAATAAAAATGTAGCTCTAAGTGACATACCGATGGATTGAGACGAAAGAGGGGATGCCTTCCGAGGCATCCCCAAGCTTAGACGCTTGAGTATTCCTTAGAATATTACTTGGGGTGCCTTAGGAATCCCCAAGCTTAGGATCTTGCTACTCCTTATTCCATGGTCCATCGTGATCACACCCAAAACTTGAAAACTCCAATCACACAAAACTAACCAAAACTTCGTGAGATCCGTTAGTATAAGCAACATATTGAATACTTTAGGTACTGTTATAAATTGATTCTTAGTTCATTTTTGCATAATAGGTACTGCATTCTAACTTCTCCATGGCTTATACCCCCCGATACAATCCATAGCATAATCAAAACAAGCAAACTATGCAAGCAAAACAGAATCTGTTTAAAATAGAACAATCTGTAAAGGGCCCATACTTCTCTAACTCTAAAAATTCTGAAAAATTAGGACAACGTGGAGAATTTCTATAGAATATTTTGTAAAAATTTCAGATCATTATCACTCTCCAGTAAAAAATTAAAATTCATGTACTGGAGTCAAAGTTTCTGTTTTGTTACAGCATCGATTCTACTCATCTCGTGAGTTATCCCAAAGGCTTTACTTGGCACACACACTAATTAAAACATAAAAACATAATCATTACATAGGCAATAATCATGTTATCACAAAATAACAGAAAGTAAAAACAAAATTTAAGATACATATTGGGTTGCCTCCCAAAAAGCGCTATTGTTTTATGCCCCTAGCTAGGCATAATGATTTCAATGATGCTCACATAAAAGTAAAGAATTGAAACACAATGGGAGCATAATGAAGAATATGATAACCACATTTAATCCTTACCCACTTCCTATGCATAGAAGTTTTGTGAGCAAATAATTTAAGGGAGCAAGAATCAACCACTACTGGAATCAGGCACTTTACCGTCTGCCATGGCAGACGGCAAAGGATAGGACTGCGGACGACAAACACCTTTGCCGTCAGACGGCCACAGTTAACTAGCATAGGAAGGCAAAACAAGCACAACTTCAAATCTTTGAACACATAGGGAGCAAACTTGATATTAGTGCAATTCCTACATGCATATGTGACCCCCTCATAATAATTTTCAGTAGCATCATGAAGGAATTCCACAATATAACTATCACATAAAGCATTCTTTTCATGATCCACAAGCATAGAAAATTTATTACTCTTCACAGAAGCAAATTCCTTTTCATCCATAGTAGTGGGAGCAAATTCAACAAAATAACTATCATGTGACACATGATTGTCATAACCAAATTGAAAATTTAAATCACGATGACAAGTTGTTATCATTACTAATTATAGCATACGTGTCATCACCACAATAATCATAACAAATTTGCTCATCAAAACTTGAGGGACAAAAAATATCATCTTCATCAAACATAGCATCCCCAAGCTTGTGGTTTTGCATATCGTTAGCATCATGGATATTTAGAGAATTCATACTAAAAATATTTATATCATTCTCATCATTAAAGGAACTCACATTAAGCATTTTTATAAATTCTTCCTCTAACAATTGAGCACAATTTTCAGAATCCTTATTTTCACGAAAGACAATATAAAGACGAAGCATATGAGGCAACCTAAGCTCCATTTTTTTGTATTTTTGATTTTTATGAGAAAAAATAAATATAACAGCAAATAAAAAGAAGAACAAGTGAATGAAAATTTCTGCAAAGTTACTTGATAGTTGGTGATGGTATTCCCCGGCAACGGCGCCAGAAATCCTTCCTGATGCTTGTGATCTGTGTTGGGTTTTCCGTGAAGAGGAACGGGTTATTGCAGCATAATGTGGGTAAGTATTTCCCTCAGTTATGAAACCAAGGTTTATCGAACCAATAGGAATACCAATCCTCAACCGTCTTCAGCGGCTGCACACTAAAGAACAAACAACTTGCACCCAACGCCGGCAAGAGGGTTGTCAATCCCCTTGATCTCGTTATTTGCAAGCAAGTCAGTTGTGTACATAATTGTAAATTGCAAAATAAAATAAAATAAAATAAATAACATCAAGGTAGTGATAGTGTTTGTGAATATATAAGTGAATAGACCCGAGGGCCGTAGAGTTCTCTAGTGGCATCTCTCATAGAAATAGCATACAGTGGGTAAACAAATTACTGTTGGGCAATTGATAGAAAAGCGAATAGTTATGCGATTTTCACGGCAATGATCATGTGTATATAGGCATCACGTCCATGAGCAAATAGGCCGACTCCTGCCTGCACCTATTTCTATTACTCCACTCATCGACCGCTATCCAACATGCATGTAGATTATTAAGTAATACAGAGTAATGCTTGAAGAATGATGACCTGATGTAGACAAAGTAAACTCAATCAATATGAATAAAGCCCATAGTTTTATCCTTAGTAGCAGCAACACAAAGACGCAACTTGTCCCCTTCTGTCACCGGGATATAGAAACTCGTCAGGTGGAACCTACTACAACGCACCACTCCCGCCGAAGAAATATCAATCTAGTTGGCTAAACTATCTCAATAGATCGGAGAGCATTATGAAGCTATGATGACCATGCAAATAAGAATCGTAGTATTTAGGTTTGACTTAAATACTTTGCATGAATAATCTGAACATAAACTCACAATTCATCGGATCCCAACAAACACACGATACAAAGGGATTACATCGGATAAATCAAGGCAAAGATGCGATGAACATTGTATTGAAGATCAAGAGAGAGAGAGAGAGAGAGATTGCCATCTAGGTACTACCTATGAACCCGTAGGTCTGTGGTGAACTACTCACATATCATCATGAGGGTAGCAAGGTTGATGAAGAGGCCCTCCGTGATCGATCTCCCCTCCGGCAGGGTGCCGGAACGGAGCTGTAAATGGGCTCCCATCGGAACAGAGACTTGCAGTGGCGGAAAAAGTGTTCCGGGAGCTCCCCTAGGGTTTTTGGAATATTATAGAATTTATAGGCCAGAGAGGGGCATCAGGAAATGCCCGAGGGAGGCACAAGCCATCAGGGCGCCCCCCGGGGGCGCGCCCTGTTGGCTTGTGGGGCCCTCGTGCGGCTCCCGACCTCCTTCCAAAGCTTCTAGGTTTTCTTTTGGTCCAGAAAAAATCATCAAAAAGTTTCGTGGCAATTGGACTTCGTTTGGTACTGTAAACCTGAAAAGTCAAAAACATGCAGAAAACATCAACTGGCACTGGGCACTGGGTCAATAGTTTAGTGCTCAAAAATATTATAAATTGGTAAACAAATGCCCAAAAGTATCCTAGAATGATAATATATCAGGATGGAACAATAAAAAATTATAAATACGTTGGAGACGTATCAGTGTATGAGGATGTGCAATGATCAAGCGTAACATGTATCAAAAATTGATGAACGGTGGCTTTGCCACAAATACTATGTCAGCTTATATGATCATGCAAAGAAATATGACAATGAAAGTACTAGTCATATGATGTAATGGTGGAAGTTGCATGGCAATATATCTCTGAATGGCTATTAAAATGTCATGATAGGTAGGTATGGTGGCTGTTTTGAGGAAGATGTAATGATGCTTATTTACAACAGAGCGTATCATGTCATAGGTTTTGGATGCATCGGCGATGGTTGCACCGATCCTCGCGGTGAGAATGGACAATGCACGGTACCGAAGAGGCTAGCAAATATGAGGTGGTGAGCGTGCCTATATCCATGGATTCACATTAGTCATAAAGAACTTACCTACTTATTGCAAGATTTTATTAGCTTTCTTGAAGAAAAGTACTACTCGCATGCCCCTAGGGAGGATGTTGGTAGGAGTGAACCATCGCGCGTCTCCGACCTAAACAACACTAGGATTTCAATGAGAAATAAGAATGCTCACACATCATCACCATGCCATAAAAATATTTAGATGAACAACAAGTTAACACCCTCTAATTCACGATATTTTTACTAACCAACAACCATGCACTCACGCCCTTTCATATTACCACATTAATATCATTAACTCACAATTTCTCTTTTATGTGCTACATGAAGGTTTTGATTATGCACTCAATGAATACCTATTATTTTTGGACTAGTATTATAAGTGTAATTATTTCTTTAAAATCTATACGCCACTGTGCTCTAAAAGATATAAGTGAAGTACTGGCGCAACTGCTTAAATCAAAAGATATAAGTGAAGCACAAAGAGTATTCTAATAAATCATGGTGATCTTGTGTCTGTCACAAGTGGGTGTGTCCAGCAAAGAATGCTTGTGGAAAACTAATACAAAAGCAAACTAAAGCAAACGACGCTCCAAGCAAAACTCATATCATTTGATGAATAAAAATATAGCTCCAAGTGACATACCGATGGATTGAGGCAAAAGAGGGGATGCCTTTCGGGGCATCTCCAAGTTTAGACGCTTGATTCTTCCTAGAATTTGACTTGGGGTGCCTTGGGCATCCCCAAGCTTAGGCTCTTGCCACTCCTTATTCCTTCATCCATCGTGATAGCACCAAAAACTTGAAAACTTTAGCACACAAAACTCAACAGAAACCTTCGTGAGATCCGTTAGTATAATAATCATAGAAAATACTTTAGGTACTGTTATAAATTGATTCTTATTTTATTATTTCACAAGGTACTGTATTCTAACTTTTCCATAGCTTATACCCCCCCGATACAATTCATAACATCATCAAAACAAGCAAACTATGCAAGCAAAAACAAAATCTATCTAAAACAGAACAATTTGTAATGATTTGTAAATAAACTATACTTATGTAACTCCAAAAATTCTAAAAAGTTAGGACAACCTGGGGAATGTTTATAAAAATACTGTGTAAAAAATTCAGATGAAAACGACGTTCCAGTAAAATCAGAGAAATCCTGCACTGGAAGCTAAAGTTTCTGTTTTTGCACCGTATCAATTCTACTTTTCATGCAAGTCATCCCAAATGCTTTACTTGGCACAAACACTTATTTAAACATAAAAACACAATCATTACAGTAGTAATAATCATGTTATCTCACACAAACATAAAGTAAAAGCAAGAAAATAAGATAACTATTGGGTTGCCTCCCAACAAGCGCTATTGTTTTACGCCCCTAGCTAGGCATAATGCATATGATCAAGGGCTGTAGTAATCATGAGAGAAATTCATCATGCTATAATCATATTCCCTTCTCTCAGCAGCAAGTTTTCTAATGGGTAAGCAAAAGTAATTGAAGGGACTACACTTCACAACACAAGGATATGTGAGATCAATCTCCGGAGGGGGAGGAGGAGGCTCCTCCTTAGGCTTCTCATAAGTAATAGTAAATTCTTCATGGTATAGGTTCCGGTAAAGATACTTCCTTAATTTCCTATCAAGATCATAATCCAATCCAAGATTTGGATAATAATTTGATAATTGTATTTGGAAATTTTATCAACTAAGACATTAGGTAGGACCTTCTTTCTAAGTTTATCATTATAAGCAATATAGTCCGTTGACCGTAATCTCCTTATTTCCTCCATATCATAAAGGATTCCCTCTATTGGGGGGCACTTACCATTGACCCTACAATGAGAAAATATTTCTCTTGGTTGCTGCATAATATGATTAAATTCATGAATGAGAAATATTGTTGCTAACCGTTTAGTAGGAGCATCCTGAATATTAGAGAATTCTAGAAACAACCATTGTATGGAGGGATGCATATATATGAATTGCCTTTCCAATTAAACTATAAGCAAATATATGGCATCCGCATAACTAGCAGTTCTAGCAAGAATAGATCCTCCTATCAAGGGTAATGAGCCAGCACAAGTGAAAAAGTCTTGGATCACATTTTTTCCAATAATATTACCACCACCAATACGAAATTTCTTTGTTTGCATGATAGGTTCTTCTCTAGAAGGATCATCATCCGCAAGATTATCAAGTTTTTCTTAGCAACTTCGTCAAAATTTCTTTTAGAATTATCATTAAGAGGAGAAGTTGAATGTTTTAAGGCTTCCGCACTAGAGGCAGAAGTATCACTTGTTTCAAACTCAGACATGATAGCAACTTCAAGCAAACGAAACAAGCAAACAAGTAAACTACCAAATTAGCAAAGGTAAATATTTTTGCATTTTTATTTTTATGAAGCAAGCAAAATATAACAACAAGTAAAAAGTAGAACAAGTGAATGATAATTTGTGTGAAGGTACTTGATAGTAGGTTGGTGATACTCCCCGACAACAGCGCCAGAAATCCTTCCTGATACTTGTGATCTGCGTTGGGTTTTCCGCGAAGAGGAGCGGGTGATGCAACACAATATAGATAAGTATTTCCCTCAGTGGGAACCAAGGTTATCGAACCAATAGGAGTAGAATGCAACCCCCGTGAGGGAGTCCGGGACTGAGGGTTCCTCGGGCCGTTGGCTCATCTCTCATGGGCCGGCTTGGTGGGCCATTCTGTGGCTATTATGGGAAGGCCGGACTATGTGGCGACCCCGTGTTCAAGAAGGAAAGCTCCGAAGACTTGGCGTGTCTTCCAAGTCTTGAAGATAAGATCGACGTATCTATCCCCGGTTGGAAGTTGGTCATGTGTAACCCTAGGTACCCCTGGTGTCTATATAAACCAGAGGGTTTAGTTCGTAGAGGCAAGTTGACTCATCTAGGGTTTTAGCTCATACGATCTCGAGGTAGATCAACTCTGTAATACTCATTCACATCAATACAATCAAGCATGACGTAGGGTTTTACCTCCACAAGAGGGCCCGAGCCTGGGTAAACATCGTCTCCTTCGTCCCCTGTTACCCATCGATCCTAGATCCACAGCTCGGGACCCCCTACCTGAGATCCGCCGGTTTTGACATCGACATTGGTGCTTTCATTGAGAGTTTCGCTGTGAGATCGCTAGAGGGTTGATGGCTCGCCAAATCATCAGCGATCAAGTATGCAACGGGGACACCTTCGTCCCTGGGCAGATTTTCGCGTTCGGCAGCATTATGCTGTATGCTGACCCGACCGGCCATCTTGGCCAGATCGGAAGCTTCGCCCCCGGTCAAGAGATCAGGTTCGGGAATCTAGAATTCTCCGCCGACTCCCGGGGCGATCTGTCCTTACTTGGCTCTCGGTCTCGTCCGATGAACCCGGAAGTCCCGAAGCTTTAACTTCGGGTCCCCTGCTCGGCCCCGCTCTCAGGTCCATCTCCGCAGAAGACTCGGCCTTGCGCTCGGATCCGGTTATAGTGCCCGAGTACCAGGGTTTGGCTCTTGCCAAATATACGCCCTGCAGGGGTGATACGTCTCCAACGTATCTATAATTTTTGATTGTTCCATGCTATTATATTATCTGTTTTTGATGTTTTATATGCATTAATATGCTATTTTATATTATTTTTGGGACTAACCTATTAATCTAGAGCCTAGTGCCAGTTTTTGTTTTTTCCTTGTTTTTGAGTATTGCAGATAAGGAATATTAAACGTAGTCCAAACGGAATAAAATCTTCGGAATAATTTTTCTTGGACCAGAAGCAACCCAGAGGACTTGGAGACCAAGGCAGGGGAGCCACCGTGTGGCGACAAGCCACAGGGGCGCGCCCTAGGGGGGTGGGCGCGCCCCCCTGGTTTTGTGGCCCCACGACAACTCCTCCAACCCTATTCTTCGGCCTATAAATTCACAAATATTCCCTGGATACCAAAAAGAACCACGAAAACACTTTTTCGCTGCCAGGAGCCTCGGTTCCCGTGAGATCCAATCTTGGAGCCTTTTCCGGTAATCTGCCGGAGGGGGATTCAATCACGTTGGGCATCTACATCAACTCCATTGCCCCTCCGATGATGCGTGAGTAGTTCACCACAGACCTTCGGGTCCATAGCTAGTAGCTAGATGGCTTCTTCTCTCTCTTTGCTCTTCAATACCATGTTCTTCATGATCTTCATGGAGATCTATCCGATGTAATACTCTTTTGCGGTGTGTTTGTCGAGATCCGATGAATTGTGGGTTTATGATCAGATTATCTATGAAAATTATTGGAATCTTCTCTGAATTCTTATATGCATGATTTCATATCTTTGCAAGTCTCTTCGAGTTATTGGTTTGGTTTGGCCAACTAGATTGGTAATTCTTGCAATGGGAGAAGTGCTTAGTTTTGGGTTCAATCTTGCGGTGTCCTCACCCAGTGACATAGTAGGGGTAGCGAGGCACGTATTGTATTGTTGCCATCGAGGATAAAAAGATGGGGTTTTCATCATATTGCTTGAGTTTATCCCTCTACATCATGTCATCTTACCTAATGCGTTACTCTGTTCTTCATGAACTTAATACTCTAGATGCAGGCAGGAGTCGGTCGATGTGTGGAGTAATAGTAGTAGATGCAGAATCGTTTCGGTCTACTTGACACGGACGTGATGCCTATATGCATAATCATTGCCTTGGATATCTTCATAATTATTCGCTTTTCTATCAATTGCTCGACAGTAATTTGTTCACCCACCGTAATACTTGCCATCATGAGAGAAGCCTCTAGTGAAACCTATGCCCCCCGGGTCTATTTTCCATCTTATACTTTCAGATCTAAAACCAAAAATACCAAAAATACCTTGCTGCATTATTTTTACTTTTGTTTTACTTTCCGTTCAAGCTATCTATTCTATCTATCTCTATCAGATCTCATCCTTGCAAGTAACCGTGAAGGGATTGACAACCCCTTTATAGCGTTGGGTGCAAGTGTTTGATTCTTTGTGTAGGTACATCTATTGGGGACTTGCTTGTATCTCCTACTGGATTGATACCTTGGTTCTCAACAACTGAGGGAAATACTTATCTACTTTGCTGCATCACCCGTTCCTCTTCACGGAAACCAATGCATGCTCGAGAAGTAGCAAGAAGGATTTCTGGCGCCGTTGCCGGGGAGATACATAGCAAGTCAGGACAAGAACTCTCCCGTCAACTTGCCGATTTCTGGCGCCGTTGCCGGGGAGATCTACATCAAGCCTACCAAGTACCCATCACAAACCCATCTCTTGCATTTACATTATTTGCCATTTGCCTCTCGTTTTCCTCTCCCCCACTTCTAAAACGATTTTCCAAAAAGATTTGCCTTTTTATTCGCCCTACTTCCGTTCGTCTTTTCGTTTGCTTTTTGTTTGCTTGTGTGCTAGATTGCTTGCTTTGTCACGATGACTCAAGAGAATACCAAGTTGTGTGACTTTTCCAATACTAATAATAATGATTTTATTAGTACTCCGATTGCTCCCGCCACTAGTGCGGAATCTTATGAAATTAATGCTGCTTTGCTAAATCTTGTTATGAAAGAACAATTTTCCGGCCTTGCTAATGAAGATGCCGCATCCCATCTAAATACTTTCGTTGAGTTGTGTGATATGCAAAAGAAGAAAGATGTGGATAACGATATTGTTAAATTGAAGCTATTCCCGTTCTCACTACGAGATCGTGCTAAAACTTGGTTTTCATCTTTGCCTAAAAATAGTATCGATTCATGGAATAAGTGTAAAGATGCTTTTATTTCCAAGTACTTTCCGCCCGCTAAGATCATCTCCCTTAGGAACGATATAATGAATTTTAAGCAACTTGATCATGAGCATGTTGCACAATCTTGGGAGAGGATGAAACTAATGATTAGAAATTGCCCCGCGCATGGTTTGTGTTTATGGATGATTATACAAATTTTCTATGCTGGATTGAATTTTGCTTCTAGGAATCTCTTAGATTCCGCCGCGGGTGGTACTTTTATGGAAATCACATTAGGAGAAGCTACTAAACTCCTAGATAATATTATGGCAAATTACTCTCAATGGCATACCGAAAGATCTCATACTAGTAAAAAGGTGCATGCTATTGAAGAGATTAATACTTTGAGTGAAAATATGGATGAATAGATGAAATTGTTTGCTAGTAAGAGTGCTCCTATTGAATCTATGGATGTGAATTTTGTTGGTAGGAACAATTTTGGTAATAACGCGTATAGAGGTAAGTTCAATGCTAGGCCGTTTCCTAGTAATTCCTCTAATAATTATGGTAATTCCTACAGCAACTCATATGGAAATTATAATAAGATGCCCTCTGATCTTGAGAATAATATTAAAGAATTTATTAGTTAGCAAAAGGGTTTCAAGGCTATGATTGAAGAAAAATTGCTCAAGATTGATGATTTGGCTAGGAACGTTGATAGAATTTCTATTGAGATTATTTCTTTGAAAATTAGATCTATTCCACCCAAGCATGATATTAATGAGTCTTTAAAAGCTATGAGAATTTCTATTGATGAGTGTAAGGAAAGAACTGCTAGAATACGTGCTAAGCGTGAATGGCTTGAAAAGGTGTGTTCTCGTGATAATATTGATGAAGATCTTAAAGTGATTGATGTGACTCCTATTGAATATTTGTTTTCTAATGTAAATCTTGATAAAGATGGGACTGGAGATGAGTCAACTTTAGTTAAAAGGCGTCCCAATGATTTGGAGTTTATAGATCTTAACGCTAAGATTGATAAAAGTGGGATTGAAGATGTCAAAACTTTAAATAGCAATGAACCCACTCTTTTGGATTTCAAGGACTTTAATTATGATAGTTGCTCTTTGCTTGATTGTGTTTCCTTGTTACAATCCATGTTGAATTCTCCTCATGCTTATAATCAAAACAAAGCTTTTACTAAACTTATTGTTGATGCTATGATGAAATCTTGTGAAGAAAAACTTGAGTTGGAAGTTTCTATACCTAGAAAGCTTTATGATGAGTGGGAACCTACTATTAAGATTAAAATTAAAGATTATGAGTGCCATGCTTTGTGTGATTTGGGTGCTAGCGTTTCCACGATTCCAAAATTTTTATGTGATGTGCTAGGTTTCCGTGAATTTGATGATTGTTCCTTAAATTTGCATCTTGCAGATTCCACTATAAAGAAACCTATGGGAAGGATTAATGATGTTCTTATTGTTGCAAATGGGAATTATGTGCCCGTAGATTTCATTGTTCTTGATATAGATTGCAATCCTACATGTCCTATTATTCTTGGTAGACCTTTCCTTAAAACGATTGGTGCAATTATTGATATGAAGGAAGGAAATATTAGATTCCAATTTCCATTAAGGAAAGGAATGGAGTACTTTCCTAGAAAGAAAATAAAATTACCCTATGAATCTATTATGAGAGCTGCTTATGGATTGCATACCAAAGATGACAATACCTAGATCTATTGCGTTTTGCCTAGCTAGGGGCGTTAAACAATAGCGCTTGTTGGGAGGCAACCCAATTTTATTTTTGCTTTCTGTTTTTTGCTTCTGTTTTGGTGTGTTTGGCACATTATTACTTCTGTAATAATTGTGTTTTCTTGTTTAAATTAGTGTTTGAGCCAAGTAAGACCTTTGGGATGGTGTACGGTGTTTGTTGATTTGATTTTGCTAAAAAACAGAAACTTTTGCTCTCAGTCCAGGAATTTTGTAAATTCACTGAAACGTGATTTTGATCTGAAATTTTTACACAATATTTATATACAAATTTCCCTGATTTTCATAACTTTTCAGAATTTTTGGAGTTACAGAAGTATTCGAAGTCTATAGATTGCTACAGACTGTTCTGTTTTAGACAGATTCTGTTTTCTTTGTGTTGTTTGCTTATTTTGATGAATCTATGGGTTGTATCGGGGGGTATGAACCATGGAGAAGTTATAATACAGTAGATATTGCACCAATATAAATAAATAATGAGTTCACAATAGTACCTAAAGTGGTGATTTATTTTTCTTATACTAACGGATCTCATGAGTTTTCTGTTGAGTTTTGTGTTGTGAAGTTTTCAAGTTTTGGGTAAAGATTTGATGGACTATGGAATAAGGAGTGGCAAGAGCCTAAGCTTGGGGATGCCCAAGGCACCCCAAGCCATATTCAAGGATACCAAAAAGCCTAAGCTTGGGGATGCCCCGGAAGGCATCCCCTCTTTCGTCTTCAATCCATCGGTAAATTTACTTGAGGCTATATTTTTATTCACCACATGATATGTGTTTTGCTTGGAGCGTCTTGTATGATATGAGTATTTGCTTTTTAGTTTGCCACAATCATCCTTGCTGCACACATTCTTTTTGAGAGAGACACGCTGAATCGTGAATTTATTAGAATACTCTATGTGCTTCACTTATATCTTTTGAGCTAGGCAATGTTGCTCTAGTGCTTCACTTATATCTTTTTAGAGCACGGTGGTGTTATATTTTATAGAAATTATTGAACTCTCATACCTCACTTTTATTATTTTGAGAGTTTCTTAAAACAGCATGGTAATTTGTTTAGGTTATGATTTTAGTCCTAATATAATGGGCATCCAAGAGGGATATAATAAAAACTTTCATATTAAGTGCATTGGATACTATGAGAAGTTTGATTCCTTGCATATAGTTTTGAGATAATGAAGATGGTAATATGAGAGTCATGCTAGTGAGTAGTTGTGAATTGGAAGAGATACTTGTGTTGAAGTTTGTGATTCCCGTAGCATGCACGTATGGTGAACCGTTATGTAACGAAGTCGGAGCATGATTTGTTTAATGATTGTCAACCTTTGTGTGAGGGTCGGGAGCGCGCGATGGTTAACTCCTACCAACCTCTCCCCTAGGAGCATGCGTCTCATGCTTTGTTTGATAACTAATAGACTTTTGCAATAAGTATGTGAGTTCTTTATGACTAATGTTGAGTCCATGGATTATACACACTCTCACCCTTCCACCTTTGCTAGCCTCTCTAGTACCGCACAACTTTCGCCGGTACATCCAACCCACCTTCCTCAAAACAGCCACCATATATTTTCCTCAAAACAGCCACCATACATACCTATTATGGCATTTCCATAGCCATTCCGAGATATATTGCCATGCAACTTCCACCATTCCGCTTTTCATGACATGCACCATCACTTTCATATTGCATATAGAGTCATATTTTGTCATAGGTATCAAGTTGTAATTTTCTTTTTGATTTGTAAGTAAATAAAAGTGTGATGATTTTCATTATTAGAGCATTGTCCCGTGTGAGAAAAGGATGATGGAAGCCATGACTCCCTCACAAGTTGGGATGAGTATCCGGACTTTACAAAAAATAAAAGAGGCCAGCGAAGCCCAAATAAAAAAAAAAGAGGCCAAAGATGCCCACCAAAATAAAAAAAAAGAAAATAAAGAAAAAAAAAGAAAAAAATGAGAGAAAGAGAGAAGGGACAATTGCTACTATATTTTTCCACACTTGTGCTTCAAAGTAGCACCATGATCTTCATGATAGAGAGTCTCCTATTTTGTCACTTTCATATAACTAGTGGAGTTTCATCTTGCACGACCACTTAGTTTTCTTTTTGAGCTTTCATACACTTATAGCTCTAAGTGCATTTGTTGCATGGCAATCCCTACTCACTCACATTGATATCTATCGATGGGCATCTCCATAGCCCGTTGATACACCTAGTTAATGTGAGACTATCTTCTCCCTTTTTTCCTTGCAACCTCCACCATATTCTATTCCACCTATAGTGCTGTATCCATGGCTCACGCTCATGTATTGCGTGAGAGTTGAAAAGGTTTGAAAACACCAAAAGTGTGAAACAATTGCTTGACTTGTTCATCGGGGTTGTGCATGATTTAGATACTTTGTGTGGGGAAGATGGAGCATAGCCAGACCATATGATTTTGTAGGGATAACTTTCTAAGGCCATGTTATTTCAAAAGGACACGATTGCCTTGTTGGTGTGCTCGAAGTATTACTGTTTTTATGTCAATATTAGACTATTGTTTTGAATCTTACGGATCTGAATATTCATGCCACAATAAAGAATATTACATGGATAAATATGTTAGGTAGCATTCCACATGAAAAATTCTGTTTTTATCATTTACCTACTCGAGGACGAGCAGGAATTAAGCTTGGGGATGCTTGATACGTCTCCAACGTATCTATAATTTTTGATTGTTCCATGCTATTATATTATCTGTTTTGGATGTTTTATATGCATTAATATGCTATTTTATATTATTTTTGGGACTAACCTATTAATCTAGAGCCTAGTGCCAGTTTCTGTTTTTTCCTTGTTTTTGAGTATTGCAGATGAGGAATATTAAACGGAGTCCAAACGGAATAAAATCTTCAGAATAATTTTTCTTGGACCAGAAGTAACCCAGAGGACTTGGAGACCAAGGCAGGGGAGCCACCGTGTGGCGACAAGCCACAGGGGCGCGCCCTAGGGGGGTGGGCGCGCCCCCCTGGCTTGTGGCCCCACGGCAACTCCTCCAACCCTATTCTTCGTCCTATAAATTCACAAATATTCCCTGGATACCAAAAAGAGCCACAAAAACACTTTTCCGCCGCCAGGAGCCTCGGTTCCCATGAGATCCAATCTTGGAGCCTTTTCCGGTAATCTGCCGGAGGGGGAATCGATCACGGAGGGCATCTACATCAACTCCATTGCCCCTCCGATGATGCGTGAGTAGTTCACCACAGACCTTCGGGTCCATAGCTAGTAGCTAGATGGCTTCTTCTCTCTCTTTGCTCTTCAATACCATGTTCTTCATGATCTTCATGGAGATCTATCCGATGTAATACTCTTTTGCGGTGTGTTTGTCGAGATCCGATGAATTGTGGGTTTATGTTCAGATTATCTATGAATATTATTTGAGTCTTTTCTGAATTCTTATATGCATGATTTCATATCTTTGCAAGTCTCTTCGAGTTATTGGTTTGGTTTGGCCAACTAGATTGGTAATTCTTGCAATGGGAGAAGTGCTTAGTTTTGGGTTCAATCTTGCGGTGTCCTCACCCAGTGACATAGTAGGGGTAGCGAGGCACGCATTGTATTGTTGCCATCGAGGATAAAAATATGGGGTTTTCATCATATTGCTTGAGTTTATCCCTCTACATCATGTCATCTTACCTAATGCGTTACTCTGTTCTTCATGAACTTAATACTCTAGATGTAGGCAGGAGTCGGTCGATGTGTGGAGTATAGTAGTAGATGCAGAATCGTTTCGGTCTACTTGACACGGACGTGATGCCTATATGCATAATCATTGCCTTGGATATCTTCATAATTATTCGCTTTTCTATCAATTGCTCGACAGTAATTTGTTCACCCACCGTAATACTTGCCATCATGAGAGAATCCTCTAGTGAAACCTATGGCCCCCGGGTCTATTTTCCATCTTATACTTTCAGATCTAAAACCAAAAATACCAAAAATACCTTGCTGCATAATTTTTACTTTTCGTTCAAGCAATCTATTCTATCTATCTCTATCAGATCTCATCCTTGCAAGTAACCGTGAAGGGATTGACAACCCCTTTATAGCGTTGGGTGCAAGTGTTTGATTCTTTGTGTAGGTACATCTATTGGGGACTTGTTTGTATCTCCTACTGGATTGATACCTTGGTTCTCAACAACTGAGGGAAATACTTATCTACTTTGCTGCATCACCCGTTCCTCTTCACGGAAACCAACGCATGCTCGAGAAGTAGCAATGGGTACTTCAGAGGTCAGCTTCGAAAGCCCTCCGAGGATTGATCCGCTCAGCCTCTCGCTATTAAACAAGGCGCTTGACCGGATCCAGTCAATGAAAATCGTGGACGACCTAACCTCGCTATATGTTCAGATCGGTCTGAAGGCAGGTCACGAGGAATTTCACCACCCACCCACCACTCACTTGGTAGCCACTGTCAAAGACTTAACCGATTTGCTGGACTATGCCTCCGAGGGGGCAGAGTACATGGATGAAGAGGTCGGTGCCCCGACCCCTGTCAATACTGGGCGGTGGACATCCACCTCCACCTACGACATCTATATGGTGGACACCCCCGATGACAAGGACGACCACATCCCTAAGAAGAACGGTGACAAATCAGGTGAGGAGCCGTCAAGACGCCGGAAACAGCGCAAGCGATCCAAGGCAAACAAGGGAAGGGGAGCCATCGTGGGCACCGGGGAAAACGACACCCTGGAAGACCTCGGCGACCTTGAAGCCCTCGAGCAACCGCCTGAGGACTAGCTTGACCCCGAGGACCTCAATGGTTCCGAGGATGACAACTACCTCACCCCCGTCGATGAGGAGGATAGCCTCGAAGACGAAGACTTCACCGTCCCTGAAGACCCTCAGGATCAGGAACGGTTCAGGCGGCAACTCATAGCCACCGTCCGAAGCCTAAAAGCAAAGCAGCAGCTCAGAGCCAAACAGGATACCCTCAACGATAGATGGACAAAGGTCCTGGCAGCCGAAGAAGGGTACGTCACCGAGCGGCCGGATCAAAACAGAACCTACCCGTGCCGGCGTCTGCTGCCGCAATTCGATGACGAGGCCTTTGAGCCCGTATCTCCCAGGCGCACTCAGTACGACCAGCCGGACCACCCCCCCTCAAGGATAGGACAAAACGGATGTAGAGGCCGAGTACATACCTGCATTACCCCACAGGAGAGGAAATGAACTAGTGCAGTCTAAGGATCGACATGACTTACGATAGGACCTGGACTATAGGGCAGGTCACATGAGATCCATCTACGGATCTAGAGGGTACTTGATACGTCTCGAACGTATCTACTTTTCCTAACACTTTTGCTCTTGTTTTGGACTCTAATTTGCATGATTTGAATGAAACTAACCCGGACTGATGCTGTTTTCAGTAGAACTACGATGGTGTTGTTTTTGTGCAGAAATAAAAGTTCTCGGAATGGAAAGAAATTTTTTGGAGATTTATTTTGGAATATTTAAGGAATTATGGAGCCAAAAGCTACCTGAGAGGGGGCCCAGGGTGCCCACGCTCCACCAGGGCACGCCAGGCCCCCCTAGCGTGGCCTGGTGGAGGGTGGACACCTCGTGGGTCCCCCGACCCTAATTCCAACGCTATAAATTCACAATTCTCCAGAAAAAAAATCAGGGAGAAGGTTTTACCTTGTTTCACGATACGGAGCCGCCGCCACCTCCCGTTCTTCATCGGGAGGCCAGATCTAGAGTCTGTTTGGGGCTCCGGAGAGGGGAATCTTCGGTCTTCGTCATCATCAACCCTTCTCCATCGCCAATTCCATGATGCTCCCCACCGGGAGTGAGTAATTCCTTCGTAGGCTTGCTGGTCGGTGAGGAGTTGGATGAGATTCATCATGTAATCGAGTTAGTTTTGTTAGGGCTTGATCCCTAGTATTCACTATGTTCTAAGATTGATGTTGCTATGACTTTGCCATGCTTAATGCTTGTCACTAGGGCCTGAGTGCCATGATTTCAGATCTGAACCGTTTATGTTATCATCATTATATCTATGTTCTTGATCCGATCTTGCCTAGTCATATGCACCTATTACGTGTTATGATCCGTCAACCCCATAGTGACAATATTTGTGATACTTCACGGTGACGACCGTAGTTTGAGGAGTTCATGTATTCACTAAGTGCTAATGCTTTGTTCCGGTTCTCTATTAAAAGGAGGCCTTAATATCCCTTAGTTTCCTTATGGACCCCGCTGCCACGGGAGGGTAGGACGAAAGATGTCATGCAAGTTCTTTTCCATAAGCACGTATGACTATATACGGAATACATGCCTACATTACATTGACGAACTGGAGCTAGTCCTGTGTCGCCCTAGGTTATGACTATTATATGATGAATATCATCCAACGAATACTCCGATCCAGTGCCTACGATCTTTTCACATATTGTTCTTGCTAAGTTACTACTGTTGCTGCTACTGTTACACTTGCTACAAAATCACTGTTACTATTGTTACCGCTACTGTTACTGTCACCACTGCTGTCAAACTATCATATTACTGTGCTACTGATCACTCTGCTGCAGATATTTATCTGCAGGTGTGGTTGAATTGACAACTCAACTGCTAATACTCTCAAATTTTCTTTGGCTCCCCTTGTGTCGAATCTATAAATTTGGGTTGAATACTCTACCCTCGAAAACTGTTGCGATCCCCTATACTTGTGGGTTATCAAGACCTTTTTATGGCGCCGTTGCCGGGGAGCATAGCTATATTTGTTTAGTCACTTGGGATTTATATCAATTGATCACTATGAAGAATCTGAAGGATTCTAAAACCAAGATTTTTCCCTCTAAGACGAGGGGAGGTGAGGAACTGCCATCTAGCTCTGCACTCGATTCACCTTCGGTTATGAGTAATCTTGCAACACCACCACATGCTATTAATCCTGATATTGATGATGCTACTTGTGCTATGAATGATGCTTATGATGATGCTAGTACCATGCTTGATGAAACTGTGCCATTAGGTGAATTCCTTGATGAACAAATTGCTAGAGCTAGAGAGAATGAAATTATTGAAACTGCTGAATCTGCTGAAAGTGATGAGAACTTTGAAACTGATGATTATGAAACACCTAATAGGCCTAGCTCTCCTAGATTTGAAATGCCTAAGATACCTAAAGGTTATGCTTTAGATGGAGAAATAGCTAGAGAGATTCTTGCTTGTAAGGATAGAAATGACGTTAAGAAATTACTATGCAAGTATAAGGAAAAGACTTTGAATGCTAAAATGAAATGTGATCCTAAGTTTGCTACTTCACCTATCTTTGTTACCGATAAGGATTATGAATTCTCTGTCGACCTAGAGTTAATTACTTTGGTTGAATCTGATCCTTTTCATGGCTATGAAACTGAAACTGTCGTAGCACACCTTACTAAGCTAAATGATATAGCCACACTATTTGCTCATATGAGAAGATTCACTACTATTATATTCTTAAACTATTTATGTTCTCATTAAAGGGTGATGCTAAGATATGGTACAATACTCTTACTCCTGGTTGTGTGCGTAGTCCCCAGGATATGATTTACTACTTCTTTGAAAAATATTTTCCCGCTCATAAGAAACAAGCTGCCTTACAGGAAATATTTAACTTTGTGCAAATTGAAGAAGAGAGTCTCCGACAAGCTTGGGGGAGGCTTCTCCAATTGCTTAATGCTTTGCCTGATCATCCTCTTAAGAAACATGAAATACTTGATATCTTTTATAATGAACTAACTGATGCTTCTAGGGACTTCCTAGATAGTTGTGCTGGTTGTGTTTTCAGGGAACGAACTGTTGAACAAGCTGAGGAACTATTGAATAATATATTGAAGAACTATGATGATTGGACTCTCCCTGAACCACCAATTGAACCCACTCCGAAGAAGAGGGGTATCTTATTTCTCAGTCCTGAAGATATGCAAGAGGCAAAGAAATGGATGAAGGAAAAAGGTATTAAGGCTGAGGATGTTAAGAATTTACCACCTATTAAAGAAATACACGGGCTCAACACACCACCACCTCCACAGGTGGTAGAGGTAAATTCTTAATTAAAGTTTGATGAAGGTGATATCCCTTATAATAAACATCCTAGTCAATGCTTATATGAGTTTGATAACTACATTATGAAACAAGAGCACTTCAATGCAAATGTTCTGAAACACTTGAAATATAATTCTGATATGATTGCTCGCTTGAGTGACTTGTTATTTAGAATTAGTAATGATGGTAGAGGTGTAGGAAAACATGCCTCTATGGTTCAAACTCAGTTGGAACAAGTTGCTAAATCTCAAAGAGAATTGCTTGATGAAATGGATAATAATATGAATGATCATGTTATTAGAGTGGTAACTAGAGGAGGTAGAATGACCCAAGAACCTCTTTATCCCGAGGGTCATCCTAAAAGAATTGAACAAGAATCTCAAGGAATTAATGCTGATACACCTAGTCCTTCTAAGAAGAAAAAGAAAAAGAAAAATGATAGGACTTTGCATGCTTCTAGTGAACCTGAGATAGAAAAACCTCCTGATGATACTAATGATGTTTCTATTTCTGATGTTGAAACTCAATCTGGTAATGAACATCCACCTAGTGATAATGATAATGATAGTGATGTTCATGAGGATACTCAACCTAGCAATGATAAAGAACCAGATAATGATGTAGAGATAGGACCTGCTGCTGATCTTGATAACCCACAACCTAAAAATAAACGATATGATAAAAATACTTTGTGGCTAGAAAACATGGTAAAGAAAGAGAACCATGGGTTTAGAAACCCATGCCTTTCCCACCTAAACCATCTAAGAAAAAGGATGATGAGGAATTTGAACGCTTTGCTGAAATGATTAGGCCAGTCTTTTTGCGTACCTGCTTAACGGATATCTTGAAGATGCCTCCTTATGCTAAGTACATGAAAGACATCATCACTAATAAAAGGAAGATACCTGAAGTAGAAATCTCCACCATACTTGCTAATTATTCTTTTAAGGATGGAGTACCTAAAAAACTTGGAGATCCTGGGATACCAACTATACCTTGCTCCATTAAGAGAAATTATGTCAAAACTGCTTTGTGTGATTTAGGAGCTGGTGTTAGTGTTATGCCTTTCTCTTTATATAAAAGACTTGATTTGAATAAAACCACACCTATTGAAATATCATTGCAAATGGCTAACAAATCAACAGCCATACCTATCGGTATTTGTGAGGATGTGCCCGTTGTTGTTGCAAATGTTACTATCTTAACGGACTTTGTTATTCTTGAGATGCCCGAGGACGACAATATGTCGATTATCCTTGGTAGACCCTTTTTGAGTACCGCAGGGGCTGTTATTGATTGCAATAAAAGCAAGGTCACTTTTCATATCAATGGTAATGAGCATACGGTGCACTTTCCGAAGAAACAATTCCAAGTACATGGTGTGAATGTTATTGAAAATTCTTCGACACTCATTATTGGAAGCTTTCAATTACCTCTACCTACTGTCAAAAAGAAATATGATATCATTATGGTCGGGGATATGCCTATCCCCGTTGAGGTAACCTAGTGTTATTTGAACTTCTTCGGTTTTATGCTAATTGAAAGTGGTTGTTAATAAGACTTGATCAACCTTATTAATGAATCATTTTCGAGAGGTATGAAGTTGATGAATTTAGTAGACATAACCCTCTGTATCCACTTTTAGCTTTCTGTTTTTCTTAGTTAGTAAAATAAAATGCCATGTTTATCCAGTTTTCTGTTTTTCCCGTGCAATAAAAAAATGACCCAAAAATAAAAATTCTCAGAATGCCCTGAAAATTTGATATGATTTATTTATTTATTTATGAATTTCTGGGACAAAGAACACCAGAGGGGGGGTGCACCAGGTGGCCACGCTCCACCAGGGCACGCCAGACCCCCCTGGCGTGGCCTGGTAGAGGGTGGGCCCCTGGTGGGTCCCCTCACTTATCTCTTTAGCCCATGTCATCTCCTACCTCCTGAAAAATCACCATTGCTCTCCCCCTAGTGTTCTTGCTCAAGAACCCGTGGATTTCGATCTCTTTGCTCAAAGCTCTATTTCCGAAACTGTTTTAGGGGATTGCTTCTCGGTATGTAGCTCCCCATTGCTCCAATTAGTTTTTGATTTAGTGGTTTATTTTCAGAATAATTAGCTGTTCTTGGTGCTACTGTAGATGAGCTTGCATGTTGAATTCTTAGAGTCCTAAGTAGTTTGAATGCTTGATATGACCTCTATGCATCCCTAGGAGTAGTTGCTATCAATCTTATTTCGTTTTGTTAACAAAATTTTGTGTCGCAAATTTTTTCAGAAATTGTTCGCAAATAAAATGCAATTCTTCAGGAGTTCTTCGAGGAGGATATCCTCGGGGGCATCCTCAAGTGAAAGCTCCAGACGAGAATCTTATGTTGAGCCAAGTGCAAGCTCGATACGGTACACTCAAACTAAATCATGCCTTTGGCCGTGTAACACTTTCATGGAAAGTGCAGGTATTATGGAAGAATTTGAACAGTATGCTCGCAATGCCGATCTGATTCCCTTCATCGAAGATAAGTGCACTCAACACCTCACTCACACCGAGACATTTACTAAGAAATTCAAATATTTTCCTCGTGAGTCAAGAGTTTCATTTAGTCTGTATGATAATGCTTTCACCATTCCTTTAGACGTATTTTGTGACGCGTGTAAAATTCCATATTGGGGTTCGCTAGACGAACCAACTAAACCTGAGTTTGAATCATTTTTGAGAACCCTTTGTTGTGGTGAAATTAGAGGAGTGACACAAGGTAGGATAAAAAGCATCCATTTTACGTCTATTCAATACCTTGCACTCTTTAGTGGTAAATGCATTGTAGGCAAGCAGGATTGTAGCACACTTTGTGCTCACAATTTGAGTCTTATTTACACTGCTTTAACCGGAACTAAAGACTACAACTTAGGAGCAATTATTGCATGGAGATTGACTCTCAATGCTTCTAATGGTAATATCTATGGAGGGATTTATGCTTCTCGCCTCGCTACGAGGTTGGGAGTGTCCCCTTGGCCTAATGATCCTATCTTACCTAACGAGTACTTAGACTTTGATGCCATGAAACGCCATAAATTTCTTACAGGCATAGTTAATAACTATACCTACAACTTGAGGTTTAATAACGGTCCCGTTGTGCCTATTGTATTGCCTGCTCCTGCTCTCTTTGATTTTAACAGCAAGGGAAGATACTTCGTCTATGAGAGCGAGGTCCGTGCGTACAATGCAGAGGTTGAAGCTGCCAGCAGGGCTGAGGTGGTTGCACCAAGAGCCTCGGTAGGCTATCACTCATGCCATTATCCAGGCTACGGATGGTGATTACCAAGCTAGGCCAAAAGCCTAAGCTTGGGGGAGTACGTATTCCCACCGACATTGCATTCATGTTCACACATTTCATTTCAGTTGTCGGTGTCCACACTCTTTCCTTGTATTATCCATGCTAGATTTTTTTTCTCGTTTTCTTCTTTTGTGTTTGAAAAACTTTGAGAAAATCCAAAAATATTTCTTGCTTCTTTTTCTTTTTCTTTTTAGTTTTGTTAGTTGTAGTATTAAAAGAAAACCCAAAAAGATTTCTCATTTCTTCTTTTTGCTTGTTAGGAGTTCTCCCGTGTAAATAGTTTTTCTCGTTTTTGTTTTCCTCCTTTTATTTGTTTTCTTCTTGATAAACTAAAAACTCCAAAAATATTTCGGTGTGTTTCTCTGAAATTATTTTTCTTTGATTGAGTCATACCAAGGAGAAGACCACAATGAAAATGTTGAGTGGCTCTCATATGCATTATTTTTGATCTAACAGAGAGCCCATATTACTTTGTCTTCTCCTCTTGAATAAAATGTTTGCAGATTCCAGCTTAGTCCACGACACTCTTGCACTATTACTATTATTTTCATATCAGTTCGATTGTGCAAGTGAAAGGCAATAATGATGACATTTGATGAATTGACTGTGGCAGAGAAAAGCGGGTATGAACTCAACTTGTTCTTGTTTTTGTAAATATGTTTAACTTGGTATCCATGATTCAGCACATTATGATTGAACATGTTTGCAATGACCATTAGAGATTATAGTGGTTCATGCCATGCTCAAGTAGCTAGGAGTGAATAATGATTTATCTTTGATGTCAACATGCATTAAAATGGCTGTGATGCAGTATGATGATATGGTATCCTCCTCTGAATGTTTCAAGCGGCTTGACTTGGTACATGTTCACGCATGCAGTTGAATCAAAACCAACATAGCCTTCATGATATTTATGTTCATGGTGTCCATATCCTACTCATGATAGCATTCAATGTTTATTATTCGTAATGCATGTTTATGACCGTATTCGCTCTCTAGCTGGCCGCTTCTCAATCTATTTGCTAGCCTTCACCTGTACTAAGTGGGAATTCTGCTTGTGCATCAAAAACCCTTAAACCAAAGTTATTCCAGATGAGTCCACCATATCTACCTATATTCGGTATTACCCTGTCGTTCCAAGTAAATTTGCATGTGCCACCTCTAAAATTTCAAATGAACATCTGTTTTGTGTGCCTGGACCGCTCATGGAGCGACAGGGGGTGGTCAGTATCTTCCATGTGAAATGGGTTACTCTTATGATGAGTGTTTATTCACTCGTCCTTGCACGAGAAGGGCGGTAATGGGGATTCCCAGTCCCAAAATCAAAATAAATGCAAATAAATTAAACAAAACTCCCCCAGGAATGTTGTTGGTCTGGACGGTACCCGTGGATTCGGCTCGTCGTGGAATGTGTTTGTTGGTGGAGGGGGAGTAAAGATTTACTTTTATCGCTTGGGAACCGCCACTAATTTGTTTAACATGGAAGATATTGATAGCTCTTGGTCGTAATGTTGACATGAAGGGTGCACCTCTCAAAATTATACTTATCTCTTATTTAATCCTTGAGCTTTGGCACCTCTGCAAATCCCTGCCTCCCTCTGCGAAGGGACTATCTATTTACTTTAATGTTGAGTCATCATCTTCTAAAATAAGCGCCATATCTGAGAGCACTATTGTCATCCTCATGCATTGTGTATAGTGAATGTTGGATGCATCATGACTAGATCTTTTCTACCATGAATTACAATGTTAAATCACTGCTTGAACTTTGGAGGTGCTCTGCATTTATGTTTTGCGGTCTCAGAAAGGGCTAGCGAGATACCACTATTGTCATATTATATCATGATTGTTTTGATAAATTGTTTGCACTTGAGATATCTTATTATTGCTCGCTAGTTGCTTGTGTCATTGATATGAGTTAATATAGTCTTTAAGAGTTATTGTTGACATGGTTAGTCATAATCTTTGCTGAAAACCTGGGTGCTACTTAAGCATATATATGTAAACAAGAACAAAAGAGTTTGTAAAAGTTTTTGTTACTCACTTTCAGTTTGTCAACTGAATTGCTTGAGGAGAAGCAAGGGTTTAAGCTTGGGGCAGTTGATACGTGTCCAACGTATCTACTTTTCCTAACGCTTTTGCTCTAGTTTTGGACTCTAATTTGCATGATTTGAATGAAACTAACCCGGACTGACGCTGTTTTCAGCAGAACTACCATGGTGTTGTTTTTGTGCAGAAATAAAAGTTCTCGGAATGGAATTTTTTTTTTTGGAGATTTATTTTGGAATATTTAAGGAATTATGGAGCCAGAAGCTACCCGAGAGGGGGCCCAGGGTGCCCACGCTCCACCAGGGCGCACCAGGCCCCCCTGGCGCGGCCTGGTGGAGGGTGGATACCTCGTGGGTCCCCCGACCCTAATTCCAACGCAATAAATTCACAATTCTCTGGAAAATAATCAGGGAGAAGGTTTTACCTTGTTTCACGATACGGAGCCACCGCCACCTCCCGTTCTTCATCGGGAGGCCAGATCTGGAGTCCGTTTGGGGCTCGAGAGAGGGGAATCTTCGGTCTTCGTCATCATCAACCCTTCTCCATCGCCAATTCCATGATGCTCCCCACCGGGAGTGAGTAATTACTTCGTAGGCTTGCTGGTCAGTGAGGATTTGGATGAGATTCATCATGTAATCGAGTTAGTTTTGTTAGGGCTTGATCCCTAGTATCAACTATGTTCTAAGATTGATGTTGCTATGCCTTTGCCATGCTTAATGCTTGTCACTAGGGCCCGAGTGCCATGATTTCAGATCTGAACCGTTTATGTTATCATCATCATATCTATGTTCTTGATCCGATCTTGCCTAGTCATATGCACCTATTACATGTTATGATCCGTCAACCCCATAGTGACAATATTTGTGATACTTCACGGTGAGGACCGTAGTTTGAGGAGTTCATGTATTCACTAAGTGCTAATGCTTTGTTCCGGTTCTCTATTAAAAGGAGGCCTTAATATCCCTTAGTTTCCTTATGGACCCTGCTGCCACGGGAGGGTAGGACGAAAGATGTCATGCACGTTCTTTTCCATAAGCACGTATGACTATATACGGAATACATGCCTACATTACATTGACGAACTGGAGCTAGTTCTGTGTCACCCTAGGTTATGATTTTTATATGATGAATATCATCCAACGAATACTCCAATCTAGTGCCTACGATCTTTTCACATATTGTTCTTGCTAAGTTACTACTGTTGCTGCTACTGTTACACTTGCTACAAAATCATTGTTACTATTGTTACCGCTACTGTTACTGTCACCACTGCTATCAAACTATCATATTACTGTGCTACTGATCACTCTGCTGCAGATATTTATCTCCAGGTGTGGTTGAATTGACAACTCAACTGCTAATACTCTCAAATATTCTTTGGCTCCCCTTGTGTCGAATCTATAATTTGGGTTGAATACTCTACCCTCCAAAACTATTGCGATCCCCTATACTTGTGGGTTATGAGTACTCCCCCGCTAGACGGGATGGACACCAACCTTGGCTTAACCACAGCAACAGAGATCAGGAGCCATACCGGGCCCATACAACAGCCGATTTCCGGCATAACGTAGCCCGGGTCAGAGGCGCTGCCCACCCACTTTGTTTCACAAACGAGGTTATGCAGCATCAATTCCCCGAAGGGTTTAAACCCGTAAGTATAGAACAATATGACGGGACAACAGACCCCGCTGTGTGGATTGAAGACTTCCTTCTCTACATTCATATGGCCAAGGGAGATGATTTCCACGCCATCAAGTACTTATAGCTAAAGCTTAAAGGACCAGCTCGGCACTGGTTAAACAGTCTCGCCGAAAACTCCAATGGGAGCTGGGAAGAGCTCGAGGATGCCTTCCGATCTAACTTCCAGGGCACTTATGTCCGGCCCCCGAACTCCTCCGACTTGAGCAACGTCGTCCAAAAAGCCGGCGAATCGGCCATGCAATTTTGGAATCGGTTCCTGACTAAGAAGAACCAGATCATTGATTGTCCGGATGCCGAGGCAATAGCCTCTTTCAGACATAACATCCGGGACGAATGGCTAGCTCGTCAGCTCGGCCAAGACAGGCCAAGAACAATGTTCTCCCTTACTTAACTCATGACCCGCTTCTGCGCGGGCGAGGACAATTGGCTAGCTCGTCGCGGCCACAACCCCAAAGACCCCGACACGTCCAAAGTTCGGGATGGAAACGGGAAACCACGGCGCAATAAGAACAAACGCCGCCACAACAACGGTGACTCCGAGGACACGGCCGTAAATGCCGGTTTCCACATCTCAAAATCTGGGCAGCAGAAGAAACCCTCTAAAGGAAATAAAGATGGACCCACCGCATTGGACAAAATCATGGAAAGGCCTTGCCAGATCCATGACACCCAAGACAAGGCCGCCACCCACACCAACCGTAACTGTTGGGTATTTAGGCAAGCCAGCAAACTTGCAGCCGAGGAGCAAGGCAAGGGCCCACGTAGCAAGGATGAAGAAGAGCCTCACGGTCCGAACAATGGAGGACATAAGCAATTCCCTCCTGAGGTAAAAACTATGAACATGATATACGTCACACATATACCAAAGAAGGAGAGGAAGCGCACCCTTCGGGAGGTCTACGCCGTAGAGCCCGTAGCCCCGAAATTCAACCCATGGTCGGCCTGCCCGATCACCTTCGACCGTAGGGATCATCCGACCAGTATCCGTCATGGAGGTTCGGCAGCCCTTGTCTTAGATCCCATCATAGATGGGTACCACCTCACTAGAGTCCTCATGGACGGAGGAAGTAGCCTTAACTTGATTTACTCAGACACGGTGAAAAATATGGGCATACATCCATCAAGGATCAAACCCAGCAACACTACCTTTAAAGGAGTAATCCCAGGTGTCGAGGCCCGCTGCTCAGGCACGGTAACTTTGGAAATAGTGTTCGGCTCGCCCGACAACTTCCGTAGCGAAGACTTAATCTTAGACATTGTCCCTTTTCACAGCGGCTATCACGGATTGCTTGGCCGCACAATGTTCGGCCGCTTTAATACTGTTCCCCATGATGCATATATGAAGCTCAAGATGTCCGGACCCAAGGGGGTCATCACTGTCAATGGCAACACAGAGCGCCCCCTCCGAACTAAGGAACACACTGCGGCCTTGGCAGCCGAATGCTAGTACGACAACGAAACGCCGAGGCCCCAATCAGCCATCAAGGCGCGACAGGGGAGCAAGCGAGCCCGAGCTCAACCTGATCTCCCGGAGCCATCCCCTGCTCAACACAAATAGGGATACGCTCTCCACAGCATGGCCCGGCTGCCCGTAAGGTATGTTCCTAGAAGGCACAATTTTGCGCTCAAAATACCATATAGGCATCACGTCCGTGTCAAGTAGACCGAAACAATTCTGCATCTACTACTATTACTCCACACATCGACCGACTCCTGCCTGCATCTAGAGTATTAAGTTCATGAAGAACAGAGTAACGCATTAGGTAAGATGACATGATGTAGAGGGATAAACTCAAGCAATATGATGAAAACCCCATCTTTTTATCCTCGATGGCAACAATACAATACGTGCCTTGCTACCCCTACTTTGTCACTGGGTGAGGACACCGCAAGATTGAACCCAAAACTAAGCACTTCTCCCATTGCAAGAATTACCAATCTAGTTGGCCAAACCAAACCAATAACTCGAAGAGACTTGCAAAGATATGAAATCATGCATATAAGAATTCAGAGAAGATTCCAATAATACTCATAGATAATCTGATCATAAACCCACAATTCATCGGATCTCGACAAACACACCGCAAAAAAGTATTACATCGGATAGATCTCCATGAAGATCATGAAGAACATGGTATTGAAGAACATAGAGAGAGAAGAAGCCATCTAGCTACTAGCTATGGACCCGAAGGTCTGAGGTGAACTACTCACGCATCATCGGAGGGGCAATGGAGTTGATGTAAATGCCCTCCGTGATCGACCCCCCCCCCCCCCCCCGGCAGATTACCAGAAAAGGCTCCAAGATGGGATCTCACGGGAACAGAGGGTTCCGGCGGCGGAAAAGTATTTTCGTGGCTCTTTTTGGTATTGGGGGAATATTTGGGAATTTATAGGCCGAAGATTAGGGTTGGAGGACATGCAGGGGGGCCACAAGCCAGGGGGCACGCCCCCCCTATGGCGAGCCCTGTAGCCTTCATCTCCAAGTCTGGCAGGTTTCTTCTGGTCCAAGAAAAATCACCGCGAAGATTTTATTCCGTTTGGACTCCGTTTGATATTCCTTATCTGCAATACTCAAAAACAAGAAAAAAACATAAACTGACACTAGGCATTAGGTTAATAGGTTAGTCCCAAAAATAATATAAAATAGCGTATTAATGCATATAAAACATCCAAAACAGATAATATAATAGCATGGAACAATCAAAAATTATAGATACGTTGGAGACGTATCAAGCATCCCCAAGCTTAATTCCTGCTCGTCCTCGAGTAGGTAAATGATAAAAACAGAATTTTTCATGTGGAATGCTACCTAACATATTTATCCATGTAATATTCTTTATTGTGGCATGAATGTTCAGATCCATAAGATTCAAAACAAAATCTCAATATTGACATAAAAACAGTAATACTTCAAGCATACTAACAAGCAATTGTGTCCTTTCAAAATAACATGGCCTTAGAAAGTTATCCCTACAAAATCATATGGTCTGGTTATGCTCCATCTTCCCCACACAAAGTATCTAAATCATGCACACCTCCGATGATAAGTCAAGCAATTATTTCACACCTTTTATGTTCTCAAACCTTTTCAACTTTCACGCAATACATGAGTGTGAGCCATGGATATAGCACTATAGGTGGAATAGAATATGGTGGAGGTTGTGTGGAAAAAGAGAAGATAGTCTCACATCAACTAGGCATATCAATGGGCTATGGAGATGCCCATCAATAGATATCAATGTGACTGAGTAGGGATTGCCATGCAACGGATGCACTAGAGCTATAAGTGTATGAAAGCTCAAAAAGAAACTAAGTGGGTGTGCATCCAACTTTCTTGCTCACGAAGACCTAGGGCAATTTGAGGAAGCCCATCATTGGAATATACAAGCCAAGTTATATAATGAAAAATTCCCACTAGTATATGAAAGTGACAAAATAGGAGACTCTCTATCATGAAGATCAAGGTGCTACTTTGAAGCACAAGTGTGAAAAAAGGTAGTAACATTGTCCCTTCTCTCTTTTCTCTCATTTTTTTGGTGGGAATCTTTGGCCTCTTTTTTCTATTTGGGCTTCATTGGCCTCTTTTATTATTTGTAAAGTCCGGAGACTCATCCCTACTTGCGAGGGAATCATAGCTTCCATCATCCTTTCCTCTCATGGGACAATGCTCTAATAATGATGATCATCACACTTTTATTTACTTACAACTCGATACCTATAACAAGATATGACTCTATATGAATGCTTCCGGTGGTGCACCGGGATGTGCAACGATTTAGCATAGCAAATGACATCAAAAAATGGACAAGCCATGAAAACATCATGCTAACTGTCTTACGATCATGCAAAGCAATATGACAATGATGGTGCGTGTCATAAAAAACGGAACAGTGGAAGTTGCATGGCAATATATCTCGGAATGGCTATGGAAATGCCATAATAGGTAGGTATGGTGGCTGTTTTGAGGAAGGGTATATGGTGGGTTTAATGCACCGGTGAAAGTTGCGCGGTACTAGAGAGGCTAGCAATGGTGGAAGGGTGAGAGTGCGTATAATCCATGGACTCACATTAGTCATAAAGAACTCACATACTTATTGCAACAATCTATTAGTTATCGAAGCAAAGTATTAGACGCATGCTCCTAGGGGAGAGGTTGGTAGGAGTTAACCATCGCACGCTCCCGACCCTCACACAAAGGATGACAATCATTAAACAAATCATGCTCCGACTTCGTTACATAACAGTTCACCATACGTGCATGCTACGGGAATCACAAACTTTAACACAAGTATTTTTACCATTCCACAATTACTCACTAGCATGACTCTAACATCACCATCTTTATACCTCAAAACTATATGCAAGGAATCCAACTTCTCATAGTATTCAATGCACTTTATATGAAAGTTTTTATTCTATCCCTCTTGTATGCCCATTATATTAGGACTAAATTCATAACCTAAACCAATTACCACGCTGTTTAAAGACTCTCAAAATAATATAAGCGAGGTACGAGAGTTCAATTATTTCTATAAAATAAAAACACCACCGTGCTCTAAAAAGATATAAGTGAAGCACTAGAGCAACATTGCCTAGCTCAAAAGATATAACTGAACCACATAGAGTATTCTAATAAATTATCGATTAATGCGTGTCCCTCTCAAAAGATGTGTGCATCAAGGATGATTGTGGCAAACTAAAAAGCAAAGACTCATATCATACAAGACGCCCCAAGCAAAACACATATCATGTGGTGAATAAAAATATAGCCTTAAGTAAATTTACGGATGGATTGAAGACGAAAGAGGGGATGCCTTCCGGGGCATCCCCAATCTTAGGCTCTTTGCTATCCTAGAATATGGCTTGGGGTGTGCTACTTCTCGAGCATGCGTTGGGTTTTCCCTTGAAGAGGAAAGGGTGATGCAACAAAGTAGATAAGTATTTCCCTCAGTTGTTGAGAACCAAGGTATCAATCCAGTAGGAGATACAAGCAAGTCCCCAATAGATGTACCTACACAAAGAATCAAACACTTGCACCCAACGCTATAAAAGGGTTGTAAATCCCTTCACGGTTACTTGCAAGGATGAGATCTGATAGAGATAGATAGATATGATTGCTTGAACGGAAAGTAAAACAAAAGTAAAAAGATTGCAGCAAGGTATTTTTGGTATTTTTGGTTTTAGATCTGAAAGTATAATATGGAAAATAGACCCGGGGGCCATAGGTTTCACTAGAGGCTTCTCTCATGATGGCAAGTATTACGGTGGGTGAGCAAATTACCGTCGAGCAATTGATAGAAAAGCGAATAATTATGAAGATATCCAAGGCAATGATTATGCATATAGGCATCACGTCCGTGTCAAGTAGACCGAAACGATTCTGCATCTACTACTATTACTCCACACATCGACCGACTCCTGCCTGCATCTAGAGTATTAAGTTCATGAAGAACAGAGTAACGCATTAGGTAAGATGACATGATGTAGAGGGATAAACTCAAGCAATATGATGAAAACCCCATCTTTTTATCCTCGATGGCAACAATACAATACGTGCCTCGCTACCCCTACTTTGTCACTGGGTGAGGACACCGCAAGATTGAACCCAAAACTAAGCACTTCTCCCATTGCAAGAATTACCAATCTAGTTGGCCAAACCAAACCAATAACTCGAAGAGACTTGCAAAGATATGAAATCATGCATATAAGAATTCAGACAAGATTCAAATAATATTCATAGATAAGCTGATCATAAACCCACAATTCATCGGATCTCGACAAACACACCGCAAAAGAGTATTACATCGGATAGATCTCCATGAAGATCATGAAGAACATGGTATTGAAGAACAAAGAGAGAGAAGAAGCCATCTAGCTACTAGCTATGGACCCGAAGGTCTGTGGTGAACTACTCATGCATCATCGGAGGGGCAATGGAGTTGATGTAGATGCCCTCCGTGATCGAATTCCCCTCCGACAGATTACCGGAAAAGGCTCCAAGATGGGATCTCACGGGAACAGAGGGTTCCGGCGGCGGAAAAGTATTTTTGTGGCTCTTTTTGGTATCCAGGGAATATTTGTGAATTTATAGGCCGAAGAATAGGGTTAGGAGGGCTGCCGTGGGGCCACAAGCCAGGGGCGCCCCCCCCCCTAGGGCGCGCCCCTGTGGCTTGTCGCCACACGGCGGCTCCCCTGCCTTCATCTCCAAGTCTTCTGGGTTGCTTCTGGTCCAAGAAAAATCATTCCGAAGATTTTATTCTGTTTGGACTCCGTTTAATATTCCTTATCTGCAATACTCAAAAACAAGGAAAAAACATAAACTGGGACTAGGCTCTAGATTAATAGGTTAGTCCCAAAAATAATATAAAATAGCATATTAATGCATATAAAACATCCAAAACAGATAATATAATAGCATGGAACAATAAAAAATTATAGATACGTTGGAGACGTATCAAGCATCCCCAAGCTTAATTTCTGCTCGTCCTCGAGTAGGTAAATGATAAAAACAGAATTTTTGATGTGGAATGCTACCTAACATATTTATCCATGTAATATTATTTATTGTGGCAATAATATTCAGATCCATTAGATTCAAAACAAAAGTCTAATATTGACATAAAAACAGTAATACTTCGAGTATACCAACAAGGCAATTGTGTCCTTTCGAAATAACATGGCCTTAGAAAGTTATCCCTACAAAATCATATGGTCTGGCTATGCTCCATCTTCCCCACAAAAAGTATCTAAATCATACACAACCCCGATGACAAGTCAAGCAATTGTTTCACACCTTTTATGTTCTCATACCTTTTCAACTCTCACGCAATACATGAGCGTGAGCCATGGATATAGCACTATAGGTGGAATAGAATATGGTGGAGGTGATGAGGAAAAAGGAGGAGATAGTCTCACATCAACTAGGCGTATCGACGGGCTATGGAGATGCCCATCAATAGATATCAATGTGAGTGAGTAGGGATTGCCATGCAATGGATGCACTAGAGCTATAAGTGTATGAAAGCTCAAAAAGAAACTAAGTGGTTGTGCATATGATGAAAAATTCCACTAGCTATATGAAAGTGACAAAATAGGAGACTCTCTATCATGAAGATCATGGTGCTACTTTGAAGCACAAGTGTGGAAAAAGATAGTAGCATTGTCCCTTCTCTCTTTCTCTCATTTTTTCCCTTTTTTTGGTGGGCATCTTTGGCCTTTTTTTTATTTGGGCTTCATTGGCCTCTTTTATTATTTATAAAGTCCGGATACTCATCCCAACTTGTGAGGGATTCATAGTTTCCATCATACTTTTCTCTCACGGGACAAATGCTCTAATAATGAAGATCATCACACTTTTATTTACTTACAACTCAATACCTAGAACAAAACATGACTCTATATGCAATATGAAAGTGATGGTGCATGTCATGAAAAAAACGGAACGGTGGAAGTTGTATGGCAATATATCTCGGAATGGCTATGGAAATGCCATAATAGGTAGGTATGGTGGCTGTTTTGAGGAAAATATATGGTGGCTATTTTGAGGAAGGTGGGTTTGATGCACCGGCGAAAGTTGCGCGGTACTAGAGAGGCTAGCAAAGGTGGAAGGGTGAGAGTGCGTATAATCCATGGACTCAACATTAGTCATAAAGAACTCACATACTTATTGCAAAAGTCTATTAGTTATCGAAGCAAAGTATTAGACGCATGCTCCTAGAGGAGAGGTTGGTAGGAGTTAACCATCGCGCGCTCCCGACCCTCACACAAAGGTTGACAATCATTAAACAAATCATGCTCCGACTTCGTTACATAACGGTTCACCATAGGTGCATGCTACGGGAATCACAAACTTTAACACAAGTATTTCTTCCAATTCACAACTACTCACTAGCATGACTCTCATATTACCATCTCTATATCTCAAAACTATATGCAAGGAATCAAACTTCTCATAGTATTCAATGCACTTTATATGAAAGTTTTTATTATATCCCTCTTGGATGCCCATTATATTAGGACTAAATTCATAACCTAAACCAATTACCATGCTGTTTAAAGAGACTCTCAAAATAATATAAGTGAGGTACGAGAGTTCAATTATTTCTATAAAATAAAACACCACCGTGCTCTAAAAAGATATAAGTGAAGCACTAGAGCAACATTGCCTAGCTCAAAAGATATAAGTGAAGCACATAGAGTATTCTAATAAATTCATGATGAAAGCGTGTCTCTCTCAAAAGATGTGTACAGCAAGGATGATTGTGGCAAACTAAAAAGCAAAGACTCAAATCATACAAGACGCTCCAAGCAAAACACATATCATGTGGTGAATAAAAATATAGCCTCAAGTAAATTTACCGATGGATTGAAGACGAAAGAGGGGATGCCTTCCGGGGCATCCCCAAGCTTAGGATTTTTGGTATCCTTGAATATGGCTTGGGGTGCCTTGGTCATCCCCAAGCTTAGGCTCTTGCCACTCCTTATTTCATAGTCCATCAAATCTTTACCCAAAACTTGAAAACTTCACAACACAAAACTCAACAGAAAACTCATGAGATCCGTTAGTATAAGAAAAATAAATCACCACTTTAGGTACTATTGTGAAATCATTCTTTATTTATATTTGTGTAATATCTACTGTATTATAACTTCTCCATGGTTCATACCTCCCGATACAACCCATAGATACATCAAAATAAGCAAACAACACAAAGAAAACAGAATCTGTCAAAAACAGAAAAGTCGGTAGCAATCTATAGACTTCGAATACTTCTGTAACTCCACAAATTCTTAAAAATTAGGAAAATCAGGGAAATTTGTATATCAATCTTGTGTAAAAATTCCAGATCAAAATCATGTTCCAGTGAATTTACAAAATTCCTGGACTGAGAGCAAAAGTTTCTGTTTTTCAGCAAAATCAAATCACAAACACCGTAGACTATCCCAAAGGTCTTACTTGGCTCAAAGACTAATTTAAACAAGAAATCACAATTAATACAGAGGTAATAATGTGTGGAAAACTCAAAAACATAAGCAAAAACAAAAGCATAAAAATAAAATTGGGTTGCCTCTCAACAAGCGCTATTGTTTAACGCCCCTAGCTAGGCATAACGCAATATATCTAGGTATTGTCATCTTTGGTATGCAATCCATAAGTAGCTCTCATAATAGATTCATATGGAAATTTTATTTTATTTCTAGGAAAGTGTTCCATGCCTTTCCTTAATGGAAATTGGAATATAATATTTCCTTCCTTCATATCAATAATTGCACCAATCGTTCTAAGGAAAGGTCTACCAAGAATAATAGGACATGTAGCATTGCAATCTATATCGAGAACAATGAAATCTACGGGCACATAATTCCTATTTGCAACAATAAGAACATCATTAATCCTTCCCATAGGTTTCTTTATAGTGGAATCCGCTAGATGCAAATTTAAAGAGCAATCATCAAGATCATGGAAACCTAGCACATCACATAAAGTTTTCGGAATCGTGGAAACGCTAGCACCCAAATCACACAAAGCTTGGCACTCATAATCTTTAATTTTAATCTTAATAGTAGGTTCCCACTCATCATAAAGTTTTCTAGGTATAGAAACTTCCAACTCAAGTTTTTCTTCAAAATATTTCATCATAGCATCCACGATATGTTTAGTAAAAGCTTTGTTTTGATTATAAGCATGAGGAGAATTCAACTTGGATTGTAACAAGGAAATACAATCAATCAAAGAACAATTATCATAATTAAAGTCCTTGAAATCCAAAAGAGTCAGTTCATTGCTAATTAAAGTTTTGACCTCTTCAATCCCACTTTTATCAATCTTAGCATTAGGATCTATAAACTCCGAATCATTGGGACGCCTTTTAACTAAAGTTGACTTATCTCCAGTCCCATCTTTATCAATATTTGTTTTAGAAAACAAAGATTCAATCGGAGTCACACCAATCACTTTAAATCTTCATCAATATTTAAAGATTCTGGTTTCGCGGCCATTTTATTGACTAAGGTAGCTTGTTTATCAGAAATTTGGCCTACGAAATTTTCAAGATGAGCAAACTGAGATTTCAACCCATAAAACTCCTTAGACATATCATCAAGTTCCTTATTCATGTATTCCCAGATAGTCTTTTGCTCTCTGAGCTCGTTTCTAAAGAAACTATTATGGTCAAATTGAAGCGACATGAAACTTTTTGCATTATTCTCGATATCTTCCAACTTCCTAAGATAAGGATCAAAGCTTTTGGGTTGAGCCATAAGCAAACGATCTAACCCACAAGCAAGCAAAAAGCAAACGAAAAGACGAACGGAAGAAGGGCGAATAAAAAGGCAAATATTTTTGGAAAAACGTTTTAGAAGTGGGGGAGAGGAAAACGAGAGGCAAATGGCAAATAATGTAAATGCAAGAGATGAGTTTGTGATGGGTACTTGGTAGGCTTGATGTAGATCTCCCCGGCAACGGCGCCAGAAATCCTTCTTGCTACTTCTCGAGCATGCGTTGGGTTTTCCCTTGAAGAGGAAAGGGTGATGCAGCAAAGTAGATAAGTATTTCCCTCAGTTGTTGAGAACCAAGGTATCAATCCAGTAGGAGATACAAGCAAGTCCCCAATAGATGTACCTACACAAAGAATCAAACACTTGCACCCAACACTATACAGGGGTTGTCAATCCCTTCACGGTTACTTGCAAGGATGAGATCTGATAGAGATAGATAGATAGATAGGATTGCTAAAACGAAAAGTAAAACAAAAGTAAAAGGAATGCAGCGAGATATTTTTGGTATTTTTGGTTTATAGATCTGAAAATATATTATGGAAAATAGACCCGGGGCCATAGGTTTCACTAGAGGCTTCTCTCATGAAGGAAAATAATACGGTGGGTGAACAAATTACTGTCGAGCAATTGATAGAAAAGCGAATTATTATGACGATATCCAAGGCAATGATTATGCATATAGGCATCACGTCCGTGTCAAGTAGACCGAAACGATTTTGCATCTACTACTATTACTCCACACATCGACCGACTCCTGCCTGCATCTAGAGTATTAAGTTCGTGAAGAACAGAGTAACGCATTAGGTAAGATGACATGATGTAGAGGGATAAACTCAAGCAATATGATGAAAACCCCATCTTTTTATCCTCGATGGCAACAATACAATACGTGCCTCGCTACCCCTACTTTGTCACTGGGTGAGGACACCGCAAGATTGAACCCAAAACTAAGCACTTCTCCCATTGCAAGAATTACCAATCTAGTTGGCCAAACCAAACCAATAACTCGAAGAGACTTGCAAAGATATGAAATCATGCATATAAGAATTCAGAGAAGATTCAAATAATATTCATAGATAAGCTGATCATAAACCCACAATTCATCGGATCTCGACAAAAACACCGCAAAAGAGTATTACATCGGATAGATCTCCATGAAGATCATGAAGAACATGGTATTGAAGAACAAAGAGAGAGAAGAAGCCATCTAGCTACTAGCTATGGAACCGAAGGTCTGTGGTGAACTACTCACGCATCATCGGAGGGGCAATGGAGTTGATGTAGATGCCCTCCGTGATCGAATCCCCCTCCGGCAGATTACCGGAAAAGGCTCCAAGATGGGATCTCACGGGAACAGAGGGTTCCGGCGGCGGAAAAGTATTTTTGTGGCTCTTTTTGGTATCCACGGAATATTTGGGAATTTATAGGCCGAAGAATAGGGTTAGGAGGGCTGCCGTGGGGCCACAAGCCAGGGGGCGCGCCCCCCTAGGGCACGCCCCTGTGGCTTGTCGCCACACGACGACTCCCCTGCCTTCATCTCCATGTCATCTGGGTTGCTTCTGGTCCAAGAAAAATCATTCCGAAGATTTTATTCCATTTGGACTCCGTTTAATATTCCTTATCTGCAATACTCAAAAACAAGGAAAAAACAGAAACTGGCACTAGGCTCTAGATTAATAGGTTAGTCCCAAAAATAATATAAAATAGCATATTAATGCATATAAAACATCCAAAACAGATAATATAATAGCATGGAACAATAAAAAATTATAGATACGTTGGAGACGTATCAGGGTGCCTTGGGCATCCCCAAGCTTAGGCTCTTGCCACTCCTTATTCCATAGTCCATCAAATCTTTACCCAAAACTTGAAAACTTCACAACGCAAAACTCAACAGAAAACTCGTGAGATCCGTTAGTATAAGAAAAATAGATCTCCACTTTATGTACTGTTGTGAACTCATTCTTTATTTATATTGGTGTAATATCTACTATATTCTAACTTCTCCATGGTTCATACCCCCCGATACAACCCATAGATACATCAAAATAAGCAAACAACACAAAGAAAAAAGAATCTATCAAAAACAGAACAGTCTGTAGTAATCTGTAAACTTCGAATACTTCTGTAACTCCAAAAATTCTGAAAAATTAGGAGAATCAGGGAAATTTGTATGTAAATCGTGTGTAAAAAATTCAGATCCAATTGACACTCTGGTGAATTTATAAAATTCCTGGACTGAGCGCAAAAGTTTCTGTTTTCAGCAAAATCAAATCAACAATCACCGTAAACCATCCCAAAGGTCTTACTTGGCACAAACACTAATTAAAACAATAAAACACAATTACTACCGAGGTAATAATATGTAAAGCACTCAAAAATATAAGCAAAAACAAAAGCATAAAAATAAAATTGGGTTGTCTCCCAACAAGCGCTATTGTTTAACGCCCCTAGCTAGGCATAACGATTTCAATGATGCTCACATAAAAAGTAGTAATTGAGATATGGAAAAGAGCATCATGAATAGCATGAAAAACACATTTAAGTCTAACCCGCTTCCTATGCATAGGGTTTTTGTGAGCAAACAACTTATGGGAACAAGAATCAACTAGCATAGGAAGGCAAAACAAGCATAACTTCAAAACTTTAAACACATAGAGAGGAAACTTGATATTATTGCAATTCCCACAAGCATATGTTCCCCCCTCATAATGAATTTCAGCAGCATCATGAAGTAATTCAACAGCATAACTATCATGATACACTTGATTGACATAACCACGTTGCAAATTAAAATCATGATGATAAGTTTCATGGTTATCATTACTCATTATAGCATACGTGTTATCACCATCACCATAAATAGGAGGCATGCAATCATGATAATAAATTTTCTCATCAAAACTTGGGGGACAAAAAATATCATCTTCATCAAACATAGCATCCCCAAGCTTGTGGCCTTGCATATCATAAGCATCATGGATATTTAGAGAATTCATACTAGCAACATTGCAATCATGCTCATCATTCAAGGGACTATCATCAAACACCTTATAAATTTCTTCTTTAAACACTTCATGAAAATTTTCAGATTCATGATTTTCAAACAAAACTTCATAGAGATAAACAAGTGCACTCAACTCACTAGCAATTGGTTCATCATAATTTGTCCTTTTGAAAAGATTAGCAAGTGGATGAGGATCCATATCAATAGATTTTTAGCAAGCGAAGATCCAAGCAAATAGAAGGCACATGGCAACACAAGCAAACAAAAGGAGATCCGGCGAGAAAAAGGCGAATAAAACGGCAAATTGGTGAAGTGGGGGAGAAGAAAACAAGAGGCAAATGGCAAATAATATAAATGCAAGAGATGAGTTTGTGATGGGTACTTGGTAGGCTTGATGTAGATCTCCCCGGCAACGGCGCCAGAAATCCTTCTTGCTACTTCTTGAGCTTGTGTTGGTTTTCCCTTGAAGAGGAAAGGGTGATGCAGCAAAGTAGATAAGTATTTCCCTCAGTTGTTGAGGACCAAGGTATCAATCCAGAAGGAGATACAAGCAAGTCCCCAATCTTTGCACCTACACAAACAATCAAACACTTGCACCCAACGCTATAAAGGGGTTGTCAATCCCTTCACGGTTACTTGCAAGGATGAGATCTGATAGAGATAGATATAGAAGATTACTACAACGAAAAGTAAAACAAAAGAAAAAATATTGCAGCAAAGTATTTTTGGTAATTTTGGTTTATAGATCTGAAATATAATATGGAAAATAGACCCGGGGGCCATAGGTTTCACTAGAGGCTTCTCTCTTGAAGGAAAATAATACGGTGGGTGAAGAAATTATTGTCGAGCAATTGATAGAAAAGCGCATAGTTATGACGATATCCAAGGCAATGATTATGCATATAGGCATCAGGTCCGTGTCAAGTAGACCGAAACGATTCTGCATCTACTACTATTACTCCACACATCGACCGACTCCTGCCTGCATCTAGAGTATTAAGTTCATGAAGAACAGAGTAACGCATTAGGTAAGATGACATGATGTAGAGGGATAAACTCAAAACAATATGATGAAAACCCCATCTTTTTATCCTCGATGGCAACAATAAAAATACGTGCCTCGCTACCCCTACTTTGTCACTGGGTGAGGACACCGCAAGATTGAACCCAAAACCAAGCACTTCTCCCATTGCAAGAATTACCAATCTAGTTGGCCAAACCAAACCAATAACTCAAAGAGACCTGCAAATATATGAAATCATGCATATAAGAATTCAGAGAAGATTCAAATAATATTCATAGATAATCTGATCATAAACCCACAATTCATCGGATCTCGACAAACACACTGCAAAAGAGTATTACATCAGATAGATCTCCATGAAGATCATGAAGAACATGGTATTGAAGAACATAGAGAGAGAATAAGCCATCTAGCTACTAGCTATGGACCCGAAGGTCTGAGGTGTACTACTCACGCATCATCGGAGGGGCAATGGAGTTGATGTAGATGCCCTCCGTGATCGACCCCCCCCGGCAGATTACCGGAAAAGGTTCCAAGATGGGATCTCACGGGAACAGAGGGTTTTGGCGGCGGAAAAGTATTTTCGTGGCTCTTTTTGGTATTGGGGGAATATTTGGGAATTTATAGGCCGAAGATTAGGGTTGGAGGACCTGCAGGGGGGCCACAAGCCAGGGGGCGCCCCCCCTATGGCGAGCCCTGTAGGCTTGTGATCTCCCGGCAGGTCTCCTGCCTTCATCTCCAAGTCTGGCAGGTTTCTTCTGGTCCAAGAAAAATCATCGCGAAGATTTTATTCCGTTTGGACTCCGTTTGATATTCCTTATCTGCAATACTCAAAAACAAGAAAAAAAACAGAAACTGGCACTAGGCACTAGGTTAATAGGTTAGTCCCAAAAATAATATAAAATAGCATATTAATGCATATAAAACATCCAAAACAAATAATATAATAGCATGGAACAATCAAAAATTATAGATACGTTGGAGACGTATCACTAGTCACGAGGTCCCGCAGTCAAGCTCCTTTGGCTAAGTGAAAGTACTAAAGCCACATAGTCCGATTGCCTCATTCTCCTCACACACTACCGCCTCCGGGCACCGATATATCGGCTAAGGGGCACAGTGCGGAGGTCGAAACACCTCTTGTAGTATCTACATGGGGGCTGAAGCCGATGACTGGCGACTTTCAGTTCAAACAGCCACACATGAGTCAAAATAATAAAAAGTATGATACATTGGGCACACGCATGATAAAGCGAAACAGTCCTACGACACACGATAGTGCGCTCACTGATAAATTACATCTTTGGGGCATTGGACCTCTATCACCCGAGCACCCTCCATCGCGGCGGGGATGTAAAGATTAGGACGCCTATGCTCCTTCCCAGGAGGTGGGGGTGCGGTAGCCATCTCGAGTGGCTTCACCCTTGGCCAATGCACCATGGTCCTTGCAAAGGCCATCCAAGCTCCCTCAATGCATACGGAGCATTTCAGGACTTCAATCCGAGGCGCAGCGTCGCAAAGCTTCTGCACCAAGCCAAAATAGCTGCTCGGCAGTGGCTCTGCAGGCCATAGCCGGACGCAGAGGTCCTTCATGGCTGGCTCGACCATCCTATGCAACTCCATTAGCTGTTTCATTTGATAGCCGAGAAGGGGACGAGGCTCGATGGTTTGAAATTGCGCCTAGAACAGTCTTGGTTCAACATCCCCATCTCGAGTCGCAAAGTGCCTGGCCGCGTCCGTTGCACTCCTCGGAAGATCCGTAAAGGCGCCTGAGGAACGCCACACCCGTGTGAGCAAGGCAAACCTGTTACCACCAAAGGCACATTGCAGTAAGTATGACTTACCATCCGCGATCATCCCGACTTGGCGAATTTCTTCTTCAAAGAACCGCCTATCTACCTGCCCCGCTTTGAGCTCGGAGGACAGCGAGGATAGCTCGGCCGCTTGGTCCTTGGTCTTTTGCTCAAGGGCCTCACACTTAGTGCTAGCATCCTGGAGCCCTGCTGCACCTCGACCACTCAAGCTTCGTGCTTCTCGCTATTGATCTTCAGCGAGCTCAGTTCGGCAGCCGCTCGTTCGGCCACCATCTTCTGGTCTGCGGCCTCATGCTTGGCCTTCTTCAGCTCGGCCTTGAGGTTTTCAACCTCTGCATTTATGGCTGTAGACATAATGGGAAGCCAGATCTCAGGAACAAAAGCCCGAAAACCTCAATTAATGAGGAAAACAAGGGTCCAAGCAGTATAATTCAAACTTACTTTGCATTTCGTCAAGCTCCTCATCGGAGCTCTTGAGTTTCCGGTCCAGCTCAGCCAGTTCCATGGCGTTGGTGGCCACCGCTGAAGATGAGGCCTACAAAACAACTTATATGAAACAAACTTCCGAGCCGTTGGTTTTAGACCCTCCGCTAAATCATCTCCGAAACTGTTAGAATTTTGGGGGCCATGAATTGCTTTCACATTTATTCATGATTTTAGGTTCTTTGACCCCCGAGCGAGTTTTTCAAACTCACCCATGGCTCGGGGGATACTATACCTATAAGGAATGCATAACCTTACAAATAAATTTCTTCTTGTGAAAAGAATATTACATGGCTTACCTTGAAGCCCGCCAAGAGACCGTTGACGGCCTCCTTTAGTCCGTTATCAACAGACTGAATGCCTTGCAAAACCGCACACATAAGGGTGCGTTGATCTTCGGCGATGGAGGAGCCAGACAAAGCCTCCTCCATCAAGTCTGGCCACCCGGTTGCGGTCCACTCTGTCACGGGCGGCACCGGTGGTGGCACTTCTGCTCTTCCTTCTTGGGAAGGCAGGGTTGACGACGTCGGAGGCATAGAGGTCTCCAGAGCCGTCTTTGGAGGGAGCTCGGACGAATCATGGCCCCCCCTCTTTGCTCGCCAGGAGGGTTTCAACCTCCTGGTCTTCGGTGGCCGAGGTATGAACCTTAGCCATAACCTCATTGAGGGAGTCTGAGACTAAGGGGTCCTCGGGCCGTCAGCTCATTCTTCGTGGGCCGACCTATTGGGCTGATCTATTGAAGACCGATCTATGAACGATCACGTATCTAGGAAGGAAAGCTCTGAAGAATGGTGTGGCTTCCAAGTTTCGAACATAGGATCTGCGTATCTATCCCTTGTAAAAGGTCGGTTTTGTGTAACCCTAGGGACCCCCGATGTCTATATAAACCAGAGGATCCCCATTCGTAGAGGAGAGGTGAACTCATCTAGGGTTTAGCTTAGACGATCTCGAGGTAGATCAACTCTGCAATCTCCATACACATCAGTACAATCAAGCAGGACGTAGGGTTTTACCTCCTCATGAGGGCCCGAACCTGGGTAAACATTGTCTCCTTCGTTCCCTATTACCCATCGATCTAAGGTCCACAGCTCGGGACCCCCTACCCAAGATCCGCCGGTTTTGACACCAACATTGGAGCTTTCATTGAGAGTTCCGCTGTGAGATCAACAGAAAGGTCGATGGCTTGCTTAGTCATCAGTGATCAGCTCCGCAATAGGGACGGCTTCGTCCCCGGGCAGGTTTTCACCTTTGGCAGCATCACGCTGCAAGCTGACCCGACTGGCCATCTAGGCCAGATCAGAAACTTTTCCATCGATCGGGGAACTAGGCCCGAGAACCAATAATTCTCCGCTGATCTGACCCCCGCCGGGCTCTTGGTCTCGCCCGACGAGTCTGGCAACTCCGAAGCCTTAACTTCGGGTCCCTTGCCAGGTTTCCCCTCCGCCGGGGAGCCACGTCTGTGTTCGAATCCGGCCATAGAGCCCAAACACCCTAATCCGGCTCTCGCCGAAAACCCATCCCTCGAGGACACTCCGGACGATACTCCGGAAAACCTCCAAGAGACGGACCCGGACAGTCTCTCTATGATAAATGAGACACTGAACCGGATCCAGTCGTTGGTGATTGCGAACGACCGAAGGACGACACATGTTCAATTCGGACTGAGGTCGGATCATGAAGAATTTCATCACCCACCCACCACCCACTTGGTAGCAACTGTCGAAGACTTAACCGACATGCTAGATTATGCCTCCGATGGGACGGACGATATGAATGACGAAGTCGACACCCCGGACCCTATGAATATAGGACAGTGGACTGCCACCTCCTCTTACGATGTCTACATGGTGGATACACCCGCCAACAAGGACGATATCACCCCCGAGCAGAACGGCGACAGATCCGAGGAGCCTTCGAAACGCCAGAAGCAACGCAAGCGGTCCAAGGCACACAAAGGAAGGGGAGTCATCATGGGCACCGGAGAAAATGATACACCGGCAGACCCCGAGGACCTCGAAGCCCTAGGGCAACCACATGAAAACCTCAATAAGCCTTGTGACCCCAAGGACCCCGATAATTCTGAGGATGACAACTATCTCCCCCCGGTCGATGAGGACGATAGCCTCGAAGACTAAGATTTCAACATCCTAGAGGATCCGCAAGACCAAGAACGCTTCAGGCGACGTCTTCTAGCCACCGCCTAGAGCCTAAAGGCCAAGCAACGGTAGCTTCAAGCTGAGCAGGACACCCTCAACGATAGATGGACGGAGTTCCTAGCAGCCGAAGAAGGGTTCGGCACTGAGCGTCCGGACCAAACCAGGAGCTATCCACGCCGACGTTTGCTTCCCCAATTCAAGGATGAGGCTCTCGAGCGCACACCTCCTAGGTACACAAAGCTTGATTAGTCGGATCGCCCCCCTCGAGGAAGAGGCAGAACGGCTGAGGAACCCGAATACATACCGAAGTTGCCCCGTAGGAGGGGGGAGGATCCAATGCAGCATAGGGATCGGCATGACCCGCGTCAGGACATGAATAATAGAACATGCCACACTAGATCCATCTACGGATCCAGAGGATACTCCCCCGCTAGACAAAACGGAGAACAACCTTGGTTCGACCACAACAACCGAGAATGGGAATGACACCGGGCACTAGAAGCCGAATTCCGGCACAATGTGGCCCGAGTCAGAGGCGCCGCCCACCCACTGTGCTTCACAGACGAAGTCACCCCCGAAGGGTTTAAACCTGTAAATATCGAACAGTACGACGGGACAACAGACCCCGCCGTGTGGATCGAAGATTTTCTTCTACACATACACATGGCCAGGGGAGACGACATCCACGCCATTAAGTACCTACCGCTAAAGCTAAAAGGGCCAGCTAGACACTGGTTAAATAGCCTCCCCGAAAACTCCATTGGAAGTTGGGAGGAGCTTGAGGACGTCTTCCGGTCTAACTTCCAGGGCACTTATGTCCGACCTCCAGACTCCTCCGACCTAAGCAATGTTGTCCAGAAGGAAGAAGAGTTGTCACGACAGTTTTGGAACAGGTTCTTAACCAAGAAAAACCAGATTGTCGATTGTCCGGATGCCGAGGTAATAGACTCCTTTAGGCATAATATCCGTGACGAATGGTTGGCTCAACAGCTCGGCCAGGACAGGTCGAGGACAATGTCCGCCCTCACCGCACTCATGACCCGCTTTTGCGCGGGTGAAGACAACTGGCTAGCCCGCCGTAGCCATAATCCTGAAGACCCGGGCACCTCGGAAGCACGGGATGGAAACGACAAGCCACGACGCAATGAAAACAAGTGCCGCCATAGCAGCAGGGACGCCGATGATACGGCTGTAAACGCCAGATTCTGCAGCTCGAAGCCCGGCCAACGAAGGAAGCCCTCTAAAGGGAACAGGGATGGACCTACTGCACTGGACAAAATAATGGAGAGGCCCTGCCAGATCCATGGTACCCCGGACAAGCCTGCCACACACACCAACCGTCAATGTTGGGTGTTACGATAGGCTGGCAAGTTAGCAGTAGAGGAGCAAGGCAAAGGACCACACAACGATGACGATGAAGAGCCCCGCGGTCCTAACAATGGAGGTCAAAAGCAATTCCCTCCAGAGGTAAAAACTGTGAACATGACATATGTCACACACATACCGAAGAAGGAAAGGAAACACGCCCTTCGAGAAGTCTACGCCGTAGAGCCTGTAGCCCCGAAGTTCAACCCATAGTCGGTTTGCCCGATCACCTTCGATCGGAGGGACCATCCGACCAATATCCGTCACGGAGGTTCGGTGGCCCTCATCTTAGATCCCATCATCGATGGATACCACCTCACCAGAGTTCTCATGGATGGAGGAAGTAGCCTTAATCTGATCTACTCAGATACGGTGAAAAAGATGGGCATAGATCCATCCAGGATTAAACCCAGTAACACTACCTTCAAGGGAGTTATTCCGGGCGTTGAAGCCCGCTGCTCTGGCACTGTAACACTCGAGGTTGTGTTCGGATCTCCCGATAACTTCTGCAGCGAAGACTTGATCTTCGACATTGTACCGTTCCGCAGCGGTTACCACGCGCTGATCGGTCGCACAACGTTCGCTCGCTTCAACGCCGTCCCCCACTACGCCTATCTAAAGCTCAAGATGCCTGGACCCAAGGGGGTCATCACTGTCAACGGCAATACGGAGCTCTCCCTCTGGATAGAAGAACACACCGTGGCCCTAGCTGCCGAATGGCAATATGATAACGAAGCCCCAGGGTCCCAATCTGCCTCCAAGACGCGATCGGCGGGCAAGCGAGCTCAAGCCCAATCAGACCTGCCACCTCCACCTCCCGCTCAGGGCAAATAGGGACACACTCCCCACAGCATGGCCCGGCTACCCGTCAGGTATGTCCCTCGAAGACACAATTTCGCTCTTAAAATACCATGGGCATCTGTGGGGATCTACTACCGAGGACTGGATATCCGGCTTAGCCAAACTATAGTCCAATCGCTTCTTCGGCCAGAGGCGAGATACCATTAAGGATCTACAAAACGTCAGGCCAACACAACCTACGGCGGCTTCTCATGACCCCCTCAAGGTCCGTCCGCCAAGCAGTAACCACCCTCAATAGGTTCCGCAACTTCGCGCTCAAGGGCAACAACGTGCAACCGGGCTCAAGGAGGACGTCAAGCCACCCATCAAGGGCCCTGAATAAAAATGCTATCCTATAAAAGATTGCTTTTCCTTTTTTCGCAATAAATAATTACCTGTAATAGCCGTCTCGGCAGCGTGAATCATAAGATTGTTACATATGCCTCAATTTCTCTACTTGTTTCCCGCATATATGCACCATATAGATCGTCCAATTACAGGACATGTGCGATCCGCTGATAGACAGGGGGCTGGGGTATAACTAAACACCCCAAGCATGACCCCGTCACAATGTCTTACCCATTCGGCGTCTCGGATAGCGCACTATATGCATCGGTTCCGATTTATGTCTTGGGTCAATAGTTGGGTTGCCCCGCTCCTGTGCTTGCCCCTTTACGTTCCGCCAGTTCGGCTAAAAGGGTAATAGGGAGAACCACTGCGATTGTATCCCCAGCTGGCCTGGCGAATACCTCTGTGGAGAAAGTTGAAAACTGACTGTCGTAATAAGCGAGAACCGGTCTGCGATCCGAGCTAAAGTGTCAAACTAAGAATCGATGGAGGTTCTCCCATGTCATACGAAGGGTTTGTACCTTTCCAAACCATGTGGTACTAGTCTCAAGCTTCGGCCGAAATGACTACCACAAAACACTAGGGGCTGGTCACCAGCTCCTGCATTCGAGCTCCTAAGGCTAAGTGAAAGCACTAAAGCAAATAGTCCGATTGCCTCGTTTCCCTCTCTACCGCCTACGGGCACCGATATATCGGTTAAGGACCCAGTGCGGAGGTGGAAACACCCCTCGTAGTATCTACACGGGGGCTGAAGCCCACGACTCGCGACTTTCAGATTAAACCGGCCACGCAGGGGCCAAAATAATACATAACATGATATATTTGGACAAGCATAATAAAACACAATTGTCTTCAGGGTATAATGATAACACCGTCACTCATACATTACATTTTTCGGGCACTGGGTCTCTACAGACCGAGCACCCTCTAATGCGGCGTGGAAGTATTGCCCGGGGCATCTGTGCTCCTTCCCAGGAGGCGGGGGCGCGGTGGCCATCTCAATTGGCTTGATCCGCGGCAAGTGCATCATGGTCCGCGCAAAGGCCATCCACGCTTCCTCGATGCATACCGAACGCTTCATAGCCTCAATCCATGGCACGGCGTCGCGAAGCTTCTGTAGGCTGAATTAGCTGCTCGGTAGCGGCTCCGTAGGCCATAGCTGGATGCAGAGGTCCTACAAAGCCGGCTCCGCCATCCTGTGCAGCTGCATCAGTTGCTTCATCTGGTAGTTGAGGAGGGGATGTGCCTCAGGAGTTTCAAACTGTGCCTAGAACAGTCTCTCCTCCACATCCTCATCCCAGACTGCGAAGTGCTTCACCGAGTCCGGCGCACTCCTCGGGAGGTCCATTAAGGCGCCTGGGGAATGCCACAGCCATGTAAGAAAGGCGAACCTGTTTCCACCAAAGGCATATTGCAGTAAGTATTGGTTACCATCCGCGATCAGCTTGACTTGGTGAATCTCTTCTTCAAAGAACCGCCTCCCAACGCGCTCCGATTTAAGATCGGAGGTAAGCGCGGTCAGCTGGGTCGCCTGGACTTTGACCCGCTGCTCCGGGGCCTTGCACTTAGCGCTAGCATCCTGGAGCTCCTGTTGGACCTCGGCTACTCGAGCCTCATGCCTACCGCTCTCCACCCTCAGCGAGTTTAGCTCGGCGGCTGCCTTATCGATTGCCGCCTTCTGGTCTACAACCTCCTGTTTGGCCCTCAAGAGTTCGGCCTTGAGATTTTCGACCTTTGCGCTTGAAGCTGAGGGCATAACGAGAAGCAAGACCAAGACCCAAAATTCCGGATAATCCCCATTAATGAGAAAAGCAATAAACTAGGCAACTACGGTTAAAACCGACCTTGTACTTCCTCGAACCGTTTGTTCAAATGGTCCAGTTCCTCATCGGAGCTCTAGAGATTCCAATTCAGCTCGGCCAGTTCAAGGGCGTGGGATGCCCTGGCGGAGGACGAGGCCTGCAAAAAATAAACTTATACATAAGCAGGAGTTCGGGCTATTCGATGCCGAACTATATGCCCACATTTCTAGGACCCTCGGGCGAGTTTTTCAAACTCACCAGTGGCTCGGGGGCTACTATACCCATAAGGAATTCATGACAATATAAACAAAATTCATCATTACGAACAAGAGCAAGGCTTACCTTGAAGCCCGCTAGTAAACCACTGAAGGTTTCCTTCAGTCCGCTATCAACGGACTTAATACTTTTTTAGAACCACACCCATAAGGGTGCGGTGATCTTCGGCAATGAAGGAGTCAGACAATGCCTCCTCCATCATGGCCGGCCACCCAACCACGGTCCGCTCGGTCGTGGGCGGCACTGGCGGCGGCACTTCTCCTCCCCCTCCTTGGGGAGGCAGGGTCGATGACGTGGGAGGCGCTGAAGCCTCCGGAGTCGACTACGGAGGGAGCCCGGGCGACTTACGGCCCCCCTCCCTATCCGCCAGGAGCGGTTCAACCTCATGGACCTGGGCGGCCAATGCATAATCCTCGGCCAACATGTCTTCGGTGGCCGAGGTGTGCACCTCGGCCATCACCGTCTCGCCCCCGGTGTTCGGTGCAGGGGGGTCCGACGGGACATCACCTCTGCGGCCTCGCCTGCGGCCAGAGGGGGCGTGGTGCGCGACGCCGTCCCGCTCTCCGCCTGCTCGGTCGGTGGAGACTCCCCTGAGACCTGTTCGGTCGGGAGGTCTCGTGCGGACTATATCATAAAATCAATTGAACAAGTTAGTTCTGTGAAACCAATGTGGATAAGCCGGATGGTATCTAGATTCAATACCTCTGAGCTGAGGGCTTGACCCTGGAGTTCCTTCGGGGGACCCTCTCGAAAGCTCTGAAATCCTCATCGGAATCCGGGCTATCGTCCGCCAGAATCACCTTGGGCCTACATGCCTTCTTCGGGGTCGGGGGAGGAAGATCCTCCTCGGCGTCTTCGGGCACGGCCCTCTTCTTTGTCTGGGGAGAGACGATCTCTCCCTCGTCTTCCTGGTGCTCCTCGTCATGTGCGGAGGAGGCTTGGGTCTCTCCGGACTTGGTATTCGGAGGACCCCTAGGGCGGAGGCCCTCGCGGGCCTCCTTCCTCTTCCTCTTCTCCTTCTTTTCTGGCGCCGCATACGTCACCACAACCAGCATCGCCGTCAGCAGGGGCGACCTGGGGTCTTCGGGCAAGGGGGCTGGGCCATTGATTTGCACGTCTTTCTCTAGCCAGCCCTTCAAGGACGAGGAGAAGAAGGGTTAAATCCTTGTCGGGGATTACAATTTGGAATGCAATGAGAAATCCTATCATACCTTCAAGGGCGGAGTGTCGGCGTCCAAGCCGATGTCTTCTTCTTCAGCCGGCCATTCCTTCTAGGGCTTGAAGAGTACTTTCCACAACTTCTCGTGAGTTGTGCAAAAGAATTTGCTCACGGTGACCGGGTCCCTGAGCTTGTAGGCCCACATCGGGGTTTCGCGACACTAGCAGGGTAGGACACGGCGGTGGAGCATGAGCTGGACCACGTTGGTCAGCTCGATGTTGGCCTCCAGCATCTGGGTGATAGGCTTTTGCAGCGCCTTCATCTCCGAGGCGGACCCCTAGTCGAGACCCTTCTTGATCCACGAGGTTAGCCTTGCGGGGGGTCCAGATCTGAATTTGGCTGGCGCCGACCAACCCGCATCCCGTGGTTCGGTGATGTAGAACCACTCCTTTGCCAGACCTTCACGGTGTCGATGAAGGTGCCGTCCGACCACCCGACACGCGAGAGCTTGCTGATTACAGCCCCGCCGCAGTCAGCATGTTGATCGCTGACCGTCTTCGGCTTCAAATTGAAGACCTTGAGCCACAGGCCGAAGTGCGACTGGACTCGCAGGAAGGCCTCACAGACGGTGATTAAGGCCGAGATGTGCATAAAAGAGTTTGGGGGGAGGTCGTGGAAGTCTAAACCGTAGAAGAACATCAGCCCTCTAATGAAGGGGTGGAGAGGGAAACCCAATCCTCGGAGGAAATGGGGGATGAACACTACGCTCTCACCCGTCCTCGGTGTTGGTACCACTTGGCCCTCTTCTGGAGGGCGGTGGGGGATGTTGGGCAAGAGGTACCCGGCGACCTTGAGGTCCCGAATGTCCTTGTCGGTGACTCATGAGGCCTCCCACTTGCCTTGTGAGCCTAAGCCAGCCATGGGTGAGCTCGGGAAAGGTGGCTTGGAAGGAGAGGGAGAAATGGATCTAGGCGCTTGAGGCTGGGGTGCGAGATGGAGTCGAATCTGGAGGCGTAGTGAGACCTTGGGGGTTTTCTCCCTTTTATGGGAGGCCGTAACTCCAAGGGTCCTCTTTTACTGTCACGAGTTGTGGCACTTCCCAAAGCAATCGTACCGTTATAGATGCGCGGGGTTACCCATATCATTACTCGTATCCCATGAAATGCGCAGCACAATCTTCGTATTAATGGGGCGTGCCGCTGGAAAAGCGGCCTCGAGTCACGAATCAAGTTTTCATAACTGGCTCTTGTGGCTTTTCGTCAGAAAGATTGTCAGGTGTGGTTACTATTCACACCCGGGCGTTTGGCCTTGAGGATAAACAAATCATATTCCGGAAGACAGAGCATTGTCAAGGGCCGAGTTGAGATCCACCGAACATAGAGGGAACTCGCCTCTCAAGCCGAATACCATGGACGCGCGAAGCTGCCGAAGACTGTATTCCTCGGCATTGAAGGCTAGTTTGGGGGCTACAGGGACTCCGGGACTAAGGGGTTCTCGGGCCGTCGGCTCATTCTTCGTGGCCCGACCTGTTGGGCTGATCTGTTGAAGACCGAACTATGAATGATCCCGTATCCAGGAAGGAAAGCTCTGAAGAATGGCGTGTCTTCCAAGTTCGGAAGATAGGATCTGCGTATCTATCCCTTGTAAAAGGTCGGTTGTGTGTAACCCTATGGACCCCCGGTGTCTATATAAACCGGAGGATCCTCATTCATAGAGCACAGGTGAACTCATCTAGGGTTTAGCTTAGACGATCTCGAGGTAGATCAACTCTGTAATCTCCATACACATCAATACAATCAAGCAGGACGTAGGGTTTTACCTCCTCACGAGGGCCCAAACCTGGGTAAACACTGTCTCCTTCGTTCCCTGTTACCCATCGATCTAAGGTCCACAGCTCGGGACCCCCTACCCGAGATCCACCAGTTTTGACACCGACACTCATCACCCCAGTGTTCGGCCCAGGAGGGGTCTGGCGGGATAACACCTCAGCAGCGTCCTCAGCGGTCTGAGGGGGAGTGGTGCGTTACGCAGTCCCACTCTCCGCTAGCTCGGCGGGCAGAAAATCCCCCTCTGAGACCAGATCGGCTGGGAGATCACGTGTCGGGCTGCAATATGGAAGACGTTCATCCGGTTAGTAACAAAACTCAGTAGGAGTATACCAGAAGGTGTTCGGATTAAGTACCTCTAGGCTGGGGGCTTATCCCCGGGGTTCCTTCGGGGAACCCTTTCGAAAGCCTCAGACTCCTCATCGGAATCCAGGCTATCATCGGGCAGTACCACTTTGGTCCTGCAGGTCCTCTTGGGGGCGGGAGGAGGCAAATCCTCCTCAGCGTCGTCCGACGCTGCCCTCTTCCTTGTTTGGTGGGAGTCAACCCCACCCCCCCCCGTCCTCTACGCGCTCTTCCTCGTGAGCGGAAGAGGCTTGGGTCTCCCCGGACTTAGTATCCGGAGGACCTCTTGGGCGAAGGCCCCTTCGGGCCTCTTTCTTCTCGCCTTTATTCTTCTCCTCCTTCTTCTACGGTGCCGAGTATGGCGCCACGACCAGCATCGCCATCAACAGGGCAGACCTGGGGTCTTCGGGCAGGGGGGCTAGACCACTAATCTTCATGGCCTTGTCCAGCCAGCTCTATGAAGGGAAGGAAGAAGGGGTTAAGTTCCTTACTGAAAGGCAGAGCTCGGGAATAAAGATAGAAGCTTTGCCGTACCTTTGTAGGAGGGGTTTCAGCGTCTAGGCCGATGTCTTCCTCCTCAGCCGGCCACTCCTTCTGGGGCTTGAAGAACACCTTCCACAACTTCTCATGGGTTGTGTGATAAAACTGGCGCATGGTGGCAGGGTCGTCGAGCTTGTAGGACCACATTGGAGTGTCCCGGTGCTGACAAGGGAGGAGGCGGCGGCGGAGCATGATCTGGACCACGTTGGTTAGCTCGATTTTCGCCTCTACCATCTGCGAGATGCGCTTCTACATCGCCTTCACCTCCACAACCGATCCCCAATCGAGGCCTTTCTTAACCCATGAGGTTATCCTCGTGGGGGGTCCGGATCTGAACTCGGAGGGCGCCGTCCAGTCTGCGCCTCGTGGTTCAATGATGTAGAACCATTCTTTCTACCAAACCTTGATAGTGTCGATGAAGGTGCCTTCCGGCCACTCGACCCGCGGGAGTTTGCTGATCACTGCCCCTCCACAATCGGCGTGCTGGCCGATGACTGTCTTCGGCTTGACGTTGAAGATCTTGAGCCATAGGCCAAAGTGTGGCTGGACCCGTAGGAAGGCCTCACAAACGATGATGAAGGCCGAGATATGCATGAAGGAGTTCGGGGGAAGATCATGAAAGTCTAACCCGTAGAAGAACATTAAGCCCCTGACAAAGGGGTGAAGCGGAAAGCCCAATCCCCGGATGAAGTGGGGAATGAATACCACCCTCTCATATGGCTTCGGTGTAGGCACCATCTGGCCTGCTTTTGGAGCGCGGTGGACGATATTGGGAGAGAGGTAGCCGGTGAGCTTCAACTCCCGGATGTCGTCGTCGATGACGGAGGAGGCCTCCCACTTGTCCTGGGAACCCGAGTCGGCCATGGCTGAGCTTGGGAAGAGCGGCTTGGAGAGGACGGGAGAAGAAATGGATCTAGGCGCTTGGAGCTTGGGGGGAGGAAAGATTGAATCTGGGACGCGTGTGGAGGCTTTGGGGATTTTTCTCCCTTTATGGGATGCCGTAATACCAAGGGTCCCTCTACTACGCCGCAGGCCTTGTCACTTCCCGAAATGACCGTGCTTTTATACGCGCGCGGGATAACCCAGATCATTATTCGTATCCCATAAAAAAGGGACACAATCTTCACATTGATGAGACATGCCGATGGAAAAGCGGCCTCGAACCGCGAATCGAGTTTTCATAATTGACCGAGTGGTCGTAGCCTATTGTGACCTTTCGTTAGAAAGGTTATCAGATGGGGTACTGTTCACACTCAAGCGTTTGGCCTTTGAGGCTAAGCAACGTATGTTGTTCCGAAAACAGGGAGTCATCAGCAACCAAGCCGGAGCCAGCCGAACATAAGGGGGGAAAGGGAACTCACCCCGCAAGCTGGAGACTTTGGATGCGCAAAGCTACTGGATGTCATGAACCCCGGCGTTGGAGGCTAGTTCAGGGGCTACTAAAGGAGTCTGGTACTAAGGGGTCCTCGGGCCGTCGGCTCATCTCTCATGGGCCGGCTTGGTGGGTCGTTCTGTGGCTATTATGGGAAGGCCGGACTATGTGGCGACCCCGTGTTCAAGAAGGAAAGCTCTGAAGACTTGGTGTGTCTTCCATGTCTTGAAGATAAGATCGGTGTATCTATCCCCGGTTGGAAGTTGGTCATGTGTAACCCTAGGTACCCCTGGTGTCTATATAAACCAGAGGGTTTAGTTTGTAGAGGCAAGTTGACTCATCTAGGGTTTTATTTCATTCAATCTCGAGGTAGATCAACAATGTAATCCTCATTCACATCAATACAATCAAGCAGGATGTAGGGTTTTACCTCCTCAAGAGGGCCCGAACCTGGGTAAACATCGTCTCCTTCGTCCCCTGTTACCCATCGATCCTAGATCCATAGCTCAGGACCCCCTACCCGAGATCCGCCGGTTTTGACACCGACACCCCGTCTTTAGCGACCGCACACAAAGAAGCAAACGCTTGCACCCAACGTGGGCAAGAGAGTTGTCAATCCCCTTGGACTCGTTACTTGCAAGAAAATTAAGTGTGTAAATGACAGTTGATAATTATAAATTGCAAAATAAATAAAAAACAAGTAATGGCAGCAAGTTATTGAAAGCTTTTGTAAATATATAAGTGGATGGACCCAGGGGCCATAGTTTTCCCTAATGGCATCTCTCATGTAGAAGGCATACGGTGGGTAAACAAATTACTGTTGGGAAATTGATAGAAAAGCGCATAGTTATGCAATATTTGATCATGGCAATGATCATTACACATAGGCATCACGTCCATAAGCAAGTAGACCGACTCCTGCCTGCATCTACTACTATTAATCCACTGATATGTCCATTTTGCATCATGTTTTACTCCTATTATTTCTAATGTTTTTATGCATAATAATGCTTTGGGGAGTAATTCGAATGCCTTTTCTCTCACAATTTGCAAGGTTTACATCAAGAGGGAGAATGCCGGCAACTGGAATTCAGCACCCCGAAAAAGCACGTCAGAGATACCTATTCTGCACAACTCCAATGAAGTTGAAAATTTACGGAGAATTTTTATGCAATAAATAAGAATTACTGGAGCTGAGAACTACCGGAGGGGGGCCACCAGGTGGCCACCCTCCACCAGGGCGTGCCTGCCCCCCTAACCATGCCCTGGTGGAGGGTGGGCACCCAGGCCCACCTCCGTAGCCCGTCTTCTGGTATAAAATCCTAAAAAACCTAAAAAAATTCAGAGGAGGGCTTTCAAGACGAATCGCTGCCGCCTCGAGGCAGAACTTGGGCAGGAGCACTTTTGCCCTCCGGCGGAGCGATTCCGCCGGGGGAACTTCCCTCCCGGAGGGGGAAATCGAAGCCATCGTCATCGCCAACAACCCTCTCTTCTCGGGGAGGCCATTATTCATCAACATCTTCAACAACACCATCTCCTCTCAAACCCTAGTTCATCTCTTGTGTTCAATCTTTGTATCGGAACCTCAGATTGGTACCTGTGGGTGACTAGTAGTGTTGATTACCTTGTGTAGTTGATTACTATATGGTTTATTTGGTGGAAGATTATATGTCCAGATCCATTATGGTATTCAATACACCTCTGATCTTGAGCATGCATATTATTTGTGAGTAGTTACTTTCGTTCTTGAGGTCACGGGAGAAGTCATGTTGCAAGTAATCATGTGAGTTTGATATGTGTTCGATATTTTGATGATATGTATGTTGTGATTCCCTTACTGGTGTCATGTGAACGTCGACTACATGAGACTTCACCATCCTTGGGCCTAAAGTAATGCATTGTGGAGTAGTTATTAGATGATGGGTTGCTAGAGTGACAGAAGCTTAAACCCTAGTTTATGCGCTACTTCGTAAGGGGCTGATTTGGGTCCACATGTTTAATGCTATGGTTAGACTTTGTCTTAATACTTTTCTCGTATTTGCGGATGCTTGCGAGGGGTTAATCATAAGTAGGTTGTTAGTTCAAGTAAGAACAACACCTTAGCACCGGTCCACCCACATATCAAATTATCAAAGTAGCAAACACGAATCAAACCAACATGATGAAAGTGACTAGATGAAATTCCCGTGTACTTTGCTCATCATAAGAGATACTTTTGGCCTGTCCTTTGCCACAAAAGGATTGGGCTACCTTGCTGCACCTTACCTATTGTTACCGTTACTTGCTCGTTACAAATTACCTTGCTATCAAAACACTTGCTACTTACAATTTCAGTGCTTGCAGAAATTACCTTGCTGAAAACCGCTTATCATATCCTTCTGCTCCTCGTTGGGTTCGACACTCTTACTTATCGAAAGGACTACGATTGATCCCCTATACTTGTGGGTCATCAAGACTCTTTTCTGGCGCCGTTACCGGGGATGTGAAGCGCTCTTGGTAAGTGGAAATCGGTAAGGAAAAACTTATACTACATGCTGAAATTTACTGTCACTTGTTACTATGGAAAGTAATCCTTTGAGGGGTTTGTTCGGGGTATCTTCACCTAGACCGGAACCACAATTAGTTGCCCCTCAACCTACAGCACCTACTGAAAATATTGGTTATGAAATTCCTTCGGGTATGTTAGAACAACTGCTAGCTAGTCCTTATGCAGGAGATGTAACTGAACATCCTGATATGCACATAATACATGTGGAAGAAATTTGTGGACTATTTAAGCTTACAGGTTTATCCGGAGATGAGGTTAATAAGAAGGTTTTTCCTTTATCTTTGAAGGGAAAATCATTGACATGGTATATGCTATGTGATGATATTGGATCATGGAACTGTAATCGTTTGAAATTGGAATTCCACCAAAAGTTTTATCCTATGCATCTAGTTCATCGTGATCGAAATTATATATATAATTTTTGGCCTCGTGAAGGAGAAAGTATCGCTCTAGCTTGGGGGAGGCTTAAGTCAATGTTATATTCATGCCCCAATCATGATATCCTGAGGGAAGCTATTATTCAGAATTTTTATGCTCGGCTTTCTCATAATGATCAAACCATGCTCGATACTTCTTGTACTGGTTCTTTTACAAAGAAGACTATTGAATTCAAGTGGGATCTCTTGGAAAGAATTAAACGCAACTCTGAAAATTGGGAACTCGACAAAGGTAATGAGTCAGGTATAAAGCTTGAATTTGACTGTGTTAAATCTTTTATGAATACCGATGCTTTTCACAAGTTTAGCACTAAATATGGACTTGACTCTGAGATGGTAGCCTCTTTTTGTGAATCCTTTGCTGCTCATGTTGATCTCCCTAAAGAGAAGTGGTTTAAATATCACCCCCTATTAAAGAAGAAATTAAAGAACCGGTCATTGCTCAAGAAGAAACTATTATCTACAATGTTTATCCAGTTGTGCCTACTGCTTATATTGAGAAACCACCTTTCCCTTTTAGGATAAAGGAGGATGCTAAGGTATCAAATGTGTTTTGCAAAAGTAATATTAGAGCACCTAAGCCCTCTGAACAAATTAAAGTAGAACCTAGTGTTGCTATTGTTAAAGATCTCTTGGTAGAAAATATTGATGGGCATGTCATTTACTTCTGTGATGAAGCTTCTAGAATTGCTAAACCTGATGAAAAAGACAAACATAGACCCGTAGTTGGCTTGCCCGTTGTCTCAGTTAAAATAGGAGATCATTGTTATCATGGCTTAAGTGATTTGGGTGCTAGTGTGAGTGCTATTCCTTTTATCTTATATCAACAAATTATGAATGACATAGCACCTGCTGAAATAGAAGATATTGATGTTACTATTAAACTTGCTAATAGAGACACCATCACACCACTTGGGATTGTTAGAGATGTTGAAGTCTTGTGTGGAAAAATAAAATATCCTACCGATTTTCTAGTTCTTGGTTCCCCACAAGATGACTTTTGTCCCATTATCTTTGGTAGACCTTTCTTGAACATTGTTAATACTAAGATATATTGCAAAAAGGAAACTGTCAGTGTTGAGTTTGGTGATGTGTCTCATGAGTTTAATTTTTCCAAGTTTAGTAGACAACCTCGTGATAGAGAATTATCTAATAAGGATAAAATAATTGGTTTGCTTATATTGCAGTTCCTCCTACCGATCCACTAGAACAATATTTGCTAGACCATGAAAATGATATGCACTTGTGTGAAAGAAATGAAATTGATAAAAAATTCTTTAAACAACAACCTCTACTGAAACACAATTTGCCTATTGAAACTCTTGGAGGTCCTCCTCCACCAAAAGGTGATCTTGTGCTTGAACTAAAACAATTGCCTAACGCTCTGAAATATGCTTTTCTCGATGAGAAAAAGATATATCCTATTATTATTAGTGCTAACCTTTCAGAACATGAAGAAGAAAGATTATTGAAAATTCTGAGGAAGCACTGGGCTGCTATTGGATATACTCTTGATGATCTTAAGGGCATTAGTCCCACTCTATGTCAGCATAAGATTAATATGGAACCTGATGCTAAACCCGTTGTTGATCACCAACGACGATTGAATCCAAAGATGAAAGAAGTGGTAAGAACTAAAATATTAAAGCTTCTAGAAGCTGGTACAATCTATCCTATAGCTGATAGTAGATGGGTGAGTCCCATTCACTGTGTCCCTAAGAAAGGAGGTATTACTGTTGTTCCTAATGATAAAAATGAGCTTATTCCGCAAAGAATTGTTACTGGCTATTGGATGGTAATTGATTTTAGAAAATTAAATAAAGCTACTAGAAAAGATCATTACCCCTTGCCTTTTATTGATCAAATGCTTGAAAGACTATCTAAGCACACACACTTTTGTTTCCTAGATGGATATTCTGGTTTCTCTCAAATACCTGTGTCACAATCTGATCTAGAGAAAACCACCTTTACTTGTCCTTTTGGAACCTATGCTTATAGACGTATGCCTTTCGGTTTATGCAATGCACCTGCTACCTTTCAAAGATGTATGATTGCTATATTCTCTGATTTTTGTGAAAAGATTGTGGAGGTTTTCATGGATGATTTTTCCATTTACGGGACTTCTTTTGATGATTGCTTAAGCAACCTTGATCGAGTTTTGCAGAGATGTGAACAAACTAATCTCGTCTTGAATTGGGAGAAGTGCCACTTTATGGTTAATGAAGGTATTGTCTTGGGGCATAAGATCTCCGAACGAGGTATTGAGGTGGATCAAGCTAAAGTTGATGCAATTGAGAAAATGCCATGTCCTAAAGATATCAAAGGTATTCGAAGTTTCCTTGGTCATGTTGGTTTCTATAGGAGGTTTATTAAAGACTTTTCAAAGATTTCTTGGCCTCTTACTAATCTTTTGCAAAAGTATATTCCCTTTGTTTTTGATCATGATTGCATGGAAGCCTTTGAAACACTAAAGAAAGCCTTAACCACTGCACCTATTGTTCAACCACCTGATTGGAACTTGCCTTTTGAAATTATGTGTGATGCTAGTGATTATGCTGTTGGTGCTGTTCTAGGACAAAGAATTGATAAGAAATTAAATGTTATCCATTATGCTAGCAAAACTCTAGACAGTGCCCAAAGAAATTATGCCACTACTGAAAAAGAATTTTTAGCAGTTGTGTTTGCTTGTGCTAAATTCAGACCTTACATTGTTGATTCCAAAGTTATTGTTCACACTGATCATGCTGCTATAAAATATCTTATGGAAAAGAAAGATGCTAAACCTAGACTCATTAGGTGGGTTCTCTTGCTTCAGGAATTTGATTTACACATAGTTGATAGGAAGGGAGCTGAGAACCCCGTAGCTGATAACTTGTCTAGGTTAGAAAATATTCTTGATGACCTACTACCTATTGATGATAGTTTTCCTGATGAACAACTAGCTGCAATAAATGTTTCTCAAAACACTCCATGGTATGCTGATTATGCTAATTACATTGTTGCTAAATATATTCCACCTAGTTTCACATACCAACAAAAGAAAAAATTCTTCTATGACTTAAGACATTACTTTTGGGATGACCCACATCTTTATAAAGAAGGAGTAGATTGTATTCTTAGACATTGTGTACCTGAGCATGAACAGGAACAAATCCTACGGAAATGTCATTCCGAGGCTTATGGAGGACATCATGCTGGAGATAGAACTACTCATAAGGTATTACAATCTGGTTTTTATTGGCCTACTCTCTTCAAGGATGCTCGTAAGTTTGTCTTGTCTTGTGATGAATGTCAAAGAATTGGTAATATCGGTAAGCGTCAGGAAATGCCTATGAACTATTCACTTGTTGTTGAACCATTTGATGTTTGGGGTTTTGATTATATGGGACCTTTTCCTTCCTCTAATGGGTACACTCATATTTTGGTTGATGTTGATTATGTAACTAAGTGGGTAGAAGCTATTCCAACTAGTAGTGCTGATCATCATACTTCCATTAAAATGCTTAAAGAAGTTATTTTCCCAAGGTTTGGAGTCCCTAGATATTTAATGACTGATGGTGGTTCACACTTTATTCATGGTGCTTTCCGTAAGATGCTTGCTAAATATGATGTTAACCATAGAATTGCATCACCCTATCATCCTCAATCAAGTGGTCAAGTTGAACTTAGCAATAGAGAAATAAAATTGATATTACAAAAAACTGTTAATAGGTCTCGAAAGAATTGGTCTAAGAAACTAGATGATGCACTTTGGGCCTATAGAACAGCGTATAAAAATCCTATGGGTATGTCTCCATATAAGATGGTCTATGGGAAAGCTTGTCATTTGCCTCTAGAATTAGAACATAAAGCATTTTGGGCAATCAAAGAACTAAACTATGACTTCAAACTTGCTGGTGAAAAGAGGTTATTTGATATTAGCTCATTTGATAAATGGAGAACCCAAGCTTATGAAAATGCCAAGTTATTTAAAGAAAAAGTTAAAAGATGGCATGACAAAAGAATCCAAAAGCGAGAATTCAAAGTTGGAGAATATGTTCTTTTGTACAATTCTCATTTCAGATTTTTTGCAGGAAAACTTCTCTCCAAATGGGAAGGACCCTATGTTATCGAAGAGGTTTATCGCTCTGGAGCTATTAAGATTAATAATGCGGAAGGTACCAACCCGAAGGTGGTCAATGGACAAAGAATTAAACACTATATCTCAGGTACGCCTATTAATGTCGAAAGCAATGTTACCCAAACCATGACACCGGAGGAACACATAAAAGAAACCTTCCGGAACACTCCAGAATCGTGAAAATAAAGAGGTACGTGATACGGTGAGAAAACAGCCTCCAAAAAATACGCAAAAGTATTTTTTATCAGTTTTGGAATATTTATGAATTTTAGGAAATAAAAAATAAACCGGAAGGTAACCGAGGAGGGCACGACACACTAGGGCACGGTTGCCATCCCTGGCGCGCCCTGGTGGAGCGTGCCCACCTCGGGAACCTTCTTGACTTTGTTTTCCTCTCGTTTGCTTGGTTTCCAAGAATAAAAATTCTCTATATATACCCTCGACTGTTTTGATCACCGCATCGCGAGATTTTCTTCTGTTCGTGTTTCGTGCTGTTTTTCTGTCAGATCTGAAAATATGTCGTCCCAAGATTCTGAGGGAGAGAGCTATGTGTCCAATTATGTTGCTGATCCAAAGATCTTTGGGGAAATTTAAACCTACTTGTGGACTTCGGAGGAAGAAGAAGACACCGATCTGGAGGAAATAGAAGACGCTGGACCAGACGGTGGCTCAGATGAAGATGAACCTCCACTACCTCAACTTGGAGATATGCATGTGGAGTTCAAGAAGTCAAGCCTTCCTAATGGTAGGAGTATACCCAATACTCCTTTTATCCCGTCTCGTTTTCTGCAGGAGAGCAAGGCAGCTCTATGCAAAAGGATATTGAAACTTGAGCAAGAAAATGACAATTTGAGGGAAGAAAACTTCATCCTCAAGCGTAAATTGGCAAAGAAGAATAATGCCTCACCACCACCATCATCATCACCACCACCAAAGGAGACCTGAGTACACGGGTATGGGCACTCCCCTAGGCTTGAGCCAAGCTTGGGGGAGGTGCCTCGGTATCGTATCACCATCACTTTTTACCTTTGCTTTCTATTTTCGATCCTTGGCCTTTTCATGATTTAGTTGAATAAAAGTTTAGTATGATCTATTTTCGAGTGCTAGTTTTGTGATCTATCTATCTATGTAATTGAGTGAGAGTTATATAATAAAGTTTAGTTTGAGCTTTTGCCCCTTTAATTTCTTGTTGCAATCATGATAAAAGAGAATAAATGAAAAAGATCATATGCTAATCTTATGGTGAGTAATGACATCGCAATAAAGAAAAGTATAAGTGGTAAAATTTATTGGAGATTGGCAAACATAGAATTAGTCAATGATGCAATTCATGAAAGAATTAATTAGGGAAGAGAAGATTCACATGCAAATACACTATCATGGACATGTTTTATGATTGTGAGCCCCCATTAAATATTATATGCCAAAATTGTTGACGTTGGACAAGGAAGACAACGTAATGATTTATGCTTGTTCATATTCACATAGAAGTTATATTGTCATAGATCCTTTAACATGTGGTGCTTGCCCAATATCTTTGCTAGCCAAAAATTCCGCACTAATTAGAGATACTACTTGTGCATCCAAAAACCCAAAACCCAAACTCATGTTTGAGAGTCCACCATACCTACCTATGGATTGAACAAGATCCTTCAAGTAAGTTGTCATCGGTGCATCAAGGCAATAAAAATTGCTTCTAAAAGTGTTGGATCAAATAGTGTAAGAGAAAATTGAGCGTTGTACAAACTTGTGATGGCAAAGTAATAAAAGTGACGGACTGCATAATAAAGGTTGCTATCACAAGAGGCAATGTAACGCGACGTTCTTTTGCGCTAAGGGATTTGGCATACAAACTAAAAAGCACATGCAACGTCTGCTTCCCTCTGCGAAGGGCCTATCTTTTACTTTTAAGTATTTACTTTTATGCAAGAGTCAAAGTATTCTTCTCTATTCCTTTTTATTTTTCCTTTGGCAAGCATCATGTGGCGAGGAAAGATCTAGGCACATATGATGTGACGCCCCCAATTTGACCGTACGCTAATCAAACACGCAATGTGTACGACCAAGATTAGGGACTCACTGATTGATACCACAACACAACACTAGACACAAATTAAAGTCATACAGCTTCATATTACAAGCCAGGGGCCTCGAGGGCTCGAATACAAAGCTCGACAAAGCACGAGTCAGCGGAAGCAAATAATATCTGAGTACAGACATAAATTAAACAAGTTTTGCCTTAAGAAGGCTAGCACAAACATAAGCAGCGGATCGAAAGAGGCGAGGCCTCCTGCCTAGGAACCTCCTAACTACTCCTGAGCGTCGACACTCTCCACATAGTAGTAGGCTCCAGTGGTGGTGGTGTAGTCGTCTCCGGCGTACTCCATCTCCTGGGCTCCATCGTCTGAACGCAGAATCATATCGAGGGGAAAGAGAAGGCAAAGCAGCGGTGAGTACTCATCCAAAGTACTCGCAAGACTGACATCAAAACTATGCTAAGTATGCATCATTATCAAAGAAAGGGGGGTATATCTGGACTGACTGCAGAAAGCAAGGATAGGGGGAAGGCCTAGTCCTATCGAAGACTAGCATCTTCAGCATCTTGCAGCATTACAAGAGAGTAGACTGTTATCTCAAATATAGTCATATTATTGTAGCAATTTTATTAAGTAACCACGCCCAGAGATTCTTCCTCGACTCCCTGCGAGGAAGCAATCTCGGAGCCACATTCATTTCAAATTTAAATCACAATTTTAGTTGTATAAGGTCAAGGTACAACTCCAAGTCGTCCTGTTACCGTGGACACGGCTATTCGAATAGATTATTCATCCCTGCAGGGGTGCACCACATATTCCCCAACACGCTTGAGTCACCTCCGGCCGGACACACTTTCCTGGGTCATGCCCGGCCTCGGGATATCAGCATGTCGTCGCCCCACCTAGGCTCAACGAAGAGGCCAGCCCGCCGGTCTAAATCCTAAGCGCGCAGGTTTGTGGGCCCACTTGCCCTTGCACTCCTGCACGATGCGAACGTGGCCGGAAGCAGACCTAGCACACTCTAGTCCAAGAGCTGTACCGTCCAGTCCAATCCGGCGCGCACCACTCCATTGCTGACGTCCGAAGAGCTTCGGCTGATACAACGACGCTGAGTACCCATAACTTCTCCCACGTGAAGGTTAGTGCGTATTAAGGCCAACGACATAACTCAGATCAAGTACCCAACCCATTAGCATTTTATTAATGCGGGGCAAGCACGACCCATAAAGTGCGGTCCGGTCACCCCGACTCGAGGATGTGTGGCAAGGGCCTCTCCTGCCCGTCCACGCCTCAACATAACCCTTTGGATGCCTTATCGGCGCATCCCACCACATCTCACACACGGGTACACTTGGGGCCGGCCCGTCTCAAGACTGTCGGGAACTCAGGTCCACCTCAACCAGGGTGGCACCGCCTGTCCCTCCAGTCCCATCTTTCACATGTAAACAAAGTCAAGTTGAAGTAACTGTGTGTTTATACACCAAGTGGATATCCGAGGAATCACCCTCGATGGATCCCACTCGAGGTATGTGTATGACAAGAGTCGCTATCGATAAATGGGAAGGAGTAATCACCCTCGATACCCATGATCGATTAGCTACGCTACAGAATTAACACCGGGAGTGCTAAGTGAGGTATCACCCTCGGCACTCGGTAGTAGCTCTGCAGTGCCATACTTAAGGGGTGTGCGGTGATGTGAGGGGGCTGGCTCGTCAGTCGGTTGACCGAGTCTTCGGGTCTTCGAGTCGTCGAGTCGTCGATGAAGAAGCAGGGGCAACTGGGAGTAAAGGGTCACTGGGGATTCATTGACAACCTATACTAAACAATGGATATGATTGTAGGTATGGTAGCAGTTTAGCAAAAACAGACTATGCATTAGAATAGGAGCTAACTAATGCAGTAGCAAAATCTAATGCGAGCATAAGAGGGAAAGGAATAGGCGATATCGGAATGCTGAAGGGGGAGTTGCTTGCCTTGCTGCTCTGCTGAAAAAGGCTGATCGTCAACGATGTAGTCGTACCCGGCAGCACCGTTAGTCTCGAGGTCTACCGGTAAGAAGAGGGGGGAAGAAACAATAAATATAAAGCACATATGCAATCACGATGCATGACATGGCAATATGCAGAGCTAGGCATGCACTAACGCAGTACTACACGTCGCAGACGGAGCGGGAGAATATCTGATGATATTTTCCGGGTCTCTGGATTTATCGGACAGACGATCCGGAGGGGAAAGTTCCATGTTCATCATGCTAGCAGCATGCGACAGATGAACGGACAACGTATTCGGATTCGTGGAATTTTTCTGATCAACTTTCATGTATAAAACTTTTTCATCTGAGCTACATATTATTTTATATGATTTTTCAAAGTTTTAAACAATTTCTGGAATTATTCTATTTATTTAAATCAACATTATCCAGAACAGTGCAGGGTGACGTCAGCATGACGTAATGATGACATCAGCAGGTCAAACCCAGCTGTCTCAGGTCAAACCTGACAGCTGGGCCCCACCTGTCATAGACAGTGGGCTAACCAGGGTTTTAAATTAAACTAATTAGGCTAATTAACAGGGTGGGGTCCATTGTTAGTGACAGATTAGAGTTAATTTAGTTATTTTTATTAATCTAATTTGCTAATTAAGCATCTGACAGGGGTGGCCCATATGTCACAGACACAGGGGCTTGGGGCCCCACATGTCAGTGACTGGGCTGTGCCCAGTCAGCCAGTTAACCAAGTCAACTGGTCAACTGGGTCACCCTGGCCCACTGGCCAGTTTCACTGGCTGTGGCCCCGGCGGCCAGGTCAGCGGCAGTGCCGGCCGATCACCGGAGGAACTCTGGCGAGCTCCAGGGAAGGCGGAGGGGGTCGGAAATGGTGCTCCGGCCACCATTTCGCGCGCCGCGACTACCTACGAGCAGCTGGTGCTCGCGCGCGTCGATCTGGGCCATCAGTGGCACCAGGGGTGGTCGGCAGGGGCGCCGGCGACGAGCCGTGGCGGCGGTTACGTTCGGGCAAGCACGAGCGCGTGCCTACGGTGATCAAAAGGGGCAACACTACCGCGGGACAGGCTCTACGCGTGCGCAGGAGGCGAATGGACTTGGTCGTAGGACCAAATGGTCACTGGACGGCCGCCGGCGACGAGCTCTTGCGGCGGTGGGTTCGGGCTCCGGTGAAATCCGACGCTACGAGCTCGGGTTCGTCGAGGGGAAGAAGGGAAAAGAAGCAGGAGCTCACTTGGGTTCTGTAGGGGTGCTTAGCGGGCTCGGGGGAGGCTCGGTGTCGCCGGAACGGTCGTCGGAGTGGAGCGGCGATCCGAGGAAGAAGACGATGGCGTGGGGACGATGCAGGGCTCCCGGGGCTCGGGCTTGTGGTCGAGGAGGACGGGGTGGCCGTGGCGGAGCTTCTAGGCGCGACGGCGGGGCGCGGGAGGCACGGTGGCCGCGTCTAACCGTCGGCCATGGTGGCGGAAGCGCTCGGGAACGGGAGGAGCAGAGGAAGGAGAGGGGGAAATGAGCGAGGGAGAGGCCAGGGAGGCTCGGGGCGACGCTCTTATCCACCCGGCGGGCGCGCGCGCGTTGTTGACCGCGAGGAGAGGGGGGCCTGGCCGCGGGCGCGCGCGCGCAGAGCGCTCGACAGCGAGGGGGTGAGCAGTGAGAGGAGAGAGACGACGGCGCTGGTGGGCTGGGCCGGTTACTGTTCCAAAGGGCCTAAGTGCACAGGTATTTTTTTTCCTTTTATTTCTTTTCCCTTTTCTGTTTCTGTTTAGAGTTTCTGTTATAATTATTTTTAGCTACTATTTGCCTTAGCAAATATTTGTAACTTGCTCCAATAAATACTATGCAATATTCTGCATTGCCTCACTCAGTTTGAGAATTATTTGAATCTGTTTGAAATTTCCATGGATTTAAAAGGGGCATTTTAAATGCTTTTGGGCTCTGTTATTGATGGTGTGGTCCACACCAACATCATGGTGATGTTGTTTTCCTAAACAACATTGGTTTTGTGATTTTTCACAAATGTGCAACATTTTTCTTATGCTGTTTAAGGATTTAATTTATCACAATTAATTCCTAGGGCATTTATTAGAGGAAAAAGAAATGAGACATTAATTTCCAAAATGATCAAGTGCTGTTTAGCAAAAAGATTAAGCACTGATCATGGTCATCACTGTAGCACTGATCCAGGGGTGTTACAACTCTCCTCGTCTAACAAGAATTCTCGTCCCGAGAATTTAGAGGTAGAGTAAGGGGGAGAAAGTTTGGTTGCAAAATTCTAACGGGTCTTCTTGGTCTTGGTTACCCTTCTCGAAGAAGTCAATCCACTACATTGATGTCTGGATTCCTCTGTCTCAGGTCATCATGATCAAGTCGTCATCCTTTCGTCGGTATCTTCATCGTCCTACGAACGGGATAGATTGAAAACTCTGGAAGAACGCATCTCCACAAAGTTGGGCATCTGACGGCGAACTCAAGGGGAAAATACACGAAGTACCCTACGAGTAGTCTTCAGTGAACTCATTGAGAGCAATATGCGATGGTACCAAAAGTTTCAAACGGGTAAGCAATCATTCGATGCCTGATCAGAAGGCGAAAAGGGGGGTTCAGAGCAATGAGAATAAATATCGCGTCTGATAAAAGGATAGATCATCCCTTGGACGGTGGCTCGGGAATTACAAACGAAGCCAAGTGCAAAGGATACCTTGGAATCAAAGATGTACAGGAGAGTCAGGTTTCGGTCCTGTGGAACTGAGGGTTATGGGCCGACCATGTGGTTACGAGCAGGAAGAGCGGTGACAACTTGCACGATCATGAAAGAAGACGTGTCAGAGGATAGCTGGTCAGATATGTTGGCAACAACGTCGGTACCAAGGGCGAGGGACGAATAGAACCGTTTTCCTGCTCGTAGAAACGAGGCGGACCAATAGGCAAAGTTCTCGTCTACCGGCGGTTATCGGAATGTTATCAACAATAGTAATAGGATCTTGCTGACGGACTTGTTCACCGAGGTGTTTACCTAAGCAGAGAATTACTGCTTAGATCATATAATCTCAGGAAAAGTCAAACAGACCAATGGAAAGGAAAAGGTGATTATTAGATCAACCAGACCAATGGAAAGGAAAATGTGTTCATCATAGTAAACAGACCAATGGAAAGGAAAATGTGTTTATCACATTAAACAAACCAATGGAAAGGAAAATGTGGTTATACTCAAGTTTTAGGAGTATAACTTTCCCAAGGAAAAACAGAGCATGATATACATGACAGAATAGCAAGTAGATAACCATTTAGGTAAAAGGGGCGAGGAAAATCCATGACATGCCCATACAATGGGGTTTGAATAATTGATCAAGAAACAATTAGCATTGAGCTTATATTATTCCTTTTGATGATCGATATACCACATCCATGCTTCGGGATAGCAATGATATGGTGTTTCGAGTAAAGGATGGAGCTTGGATACACAAAGGATCCATTAGGAACAACTTATAAAATAAGTCTTACAATTCCCCCATGGAAGAATGGCAACCCTAGCTGAACAAAGCATTATAACAATAGGTCATCTGGCCAGGTGTGCTAGCTACAAAATCACCTTACCGAGTAATAAAGATCAAAGCTATAATTCTTGATAATGTTCCAACCATCATATCTGTCCGAGATTCAGATCTGGTTGGTGTCAGGATACTTCAGACAAAGAAGGCCTGAGGAGAAAAGGATGCAACACAGACCTACGAGATGATGTTGCAAAAATCTCGGAATGAACGCCAGAAGCAAGACTTGAATCATTAGCCAGACTACAGACATCTGAACACAATGTCAAGACATTCGTGCCCACATGGAAGTTTCTAGAATGGAGGGCAATCAAGTTCTGATTGGGGACCATCATAGGGGATATCAAAGTTCCATGTGTAAGTCTGGACTAGGACAAATCAAATCAATCAGTGGCCTGGCGTGCTAGGAAATACATATGGAGTGAAGGTAGCAAATCTATCAAACCATAGAATACTTCGCACATGCCTGAATGAATTGGAACGATCCCAAAGGAAGCGAGACAAAATTTTCCTATAAGCACGGTGGCAAAAATGCACGTGAACTTATAGAAAAACACTTCTTTTATCAACATATTCTTCATGAACTAGGCACAAAGATAATGCTTTCAAGGTTTCCAACACTAGCTTAAATGTTCATCATGAACCACGAGGGAGAAGAGGATGTGGCTGATGGGTTCAGCAACAATTCATCGAGACTTCCACAAGGAAAGATTTCCACGATTGCGTGAACAAGGTGATAGCATTGGTCAAACAAGATGAAATATTGAAGTATTCCCAAGGGAAACATCCACAATTAAACATTAATTGAAAGGTGCTCCCAAAATCCGGACTAAGTAGCACGACCAATGTTAGAATGTTGATTCAACATCAACACACTAAGAATGGACTTGTTGCTCATTAACTCCAAGGTAATAGAGTTGGTATGCCATAAGTGTTGAATTTACACATCACAGTTCATTTGTCAGTATTCCGGTTAGAAACAACACGGGAACAAAGAAATGAAAGGGGATGGCAAGAAGTATCACTATATCAAGAAATTTTGAGACGTGTGAAATTCTCACGACATTCTCGACAAAAGATGGTAATGTCTCAAGATAGAACAAAACACAAAATGGCTAGAAAGGAGCTTAAGGTTCACCCAGAATAAGACCAAGTCTTCATTTGGAAGGAAGGCAGAGGTGTCGTCAAAGACAATACCAATTACCAAGGCAAGGATGCTACTCTCATCATGAATTTAATTGATATCCTGGAAGAGCCCAGAATGCTGATGAGGATCACGACACAAATGTCAAGAAGTCTCTTGAATATGTAATCGATCAGCAACAACATCAAGCAAGGAAATGGTGAAGCGGAAGGTTGTCAGAACCATAGATTAGAGTGCTAGCTCAGAGTCAAAATTGCCTTTAAGACAACCAACATGACGTTGCAAACTCGATGTAAGCTTAGAGCACTGTTGGAATGGTGCTTCAGGGATGAAGGATATAAATAGCATGGTCAAGCCTTAGCATGACGATGATGATGTAGCCAAACAGCTTGGAAAGACATGATCAAGCACAAACTCATAAGCAAAAAAGATTACTAAGAGTTGTTGAATCGCAATGTGGACTCGATTCAATTATCGGTGTCCTTGAGTGTCCAACAACTCAGAACACGAGGAAACTGGAATCAGTGAAGGAAAACATAGCTGATGAGGAGCTTATAAGAAGCTATGCAGCTCCATGATTTTCTCGAGATACCAGGGGTAATACTCGGATGTAGATCAAAATTAAAGCTTGGACTGATGTATTGATCCGCAGAAGACAAGCGCTTAAACTGGTCTGAAAATGGGATCAAAGAAGAATAGTCATGGTCGGAACCACGGTTGTAAAGTATCAAATCAGGTTCTAGCTTTGAAAGATTATCCGGCAAAACACCAGAAGAGTAGGATTCGTGAAAACTCTAGAGTTCACACAAATTAAAGAAGGCATAGGTTCAACCCATCGGGGCATCTTAGGAACATATACTACAAGCTTCAGGAGTAATTAACACATGCTTGACAACAGAGCATGGCTGACAAAAGCATAGGATACAACTTACCAGAGGGAGAAGACACAATTCACCAATGGCATCATGCATAACATCATGAATATTTGAAGGGGAAGGACACTGTCGAATAATAATCCAACAATGGTTTTGGCGGTCCACAAAGGAATCTGATGTGAGTATCGGAACCCAATCAGTGGAAGAAAGAATGCAAGGCATTAGATCATAGAACATCCAATAATTCGATGCTTAAATAACCAAAGGAATTAAGATTCCCAATTTGGTGTATCAGAACCAGATGCTCCGATCAAATATAAGTAAGATGAAAGGACATAGATGGGCAATCAATCAAGGTTGATTTGTCGGGAACCAACTCATGTTTGGAAAGACGTCTGAGCCGGACGGATAATTTATGATAAACAACTGATGACTGCGTGCATTCACACACAGGTTGAATCAATAAAATCAAATGAAAACCACAAAGGATTTACTTAAAATTGCTAGACACATGGAATTAACCATAATGCAAGCCGGCGAGAAAGGTCAAGAGCAAAAGGCTACTGAGGATTACGAAAGATCGAATAGCGTTTCAAAGAATTCTGAGAAACACATGATTAACCGAGGAAGAACGAATCTCCGGTAAGATAATTCGATGTACCTTGTAATAACAAGAGCAACTGGATAAGGAAGTATGAGCGAAAATTGCATGTAGTCATCCATAGGGGTTGACGGTGGAAGGGAATCGCAAAAGCGATGAGCACAAGTTCTCGGGAGAACATCGGAGAGTATCTTGAAAGTCTTCTGATGAATCAAGCCATCATCTGGAATGAAGGGCTCTCCGGGGGAAGTAGTTACGAGAACCTAGAGTTAGAGTTAATAAAATCTTTAACCCGAAAGAGAAGAGAGATCAGAACCCGGAGTATAGATGAGGAATAAAAGATCCTAATACCACCTAATTGAGATGTGGGCCCGTCACTACTAGGAAAAGGGCTGCTAGTGGCGCACCTGTTTTCGCTACTAATGGCGCACTACAGGTGCGCCACTAGCACCACGCCATTATAATTTTTTACTAATGGCGCACCACTGGTGCGCCATTAGTATCTGGTATACTAATGGCGCACCATGCAGTGCGCCATTAGTATAGCCCACGGTGCGCCATTAGTATGCCTCCCAGGGGCCATATTTACCCATGTGCTTTGGCATACTAATGGCGCACTGGTGGATGATGCGCCATTAGTGTGCTCTGGCTTACTAATGGCGCACTCTATGGTGGTGCGCCACTAGTATGAATATTAGGGATTTTTTTTTTGTTTCTGATATTTTCACAGGTTACAAAATATATTATTTGACAGAATATAGCTAGCACCACACAGCAACAGCAAATTCATCGAATACAATAGAAGATTAGTGTCCGAATACAATTCATCATATTAGTCTCCGAATTTAAAATACCGAACAAAGTTAGAACATTACAAGTCTCGAAACCGCGAGTAGCGAGTTTGTCTTCACATTACAAGTCGATATCGATCATCTAAACTACCATCATAATGAGCATAATCGCGATGAAACTGGTCTTCATCCGGTTCCTCCAACGCTCCCTCCTCTCTCCCGCTAGATAGCGCGCGTATCTAGATTCCGCCTCCGCCCTAGTGGTGTACCCTTTGTAACTGTTACCGCTGAAATGGTGAACCTGTGTCCGACACTCCTCCCAGTCGTCGTAGACTCTGGGAACCCTACCCTTGTACACGACATACGACGGCATCTCTATGCACTAGCCAAACAAAACGTTAGTACCAATTCACAGACAATACATAAGCAATATATAAGTATGCAACAAAAGGATCGGAAGAGAAAAGCAAGACATTAATAGCATCGATTACATCTAAGTTGAACGACTGTCCAAACCAAAGAGACATACAAGTTCATCAAAGTTTAATTACAACATGAGCCAATCGATGTTTCAAAACTAGACATAGCATCACTACTTTCGACTCGACTCAAGGGACCGGAGCGTGGATGAAGCCGCCGTCTATCGTGATGGTCATGAAATCGCGGGCGTTGTCAGCCTGCATTTGTAGCGTTGTGTCTATCTCACTGTTGGACGGTTGATTTCTGAGGTAGAACTGCCCCGAGGTACGAAGGACATCTTGATGGATGATTTCCGCAAACTCCGACTGGATGCGAAAGAATTCTTGTCTGATGTCCGTGTCCTGGATTGCCGACAAGCTTGCGGCCCAAGCTTTGAGATTATTTGGTAGCAGAAGGTGATTATGGTCCCGTACGATCGCCCGCATGTGATGGAGGGCGTAGTAGGCATCCTTCTGACCGCCAAGCGGCTGCTTGACGCAGGGGAACGTCGTATTGTGGGCGAACACGTGCTTGCCGTACTTACGAACTGGCCTGGTGAAGGTGCCTCCAGATTTGGCGTAGCCGGGGAGAACATCATCAAGAACTTTCTTGACATTTGTGTAGTCTTTCTTCGACTGATGGTCCGAGTCGAAATACGTGGCCATGGAATATTTCGGGCTTAAGAGGATGAGTGTGCAATGTGTGTCACTGCACAAAACACGGAATGTTAAAAAAAACGATCGAAATCTAAGAAATCATATGTTACGGGGCGGTTGAGGGGACGACTTACTCGGGAAAGTAAGGCACGAGGAAGTTATCCTTATCTGGGTTTGCCAGAATGATGCCTTCGAGGTAAGAACTCGCGACTTGCCGGTCCCCAGCGCTGCCCAAGATCTTGGCACGCATGTAGAAGGGGTCGACTATCACGATGTACGGGGTCTTGTCTCTAATGATCCGCATCTCCATACTCAGCGAAAATAGCCGAACGAAGGTGTAGTGCAGCGGATGAAGGTTAAACATAGCGAAGATGTCATCAAACCGCAGGACGATCGTACCCCCGATGGTGCTATCCACAAAGCCCTTGCCCTCTGGCACCTTGGCCACGAAAACCGGGTATGCCACGTCATTCTCTCGGAGACGCCGCTTCTCCAAAGAAAGAACAATGTCATGCAGACTCCGCATAGCACCGGTTGCAGCATTGAGCATATTAGTCGGTAGCATCGGCCTACCCGCCACATGCACCCTCCTCGAGATATCCTTAGGTGAAGGTGGCCCGTCCTGAGCACGGGTCATACTCGGTGCCGGCTGGCTCTCACCCTTGTTACTCTTTCTTTTCCGTCCCTTCTTCTTCTGCTGTAATGGGACCGAGTTCTGCTCACATACCGCCTTCTTGAGTGTGCTGGGGCTGATAATATTTCGCACCTCGGCTATCTGAGGCTCGGTGAAGTCGGCAGCTGGAGGCGTCTCCTGAGAACTGAACGCCAGACGACGCCTGTTGCAATTGGGTTTCTCCGCGGTCCCAGCTAGATCGCGATCGTCTTTTGCAGGGTTGGGTTCTTGAGAAGGAGGCCCCATGAATTCGTCATCGCACCCATGTTCGTTGAAGTACTTATTGACGTTGGTAAATGTACCGTTGTCGTTGTCGTCGTCGTCTGGATCCTGTGCCATATGCATGCCCGGATCCTGTGCCATATGCATGTCCGGCATGTCCGGTAGCATTGCGGCGGTCTTGCCATGGCTTGGCGCCGGCACGACTGGCGGTGTTGTCTTTGGGGTGGTGTCCCCCGCCCCCAAACGAATCTGGCTCTTCGGCGAAAGCAGGGGCCAGCTTAGGCAGGCGCTGAGGGTCATCACATCATCTTCGTCGGCCCCGGCGGGTCGAATCGGAGGTAACAACTCGTCGCAGCCTGGCAGCACCCGAACCAGTTGAACCCTATACACGGTGGGTGGCATTGGATTACCGTGGAACACGGGGTTGCCCGGTTGAACGATTTTGCCCTTGGCGACATCGACCAACTCGTTGTTCAAGAAGTGCAGGAGAGTGCACGGAACGTCGGCGGTGCCCTGCGAAAACATGTAGGGCGTCAGGGATGCCCAGTCAAAGGCAAGGAGATGAAGTCCTCGGCCGAGAGGCTTAATTAGTTACCGTGGTGATGGCGTCGAGCTCGGCTAATGTCGAGGCACCGCCAACGGCGGGCGTGCAATTGACGGAGGGGCCGCTTGCTGCCGAGGTGCCGGCCGGCGTACACCCGGGTGCATTAAGCTCCAATGCCCGTGCCGGCGTCAGAGACACCAATACCAGCTCCGCCGGAGACACCAATGGCGCCGCCTGCGCGTTGTGCGAGTTGCTGGCCGTGAAGCTGGGAATCGGGGGCGGCCCCTGTTGGCCGCTCGCAATCCACGTCGTTAGCCCATGAATCAAGGTAGGCATAATGCCGGTGAGTGTCGATCCCAGTTGTTGTTGCACTTGCTCTTGGACAATCTCCGGAATCCGCGCCACTTGTGCCTTGAGTTCTTGAACCTCGCGCGACTGGCTTTCCGAGCTGGTCTTTCTCTCCTTTCGCCCACCAGCGTTATAGTATGACGACCATTTTGTGGACAAGCCTTTGCCGGCCACACGACCAGCTGACGACGGCTTACTGAGCTTATCCTTGTTTTTCATTACGTTCAATGCCCTATTTAGAGTGCTGTCCCAAGGGATGCTCTGAGACGACCCCGCGCTACTGCTTTCAGTCTCCTGCGCCAGAACAAGCTCAAGCGCCCTGGTCTTCGGATCCGTGGTAAGCTCCTTTGTTACCAGGTCCTCCTTGTACCGGGCCCTGACATAGTTCCTGGTCTGCTTGTCACGGTATTTCTCGAAGCGGGGCGGTAGGCCTTGCTCGGCACGCTCCGCGTCCTCCTTGTCCCATATAGGCTCCGCCACTCTGTAACCGTCGGGACCGAGTTTGTGTTCCCCTAAGTTCAACTCCCGCATTTCTTTCCCCCACTGACTTGATTCGGAGGTTGCGCTGCTCTCGCACTTGATCTTGAACTCCTTGTAGTCATCTTCGCTGATCGAAGCATTTTTCGCCTTGATCTTCTCATAACTATCACCTTTCTCAATCATTCTTTTCACCGCGCTTATCCAAGTAGACAGGGCCGTGCTCATCCTCGTGAGGGCGGCACTGTTCACTTTATTCCCTGAGAGGCGTGTGTTTTCAAATTCAGCGGGGAACTTGTATCGTTCGTGCAGCTTCGTGAAGAGGAGGTTGCGCAAATTCGCTCGGTCCTTATGCCTTAGGTTCTCGGGAAGGTTGTACATCCACACAAACACAGGCCAGGTGCTATGTGTGCTTCTCTGGCTGCCAAACGGATTGACTCCATCGGTGCTCGCGCCCAGCACGATGTTCCTTGGATCGTTCCCAAATTCTGGGTCTTCGAAGTTCAACGCTTGCCACTGGCTCGCATCCTTAGGGTGACTCAGCATCTTGTCTTTTTTATTTATCTCCGGATCATTTCCGTCATCTTCTCGCTTCTTCTCCTCCCTATCCGTGTGCCAACGCAGGAGCTTTGCTACAATAGGGTCCGCGAAATACCGCTGCAGACGAGGAGTGATCGGAAAGTACCACACCACTTTTCGAGGAGCTTTCTTCCTCTTCTTGTATCGAGTGACGCCGCACACCGGACATATGGTAGACTCCGCGTGCTCGTCCCGATAAATGATGCAATTGTTCATGCACACATGGTATTTCACGTGCGGTAAATCCAGAGGACACACGATTTTCTTCGCCTCCTCGAAACTGGTCGGGCACTTGTTCCCCTTGGGAAGACGTTCGTGCCAAAATGACATGTTCTCGTCGAAGCATGCGTCGGTCATTTTGTGTTTTACCTTCATCTCCAGAGCCATGAGCGTTACTTTCAGGCGGGTATCCTCGGGCGTGCATCCTTCATACAATGGAGTAACCGCGTCTATCTCCAGTTGATCCAGCTTGGCTTTCTCTCGGGCGGCAGCTCTTGCGTTATCCGTCTGCTTGAGAAGCAGCTCTTGAATATGAGGGTCCTGCACCCAGCCTCCATCGTCGTCTGCTCCGGCATGTTCATCTTCATGATCATGCCCTTCGTCTTGATCTTCCTCATCATCATGTCCGGCATCTTCTACATGATGACTGTGTACAGCATCACCGTCGTGATCATGTCCTGGAGATTCTTCGTCTTCTCGACCGCCCTCGCCGCGGTGGTTGTCTTGCTGCCCTTCCTCATTTCTTGCCCGGCCCCCATGCACGACTTCATAGTCATCTTCATCACCTTGCCACCGATAGCCATCCATGAAACCACGCAAGAGCAGGTGGTCCCGCACCTGCCCGGAATCCGGGTCCGCAATAAGGCTCTTCAGCTTGCATCTTCGACACGGACATCTTATCTCCGTCTCGTTCTTTTGAAGCATCTCGGCCTTCGCGGAGCTCAAAAACCTATTCACGATGCCTTCGGTCATCGTGCGGACCATGGTCGCCTGCGGGGTAGAGCAAAACGATATTTTAGAACCAAGAAAAAATTTGGCATGACTTTCCCTAAAAATATATAGGACCAAAAAGAATGCATAGTGCCAAAATTCTCGCCGAAACGGAAATGAATCAACATTCCGGCAAAATATTGGCAACTATCGCATTTCAAATACCGGTACCTGCAAACACAAACATATATGCAACACCACAAACATACATAGATCTAGCAAGGCCATAAAAAGTGCATGTGCACGTTGTTGGAGCGAGGGAGAGAAAAAAAGTAGATCTACAACATAAAGATAGCTTTCCCCTTACTTACCTATCAAAAAAAGGTAATTTAAGCACCTAATTTTGATGAATCTATGGTGCAAATGAGGTGAGGAGGAGGAGGCAGCCGACACAATCTTGGAGGAGGAGGTGGAGAGAATGAAGTGGGGAAACTGAGTGTGTAGGTGTGGCTGTCCAAAATATCTAGCTGGTCCCAGGTTACTAATGGCACACCACCCATATATGCGCCATTAGTAACCCTGGTTACTAATGGCGCACCAGCTTGAGGTGCGCCATTAGTAGTTTTGCAAAAAAAAAAAAATAGTAGTGGCGCACTGTGTTGGACGTGCGCCATTACTAGTTAAACTAGTAATGGCCCACTCTTCCCTGGTGCGCCATTAGTATTTTTGGAAAAATGAAAAAAAAATTGTCACTAATGGCGCACCGTGGGTCTGGTGCGCCATTAGTGTCTACCACACTAATGGCGCACCAACTCATGGTGCGCCATTACTATATAGTAGTGGCGCACCACATGTCTGGTGCGCCATTAGTAGCCATATCATCTATAGCCCTTTTCCTAGTAGTGCGTAAGCCACACAACAATGTTAGTAAAAGTTTTTCAATGACTAGACTCAACTTCGGCCAAGGAGTTGGAAAGGGGGCTACCTACAGGCAGTCGGCTCTGATACCAACTTGTGACGCCCCCAATTTGACCGTACGCTAATCAAACACGCAATGCGTATGACCAAGATTAGGGACTCACTGATTGATACCACAACACAACACTAGACACAAATTAAAGTCATACAGCTTCATATTACAAGCCAGGGGCCTCGAGGGCTAGAATACAAAGCTCGACAAAGCACGAGTCAGCGGAAGCAAATAATATCTGAGTACATACATAAATTAAACAAGTTTTGCCTTAAGAAGGCTAGCACAAACATAAGTAGCGGATCGAAAGAGGCGAGGCCTCCTGCCTGGGAACCTCCTAACTACTCCAGAGCGTCGACACTCTCCACGTAGTAGTAGGCTCCAGTGGTGGTGTAGTAGTCATCTCCGGCGTACTCCATCTCCTGGGCTCCATCGTCTGAACGCAGAATCGTATCGAGGGGAAAGAGAAGGCAAAGCAGCGGTGAGTACTCATCCAAAGTACTCGCAAGACTGACATCAGAACTATGCTAAGTATGCATCATTATCAAAGAAAGGGGGGTATATCTGGACTGACTGCAGAAAGGAAGGATAGGGGGAAGGCCTAGTCCTATCGAAGACTAGCATCTTCAGCATCTTGCAGCATTAGAAGAGAGTAGACTGTTATCTCATATATAGTCATATTATTGTAGCAATTTAATTAAGTAACCACGCCCAGAGATTCTTCCTCGACTCCCTGCGAGGAAGAAATCTCGGAGCCACATTCATTTCAAATTTAAATCATAGTTTTAATTGTATAAGGTCAAGGTACAACTCCAAGTCGTCCTGTTACCGTGGACACGGCTATTCGAATAGATTATTCATCCCTGCAGGGGTGCACCACATATTCCCCAACACGCCTGAGTCACCTCCGGTCGGACACACTTTCCTGGGTTATGCCCGGCCTCGGGTTATCAGCACGTCGTCGCCCCAGCTAGGCTCAACAAAGAGGCCAGCCCGCCGGTCTAAATCCTAAGCGCGCAGGTTAGTGGGCCCACTTGCCCTTGCACTCCTGCACGATGCAAACGCGGCCGGAAGCAGACCTAGCACACTCCAGTCCAAGAGTTGTACCATCCAGTCCAATCCGGCATGCGCCGCTCCATTGCTGACGTCCGAAGAGCTTCGGCTGATACAACGACGCTGAGTACCCATAACTTCTCCCACGTGAAGGTTAGTGCGTATTAAGGCCAACGACATAACTCAGATCAAGTACCCAACCCATTAGCATTTTATTAATGCGGGGCAAGCACGACCCATAAAGTGCGGTCCGGTCACCCCGACTCGAGGATGTGTGGCAAGGGCCTCTCCTGCCCGTCCACGCCTCAACATAACCCTTTGGATGCCTTACCGGCGCATCCCACCACATCTCACACACGGGTACCCTTGGGGCCGGCCCGTCTCAAGACTGTCGGGAACTCAGGTCCACCTCAACCAGGGTGGCACCGCCTGTCCCTCCAGTCCCATCTTTCACATGTAAACAAAGTCAAGTTGAAGTAACTGTGTGTTTATACACCAAGTGAATATCCGAGGAATCACCCTCGATGGATCCCACTCGAGGTATGTGTATGACAAGAGTCGCTATCGATAAATGGGAAGGAGGAATCACCCTCGATACCCATGACCGATTAGCTACGCTACAGAATTAACACCGGGAGTGCTAAGTGAGGTATCACCCTCGGCACTCGGTAGTAGCTCTGCAGTGCCATACTTAAGGGGTGTGCGGTGATGTGAGGGGGCTGGCTCGTCGGTCGGTTGACCGAGTCTTCGGGTCTTCGAGTCGTCGAGTCGTCGATGAAGAAGCAGGGGCAACTCGGACTAAGGGGTCACTTGGGATTCATTGATCAACCTATACTAAACAATGGATATGATTGTAGGTAAGGTAGGAGTTTAGCAAAAACAGACTATGCATCAGAATATGAGCTAACTAATATAGTAGCAAAATCTAATGCGAGAATAAGAGGGAAAGGAATAGGCGATATCGGAATGCTCAAGGGGGGTTGCTTGCCTTGCTGCTCTGCTGAAAAAGGCTGATCGTCAATGATGTAGTCGTACCCGCAGCACCGTCAGTCTCGGGGTCTACCGGTAAGAAGAGGTGGGAAGAAACAATAAATATAAAGCACATATGCAATCGTGATGCATGACATGGCAATATGCAGAGCTAGGCATGCACTAACGCAGTACTACACGTCGCAGACGGAGCGGGAGAATATCTGATGATATTTTCCGGGTCTCTGGATTTATCGGACAGACGATCCGGAGGGGAAAGTTCCATGTTCATCATGCTAGGAGCATGTGACAGATGAACGGACAACGTATTCGGATTCGTGGAATTTTTCTGATCAACTTTCATGTATAAAACCTTTTCATCTGAGCTACATATTATTTTATATGATTTTTCAAAGTTTTAAACAATTTCTGGAATTATTCTATTTATTTAAATCAACATTATCCAGAACAGTGCAGGGTGACGTCAGCATGACGTAATGATGACATCAGCAGGTCAAACCCAGCTGTCTCAGGTCAAACCTGACAGCTGGGCCCCACCTGTCATAGACAGTGGGCTAACCAGGGTTTTAAATTAAACTAATTAGGCTAATTAACAGGGTGGGGTCCATTGTCACCGACAGATTAGAGTTAATTTAGTTATTTTTATTAATCTAATTTGCTAAATAAGCATCTGACAGGGGTGGCCCATATGTCATAGACACAGGGGCTTGGGGCCCCACATGTCAGTGACTGGGCTGTGCCCAGTCAGCCAGTTGACCAAGTTAACTGGTCAACTGGGTCGCCCTGGCCCACTGGCCAGTGTCACTGGCTGTGGCCCCGGTCGGCCAGGTCAGCGGCGGCGCTGGCCGGTCACCGGAGGAACTCCGGCGAGCTCCAGGGACGGCGGAGGGGGTCGGAAATGGTGCTCCGGCCACCATTTCGCGCGCCGCGACTACCTACGAGCAGCTGGTGCTCGCGCGCGTCGATCTGGGCCATCAGCGGCACCAGGGGTGGTCGGCAGGGGCGCTGGCGACGAGCCGTGGTGGCGGTTACGTTCGGGCGAGCACGGGCGCGTGCCTACGGTGATCAAAAGGGGCAACACTACCGTGGGACAGGCTCTACGCGTGCGCAGGAGGCGAATGGACTTGGTCGCAGGACCAAATGGTCACTGGACGGCCGCCGGTGACGAGCTCTTGCGGCGGTGGGTTCGGGCTCCGGCGAAATCTGACGCTACGAGCTCGGGTTCGTCGAGGGGAAGAAGGGAAAAGAAGCAGGAGCTCACTGGGGTCCTGTAGGGGTGCTTAGCGGGCTCGAGGGAGGCTCGGTGTCGCCGGAGCAGTCATCGGAGTGGAACGGCGATCCGAGCAAGAAGACGATGGCGTGGGGACGATGCAGGGCTCCCGGGGCTCGGGCTTGTGGTCGAGGAGGACGGGGTTGCCGTGGCAGAGCTTCTAGGCGCGACGGCGGGGCACGGGAGGCACAGTGGCCGCGTCTAACCAGCGGCCATGGCGGCGGCAGCGCTCGGGAACGGGAGGAGCAGAGGAAGGAGAGGGGGAAATGAGCGAGGGAGAAGCCAGGGAGGCTCGGGGCGACGCACTTATCCACCCGGCGGGCGCGGGCGCGTTGTCGACCGCGAGGAGAGGGGGGGCCTGGCCGTGGGCGCGCGCGCGCAGAGCGCTCGACAGCGAGCGGTGGTGAGCAGTGAGAGGAGGGAGACGACGGCGCTGGTGGGCTGGGCCGGTTACTGTTCCAATGGGCCTAAGTGCACAGGTATGTTTTTCCCTTTTATTTCTTTTCCCTTTTCTGTTTCTGTTTAGAGTTTCTGTTTTAATTATTTTTAGCTACTATTTGCCTTAGCAAATATTTGTAACTTGCTCCAATAAATACTATGCAATATTCTGCATTGCCTCACTCAGTTTGAGAATTATTTGAATCTGTTTGAAATTTCCATGGATTTAAAAGGGGCATTTTAAATGCTTTTGGGCTCTGTTATTGATGGTGGGGTCCACACCAACATCATGGTGATGTTTTTTTCCTAAACAACATTGGTTTTGTGATTTTTCACAAATGTGCAACATTTTTCTTATGTTGTTTAAGGATTTAATTTATCACAATTAATTCCTAGGGCATTTATTAGAGGAAAAAGAAATGAGACGTTAATTTCCAAAATGATCAAGTGTTGTTTAGCAAAAAGATTAATCACTGATCATGGTCATCACTTTAGCGCTGATCCAGGGGTGTTACATATGACCAGTTGGATATGAGTGAGCATGAGTTATTAATGTTGACATAACCCTTGAGGTGAATATGTTGGGAGGCAAACTATAAGCCCCTATCTTTCTATGTGTCCGGTTGAAACTTTTTGTCCATGGGTATGCTATGAGCGTTAGCAATCATAGAAGACTAAATGATGGTTGAGTATGTGGACTTGCCAAAAAGCTCCTACATGAGACCCTTCCTGAAAATATGATGAATTGTAGTTGCAAAGTTGACTGAGAACATAGTTTGTTGACTTCCAATAAGGTTTATGCTTTATACTTCCACGTTGTGATGAATTGTTAGTTGCTCATAAGAATTTATATGATGCTTCTATGAAATAAAAGTTCTATGAGAAAGTTTTATAATAGTTTTGTTGCTGTTATAATAATAAGCATGATGCTACTATGTCTGTATTTTCTTTTTATCGACACCTCTCTCCCAAACCATGTGGGCATGTTCTTCGATATCGGCTTTCGCTTGAGGACAAGAGAGGTCTAAGCTTGGGGGAGTTGATACGTCCATTTTGCATCATGTTTTACTACTATTATTTATAGTATTTTTATGCATAATAATGCTTTGGGGAGTAATTCTAATGCCTTTTCTCTCACAATTTGCAAGGTTTACATCAAGAGGGAGAATGCCGTCAACTGGAATTGAGCACCCTGAAAAAGCACGTCAGAGATACCTATTCTGCACAACTCCAATGAAGTTGAAAATTTATGTAGAATTTTTATGCAATAAATAGGAATTACTAGAGCTGAGAACTACCGGAGGGGGGCCACCAGGTGGTCACCCTCCACCAGGGCGCGCCTGCCCCCCTAACCGCGCCCTGGTGGAGGGTGGGCACCCAGGCCCACCTCCGAAGCCCATCTTCTGGTATAAAATCCTAAAAAACCTAAAAAAAATCAGAGGAGGACTTTCGGGACGAAGAGCCGCCGCCTCGAGGCGGAACTTGGGAAGGAGCACTTTTGCCCTCCGGCGGAGCGATTCCGCCGGGGGAACTTCCCTCCTGGAGGGGGAAATCAAAGCCATCGTCATCACCAACAACCCTCTCATCTTGTGGAGGCCATTCTTCATCAACATCTTCAACAACACCATCTCCTCTGAAACCCTAGTTCATCTCTTGTGTTCAATCTTTGTACCGGAACCTCAGATTGGTACCTGTGGGTGACTAGTAGTGTTGATTACCTTGTGTAGTTGATTACTATATGGTTTATTTGGTGGAAGATTATATGTTCAGATCCATTATGCTATTCAATACACCTCTGATCTTGAGAATGCATATTATTTGTGAGTAGTTACTTTTGTTGTTGAGGTCACGAGAGAAGTCATGTTGCAAGTAATCATGTGAATTTGATATTGTGATGATATGTATGTTGTGATTCCCTTAGTGGTGTCATGTGAACGTCGACTACATGACACTTCACCATCCTTGGGCCTAAGGGAATGCATTGTGGAGTAGTTATTAGATGATGTGTTGCTAGAGTGACAGAAGCTTAAACCCTAGTTTATGCGCTACTTCGTAAGGGGCTGATTTGGGTCCACATGTTTAATGCTATGGTTAGACTTGCGAGGGGGTTAATCATAAGTAGGTTTTTAGTTCGAGTAAGAACAACACCTTAGCACCGGTCCACCCACATATCAAATTATCAAAGTAGCGAACACGAATCATCCACCCATCAACCGCTATCCAACATGCATCTAGAGTATTAAGTAAAACAGAGTAATGCTTGGAGAACAATGACATGCTGTAGACAAAGTAAATCCAATTAATATGAATCAACCGCATCGTTTTATCCTTAGTGGCAGCAATACAAAGATGTGTCTAGTCCCTTTCTGTCACTGGAATATAGAGCACCGCCAGATTGAACCCACTACATCTCGGTAGGATCATCAGTGAGGCTACCATGTGGCCTTTGCAGTGCCTTGATTAATTTTTTCATGCGCCTCATAGACGCTCGCATATGAAAAAAAATGTGTGTTACGGTCACCCGCCGAGAGCCACTCAACTCAAGATTGTTGACGCCACATTAATTAATCCCGGAAGTACAATTCAATCAGCCGGTCATTAACTTTTATTTTGGCATGTGACGGTCTAGCTCTTGGATACTAGTTAGACTTGCATCAGGTTTCTTCGACTTGGATGGGCCACAAGGTGGGCTAAGCATATCATGAGGATTGTATTCATCAGCGGAAGTTTTAATTCATGCTTCCATGAAATTGAGTTGTGTTGACAAATTTGGTCTTATAAGGGTTTAAAGAGAGTAATTGTTAACGTGATGCCATTACAGAACCTCAAAGTACCTGTTCAAGCTATTAGATTTGACCAACATGAATTCAACTAAAGCTTCGGAACAACTAGTTGATAACCCTGATACCGTAGTACCGGTTTGGGGGCAATACTAGGTCTAGCGGCACATAATCACAAAACATACTAGAAATTAAAATTGGGAAACAAGTACGTATCTTCAATACTTGATACACGCGGATAGTTTCATGCACAAACTTGAGAAATCTCTTCTGTAGCGATTGGTAACACTTAGATCCACTTTTGCAAAGAAATTTGTGCTAGCTACATTTCATTGAACATATAAACGTCGTTGCAATCAGCAGATGTCCTTAACCCACAAACCTAGAAGAAACATCTTTTCAATCAACAGCTCGCCACACACATCTACACCTTCAGATAAAGATCTGGGCAAATACACTATCACTAGCAGAAGCGTGCCAGAAACTAAAACATCAATTTGCTATCAAATTCTCTCTCTCTCTCTCTCTCTCTCTATATATATATATATATATATATATATATATATATATATCTTAACTAAAATAGTAGGTTTCTCTCAAAACATATATAATCTTAGAGCATCTACAAATGGACTCCCTCAAACCCTCCACAAACGTCCGAGCGGATAACCCATACACCACCCGACCGAAAAATGCCATGCAACCGGACCCTCCAAAGCAAACCCGAATGCCCGGGCTGTCCACCACCACTCAAACCCATATGTGGGGCGGATTTGTGGCCTCTCGTACATGCCTAGTAGCTACCAAGCATCGATGATTAACTCTTTGTACAGAAGAGGACACTATGTTCCAGACATCAGATCATGAATGTTTCTTTCATTTTAATTTACGTATTCAGAAATGAGATCATGAGATTTTCATGTATTTGAACTATAACCTATGGCCAAGTATACAATGCCTTCACTACATTCTATATAGCCTCACCTCAAGTAGTTAAAACTTACGTGGTTACATATTATTGTAGGATCGAAAGTAAGTCTAGAGGGGGGGGTGATTAGACTACTTGACCAAATAAAAATTCTACCTTTTCCCAATTTTAGTTGTGGGCAGATTTTAGCAATGATAGCAAGTCAAGCACACCCTACACATGCAAGTCTAAGAGTATAGCAGCGAAAAGTAAAGACAAGCACATGTAATAGAGGTTAGGGTTAGAAGATCAAACGCAATTGTAGACACGAAGATTTTTCCCGTGGTTCCGATAGGTGGCGCTATCGTACATCCACGTTTATGGAGTCTTCAACCCACGGAGGGTAATGGTCACGAGAGTCCACCGAGGGTCCACCCATGCATAAGGGTCCACAAAGTAGCAACCTTGACTATTCCATAACGGCTTCCGTCCACGAAGGACTAGCCTCACTATGGGTAGATCTTCACGAAGTAGGCAATCTCCTTGCCCATACAAACTTCTTGGTTAAACTCCACAACACGAAGTAGGAGGCTCCCAAGCAATACCTAACCAATCTAGGAGGCACCACCCTCCAAAAGGTAATAGGCTTGATAGTGATGATGAACTCCTTGCTCTTGTGCTTCAAGATGATAGAATCCTCAACACTCAATCACTCTCTCCCAGTTTTGGCTTGGTAGATGAGATTGATTAGTTGGAAAGCAACTTGGGAAGGCTAGAAATCAAGATCCATATGGTTGGAGTGGATGACCTTGATCTCAACACAAGGGTAGGTGGTTCTCTCTCAGAAATTTGGATATTGGAAGTGGGGAACTGTTCTGAGTGCTTGTTTTCCGAGTGGGATGTGGTGGAGGGGTATATATAGGCATCTCCAAAAATCCAACCGTTACAACATTATTGACCATCTCGGTGAAACCGAGGCAAAACTCGGTTGTACCGATCAGTTCAAAATGTGGCAACTTTCGGAATCTCGGTGAGACCGATATAGAAATCTCAGTGGTACCGAAACGAGTGGCCGAGGGCAATTATCAAAACTCGGTGAGACCAAACCATAAACTCGGAATTTCCGATTCTATGAAATCAGTCACTCGAAACGTGGTCGCCAAAACTCGGTTGCCCCGATGCAGCACTCAGTTGTACCGAGATGCTAGGGTTTGGCTAGGGTTCTATCTTTGGTAGAAAATTGGTAGAGCCGAATGGAAAACTTGGTGGCACCAATTTTGTGAATTAGGGTTTTGACAGAGTATTTTTGTGGGAGAGCTTGTGGGTGTTTTTGGTGGCTAGCACTTGTGCACGTGGAGCGATTTGTTCACCAACATTACCTTACCCCATTTTAATAGTATTGGCTTTCCTATGGACTCAAAGTGATTTCTCATAAAGTAAAAAGAGAGTCTTCTAGCTTGAAGCTTTGCCAGTTCATTCCTTGCATCTTGGGGTATCTCCTCACAATCTATAGCCATCCCATCATTGGACTTTTCCTGAAATATGCTTAGTGGAAACATGAGTCCAATGATATATATGTTGTTATTAATTACCGAAACCACCAAGGGAGCAAATGTGCTTTCAATCTCCCCCTTTTTGGTAATTGATGACGACATATAGATCAAAAAGCTTCGAGATATGATATAACCAATGAATAGAATCATCGCTTTGAGAAGTATGTGATAAGCAAGAGCTCCCCCTAAATTTGTGCACTATTTTGAATTTGCGTTGGAATGCAAATGCACAATCGGTAAGGTTCATGGGGCACTGTTCCATGTCACATACAGCTTGGTGGTGTGCGAGAATAATATGAATGAACAACATAGCACAACACATCAAGCAAGAAGTGAATGATCATCTCATAAGCATGTCAAAAGACAAGACTTAGTAGCAACACATAAGAAGTGCATGATTAAACACCAACAAGTTTAACACAACCAATAAAGCAAAAAAGATTTTAAAGTTTTGGAGAGCGATAAAAAGCAACGCTCTCTCTCTCTCTCTCTCAGCCCTATGATCTATACAACTTCTCCCCATTTGGCAACAAGTTACCAACAAGTTCAAAGGTATAGGACTAATCGTCTCTCTGGAGCTGATGTCCTCCGGCTGTCGATGTAGGAGTCGAGAGAACCGCTTCTATGAAGACTTCTGCAGATGTCATGGAAGGGGTTGGAGTAGACACAGGAGGTGCTAATGGAGCTGATGAGGTTGAAGGAGCTGCAGCAGAGGCTGATGAAGATGGTCTCATCTCTGAAGCTGGCACTGACATAAATCTGGCTTGTGTCTTGAACTGTGTGCTAGGCTAGAGAGGGTGACCTTCATCATCATCATTATCCTCTAAGGTGTGGGGAAGGGGTACTGAGTCCACCTCCTTCTTGAGCTCATCAACTGTCTTTGTCAGCCCAGCCACCTTGTTGTTCAAAGTATGGATCTTGTCTTCAACAATCCTTTCCAGGCTCTTTTGGTTCTTTAGAATCTCAGTGATGTCATTCTGCATGCCTTCAATAGAGCTAAGAATAAGGTCCATCTAATCATTCCTTGTCCTTGGTATTGGAGCACTAGTGGCTCTGGCTGCCTCAGTTGCTGCCTGTGCAGTAGATGAAGTGGGATGATCTGGGTCCATCACCACAACATTATCCTCGAACCCAGGCTGGAGTGGCATATGAGGTCGATCAAGTGCATATACATTCTTTTCAAGCTTGGAGTTGATCAGCATTTGAATGTATGGAGCATATCCACATGATCTCTTTTGGTCAGCAGCAGTCCTCTTCACAGTCTCTACTATCAAATCCATGACCCTGAATCTGGTGTGAAGGTCAATGTGATGCAGCATGTTGATGGAGAAACCTCTCATCATCTTTTCATATCCTGACTTGGGCATCAAAGTGTACCTCAAGATGGTGTTGGTGGTTGGCAAACCTGCCTGCAAATAGTACACTGAGCCAAACTTATGTGAATGCACATAGTCAGCAGGGATCTCCTTGTACATCTTAGCTATGGAATTATGATTCATCTTGGCCTTTGAGTACACATCCAAGTCACCATCATGTACTTGTGGAGCTCCTAAGATGGTGGCCCACTCTTCCACTGTAGATTCATACCTTGTACCCTCAGTCATCCATACTATCCTGCCATATGGATAGAAGTGAGCAGTGGAATAGAACTGCATGATCATATCGACATTCCAGGGGGTCATCTGCCTTCCTACAAATGCTTCAATATCAATTGCCTTGAAGTTTTCTTGCACATGGGGGAAGTAGTCCTCATTCTCCTTAATGTAGCCCCAGTCTACATATCTCATGTCACTTACAGCTGGGCTCTTGTCTAGGAGAATGGTCTCATAGAAATCCCGCTGCTCCTTGGTGTAGAATCTGTAGTCTACAACAGTCTTTCTCCTCTGAGAATATGGATCTATAGCTCTCCTTTCTCTCAGCCCTGAATCCTTCCTCTTCTTCATATCCTCAGCAAGAGGATAGTTTTCATTGTGTTGTGGAAGGTGAGGTCTTAGCTTCCTCAGAACCGTCATATCATCATCTTCAGCAGCAGCTCTGGAGGAGATCCCTTGTTCTTGGATGCAGCTGGAATATCCCTAGTAGTCCACTTGGGCTTAGGAGCTGTGGGCTTCTTGGGAGGAGCTGCCTTGCTTTTGGATGGGGCCTGACTGGTCATGGCATCAGCAAGCAGCTTCTTCTTCTTCTTGGGAGGAGCCTGGGCAGTTGGCTCTTCCTCTCCCTCAGGTTCTGTTGGATCTTCATACATAGATGTTGGTCTTCCAACAGCATGTACTATCCTCTTTCTGCTTCTCTTCTTGTTAGCTGGCTTCTTGGGCATAGAGCTTCTGGCAGGCTATATAGACATGGAAGCCCTAGCACTCTCTGGTGCTTTCATAGCCTCTGTGCTGGCATACTCCTTCCTGACTGGCCTCCTGGATGAGGTGGCCTCAGATGCAGACTTCTTGGCAGCTCTATCTGCTTTGTCTTGCCTTTGCTTGGCAAGAACCTCATCTGGCACAAAATCAGAGTCTTCTTCATCTGAGTTCAATTTTCTCCTAACTCTAGTTGCAGCCTTGGGCAAACCATGAGAGCTAGGTGTGCCTGGATCTTCTGAAGATGAGCCGGGCTCAGGACTAGTGCCTAGATCTGCATCAATGCTAGGCTCTGTGGAGTCATTCTGACTGTCACCTGAAGCTGACATACTGACCCTATAAATGGAGTATAGAAGAGTAGAAAAGTTGAGTATCGCAAAAACACAAAGATTTTTCAAAATTTAAACTCAGAAACTTTGGGTATGAACTACTGCAAAATGTATTTCGGTAGCACCGGGTTGACATTTTTGGAGTCACGGAGACTGGCCACATGCATCAACAGAAACTTGGGCAGCCTTTTCGGTGTAACCAAAAAGAACTACTCAGTCTCACCGAAGTGGTTCTCGGAAACCCTAAAAACTAAATCGGTGGAACCGATATTATCAACTCGGTGTCACCGAGATGCATATTGCGGGAGTTCAGATCCAGAATTTCCTTGTTTTCTAATCTATGGAGGTTTCTTGTGGGATAGATTGATTTCACATGGTGGAATATAGACGAAAACATCCTAATGCGCTTGAATCGGACAAGGAACGCATGAGGGGATCGAAGCCATACCCTAACTCGGTGATGGTTCGACTACGGTGGCGACAGCGGTGGAGATTTCCGTCAACGGTGAGGATCCCAACGGCAAAGGCGCTCAGGGAGGCAAGGGCGACGACCAAGGGGTCCTGGTGCGGCAGCTTAGGGTTGGAGACACCATCGTTTGAAGATGAAATTTTCAAAAGTCGGGTCCGCCAGGATTAAGTACCCATCACTGTCGGTGACACCGATACTAAATTTTTGGTGCCACCGAGTTCCACTACTGTCAGTTGACAGGGAAACTCGATGAAGCCGAGATTATGGTATCGGTGGTACCGAGGTGCAAAAAGCAGGTCAACCCTAGTCATTCAGTGGAACCGAGAATTTTTGATTGGTTACACCGAGTTGCACTTTAGGGAGGTTTGGGAGGTCAGCCTTGACGAAACGGTACTCCGAGTGCTCCTCACACAGAGGGTTCGACAAGTGCTTGTTCAAGTTTTTGTGATGTAGCATGAATAGAACTTGAGGTGAGAAAGCATAGATAGCTAGAGAGGGGTCCTAGGCATTCTTGTATATCCAATTGGCAAACGAAAAATCAAAAGCCAAATAGCTACAATTGGATATCCTCGAATGAGTAAACATATGCAGACTAACATGCTCACACAATAAGATATCAAATGAAATCATGGCTAACATGCATAAACATTCTAGCATCTATCAAGCACTTTGGCGATGACATAGTCATCTATATATGAGTATATTGACTTAGGAGACAAGTAAGAATACTTGATCATAGGTCATACTCATCGTTTAAGCACAAGTGGGGTTACCACTTTTACATAAAGCTTGTTAATGTTGTCACATTCTAAGAGATACTTTAACTCAAGACTTAGAGTAAAGGCCCCCCTTGATGTGACATCCCCCCTAAGAGGGATAAACTAACCTTGGGTTTTGTCGTAGAAGACTTCATGTGGGTGATGTAGTAGTGGATGCTCATAGTTGATGAAGATCATCTTGAGTTGGGAGCAATCCTTTTTGTTTCTTACTCTCCTCACCTACATGGGTTAGTCCCAAGCACAAGAGACAAATACAAGGATATCTATGGACATGGAGTGAAAAGCATACATGATGATGTCCATGGATACATTAATTACCTTGTCCCTTGCTTACCTTTGAGGGAATGTGTGACTCCTTGAACTATTGCATAAAGTTGATGTTGATTGCAACTAGTCCTTGCCAATAATGAATGTGAGTGAATTTCATTGGCGGAGTCACCCCTCAAGAACTTCTCTAGTTCTTCTTCTTGGGGACCCACATCAAGTTGATGGGAATCCTTGGAGTTGAAGTGTCACTTGTAGAAGTTGAGCTTGTAGAAGCCTTGGGAACCCACTTGACCAAAGCTTGGGATTCATCTTCATATGAGTCAATCTCCTCTTGAAGCTTGTCCTTGCCCTTGAGCTTGTGATCTTGTGGTGGAAGGTCATCTTGAGATTTTGTTCCCTTGGGAAGAGTATGTTCATACTTCTCCCTTTGAGGAACAAAGTTGGGCTTGCGGTATGGACCTTCTTCCCATTAAATTCCATTTGCGTTGAAGTAGCCAATGCCATGGTTCTTCCGGTATCCTCCGTGCTTGCGTACAATTTCCTCAAATTGCTTACATCCGGCAAGACTTTTGTAGATACCTTTCTCTATAATCCCTTTCAATAGATCATTTTCTTGCTCAAGTGTAACTTGGCTAAGAGAGTCGTTAGTGGGATTAATAGAACTACTAGAAGCAATATCATTGATTTATCATTTTTATTGCTACTAGTTGAAGAACCTTTCTTGCCTTTGTCACTAGTTTGCTTAGCCTTAACTTGTGGAATGAATGTAGACAAGAGAAGTCATTTGGCTAGATTAGAGGAAGTCTTCTTTCGAAGATCGTCATTGCTAGCTTTAAGGAATTCATGCTCTTGCCCCAAATTGAGCTTCTCGAAGCGGAGCTTCTCATGTGTCCTTACAAGCTCTCTATGATCTTGTAGAGTAGACTCGTGGGCTAACTTAAGAGTGTTTAGTTCTTTAGTTAGTCACTCTATTTCCAACTTATCATCATCACACGACTTATCTTGACTAGAGTGATTATTAACAAGTTCATTTTGAGTAGTCACTAGATTTGTCAAATAGCAAGTCATCATCTCCTAGTAGGTCATCCTCATCACTATTGAAATCAAGATATTCGGGGTGTGATACCTTGGGGGCATTTATCCATGAAGCAATTTCCACTCCCTTCATTTGGTGAATCAAATATGTCGTAGGAGTTGGAGGAAATGAGTGCAAGTCTAGCAACACCTTCATATTGACTATAGTTGGAGTCGGAGTGATAGCTTCTCTCGGAGTGGTGGTCGGATTCGGAGACGGAAACCCATTCACCAACATGAGCTTGATGTCTTCTTCTTGAGTAGCTCTTGGTGTACTTGTCCTTCTTCTCCGAGTCCCTACTTCTCCTTGAGGGTCTTCATTCATAATGATCATCTCTACTCCTTCTCTCTCTTCGAGGTGACTCATCTCTTGAGCTCTTTCTTCTCGGTGACTCTTCCCTTCTTTTGTGGGGGGCCGTGCACTCATTGGAGTAGTGTCGGGGCCTTCCACAATTGTAACAATTCCGGTCACGACTAGATGAACGCTTTTCTTCATATCTTGAGTTGGAGTTCCTCTCTTTGCCTCTAGTCTTGTAGAACTTGTTGAATTTCTTGACCATGAGTTTTATCTCTTCATTGGTAACAAGGTTGTCGCTGGAAGTAGTGGGAGCATCACTTGTGGCTTTGTAAGCACCACTAGACTTGTTGTGAAGTTCTTCCTTGTCTTTGAGTGACATCTCATGATCAACAATCCTTCCAATCACTTCCAATCTCATGAGCAACAATCCTTCCAATCCTTCTAATCATTTGGATTAAGGTGCACACGGTGTCATACTTTCCATCCAAAGCTCTAAGTATCTTCTTGATGATGAATTTGTCGGTCATTTCTTCGCTTCCTAAGACAGCAATCTCATTGGTAATGAGAACTAGCCTAGAGTACATCTCCGCGACTCCTTCACCACCCTTCATCTTGAACTTGTCAAGCTGACTTTGAAGCACATCCAACTTAGATTCTCCGACGGAATCGTTACCTTCGTGCATATCAACCAAAGTGTCCCAAATTTCCTTTGCATTCTCAAGAAGACTGATTTTGTTGAATTCTTCGGGGCATAGGCAGTTGAAAAGAATGTCACATGCTTGAGCATTGTATTGCAACATCTTCAATTCTTCTGCGGCCGCTTCACGATCTGGTTCCTTTCCATCACCAAAGATTTCACCTTACAAGCCAACACGAACAACAACCCAAACGGCGGGGTATGACCAAGAATATGCATTTTCATTTTATGCTTCCAACTAGCAAAATTTGTACCATCAAAATATGGACCTCTACGGTGATAATTTCCCTCTCTAGACGCCATACTCTCCTAGGTTGTGAAACCAATGCAATGGAGACCAAAGCTCTGATATCACTTGTAGGACCGGAAGTAAGTCTAGAGGGGGGGGTGATTAGACTACTTGACCAAATAAAAATTCTACCTTTTCCCAATTTTACTTGTGAGCAGATTTTAGCAATGATAGCAAGTCAAGCACACCCTACACATGCAAGTCTAAGAGTATAGCAGAGGAAAGTAAAGACAAACACATGTAATAGAGGTTAGGGTTAGAAGATCAAACGCAATTGTAGACACGAAGATTTTTCCCGTGGTTCCGATAGGTGGCGCTATCGTACATCCACGTTTATGGAGTCTTGAACCCACGGAGGGTAACAGTCACGAGAGTCCACGGAGGGCTCCACCCATAAGGGTCCACGAAGTAGCAACCTTGACTATTCCATAACGGCTTCCGTCCACGAAGGACTAGCCTCACTATGGGTAGATCTTCACGAAGTAGGCGATCTCCTTGCCCGTACAAACTTCTTGGTTCAACTCCACAACACGAAGTAGGAGGCTCCCAAGCAACACCTAAGCAATCTAGGAGGCACCACCCTCCAAAAGGTAATAGGCTTGATAGTGATGATGAACTCCTTGCTCTTGTGCTTCAAGATGATAGACTCCTCGACACTCAATCACTCTCTCATAGATTTGGCTTGGTAGAAGAGATTGATTGGGTGGAAAGCAACTTGGGGAGGCTAGAAATCAAGATCCATACGGTTGGAGTGGATGATCTTGATCTCAACACAAGGGTAGGTGGTTCTCTCTCAGAAATTTGTATATGGGAAGTGGGGAACTATTCTGAGTGCTTTTTTGCGAGTGGGATGTGGTGGAGGGGTATATATAGGCATCTCCAAAAATCCAACCGTTACAACATTATTGACCATCTCGGTGAAACTGAAGCAAAACTCGGTTGTACAGATCTGTTCAAAATGTGGCAACTTTCGGAATCTCGGTGAGACCGATATAGAAATCTCGGTGGTACCGAAATGAGTGGCCGAGGGCAGTTTCCAAAACTCGGTGAGACCGAACCATAAACTCAGAATTTCCGATTCGATGAAATCAGTCACCCGAACCGTGGTCACCAAAACTCGGTTGCACCGATGCAGCTCTCGGTTGTACCGAGATGCTAGGGTTTCGCTAGGGTTCTGTCTTGGGTAGAAAATCGGTAGAGCCGGATGGAAAACTTGGTGGCACCGATTTTGTGAATTAGGGTTTTGAAAGAGTATTTTTGTGGGAGGGCTTGTGAGTGTTTTTGGTGGCTAGCACTTGTGCATGTGGAGCGATTTGTTCACCAACATTACCTTACCCCCTTTTAATAGTATTGGCTTTCCTATGGACTCAAAGTGATTTCTCACAAAGTAAAAAGAGAGTCTTCTAGCTTGAAGCTTTGCCAATTCATTCCTTGCATCTTGGGGTATCTCCTCACAATCTATAGCCATCCCATCATTGGGCTTTTCCTGAAATATGCTAGTGGAAACATGAGTACAATGATATATATGTTGTTATTAATTACCAAAACCATCAAGGGAGCAAATGTTCTTTCAATTATAAAGATTTGCTTTGTTGTATGCAGGAATGAAGTGAAGCTCGCATGTTCATCCCAATCCTTGATGGAACGAGCTCGTATATTGATCCCAATCCTTATTCAACCAGATCACCTGAAATAAAAAAAATCCATGAAGTAGCCGAAGTGGGAAAAATTGATGCACCAGAAGAGCTTCAAGTTATGACTAAATTTTGTGCTTAACTGGTCAACAATGGAAAGGATGTGGGCATTCTTCTTCATTAACCTTGAAGGCTCATAGCAGTATTGCCATGTTTCTTTTTTTCCAATGTTGGAGCATGTGCTTTGTTGTCCCTTGCGCGTGACAAATTGTGTGATTTAAACTATTGTTCAGAGTGAAGATGTAGATACTAATTAATCGAACTCCCGCCGAACCTCGTGTCAGCATACAACATAGAGTAAGGTACGACATATATTTACTGCAATGGTTAATGTCTACCATGCATGTTATAGTTCCAAACCGAGTTAACAATTTGAAAGGAATTCGCAAGATTTTGTCCTCATATATCTCTATCGTGTATCGTAGGATTCCTTCTTTATTATTATAGTAAAACAAAGAAAAAACAATTTACATCTAGAAATTTATCCAAGATATGGGTAATCTAAGTAGTTTCGAGTGCCCGATCAATAGTTTGGAAGCAATGTGATTTTACACTAAAATATTTGAGCATTCTCAAAAGAATTAGAAAACAAAACTAAGCATGGGTTGGTTATTTACTCGCATGTTAATTGAGTAGAGCAAAGACTGATGGGATTTATCCTAAACATCAATAAAAAAAACACAATGACATTAGACACAAGCAGAAGCATAAGATGGTTGTTCTCAAATACTGGACAATAAAGAAGAGGATGAGATAATCGTATAATTCTGTAAATTGCTAGCTCAACATATATCTATATCTATACCTAATATTAAAATGAGGATTGTTTCTCTACTTTTTTCGTTTGTGGCGGGACCCAGAAGTCTTTTCGTCCGTCCTGGGACCAACAATTTTGTTCGCCCCCAATACTCTCGTGCGAGGTTGACTTTTCGTCCGGTAAAAAATAAAAAATAAAACAGGCCCAAAGTTGGAGTCGAACCAGGCACCGAGAGGCTCTACGCTCGCGCTGCTAGCCACTGTGGACATGTTACTTAAAGGGAAATGTTTGTATCCGGCGCGCAGGCCGAATCGTTGTGCCGGACGCACGCCAGCCACACGATGGATAGACATCCCACGGCACGCGACACATGCTTCAATTCAATCCCCACCGACCCGGCCTTCTCCGCCAATCTATCCCTCACCAGCAAGCCACCGATGCCCCTCGCCGCTGCTGCTAGGCCGACCGCGCCGTTGGTAGATGGTAGCTTTCTCCCCAAATCAGCCTCCTCTACATCCCCCCTCCCCCCCGTAGGCTTCAGGCGAGCCGTTGACGCAACTACATCGAGGCTGCTGGAAGTTGTGTCCAGCGCGTGGTGGCACGAGAAGGCTGCAACCGGCCATGGGGAAGCTAGATCCGTCGGTGGGCTGTAGGACCGAAAGTATGTCTAGAGGGGGGGGTGATTAGACTACTTGACCAAATAAAAGTTTTGCCTATACCAAGTTTTAGGGTTGATAGTTTTTAGCATTTCATGGCAAGTCAAGTATACCCTACACATGTAAGTCTAAGAGTATATAGCAGCAGAAAGTAACAACAAGCATGTATAGAAGGGATAGGGTAGGAGGATCAAACGCAGTTGTAGACACGATGATTTTTTCCCATGGTTCCGATAGGTGGCGCTATCGTACATCCACGTTTATGGAGTCTTCAACCCACGGAGGGTAACGGTCGCGAGAGTCCACGGAGGGCTCCACCCATAAGGGTCCACGAAGTAGCAACCTTGACTATTCCATAACGGCTTCCGTCCACGAAGGACTAGCCTCACTATGGGTAGATCTTCACGAAGTAGGCGATCTCCTTGCCCGTACAAACTTCTTGGTTCACTCCACAACACGCAGTAGAAGGCTCCCAAGCGACACCTAACCAATCTAGGAGGCACCACCCTCCAAAAGGTAATAGGCTCGGTAATGACGATGAACTCCTTGCTCTTGTGCTTCAAGATGATAGACTCCTCAACACACAATCACTCTCTCACAGATTTGGCTTGGTAGAAGAGATGGGATTGGTGGAAAGCAACTTGGGGAGGCTAGAAATCAATATCCATATGGTAGGAGTGGAAGATCTTGACCTCAACACAAGATTAGGTGGTTCTCTCTCAGAAAACTGGATGGGGCAAGTATGGAATAGTTCTGAGTGCTTCTCTTTCGAGTAGGTGGTGGTGAAGGGGTATATATAGGCATCCCCAAAAATCCAACCGTTACACACAAAATGACCAACTCGGTGACATCGATGTGTGAATCTCGGTGGTACCGAAGTGACCAAAAAGTGGCAACTTTTGAATCTCGGTGAGACCGATATAGGAAACTCGGCTGCACCGATAAGGTGACCAACGGTCAGATTTCCAATCTCGGTGACGCCGATCCAACATTCTCGGTGGTTCCGAAAATGTGAATTTGCGTAACAGAAAGTTGGCAACCTAAACTCGGTGGCACCGGTATGGAATCGGTTGCACCGAAGTGGCTAGGGTTTGGCAGAGTCTGTCTAGGGTTAAGAATCGGTGGCACCGGGATGGGAATATTGGTTGCACCGATTTTGAATGTTTGGCTTAGGACAGACTTTGGTGGGAGAGCTTGTGGATGTTTTTGGCGACTATCTCTTGTGCACGTATGAGCATATTGTTCACCAACAAAACCTTACCCCCTTTTAATAGTATTGGCTTTCCTATGGACTCAAAGTGATTTCTCACAAATATAAAATGTAGAGTCTTCTTGCTTGAATCTTGGCCAACCTATTTCCTTGCATCTTGGGGTATCTCCACAATCTCCTTTTGCCAATCATATCATTGAACATTTCCTGAAATATACTTGGTGGAAACATTAGTTCAATGACTTATATGTTGTTATTAATTACCAAAACCACCAAGGGAGCAAATGTGCTTTCAATCTCCCCCTTTTTGGTAATTGATGACAACATATAGATCAAAGCTTCGACAAATGATATAATCAATGAATATAATCGTCGCTTTGAGAAGTATGTGATAAGCAAGAGCTCCCCCTAATTTTGTGCATTATTTTGAATTTGCGTTTGAATGCAAATGCACAATCGATTAGGTACATGGGGCACTTCTTCCATGTCACATACAACTTGGTGGTGTGCGAGAATAATTAGAATGAACATCATAGCACAACACAAACAAGCAAAGGTGAAAGATCATCTCATAAGCATTAAGATGATAGGAAATAGTAGCATAACACTTATAAAGCATATGATCAAACACACAAAAGTGTAACACATCCAAACCAAAAGATCAAATGTTTTTGAAAAGACAACAAACACCAAAACGCTCTCTCACTCGAAGCCTAAAGATCTATATACACTTCTCCCCCTTTGGCAACAAGTTACCAAAAAGTTCAAAGGCATACATCTAATCGTTCTTGGGCTGATCTCCTCCGGTTGTTGATGAAGGAGTCGAGAGAACAGCGTCGGCGAAGATCTCTGCAGATGTCGTGGATGGAGTTGGTGTGGCAGCTAGAGGAACTGAGACAGATGGAGCAGGAGCTGAGGTGACAGCAGCAGGAGCTGATGAAGAGGGCCTCAAGTCTGGAGCTGGCACAGTGGCTGATCTGGCCTGAGTGGGAAACTGTGTGCCTGTCCTGAGAGGTGATCCATCCTCATCATCATCATCATCATCATCTGAATCAGAAGAATGAGGAAGAGGCACTGAGTCAACTTCCTTCTTGAGCTCATTGACTGTCCTAGTCAGCCCATCCACCTTATCATTGAGAGTCTTGATTCTGCTTTCAAATATCCTCACAAGACTGTTCTGATTTTCCAAGATCTCCTTAATGTCCTTCTTCATGTCCTGGACTGATGAAATCAGAAGATCCATTTGCTCATTCCTGGATCTAGGGACCTGAGCACTAGCGGCTCTAGCTGCCTCTACTTCTGCCTGAGCTACAGCTGAAATGGGATGCTCTGGGTTCATCACCACAACATTGTCCTCGAGATCTGGCTGTAGGGGTAAATGTGGACGATCTAGAGCAAAAATGTGCTTCTCCAACTTTGAATTGATAAGCATCTGGATGTAGGGTGCATAATAGCAAGAGCGCTTCTGATCAGCAGCAACCCTCTTGATTGTCTCAACAATCAAATACATGACTCTGATCCTGGTGTGTCTGTCAAGGTGGATCAACATATTGATGGAGTAGCCTCGGATCATCTTTTCATCTCCTGACTTGGGCATCAAAGTATGCCACAGAATGGTGTTCATAGTGCGGAGGCCAGCCTGAAGAAAGTAGATGGATCCTAGCCTGTGAGACTTCACATTGGCAGCAGGGATCTCCTTGTACATATTGGCCATAGCATTGTGGCTCTCCTTGGATTCTGAGTAGACATCCAAATCACCATCCTGTGCTTCTGGGACTCCTAAGATGGCAGCCCATTCTTCAACAGTTGATTCATACCTTGCACCTTCAGTCATCCATACAATTCTACCGTCTCCATAGAAATGTGCAGTGGAGTAGAATTGCATGATCATCTCATCATTCCAAGCAGTGAACTCTCTGCCAACAAACTCATCCAAACCTATGCAGTGGAAATTGTCTTGGACACTTGGAAAGTAGTCTTCATTCTCCTTGATGAATTTCCAGTCGACATATCGCATATCGCTCATAGCTGGACTCTTGTCGAAGAGCACAGTCTCATAGAAATCCTGTTGCTCTCTTGTGAAAAATCTATACTCCACAGCTGTCTTCTTCCTCTGGGCATATGGATCAGCAGCTCTCCATGCCCTCAAGCCTGAATCCTTCCTCTTCTTCATATCCTCAGCAAGTGGATAACTGGTATTGTGTACTGGAAGGTGTGGCCTAAGCTTCATCAAAGTGGACATAGCATCCTCGTCCTCAACTCTGGAGGTAGTCCCTTTGTTCTTCTCAGAAGCAGGAATTTGCCTAGACAATCTCTTAGGCTTCTCAGCAACAAGCTTCTTTCCAGCAGACTTGGTACTCTTGGAAGTACCGCTCTTTGGCATAGCATCAGACATCAGTTTCTTTTGCTTCTTCTTGGGAGGGGCCTTCTCAATGTGTTCTTCCTCCTCCTCAGCATCAGCAGCAACAGCTTCCTCTGGATCCTCAAACATGGAGGTTCTTCTGCCAATAACGTGAACAATCCTCTTTCTTGCTTTCTTCTTCTCTCCTGCCTTCTTAGGCAATGACTTCTTCTTTGGAGGTGACTCAAGATGAAGAGCCATTCTTGTCCTAGCACCTTCACGAGGGGGCTCAATAGTCATGGTAGCTCTAGCACTCTCAGGTGCTCTCACAGATGCAGAACTAGCATAGACTTTGCCAACAACTCTCTTGGAGGAAGTAGTTTCATTGGCAGCTTTCTTGGCAGCCCTCTCTTGCTTCTTAGCAAGAATCTCTTCTGGAACGAAGTCTGAATCTTCCTCATCAGAATCCAGCTTCTTCCTAGCCCTAGTAGCAGCCTTGGGCAAGTCAGGAGAACTAGGAATGTCATCATAGCTCCCCTCAGGACTAGTGCCTGAACTCATCTCAACACTTTGCTCTCGGAGATCACTCTGACTGTCCTCAGCTTCTGACATATCTGACCCTGTGAATAGAGTATAGAGGAGCAGAATAGAATGAGTCATCACAAAATGAGGCTGGTTTTTGAAAGTTTGAACAAAGGATTTTCAAAGTTTTGCATTCTGTCAGATACAAATCGGTAAGGCCGAAGCAATATTGTCGGTGCTACCGAGACTGACTATCTCATTAACAGAAACTTGGCACCCTTTTCGGTGAGACCGAAGAGAAGTGCTCGGTTTCACCGAGGCAGTTCTCAGCAAACGCAAACAGAAAAATCGGTGGTACCGATTTTCTCACTTCGGTTCTACCGAGTTGCATCGGGCGGAAGGCAAACCCTAGAAAATCAATGGTTCGCTAGACTATAGGAATTTTTAGTGGATAGGAAGACGTGCAAAGGTGGCTTATGGAGAAAACAAATCCAATGCGCAAGAATTAGATGGGGAGGCGCAAAGGAGGTCGAATCCGTACCCTAACTTGGTGTGGATCCGCTACGGCGGCGATGATGGGGCAGATTTCGTCGACGGCGGCGATTCCCGGCGGCGGAGGAGCGCAGGAAGACAAGGGCGACGACCAGGGGTCTCGAAGCGGTAGCTTAGGGTTCTGAGGCGCGACAGTTTTGAGGATGAATTTCAAAACGTCGGGGTCCACAGTATATATACCCTCCACTGTCGGTGATACCGATTTTATGTTTTCGGTGTCACCGAGTTCCACAACTGTCAGTTGACAGGGAAACTCGGTGTAACCGAGAATATGAAATCGGCAGTACTGAGATTGAAAACCAGATCAACCCTAGGCATTCGGTGAGACCGAGATTGTGGGGTTGGTTCCACCGAGATGCACTTGGGAGGTTTTAATGGTCAGTCCTTGTCGATACGGAACTCCGAGTGCTCCACACACAGAGGGATCGAAAAGCACTTGTTCAAATTTTGTGATGCAGCATGAATGGAATATGAGGTGAGAAAGCATAGATAGCTAAAGAGTGGTCCTAGGCATTCTTGTCCACCCAATTGGCAAAAGATTAAACAAAAGCCAAATAGCAACAATTGGATGTCCTCGAATGAGAAAGTAAATGCAGACCAACATGCTCACACAATAAGATGTCAAATGAAATCATGACAAACATGCACATACACACTAGCATCTAACAAGAACTTGGGCGATGACAAAGTCATCTATATATGAGTATTTGACTTAGGAGCCAAGTAAGAATACTTGATCATAGGTCATACTCATCGTTTAAGCACAAGTGGGGTTACCACTTTTACATAAAGCATTTAATGTGGTCACATACAAAGAGATACTTTAGCTCAAGTCTTAGAGTAAAGCTCCCCCTAGATGTGACATCCCCCCATAAGAGGGATAAACTAACCTTGGGTTTTGTCGATGAAGACTTCATGTTGGTGAGGTAGTGGTGGATGCTCAAGGTTGATGAAGATCACCAAGAGTTGGGAGCATCCTTGTTGTTTCCTTACTCTTCTCACCTACATGGGTTAGTCCCAACACACAAGAGACAAATACAAAGATATATATGGACATGGAGTGCAAAGTATATGTTATGATGTCCATTGATTTGTTGAATACCTTGTCCCTTGCTTACCTTTGAGGGAATGTGTGACTCCTTGAACTATTGCATAGAGTTGATGTTGATTGCAAATAATTCTTGCCAATAATGAATGTGAGTGAATTTCATTGGCGGAGTCACCCCTCAAGAACTTACTAGTTCTTCTTCTTGGAAACCCACATCAAGTTGATGGGGATCCTTGGTGTTGTAGTAGCCTTTGTAGAAGTTGAGCTTGACGTAGCCTTGGGAACCCACTCCACCATAGCTAGGGATCCATCTTCATATGAGTCAATGTCCTCTTGAAGCTTGTTCTTGCCCTTGAGCTTGTGGTCTTGTGGTGGAAGGTCATCTTGAGTGCTTGTCCCCTTGGGAAGAGTATTTTCATACTTCTCCTTTTGAGGAACAAACTTGGGCTCGGGATATTGACCTTCTTCCCATTCAACTCCATTAGCGTTGAAGTAGCCAACACCACGATTCTTCCGGTATCCTCCGTGCTTGCGTACAATTTTCTCAAATTGCTTACATCCGGCAAGACTCTTGTAGACACCTTTCTCTATAATTCCTTTCAATAAAGCATTTTCTTGCTCAAGTGTAACTTGGCTAAGAGAAACATCATTAGTGGAATCAATAGAACTACTAGAAGCAACATCATTGGGTTTAGCATTTTTATTGTTGCTACTAGATGAAGAACCTTTCTTGCCTGTGTTACTAGATTGCTTAGTTTTAACTTGAGGCATGAATGTAGACAAGAGTAGTCGTTTGGCTAGATAAGATGAAGTCTTCTTTCGGAGATCGTCATTGATAGCTTTGAGAAACTCATGCTCTTGCTCCAAGTTGAGCTTCTCGAAGCGTAGCTTCTCATGAGTTCTCACAAGCTCTCTATGATCTTCGAGAGTAGATTCATGAGCTAACTTAAGAGTGTTTAGTTCTTTAGTTAGTTCTTCTATTTTCACCTTATCATCATCAATTGACTTATCTTGACTAGCATGGGAATTATCAAGTTCATTTTGATCAACATCACTAGTTTTATCACAAAGCAAGTCATCATCACAAAGCAAATCATCTTCATCACTATCAAAATCAAGATACTCGAGGTGTGATACCTTGGGGCCTTTAGCCATGAAGCAACTTCCACTCCCTTCGTTTGGTGAATCAAATAGATCGTAGGAGTTGGTAGTCACTAGAGCAATTCCAGCAACACCATCATCTTGACTATAGTCGGAGTCGGAGTGATAGCTTCTCTCGGAGTTGTCGTCGGAGTCGGAGCCGGAAACCCATTCACCAACATGAGCTTGATGTTTCCTTCTTGTGTAGCTCTTGGTGTACTTGTCCTTCTTCTCCGAATCCCTACTTCTCCTTGAGTGTCTTCGTTCATAACGATCATCTCTACTCCTTCTCTCGCTTTGAGGTGATTCATTCCTTGAGCTTCGTCTTTGAGGTGACTCTTCTCTTCTTTTGTAGGGAGACGTGCACTCATTTGAGTAGTGTCCGGGCTTCCCACAATTGTAGCAATTGCGGTCACGACTTGACGAACGCTTCTCATCATATCTTGAGTTGGAGCTTCTTTCTTTGCCTCTATTCTTGTAGAACTTGTTGAATTTCTTGACCATGAGGCTTATCTCTTCATTGGTGACAAGGTTGTTGCTTGAAGTTGCGGGAGCATCACTTGTGGCTTTGTAAGCACCGCTAGACTTGTGATGAAGCTCTTCCTTGTCCTTGAGTGTCATCTCATGAGCAACAATCCTTCCAATGACTTCTGTAGGCTTGAGATCTTTGTAGTTGGGCATCATTTGGATCAATGTGCACACGGTGTCGTATCTCTCATCCAAAGCTCTATGTATCTTCTTGATGATGAATTTGTCGGTCATTTCTTCGCTTCCTAAGCCGGCAATCTCATTGGTGATGAGAGCTAGCCTAGAGTACATCTCTGCGACTCCTTCACCATCCTTCATCTTGAACTTGTCAAGCTGACCTTGAAAACATCTAACTTGGATTCTCTCACGGACTCGGTTCCTTCGTGCATATCAACCAAAGTATCCCAAATCTCTTTTGCATTCTCAAGACGGCTGATTTTGTTGAATTCTTCGGGGCATAAGCAGTTGAATAGAATGTCGCATGCTTGAGCATTGTATTGCAACATCTTCAACTCATCTGCGGTCGCTTCACGATCCGGTTCCTTTCCATCCGAAAAGAATTCACCTTGCAAGCCAACACGAACAACAGCCCAAACGGCGGGATTAAGACCAAGAATATGCATTTTCATTTTGTGCTTCCAACTAGCAAAATTAGTGCCATCAAAGTACGGACCTCTACGGTGATAACTTCCCTCACTAGACGCCATACTCTCCTAGGTTGTGAGACCAATGCAATGGAGACCAAAGCTCTGATACCACTTGTAGGACCGAAAGTATGTCTAGAGGGGGGGTGATTAGACTACTTGACCAAATAAAAGTTTTGCCTATACCAAGTTTTAGGGTTGACAGTTTTTAGCATTTCATGGCAAGTCAAGTATACCCTACACATGCAAGTCTAAGAGTATATAGCAGCGGAAAGTAACAACAAGCATATATAGAAGGGATAGGGTAGGAGGATCAAACGCAGTTATAGACACGATGATTTTTTCCCGTGGTTCCGATAGGTGGCGCTATCGTACATCCACGTTTATGGAGTCTTCAACCCACGGAGGGTAATGGTCGCGAGAGTCCACGGAGGGCTCCACCCATAAGGGTCCACGAATTAGCAACCTTGACTATTCCATAACGGCTTCCGTCCACGAAGGACTAGCTGTTGGGGAACGTTGCATGGGAAACAAAAATTTTCCTACGCACACATAAGATCTATCCATGGTGATGAGCATCTACGAGAGGGAGAGTGAATCTACATACCCTTGTAGATCGCTAAGCGGAAGCGTTAATAAACGCGGTTGATGTAGTCGAACGTCTTCGCGATCCAAATCGCCGAGCGTCCCGCGATCCAATCACGATCCTTCCGATCTAGTGCCGAACGGACGGCACCTCCGCGTTCAACACACGTACGGCTTGATGACGCCTTCACCTCCTCGATCCAGCGAGCGATGGTGAAGTAGTAGTTGAGTTCCAGCAGCACGACGGCGTGGTGATGGTGGTGAGGAACAATCTCTGCAGGGCTTCGCCAAGCACTACGGAGATTATGACGGAGGAACTAGAGGGCTAGGGTTGCCGGCACACGGCTTGGGAAATCCTGATGTGTCCCGTGTGCTAGCCCTGCCCCTCTATTTATATGTTGAGCCTTGGGGTCTAAACTTGGAGTAAAAGCCTCCTCCAGGTCGGTTTTGCCCGCACAAGGTCGGTTTGGCCCGCAGGGAAAGAGTCCAACTCGGATCCCTGCCGAACCGTGCACAGCCGCGCACAAGCGGTAGTACCGCTTCACATAAGCGGTAGTACCGCTTGGGCGGTAGTACCGCTTCACACAAGCGGTAGTACCGCTCGGGCGGTAGTACCGCTTCAACAAGCGGTAGTACCGCTTACGCGGCAGCAAAACTACTTTTGCACTTTCCAATACCTTGTGGGCTTTATCCCTTTGGCTCATATAAAGTGTTGCTGCACCCGAACACTTCGGTAAACATCCGGAACCCATTCCGGTGAACTCCGGAACTCTTCCGGAGATCAAAACACTATTATCACATATATCAATCTTTACCTCCGGACTATTCCGGAGATCCTCGTCATGTCCGGGATCTTATCCGAGACTCCGAACAACTTTCGGTCACCAACATAATAACTCAATTATACTAATCGTCACCAAACGTTAAGTGTGTAGACCCTGCGGGTTCGAGAACTATGTAGACATGACCGAGACACCTCTACGGCCAATAACCAATAGCGGGACCTGGATGCCCATATTGGCTCCTACATATTCTACGAAGATCTTTATCGGTCGAACCTCTATGTCAAGGATTCAGTTAATCCCGTATGTTGTTCCCTTTGTTCTTCGGTATGTTACTTGCCCGAGATTCGATCGTCGGTATCACTATACCTAGTTCAATCTCGTTACCGGCAAGTCTCTTTACTCGTTCCGTAATACAAGATCTCGTGGCTAACACTTTAGTCACATTGCTTGCAAGGCTCATTGTGATGTTGTATTACCGAGTGGGCCCTGAGATACCTCTCCGTCATACGGAGTAACAAATCCCAGTCTTGATCCATGCCAACCCAACAGACACCCTCGGAGATACCTGTAGAGCACCTTTATAGTCACCCAGTTACGTTGCGACGTTTGATACACACAAGGTATTCCTCCGGTGTCAGTGAGTTGCATGATCTCATGGTCAAAGGAACAGATACTTGACATGCAGAAAACAATAGCAATAAACTGACACGATCAAATGCTACGTTTACAGTTTGGGTCTTGTCCATCACATCATTCTCCTAATGATGTGATCCCGTTATCAAATGACATCTCATGTCCATGGCTAGGAAACCTTAACCATCTTTGATCAACAAGCTAGTCAACTAGAGGCTTACTAGGGACACAGTGTTGTCTATGTACCCACACATGTATTTGAGTTTCCAATCAATACAATTATAGCATGGATAATAAACGATTATCATTAACAAGGAAATATAATAATAACCAATTTATTATTGCCTCTAGGGCATATTTCCAACAGTCTCCCACTTGCACTAGAGTCAATAATCTAGTTCACATCACTATGTGATTTACATTGTAATGAATCGAACACCCATGCAGTTCTGGTGTTGTTCATGTTTAGCCCTTGGAAGAGGTTTAGTCATCGGATCTGCAACATTTAGATCCGTGTGTACTTTGCAAATATTTATGTCGTCCTCCTTGATGTAATCGCGGATGGAATTGAAACGTCGCTTTATGTGTCTGGTCCTCTTGTGAAATCTTGGTTCCTTGGCTAGAGCAATGGCACCAGTATTATCACAAAACAGAGTCATTGGGTTAAGTGCACTAGGCACTACTCCAAGATCTGTCATGAACTCCTTCATCCAGACACCTTCCTTCGCCGCCTCCGAGGCAGCGATGTACTCCGCTTCGCATGTAGAATCTGCTACCACGCTTTGCTTGGAACTGCACCAGCTAACCGCACCCCCATTAAGAATAAATACGTATCCGGTTTGCGACTTAGAGTCATCCGGATCAGTGTCAAAGCTTGCATCGACGTAACCCTTTACGACGAGCTCTTGATCACCTCCATAAACGAGAAACATGTCCTTAGTCCTTTTCAGGTACTTCAGGATATTCTTGACCGCCGTCCAGTGTTCCATTCCTGGATCACTTTGAAACCTTCCGACCATACTTATGGCAAGGCTGACATCGGGTCTTGTGCACAGCATTGCATACATGATAGAGCCTATGGCCGAAGCATAGGGGATGACACTCATCTTTTCTCTATCTTCTGCAGTCACTGGGCATTGAGTCTTACTCAACTTCACACCTTGCAAAACAGGCAAGAACCCCTTCTTGGACTGATCCATTTTGAACTTCTTCAAAATCTTATCAAGGTATGTGCTTTGTGAAAGTCCTATTAAGCGTCTTGATCTATCTCTATAGATCTTGATGCCTAATATGAAAGCAGCTTCTCCTAGGTCCTTCATTGAAAAACTCTTGTTCAAATATTCCTTTACGCTTTCCAGCATTTCTATATTGTTTCCAATCAGCAATATGTCATCCACATATAATATTAGAAACGCTATAGAGCTCCCACTCACTTTCTTGTAAATACAAGCTTCTCCGTAAACTTGTATAAACTCGAACGCTTTGATCACATCATCAAAACGAAGATTCCAACTCCGAGATGCTTGCACCAGTCCATAAATGGATCGCTGGAGTTTGCAAACTTTGTCAGCATTCTCTGGATCGACAAAACCTTCTGGTTGCATCATATACAACTCTTCCTTAAGGTAACCGTTAAGGAACGCTGTTTTGACATCCATCTGCCAAATTTCATAATCGAAAAAGGCAGCTATTGCTAACATGATTCTGACGGACTTAAGCATCGCTACGGGTGAGAAGGTCTCATCGTAGTCAACTCCTTGAACTTGTGAAAAACCCTTTGCCACAAGTCGAGCTTTATAGACGGTGACATTACCGTCCGCGTCCGTCTTCCTCTTAAAGATCCATTTGTTCTGAATGGCCTTACGCCCTTCAGGTAATACTTCCAAAGTCCATACTTTGTTTTCATACATGGATCCCATCTCGGATTTCATGGCCTCTAACCACTTCTCGGAATCCGGGCCCATCATCGCTTCTCCATAGCTCGTAGGTTCATCGTTGTTTAACAACATGACCTCTAAGACAGGGTTGCCGTACCACTCAGGAGCAGTACGCGTCCTTGTCGACCTACGAGGTTCGATAGCAACTTGATCCAAAGCTTCATGATCATCATCATTAACTTCCTCTTCAGCTAATGTAGGCTCGACAGAAACAACTTTCTGCGTTGCGCTACTCTTAGGTTGAAGTAAAGGTTCAATAACCTCATCAAGTTCTATCTTCCTCCCACTCAATTCTTTCGAGAGAAACTCTTTCTCAAGAAATGCTCCGTTTTTAGCGACAAACACTTTGCCTTCGGATCTGAGGTAGAAGGTATACCCAACTGTCTCTTTTGGGTATCCTATGAAGACGCATTTCTCCGCTTTGGGTTCCAGCTTTTCAGGCTGAAGCTTTTTGACATAAGCATCACATCCCCAAACTTTAAGAAACGACAGCTTTGGCTTCTTGCCAAACCAAAGTTCATATGGCGTCGTCTCAACGGATTTCGATGGTGCCCTATTTAAAGTGAATGCAGCTGTCTCTAATGCATAACCCCAAAACGATAGTGGCAAATCGGCAAGAGACATCATAGATCGCACCATATCCAATAAAGTTCGATTACGACGTTCGGACACACCATTACGCTGTGGTGTTCCAGGCGGTGTCAATTGTGAAACAATTCCACACTGTCTTAAGTGACTGCCAAACTCATAACTCAGATATTCTCCTCCTCGATCAGATCGTAGGAATTTAATCTTCTTGTTACGATGATTCTCAACTTCACTCTGAAATTGTTTGAACTTTTCAAATGTTTCAGACTTGTGTTTCATTAAGTAAATATACCCATATCTACTTAAGTCATCAGTGAAGGTGAGAAAGTAACGATAACCACCGCGCGCCTCAATACTCATCGGACCGCACACATCAGTATGTATGATTTCCAATAAGTCACTTGCCCGTTCCATTATTCCAGAGAACGGCGTTTTAGTCATCTTGCCCATGAGGCATGGCTCACATGTGTCAAGTGATTCAAAATCAAGTGACTCCAAAAGTCCATCAGCATGGAGCTTCTTCATGCGTTTTACGCCAATATGACCTAAACGGCAGTGCCACAAGAAAGTGGTATTATCATTATCAATTCTATATCTTTTGGCATCAATGTTATGAACATGTGTATCATTACTATCGAGATTCAACAAGAATAAACCCCTCACATCGGGTGCATGACCATAAAAGATATTACTCATATAAATAGAACAACCATTATTCTCTGATTTAAATGAGTAACCGTCTCGCAATAAACAAGATCCAGATATAATGTTCATGCTTAACGCAGGCACCAAATAACACTTATTTAGGTTCATCACTAATCCCGACGGTAATCGAAGAGCAAGCGTGCCAACGGCGATCACATCAACCTTGGAACCATTTCCCACGCGCATCGTCACTTCGTCCTTTGCCAGCCTCCGTCTATTCCGCAGTTCCTGTTTTGAGTTGCAAATATGAGCAACCGCACCGGTATCAAATACCCAGGCACTACAACGAGAGTTGGTAAGGTACACATCAATAACATTTATATCATATATACCTTGTTTGTTGTTGGCCGCCTTCTTGTCAGCCAAATACTTGGGGCAATTCCGCTTCCAGTGTCCAGTTCCCTTGCAATGAAAACACACAGTTTCTGGTTTGGGTCCAGCCTTGGGTTTCTTCACGAGAGGAGCAACTGCTTTGCCACTCTGCTTGGAGTTACCCTTCTTACCCTTGCCATTTTTCTTGAAACTAGTGGTTTTATTGACCATCAACACTTGATGCTCCTTCTGAATTTCAGACTCAGCGACTTTCAGCATCGCAAACAGCTCGGCGACTGACTTGTTCATCCCGTGCATGTTATAGTTCAACACGAAGCTCTTGTAGCTAGGTGGCAATGATTGAAGAACTCTGTCAGTGATAGCCTCTGGCGGAAGGGGCATCCCTAACTCAGCCAGACGGGTGGAGTACCCAGACATTCTGAGCACGTGATCACTGATAGACCCGTTCTCCTCCATCTTGCAAGCATAGAACTTATCGGAGATCTCATATCTCTCGATCCGGGCATTCTTCTGAAAGATAAACTTCAACTCCTGGAACATCTCATATGCTCCATGACGTTCAAAACGTCTTTGAAGTCCCGGTTCTAAGCCATACAACATTGCACATTGAACTATTGAGTAATCATCAGAACGAGCCTGCCAGGCGTTCACAACGTCTAGAGACTCAACTGGAGCGGGTGGATCACCAAGCGGTGCATCAAGGACATAAGCCTTCTGGGAAGCCGTAAGGATAATCCTTAGATTACGGGCCCAGTCCACAAAGTTACTTCCATCATCTTTCAACTTAGCTTTCTCTAGGAACGCATTAAAATTCAGGGGTGCTACTGCGCGAGCCATGATCTACAACATAAATATAGCAAAGACAACTTAGACTATTGTTCTTAGATAATGAGTTTAGTTAATCATATTTTAAAAAACTCCCACTCAAATTGACATCCCTCCGATCATTCGAGTGTAACATGATCCAAATCCACCAACTCAAGTCCGATCATCACGTGAGTTGAGGTGGTTTCAATGGTGAACATCTTCATGTTGATCATATCTACTATATGACTCATGTTCGACCTTTCGGTCTCTTGTGTTCCGAGGCCATGTCTGTACATGCTAGGCTCGTCAAGTTTAACCCGAGTGTTCCGCACGTGTAACATGGCTTACACCCGTTGTATGCGAACGTAGAGTCTATCACACCCGATCATCACGGCGTGTCTCGAAACGACGAACTTTCGCAACGGTGCACACTTGGGGAGAACACAATTTATCTTGAAATTTAAGTGAGGGATCACCTTATAATGCTACCGTCGTCCTAAGCAAAATAAGATGCATAAAAGGATTAACATCACATGCAAATCATAAGTGACATGATATGGCCATGAACTTGTGCTTTTGATCTCCATCTCCAAAGCACCGGCATGATCTCCATCGTCACCGGCATGACACCATGATCTCCATCATCTTGATCTCCATCAACGTGTCGCCATAAGGTTGTCGCGCTGACTGTTGCTTCCACGACTATAGCTAACGTTTAGCGATAAAGTAAAGCATTACATAGCGCTTAATGATTGACACGCAGGTCATACAATAATTAAAGACAACTCTATGGCTCCTGCCAGTTGCCGTACTCATCGACATGCAAGTCGTGATATTCTATACATCACATGATCATCTCATACATCACATATATCTCATCATGTAATTGGCCATATCACATCACAACATACCCTGCAAAAACAAGTTAGACGTCCTCTAATTGTTGTTGCAAATTTTACGTGGCTGCTACGGGTTTGCAAGAACCGTTCTTACCTACGCAAAACCACAACGTGGTGTAGTGATTGCTTTTTGATCTTCTAAAAGAACCCTCTTCATTGAACCGATTCAACTAAAGTGAGAGAGACAGACACCCGCCAGTCACCTTTATGCAACAAGTGCACGCAGCGGTAAAACCAGTCTCGCGTAAGCGTACGCGTAATGTCGGTCCGGGCCGCTTCATCTCACAATGCCGCTGAATCAAGTATCAACTAGTAACGGCAAGCAATATGTATACACCCACGCCCACAACTCGTTTGTGTTCTACTCGAGATCTCATCTACGCATAGACCTGGCTCATGATGCCACTGTTGGGGAACGTTGCATGGGAAACAAAAATTTTCCTACGCACACATAAGATCTATCCATGGTGATGAGCATCTACGAGAGGGAGAGTGAATCTACATACCCTTGTAGATCGCTAAGCGGAAGCGTTAATAAACGCGGTTGATGTAGTCGAACGTCTTCGCGATCCAAATCGCCGAGCGTCCCGCGATCCAATCACGATCCTTCCGATCTAGTGCCGAACGGACGGCACCTCCGCGTTCAACACACGTACGGCTTGATGACGCCTTCACCTCCTCGATCCAGCGAGCGATGGTGAAGTAGTGGTTGAGTTCCAGCAGCACGACGGCGTGGTGATGGTGGTGAGGAACAATCTCTGCAGGGCTTCGCCAAGCACTACGGAGATTATGACGGAGGAACTAGAGGGCTAGGGTTGCCGGCACACGGCTTGGGAAATCCTGATGTGTCCCGTGTGCTAGCCCTGCCCCTCTATTTATATGTTGAGCCTTGGGGTCTAAACTTGGAGTAAAAGCCTCCTCCAGGTCGGTTTTGCCCGCACAAGGTCGGTTTGGCCCGCAGGGAAAGAGTCCAACTCGGATCCCTGCCGAACCGTGCACAGCCGCGCACAAGCGGTAGTACCGCTTCACATAAGCGGTAGTACCGCTTGGGCGGTAGTACCGCTTCACACAAGCGGTAGTACCGCTTACGCGGCAGCAAAACTACTTTTGCACTTTCCAATACCTTGTGGGCTTTATCCCTTTGGCTCATATAAAGTGTTGCTGCACCCGAACACTTCGGTAAACATCCGGAACCCATTCCGGTGAACTCCGGAACTCTTCCGGAGATCAAAACACTATTATCACATATATCAATCTTTACCTCCGGACTATTCCGGAGATCCTCGTCATGTCCGGGATCTTATCCGAGACTCCGAACAACTTTCGGTCACCAACATAATAACTCAATTATACTAATCGTCACCAAACGTTAAGTGTGTAGACCCTGCGGGTTCGAGAACTATGTAGACATGACCGAGACACCTCTACGGCCAATAACCAATAGCGGGACCTGGATGCCCATATTGGCTCCTACATATTCTACGAAGATCTTTATCGGTCGAACCTCTATGTCAAGGATTCAGTTAATCCCGTATGCTGTTCCCTTTGTTCTTCGGTATGTTACTTGCCCGAGATTCGATCGTCGGTATCACTATACCTAGTTCAATCTCGTTACCGGCAAGTCTCTTTACTCGTTCCGTAATACAAGATCTCGTGGCTAACACTTTAGTCACATTGCTTGCAAGGCTCATTGTGATGTTGTATTACCGAGTGGGCCCTGAGATACCTCTCCGTCATACGGAGTAACAAATCCCAGTCTTGATCCATGCCAACCCAACAGACACCCTCGGAGATACCTGTAGAGCACCTTTATAGTCACCCAGTTACGTTGCGACGTTTGATACACACAAGGTATTCCTCCGGTGTCAGTGAGTTGCATGATCTCATGGTCAAAGGAACAGATACTTGACATGCAGAAAACAATAGCAATAAACTGACACGATCAAATGCTACGTTTACAGTTTGGGTCTTGTCCATCACATCATTCTCCTAATGATGTGATCCCGTTATCAAATGACATCTCATGTCCATGGCTAGGAAACCTTAACCATCTTTGATCAACAAGCTAGTCAACTAGAGGCTTACTAGGGACACAGTGTTGTCTATGTACCCACACATGTATTTGAGTTTCCAATCAATACAATTATAGCATGGATAATAAACGATTATCATTAACAAGGAAATATAATAATAACCAATTTATTATTGCCTCTAGGGCATATTTCCAACACTAGCCTCACTATGGGTAGATCTTCACGAAGTAGGCGATCTCCTTGCCCGTACAAACTTCTTGGTTCACTCCACAACACGCAGTAGGAGGCTCCCAAGCGACACCTAACCAATCTAGGAGGCACCACCCTCCAAAAGGTAATAGGCTCGGTAATGACGATGAACTCCTTGCTCTTCTGCTTCAAGATGATAGACTCCTCAACACACAATCACTCTCTCACAGATTTGTCTTGGTAGAAGAGATGAGATTGGTGGAAAGCAACCTGGGGAGGCTAGAAATCAAGATCCATATGGTAGGAGTGGAAGATCTTGACCTCAACACAAGATTAGGTGGTTCTCTCTCAGAAAACTGGATGGGGCAAGTATGGAATAGTTCTGAGTGCTTCTCTTTCGAGTAGGTGGTGGTGAAGGGGTATATATAGGCATCCCCAAAAATCCAACCGTTACACACAAAATGACCAACTCGGTGACACCGATGTGTGAATCTCGGTGGTACCGAAGTGACCAAAAAGTGGCAACTTTTGAATCTCGGTGAGACCGATATAGGAAACTCGGCTGCACCGATAAGGTGACCAACGGTCAGATTTCCAATCTCGGTGACGCCGATCCAACATTCTCGGTGGTTCCGAAAATGTGAATTTGCGTAACAGAAAGTTGGCAACCTAAACTCGGTGGCATCGGTATGGAATCGGTTGCACCGAAGTGGCTAGGGTTTGGCAGAGTCTGTCTAGGGTTAAGAATCGGTGGCACCGGGATGGGAATATTGGGTGCACCGATTTTGAATGTTTGGCTTAGGACAGACTTTGGTGGGAGAGCTTGTGGATGTTTTTGGCGACTATCTCTTGTGCACGTATGAGCATATTGTTCACCAACAAAACCTTACCCCCTTTTAATAGTATTGGCTTTCCTATGGACTCAAAGTGATTTCTCACAAATATAAAATGTAGAGTCTTCTTGCTTGAATCTTGGCCAACCTATTTCCTTGCATCTTGGGGTATCTCCACAATCTCCTTTTGCCAATCCTATCATTGAACATTTCCTGAAATATACTTGGTGAAAACATTAGTTCAATGACTTATATGTTGTTATTAATTACCAAAACCACCAAGGGAGCAAATGTGCTTTCATGGGCCACGCTAGAACCGAGGACGACAGGACGGGGCGTGTTACAACTGGGTAGTCGAAAGCTGCAATCGACAACCATATTTGCTGGAACCGTCGGCGGGGCGTGCTACAACCGGGGCAGTCGAAACCAAGCGACCACCGCGCGCAGGCAATAGCTGGAATCAGCAACAAGAAAAGCTTCAACCAACGCGTATTTTGCTACAATGGACACTACGAAAAATGCTACAAAAACTGATGGCAGGAGTCCGAGCTGCATCCAACATCATTTTTTGCTACAATGGGCATCTGTTTTTTGCTGGAACCATCAGTTAGCGGGGCGGGCGTCAGCGCGGCAGGAGCTACATCCGGTGTTGCAAAATGCTACAACCTGCATCGAGTTTTGCTGGAACCAGGACACCGTGCAGCAAAAAAAGCTTCAACCATAGATGCAAAAGCTTCAACCACACAATTTTCGATTTTTTGCTGGAATAAGCGCCAAATTGTTTGCATTTTTTTGCTACCATTGCCATTTTGATTTGCTGGAACCATCTCTACTTTTGCTACCACGGCAAGCCATGGAGTCGTCGCCATTGATTTTGCTGGGGGCGAGGGGGCGGGGAGGGGGGGGAGGGGAGGGGGAGGGTGGGTGGGCAGCTCCGGCGAGCGGTGCGCGGGAGGCTACTGTCGACGGCGAGAGGGACGGACGCATGCTGCACGATGCGGAAGGGGGCAGCCATCATGGGCTCCCTGTGTTTTTTTTTTCTTCTCGGCTCAAAAAAGACGACCGGCGGCGACGGCGGCGGCAAGCATTGGGGGCGAGGCAAGCCGCCGCCCCCTCGCCGGATGGCACACGCATGGGGGCAGAGGATAAAGGCGTCTGCGGTGGAAGACGGGAGGGATTTTTCTAGCTGCGTTGACCAAGTCGGGAGGAAGGAGATGATGCGCGAGAGGATCCAACGGTACGGCGATGGCTGTATCTAACGGTTGCGCGCTGACCGGCCTAATTTGGGCCAGTCGACCGGCGCTCATTACTCGCCTTACTTAAATGTTATATTCGCAGCGCAATTCTTAAAACAACAGTAGGCAGTGGCAAAAGAAAAAAAGAACAGCTAGCAAAAAACTGGAATTTTAGTGGGACCGAACACAGGACCTCCCATGAGTTAACCACGTTCCTAGCCAATTTAGTTCCTCAATTTCTTGTCTAACATTGCAGCTCAGCTTATATAAACTATAGGCAGCGAAAGATTTAAACTATTTTTAAATTTTGAAAGTGATCTTATTTTTCACAAAAGTAAATACTTATGGAAAAACGAACATTTTCAGAATATGTTAGTTAATATTTAAAGAGTCAAACTTTTCTAGGAATCTCAATCTCAAACAATTTTTGAAATAAGAGGAACAAGATTGAAAAGGAGAACATTTTTCGAAACTACGAATAGCTATTTGAAAACATGACCATTTAAAAAACACAGGAAAAAAATTTAAAAACATGAACATTTCTCAAATTATGAACAAATTTTAAAACGCAAACATTTTATGAAGTTTCCCCTAACATTTTTTTAATTTGCTAACAAATTTTGAAAACACGAATATTTTTTAATTTGTGAAAAAATGATTGAAAACAGAAAGTTTTTTTGTAAAAACGTCAGCATGTTTCGAAGGTATATTTTTTTCAAAACGAGAACAATTTATGAAAATTCCTGAAAAACAATTGAATTTGCGACCAAATCTTGAAAACATGAACATTGTTTGAGTGATTAAAAAAATTGAAAACTGAAACATTTTCTGAAATTAGCGAACTTTTAAATAGTTATGAACAAAATATAAAAAACCGACATTTTTAGAAATTTCAAACTTTCTGGGGTTTTCACAAACATTTTTTAAATTTCTGAACATTTTTTGAAAAAAGAAAAATAAACCTTGAATGAGTAAATTGGGCTAGCTCATACTTCTTCAGTCTATTATGTGCATCCATTATTATTAAGCCAGGTGGAATTTGTAGGTCCGTTATTTTTGGATCGTTCAAGAAAAATAATTGATTTAATCTCTCCAATAGATCGTTACAAAGCACCAGCCAATGTATGCAATGGGTTTTCTTTCCTCCAATTTGTGCATTGCATGCGGACCCAATTAAGCCACGTGGCAGCCATAATATAAAGCTACAGTTAGATGCATTTTATCTTCATGCGAGGTTGTCTCTTGGTAGTAGAGTTTTGCCCTCGAGCCCTTTAAATCCAAATGAGAAGGTTTGTTTACTTATCAAATTAAATAATCAGTTCTCTTTTTTACACTAAATTCCGTTAGTTTATATACATTTGCAAGTTGTATGGAGAATCAATAAACTGCTTCAGGAACGATAGGGAGTGAAGAGTGTCCCCATTATCCCTAGATAAATAAACACACCATTGTTTTGTTACAGATAAGTGGGAAGGATTTAACTCCGCATTTCTCAAAAATAAGAAATTAACTCCCAATACATTGGATGCTTTGTACACGGGATTGTGGGTGAATATGAGATAGGCGGAATATTAGGATACTGCGAAGTATGATAACTTAATATATAATTGCAATCGGACAGTATTTAACTTGGCCGTTTTGTTAGTTCATGGACTGCACGTTCACAACCTGGATTTAGGGTTAATACATATGATTATAACTTCAAATATAATGGAGAGACCGCCCTTAGGGAAATTGAGTGTGTCAGTTAAACTACTTAATTAGTTGATATGTTGTGCTTGCATCCCATGTTTCCTAAATTTAATTGCACATCAATTTTCTATCACGTTGCAACGCACGGGCACATGTGCTAGTAACCTAATAATCAATACATGTCTATTTAGTTTGAAGCATAAACAGACAACCGGAGCAAAACTATTAGTTCCATATATTTGAGTGTTCCCTTTGTAGGAGGTGTGAGCTAACATGTAGAGTGGAATCCTCAACTTCCTGACATGGTAGTCAGAGTGTGCACATAAATGAACATCCTCACCTCATACTTGATACTTAGAAAGAGATGGATATATCATATGGCCATGAAAGTAAGTGGTCGAAGAAAAGAAAGTTATTTTCGTGTTCTTTTATGTCTTTCAACAAAACCTGCTATACCAATCAAATGTACAGATACAAATCCTTTGAATAGGTAGATCGAAGCATTAATAAAATATAACCAACACCCAATTTGTCAATACCACAAGTAGTACTACAAAATTTTGCTGATGGACTTTCATTGATGATATTTGACAACCTTTTTAAGATGATAAAATTATTATGTTAGCTAAGCAAGCTATGTATGCTAGGGCTTGTGGGCACGGGGCACATATTTTACTGGAAACGACCCAAGCCATGACATTTCTGCCCCCACGCGTTATTGGAAACACCCAAAGCTCAGGCTTTTCGAGGGCATGTGGCATTTACAGTAACACTCCCCCGTTTTGCGTTTCTGCCCTGCCACCAAGGAGGCCAACGGCTACTTGATCATGTCGTGGCCAGACCAGAGAAACGTCGACAAGTTTGACGTATCTAGGTGGGACAGGAATGCCACGAGTATTGGCGTCGGACAAAAGGGCCACATCGTGCTAAAAATCCTAAAGGGTTTAGATTGTACAACTCCCTCCGTCTCAGTTTAGAGGGCATGCGCGTAGTTTTAAGTTGATAATTTAACTAGCTAAATATGTATCATATGTGATGAAAAATATAAGTTTGGAAACTACACTTGCTTAAGAATCTAATGATATAATGTTTATGACATATAACACATATTTAGTTAGTCAAAACAATGACCTAGAACTACGTGCATGCCCTGTAAACTGAGACGGAGGGAGTAGTGAAGTTTTCTGACAATGTCAAAGCAGAGATTTCGGCCGCAGCTATAGCAATCTGTCTAGCTAGCACAGATTTCAGATTAATTCAGATAGAAACACACAGTAATAATTAATATAGAAGGGTCTAGCTAGCTCCATTGCAAGCATGTAGCTGGTACCTAGCTAGAAGAGTGCAATGCATACATCGATCTCATCTCCCACCATGCGTCCATCTAACATTACTTATTAACCATAGTTCGTGCCACACGTACTAATCACTCACTAATAGATAGATAGAGCATTGATAGCCAGACTAGAGACTCCATATCATAGGTAGGTAGTGGACAGGTTCGCTAGGCATGCATGGATGGACATGCACTAGGAATCAAGGGGCACGGACGAGTTTATGGACGGCCACGGCGACGGCGAAGGAGAGGCTGAGCGCCACGAGGATCTGGACGTCGCGGACTATCAGCTCGGCCTTGTGGGCGCTGAGGTGGCCAGGGCAGCCGCGGACGGCCGCGAAGGCCCGGGCGAGGTGGAAACAGGCGAGGGCGCTGACGCCGTGCGCGAGAGCAGCGACGGTCCGGCCGGCGTACAGCCTCCGGGCCTTGATGAGGAAGGCGGCCAGCTGGCCGTCGGCGCAGAGGAACAGCCACAGCCTGTGCGTGCGCATGACGGCGACGTACCCGACGGCGGTGGCCGCACACCACTCATCATGCTTCAGCTGGGGTTGGAGGGCGGCCATGCAGAACGGGGAGGCCGCCGCCGCCATGGCGAGGAAGACGTGCACCTTCATCAGCGCACGCAAGGCCGCCATCGCCGCACCACGATCCATCGCCGGCGCCTGACAGGAAAAAGGAGGTAGCTAGCTGAGGCCTTTGTGTGTGAGTGGACCGGAGGCTTGAGCTGTCTGGGCTGTGGCTCCACGGATCTCTGGCCGAAGTTTATATGCAGACGGAGACGAGCCACGACTGACCAAAAAAATAAAAAGTTAATGCATGCATGCATGCGCGTGGTTCTTGATGCAGCATTTGGGCGGGCTTTCTGTCACGCGTCTTTATCAATGGGATTTTTAGCTGCAGTACATCAGATTTGGTTTTCTCCTTCCCTTCCGGCTTTGCTCTTTGCTTTCGGGGCGATTTGACGAGTCGTGACCCGAAAACAAAAAAGACGAATCGTGACATAAGATTCCACGATCTCTTTTGACGATCCTTTTCCTTGCTAGCTTCGTCATGGGGTCGCGTCGCTCCCACCCGTGATCATGGCATCGTAGTACGTGCGTGTTGGACAGCGCATGAGGCCGGGGAAGGTTTGTGTCTCAGCCAGTGGACCACGCGAGTGATGGGAAAACTAATGGATGAGTACAGCACTTATCCTATACTCATCCCATACGAATATAGTACATACGTTCTATTCCTATGAACATATTTAAAAGATTGAACTGACACATTATTTTAATATTAACGGAATCGTCATAGATGTCTTCATAGTCGACGGATTTTAATATTAACGAAATCGTCATAGATGTCTTCATAGTCGACAAGACGTCTAATTTCACTAATTACACATTGCCGAAAGGTCTGAAAGAAATCTTAAAAAATGCGAGTATCAATGTTAGGTCCACGACTTGAACTCTACTGGATAGGGGATATCACTATCATCATAACCATCGAACCACAGATTGATTAGCGAATACTAGCATTTGGTAAGTAATAGTGTGGAGATATAGATCGATCTAGATACAAATTGTTCTTTTATCCCCGCAAGGAAAATATCACTTGGGTTTTAGTGCAAAATTCAGGCTAACATATTTATTTCTAAGGAAGAATGCCTTATGATTGTGGTATAAATAATTATATTATTGTCAAACTCTTTTCTAATATGTGGCAATTAAAATGTAAAATTGAGCACAAATCATACAAAATTTGCACCTTCCATATTGTGCACAAATAAGCATAAAATAGTGCAACTTTAATAGTAATTATGATTTAAATGGATTAATTTAAATTGTTTTCCCCAAAAATAAAAAGACATTTCATTTAAGTCCCTAACATGAATTAAGTAGTCATCTGATAACAAGATCCGGTTTGCGCTTACACACAGAAATTTAATGGTAATTTTTTTGACTAAGTAACAAATGTTCTTTGAAACATCAGCTCAAGCGAGATAATTAGACGATTTTTTGATGTCAGTCGCTCTATTTTAACAGCAAATAGAGACATATACAAAATGTAGATAAAACCATAAAATAAATATTAATTTGAACATATTTTTCAATCTAAGATAGATAGAATTGCTACAGTGGTATTACCTGAAAAAACAACAACAAAGAAACAAAAAGAAACATCCTAAGGAAGAAGGATTGCTATTACCCTAAAAGAATAAATAAAATAAAGAAATAATAAATTGTTCCAACTAAATAGTCCGCGAAAATTGTTCATATTAAAAAAAGGTTCGTTGTATATGAATAAAATGTTCATCATATACTAAATTATTACACAGTCTGTATTTTGTTAAAATATTCACCATTTTGAAAAATGTTTTGTGTAAAATTAAAAATTTCTCACTGTATTTAAAAATGGTACATTGTATGTAAACAATGTTCATTGTACGTAAAATAATTGTTTGGTTAATAGTTTCTGACTCTTGAACATTTTTTGAATTCACAAACAATTTTAAATTCATGATTTATTTTCGAATTCACAATTTTTCCTCAAATTATCAATCATTTTTTGGATTATTGAATATTTTTAAAATTCATGAACTTTTTGAATTCAGAGACATTTTTTAAGTCTGGTTGTTAGTTGAACATTTTTTGGTTTGTTTTGGCACAGTGGAAAAATAGAAGAAAGAAAACCATGAATCGTAACTTTTTTTTGAAACACATATAATTTTATTCGTACTTATAACAATTACATGTACACTAATTCGGATCTAAAAGCAAAAAAAATACGAAGTAACTCCTAAAACTAAGAATTACAGTGAAATCTCTTAGAAACATCTTCTTCGTGGTATCCATCTATGCAAGAAAAAAATACTCCAAAGACTTTGGTCAAGAGTCTGCAATTGGACTGGAGCAACGAAAGCCTTGATCGATGGAAAGATGGAAAGCCTTGAGCAAAAAAACGCCTTGAGTCGCCCATCCAAAAAGATGGAAAGCCTTGATCGATGAACGTACTTGGTCCGGGGATAATCCCCTTGAAGTGTGGGCCGTTGAATCACGGTATCCTCAACATGGTGGCAATGAAAAATTTCAGCTCCACAAAGAATAAAACCAACAAAAAAAAGCTTGACCCATCAACATAAAATCATCAGATCCGAATAATCGGATCTGCGAGGACAGAAGATTCTCTAACCTCATGGCACCGCCAAAAAAGAAGAGTACTTTTATTCTCACAAAATACAAAGATCACTACATGTTGATGAAGAACGTAACAATCTTGAAGATACGAGGTCCCTCCACCTTGCAGGGCTAAGATGGCAGCCGGAGGCGGGGACCAAATAAAACCACGAATCGTAACTATGCTACTGTATCAAGCGAGCCGTGATATTGGGCCCGCCCACTCAACGCTACACTACACCGCAGTAGTGCACTGCCTCGATCATCAAGCTCTGTAGGACTCCCCTCAAAAAAAAAAAATCAAGCTCTGTAGGACTCCCCTCAAAAAAAAAAAATCAAGCTCTGTAGGACTGTACCCTGCACCACGGCGAGCGGGACTTCCATCCCAATAGTCCAACCATGGAACAAGCTAACATCCCTGAGAGAGCACTCCATTTGATTCCTCCCATCATGCATGATCATCCATCAAGGAGAGAATCGACTCCTAGCTGATGCATGCATGCATGTGGTGGTCACCAGCTTGCGGCGATTCTGGCCGACGCCGGCCGGCGAGGCGTTCGCGCACGCGGTCGACCGGCTGGCCGTTTCCTTCTTCCCGGCCTTAGCCACCGTGTGCAACGTCCGTGTCCACGCCGCCACCGCCAGAGAGGAGAGGAAGAGCAGCCGCAACATGCATCGACGGGGAGAAGCCCAAGGTGTAGAGCTCGAGGAATGGATAGCCCGTCTCTCTTCAATCTTGATTCTAGACCAGTCAAGCAGAACGACGCGCGCGGATGACGTCCAACAATCGAGCGGCTCACAAGGAGCTAGACACACGTGGGAGGTACAGAGCGAACGTTCGCCCATCATAATTACCGATATTTTATTTCGAAATCCGTTTATTGCAAAGAAACGGTTGCAAATTGTTGTGCTCGCAGACAGTACGTACAGGGAGATGGGAACAGCGTGGCCGTGCATCAGGACCGCCGGAAGTTAGCCCGGATGCTCCCGACGGTGTGCCGGTCCGTGAGGAGCGACTTGGCGAGGAGGTCGTCGGGGATGGCCCCGGCGAAGAGCGCGTCGCCGAGGAGCACCAGCCCGGCGTTCTGGCTGCTGAGGGAGGCGTAGATGGCGGCGGGCACGCTCCCATTATTGTAGAGGAAGTGCACGAGCCCCTGCGGCACGGCGAACACGTCGCCCTTACGGAGCACCTTGGCGAACAGCCGGTTGTCCGGCTAGGAGGAGACGAAGCCGAAGTAGACGGAGCCCTCCAGCACCAGCGCCGTCT